>JACGAQ010000007.1:0-600000 GCA_014119065.1 Orius insidiosus
TAAATATTACGTTCATTTTTTTTTCTTTTTTTTTTTATTTTATTTTAATCTGAGGTTTTTTAAATGCGTAAACTATAGAACAAAACAAATTTTTTAAACTTTTTTTTTATTTTGATGACCTCGAAAACATGAAAAAGCACGTGATATTCCGACGGCAATTGTTCTTGACAAAGTAAAATTCTGTTTTTATTTCCAGAAACACGTGTCACGTGGTGTACACGTGCACAAATGGGGAAAAAATTTTTAAATTTTGCCTTAATGGTAAATATTAATTTATTTTTAAAGAGGGAAAGAAAAGTTTTGATTATAACAGAGTCTAGGAGGTTCTAGAAGGTTCTATTTGTTCATAGACAGTCTGTACAATTAATTAAATAAAATAATTAAAGAAATTAATTAATTTACCTTGATTTTCTTTCAAGATTGCCATCTTCGTCCTTTTCAAGAACAAAAGGAAGCCGGTTGGAGACGACAAGAAGGCAATTGTTGGCCATCGATACAACTCGACCTTCCCACCTGAATAAAAAAAAATTTGAGAACGCAGAAAAAGAGCAATTTTTAATGGAAGTGAATCGGTTAACGCGCAGGAGAAGACTGACGAGCCGGTTGACGTCCTTCAGACCGATTGGAGAGAGAAATAAAAAAAAATCAAACAAAAATATTTATTCGTAAGATTCGTTACTGTTCGTTATCTTTCGATAACGCTCGGATTCTTTTATAATAAGGGCTGCAATAGAAATATTACGTAAAATTTATAATTTTATAAATAAAAAAGTATTTTTAAACTCTTTTTTTATCTAAGAAACGCGCGTTCCACCAGGCAAAAATTTTCAAGTGCGATTTTTGGGTGTCAGAATCTCGGCTCCCTGTTCACCGATCGGCTTGAAATTTGGTAGAGAACTTTTACGATATTATATGAAAATATTCTGAAAAGTTCAAGCCGATCGGTCAACAGGAAGCAGAGATATTAAATTCTGAAAATACATTTTCAAAGGGCGGTTTTTGCAAATAGTTCTTGATAACAAGGTGATTACAATTTTTATCTTTTCAAAAAATGTAATAAGGAAAATAAAAACAATAAACATAATATTTTATTCTATTTATCAATGAATTTTGATGTGAAGTGAACTATAAAAAGTCTGCGCGAAAAAATGAGCCACAGTTCAATCATGCAATTCCTAAACTTGGCTCTTTTCATTACGATGGCGGTGATGTTGGCCGGAAGGAAGAGGTAAATAATTCCTTAACCCCCCCCCCCCCCCCTTTGACGGCTGCTCTCCCGCAAGCGTCAAGGGGAGCCTTCAAAACAAGCGTTGCTTCTGAAGTGTTCAGGGCATCCACTACGTCTTTTTTCCCCTTGCTTTTTCCTAATTTTTTTAATTTATTTTATTAATTTGTTAATCTCTTAACTCTTTTAGGGCGCCTGTCTGAAATGATGACCGCACGGCAAATTGAATGTGAACATATTTTGAAAATAAAAACGTTTATGTTTTAAAGAAAAATTTATTTTGTTCTTACCTTTCTCCTATTATGAAAAAACTCGACAACTGCTCAGTTTAGCAAATAATGTTCAAAATACTTTTTCTTGAAAATTTTATTTAGATTATTTTGTTACTTAATATATTCCGCGCTAAACCTCATCAGTTTTGAGATATTCGACAAAAACATAAAAAAAGTAATAGTCTGGAGCTGGCCCCGACGCGACGGAAACTTCCTTTAAGAGAAGGAACAATATAGGAGGGGAAGTATAACGCAGCGGAAGAACAACGGAGGGAAAGTATAACGGAGGGGAATGTATAAAGAAGGGGAAGTATAACAATTGCTCAAAATTCTTATCTTATCTTATCATATTCTTATCTAAGAACGCTGATGCGTTCCGCCCCACCAGGCAAAACCGGTGCAGATTTTCAGGGATTATTGATAATTGAACACAATTTACCTTCATCCCTCTTTATTATGTCGAAATTCTCTTCAAACTTCGCAATTTCTTTGAATAACATTCTACACGTGTTCACTGTTTCACTCGTTCACACTTCTTAACCTTTTTCGTTTCTTCCAACCAATCACCTCACTCACACTTTAGTTACGGTAATAACACACAGAGGTCAGCACCTTCAGTCTGTCGGATACTGGTCTATATATTTTTAATCACAGAGTCTAAAACTAAAGTGGGTGATTTTTGAATTTCGAAAAAATGGCGGGGATAGGTCTGTTTGAAATTTTAAAAACTGCACTGCGGCCGAACTGTCTATCTGATTTTTATCAAATTTTCAGCAAGTACACCTTATATTTTTCAAGAATTTTCGGAGGGGAAAAAAAGAGAAATTTTTAATTTTTTTAATTTTTTGTTATACTTCCTCCTCTTCATACTTTCCCCTCCGTTATACTTCCCCCTTCATTATACTTCCCCTCCGTTATACTTCCCCCTCCTACATTGTTCCTTATCTTTAAGGAAGTTCCCGTCGTGGCCAGCTCCAGACTTGTACTTTTTTTTAAGTTTTTGTCGAATATCTCAAAAACGATGATGTTTAGCTCGAAACATATTTAGTAACAAAATAATCTAAATAAAATTTTCAAGAAAAAGTAATTTAAACATTATTTTGCTAAACTGAGCGGTTGTCGAGTTTTTTTCCAAAATTAGAAGGAGAAAGGTTGGATCAAAGTAAATTCTTTAAAACATAAAGGTTTTTATTGTCAAATGTTGTTCACATTCATTTTGCTGTGAGGTCATCATTTCAGTAGGGCCCCCTAAAAGAGTTAAGAGATTAACAAATTAATAAAAAAATTAGGAGAAAGCAATTGGAAAAAAGACATAGTGGATGCCCTGAACACTTCAGAAGCAACGCTTGTTTTAAAGGCTCCTCTTGACGCTTGCGGGAGAGCAGCCGTCAAAGGGGGGGGGGGGGTTAAGGAATTATTTACCTCTTCCTTCCGGCCAACATCACCGCCATCGTAATGAAAAGAGCCAACTTTAGGAATTGCATGATTGAACTGTGGCTCATTTTTTGGCGCAGACTTTTTATAGTTCACTTCACATCAAAATTCATAGATAAATAGAATAAAATATTATGTTTATTGTTTTTCTTTTCCTTATTACATTTTTTGAAAAGATAAAAATTGTAATAACCTCGTTATCAAGAACTATTTGCAAAAACTGCCTTTCGAAAATGTATTTTCAGAATTTAATATCTCTGCTTCCTGTTGACCGATCGGCTTGAAATTTTCAGAATATTTTCATTATATATCGGAGAAGTTCTGTACGAAATTTTAAATCGATCGGTGAACAGGGAGCCGAGATTCTGATACCCAAACATCGCAGTACACTTGAAACTTTTTGCGCGGTCGGGTTTTGCCTGGTGGGGCGGAACGCAACCGCGTCTAAGATAAGAATTTTGTGGGATTGTAGATAATTGAACACAATTTAACTTCATCGCTCTTTATTATGTCAAAATTCTCCTCAAACTTCACTTCTTTAAATAACATCTCACTCACTGTTTAACTCGTTCACACTTCTTAACCTTCTTCGTTTCTTCCAACCAATCACCTCACTCACACTTTAGTTACGATTAAAACACACGGAGGTCAGCACCTTCAGTCTGTCGGATATTGGTCTATATATTTATATCATAGAGTCTTGAAACTGTAGAGGGCTATTTTTCAATTTCGGAAAAATGGCGGAGGTAGGTCCGTTTGAAATTTTAAAAACTGCGCTGAGGTCTGTCTGATTTTTACCAAATTTTCAGCAAGTACTCCTTGTATTTTTCAAGAATTTTTGGAGGAAAACAAAAATTTTTTATTTCTTTTATTTTCCGTTGTACTTCCCCTTCTTTATACTTTCCCCTGCGTTACACTTACCCCTGCATTATACTCCCCCTCCGTTATACTTCCCCCTGCTCTATACTTCCATTTCCTATATTGTTCCTTCTTTTAAGGAAGTTTCCGTCGTGGCCAACTCCAGACTTGCACCTTTTTTTAGTTTTTGTCGAATATCTTAAAAGCGATGATGTTTAGCTCGAAACATAGTTAGTAACAAAATAATCTAAATAAAATTTTCAAGAAAAAGTAATTTAAACATTATTTTGCTAAACTGAGCGGCTGTGGAGTTTTTGCATGATTAAAAAGTAGAAAGGTTAGAACAAAGTAAATTTTTCTTTAAAACATGAACGTTTTTACTTCCTTAAAGAAGTTATTGTGATACCCTCGACGTCGGGTTTTTGGGGAGGGGTCTTCCAGACCCCGGAGGGTCAAATCGAATATGGATCTACACCGATCTCAACTTTGTCTGTGGCTCCGGCCGTCCGTATCATTTTCGTCCGGAACACTTTACGGCCACAGTTTTCCACCAATTTTCAACAAATTTTCACACAAATTTCTTTAGCCGGTGAAGAAGAATGTAACCAGGGCGATTTTCGAATTTCGAAAAAATGGCGGAGATATGTCTGTTTGAAATTTTAAAAAATTCGCTGCGGCCGAATCGTTGGTCCGATTTTCACCAAATTTTCACCAATTACTCCTTATATTTTTTAAAAATTTTTGGTGTGGAAAAATTGCCATTTTTTAATTATTAATTTTTTTTAGTAGGGAGAAATTTCGTACTTCTACCCATTACGAGAGGGACATCCCTAGGCCAAAGAGCCCATTATTTCTACCTTGACACTTAAAAAAATTTTCGAAAAAAAGAACTTAAAAAAATTTTCAAAAAAGAAAAACCCGGAAAATTTTTCGAAAAAACAAACTTGGAAAATTCTCCTTTATACTTTCCCTCCCTTATACATCCCCTTCCGTTATACTTTCGTTCCCTTATACTTCCCCCTCCGTTATACTACCCCTCACTTAAACTTCCCCCTCCCATATACTTCCCCTCACTTATACTTCCCCCTCCGTTATACTTCCCCTCCCATATACTTCCCCCTCCGTTGTACTTCCCCTCCCATATACTTCCCACTCCGTTATACTTCCCCTCCCATATACTTCCCCGAACGTTTTACGTCCTCTCCGTTATACTTCCCCCTCCTATATTGTTACTTCTCTTTAAGGAAGTTGTCGTTGGAAGCTCTTCAAACCAGTACTTTATTTTCAAATGTATCTTACATTTAGTTTGCTGTGAGGTCATCATTTAGGCGACCTAAAAGAGTTAACAAATTAATTAAAAAAATATAAAAAATTAGGAGAAAGCAAAGGGGGGGGGAAGACATAGTGGATGCCCTGAACAATTCAGAAGCAACGCTTGTTTTGAAAGCTCCCCTTGACGCTTGGGGGGAGCAGCCGTCAATGGGGGGGGGGGGTCAAGGAATTATTTACCTCTTCCTTCCGGCCAACATCACCGCCATCGTAATGAAAAGAGCCAACTTCAGGAATTGCATGAATAAACTGCGGCTCATTTTTTTCGGGCACACTTTTTATAGTTCACTTCACATCAAAATTCATAGATAAATAGAATAAAATATTATGTTCATTGTTTTTTTTTCTTTATTACCTACATTTTTTTAAAGGATAAAATTGAATAACCTTGTTATCAAGAACTATTCGCAAAAACCGCTTTTCGAAATTGTATTTTTAGAATTTATTATCTCTGCTTCCTGTTGACCGATTGGCTTGAAATTTTCAGAATATTTTCATATAATATAGTAAAAGTTCTGTACCAAATTTCAAGCCAATCGGTGAACAGGGAGCAGAGATATACGAGGTTATTACAATTTTTATGTTTTAAAAAAACGTAGGTAATAAAGAAGAAAACAACAATAAACATAATAGTTTATTCTATTTATCTATAAATTTTGATATGAACCGACGTATAAAAAGTCTGCCCGAAAAAAAATTAGCCCTAGTACAATCATGAAATTCTTAAACTTGTTTCTTTTCATTGCGATGGCGATAGTGGTGGAAAGAAAGAGGTAAATAATTCCATAATAACCCTCCCCCCCCCCCCCCCACGCGGGCGTCAAGGGGAGCCTTCAAAACAAGTGCTGCTTCTGATGTGGCACTATGTATTTTTCCCTCTTGCTTTATCATAATGTTATTATTTGTCAATCTCTCTTGTATAGGGCGGGGTACTGAAATTTGAATGTACAATTTTAATGTTAACAAGATTCTAAAATAAAAACGTTAATAAAAAAAAAAAAAACAACAACATAAAAGGTTAGTTTTATGTTCTAACCTTTCTACTTTTTAATCATGAAAAAACTCCACAGCCGCTCAGTTTAGCAAAGTAATGTTCAAAATACTTTTCCGTAAAATTTTTCTTTAGATTATTTTGTTACTTAATATATTCTGCGCTAAACCTCGTCGGTTTTAAGATATTCGACAAAAAAAAAAAAAATAAATAAAACTAAAAAAAAAAAAAAAAAAAAAAAAAAAAAAAAATCTTTGATGTACATTGAATGCCCTTTCATTTAAGCCTGAAGTTTTTAAAGTTTTCTATTTTTCTTCTAATTTTTTGTGTTTTTATCATAAATGGTTAATCTCTAGGGCGGCAGCCGCAGAAACGACGACCTCACAACAAGTTGAATACGAACAAGATTGGAACCGTGGAAAATGAAAACGTTAATGTTTTAAAAAAATACATATAAAAATGGAAAGTTTGCTTTGTTCTAACCTTTTCTCCTTTTACTTATGTAAAAAAACAAAAAGTACTGGATTGAAGAGCTTCCAACGAAATCTTCCTTAAAGAGAGGTAACAATATAGGAGGGGGAAGTATAACAGAGGGGGTAGTATAACGAAAGGAGGGAAAGTAAAAAGGAAAGGGAAGTATAACGGAGGGGCAAGTATAAGGGAACGAAAGTATAACGAAGGGAGGGAAAGTATAAAGGAGGGGGACGTATAAGGGAACGAAAGTACAACGAAGGGAGGGAAAGTATAAAGGAGGGGGAAGTTTTAATTTTTTTTTTTCAAAAAATTTTCCTAGTTTTTTTTTAAGTTTTCCGAGTTTTTTTTTTGAAAAATTTTCCGATTTTTTATTAATTTTCTAAGTTGTTTTTTCGAAAAATTTTCCTGGTTTTTTTTTAGAAAAATTTTTTAAGTTCTTTTTTTTCGAAAATTTTTTTAAGTGTCAAGGCAGAAATAATGGGCTCTTTGGCCTACGGATGTGCCTCTCGTAATGGGTAGAAGTGTGAAATTTCTCCCTACTAAAAAAAAAATAATAATAATTAAAAGTGGCAATTTTTTTACTCCAAAAATTCGTCAAAAATACATGGAGTAATTGGTGAAATTTGGTGAAAATCGGACCAACGGTTCGGCCGCAGCGAATTTTTTAAAATTTCAAACAGACATATCTCCGCCATTTTTTTGAAATTCAAAAATCGCTCTCGTTAGTTTCTTCTTCACCGGCTAAAGAAATTTGTGTCAAATTTCAGTCTAAAACAGTGGCCTTGAAGTGTTCCGGAAAAAATGGTACGTCCGGCCGGCACCACAGACAAAGTTGAGATCGGTAAAGATTCGATTTGACCCTCCGGGGTCTGTAAGACCCCCAAAAACCCGACGTGGAGGGTATCAAAATAACCTCTTTAAGGAAGTTAAAAGTCTTTTATTCAGAACAAAAAGGAAAACGTGACAGTTGACAGCGGGACGTTTTCACCGGAAAGAAACCATTTTACGAAAGAGTGAATCGGATTTTCCTTTTTTCCCGTATTTTGTATAAACCTAAGAAAAAGTTTCTCGTTATAAAATAAACATGTTTATCAATTTTCCTTTGATCGGGATTATGTCCTCCGTGCATGCGCGGTTTCCTCCCGGGTTCTGACTTCAGTATTGATCGACGGAACGTCGAAAGCCGACCGTTCATGTTGAGACCGTAAAAATTGTGATTTTCAACTTTAACTTCGCATATAAAACTAACAAAAAAGCCAAAAATTTTCAACTTTTAAAATGTTTTAGACCTTCAAAATGTCCAAGGTAACTTTTCTTCATTTTTTTAACTTCTAATTTATTCAAAAATTTGCCACATATTATTTTTATTTTTTAAATAAAAAGTCTTAATTCCATTTTACTTTTATTATTTTTTTCTTATTAAGATAAGAACTTTTATTTAGACTAAAAATGAGTAAGACTCATTAGCTATGGATGGTTTGACCCTTTAATTGAGATTAATTACTTTTTTTGTTCTTTTCTTTCGGAATAGAAAAATAGGTCATTTTAAATATTTAAAAACTTATTTTAATAAAAACATTATATTTTTTTTACCTATTTTGCAATGCCATACTGGTTCGATCCACGTAGTTTTGAGCAAACGCGAAAATGGTGAATCATAACCTAGACAACTTCATTCTCTTATCAACTTCATATCCAGTCTTCCTGAAAAAACACCTTTTTTTTTTTGGCGTTTTCTGGCTTTCTGTTGAAAAAAAAACATTTTGGGCATTTTATTTTATTTTATTTTTTTTTTTTGCCAAAAAAAAATCCTTTGGGTACTGCGCGGCTTATCATCAAGTGCGACCATTTTAACTTTTTTTGTTTTTGTTTTTTTGATCTTTACCGATATCAACTTTGTCTGTGGTGCCGGCCGGCCGTAGCATTTTTTTCCGGAACACTTCACGGCTACAATTTTGAACACCGGTTTCACCGGTTTTCACCAAATTCTTCTAATTTTTTACGAAGTTTTGGTGTAATAAAAAAAGTTTTTGTTTTTTTTTTTTAGTAGGGAGAAATTTGATACTTCCACCCTTTGCGATGGTGTCATTCTTTGGGCAGAAAGCGGTTTATTTCTACCTTGATACCTAAAAATATTAAAAATAAAAAATAAATAAAAAAAACTTCCCCCTCCGTTATACATCTTCCTCCTTAGTACTTCCCCCTCCGTTATACTTCTCCCTCCTTAGTACTTCCCCCTCCTTTATACTTCCCCTTCTTTTTACTTTCCCCTCAAATTTCTTGGAAAAAAAAGAAAACTGCAAATTTAAAAAAAATCGACAAAAACTTAGAAAATTTTTGACGAAAATTATTGAAAAAATTATTGAAAATTTTTCGGGAAAAAAACTTGGAAAACCTTTCGAAATTTTTTTTTTTAAATTACTTTGATTTGTTGAAAAAAGAATTTGACTAAATGCTTGAAATTATTCTTCCTCTTCTTTTGTACTTCCCCATCCTTATACTTCCCCTCCTTGAACTTCTCCATCATTATACTTCCCCTCCTTGAACTTCCCCATAATTATACTTCCCCTCCTTGAACTTCCCCATCATTATACTTCCCCTCCTTGAACTTCCCCATCATTATACTTCCCCTTCTTGAACTTCCCCATCCTTATACTGCCCCTCCTTGAACTTCCCCATCATTATACTTCCCCTCTTCCCCTCCTTGAACTTCCCCATCCTTATACTTACCCTCTTCCAAACCTTGAACTTCCCCATCCTTATACTTCCCCTCTTCCACTCCTTGAACTTCCCCATCCTTATACTTCCCCTCTTCCCCTCCTTGAACTTCCCCCTCCTTATACTTCACCTTTTTGAACTTCCCCCCTCCTTATACTTCACCTTTTTGAACTTCCCCCCTCATTATACTTCCCCTTTTTGAACTTCACCATCCTTATACTTCCCCCTTTTGAACTTCCCCATCCTTATACTTCCCCTTTTTGAACTTCCCCATCCTTATACATCCCCTTTTTGAACTTCCCCATCCTTATACTTCCCCTTTTTGATCTTCCCCATCCTTATACTTCCCCTTTTTGAACTTCCCCATCCTTATACTTCCCCTTTTTGAACTTCCCCATCCTTATACTTCCCCTTTTTGAACTTCCCCATCCTTATACTTCCCCTTTTTGAACTTCCCCATCCTTATACTTCCCCTTTTTGAACTTCCCCATCCTTATACTTTCCCTCTTCCCCTCCTTGAACTTCCCCCTCCTTATACTTACCCTCCTTGAACTTCCACATCCTTATACTTCCCCTCTTCCCCATCCTTGAACTTCCCCTCTTCCCCATCCTTATACTTCCCCTTCCTGAAATTCCCCTTCTTTATACTTCCCCTCCGTTTTACTTCCCCCTCCTATATTGTACCTTCTCTTTAAGGATGTTTTCGTTGGAAGATCTTCAAACTAGTACATTTCTTCATCTTTTAAAGTTCATGACATTTAATTTTTTGTGTTTAGTCCTAAAGGGTGATATTGCCCAATTATCACTAAAAACTCGGAGAAAGGGAAAGTTAGAGAGCCGTTTAATATTGAACAAAATTATTTATTTAGAGAAGAAAAAAAAGAGGCTTCTATTATTTCGGTGAAATTTCACGTTACTTTCTAATATGGCCAAAAAAAAAATAGTCGGCACACGAATGACCCGGTGTTTGGAGATGTGCCAGTGTGGGGAGGACTTACGTTTACGAGAGTGAGGTCGTCGTCGGGCTTTTTTAAAAAGAAAAACAAAAAAAAAGGTAGTGGGAGTGTGACTAAAAGTAGGGGAGCCCCTTCGCCTTCCCTTCCGCCGCCGCGAGTACTCCCGGTGCTTCGCTCATAAACTCTTTTGAGGTTTCCATAGTCGCGGCCGTAGTTCCGTCCTGTCTACTTCGTGTTTTTCAGTGCAAAAAGTGTCGTTCATATAAATTTGATCGTTTTTTAAAGTGCTTGTTGTGTGTACAATTTCATATTAATTAATGGGAAAAGGTAAAAAAAAAAATCCATAAACTTTTTTTTTAAACAAATAGAAGCACCAATTCGGTGAGGGGAAATATAAAAAATATTTTAAAAAATTGTAAAAAAAAAAATTAAATTTTTTTACACTGAAATACCTACCCAAACATTTACGAAACCTCAAGCTTTCGTATTTAAATTCAGATTAAGAGTATAATTATTGCTAATTATACCCTTAAATTAATCATTAAACGCGAAAAAAAGTACTCAAACGATATTCAAAAGTAAGAGGGAAAGTGGTTCGTTGATTATGATATGACATAACCGCTCATTTGAATATAAAATAGGGCATTTAAGTTTTTGAGGACGCCAAAAAAAGCCTCAAGTTTCATAGCTACCTTTTCAATGTGTAAATTTAAAAAATTTACTGCCTTAAGTTCCATTTTGAAAATAAATAAACTTAATTATTGATATAAAAAGGGATAAAACTAGATAAAAGAAGTTAAAACATGGTATAAAACTAGATAAATGGATGTGGAGACAGTTAAAAAGGGATAAAACGCGATAAAATAGTTAAAATATGGAACAAAACTAGTTAAAAAGGGATAAAACGCGATAAAATAGTTAAAATATGGAACAAAACTAGTTAAAAAGGGATAAAACGCGATAAAATAGTTAAAACATAGTATAAAACTAGTTAAAAAGGGATAAAATGAGATAAAATAGTTAAAATATGGAAAAAAAAAACTAGTTAAAAAAGGATAAAACGCGATAAAATAGTTAAAATATGGAACAAAACTAGTTATAAATGGATAAAACGAGATAAAATAGTTAAAATATGGAACAAAACTAGTTAAAAAGGGATAAAACGCGATAAAATAGTTAAAACATAGTATAAAACTAGTTAAAAAGGGATAAAATGAGATAAAATAGTTAAAATATGGAAAAAAAAAAAAAAACTAGTTAAAAAAGGATAAAACGCGATAAAATAGTTAAAATATGGAACAAAACTAGTTATAAATGGATAAAACGAGATAAAATAGTTAAAATATGGAAAAAAAACTAGTTAAAAAGGGATAAAACGAGATAAAATAGTTAAAATACGGTACAAAACTAGTTAAAAAGGGATAAAAGGAGATAAAATAGTTAAAATATGGGACAAAATTAGTTAAAAAGGGATAAAACGAGATAAAATAGTTAAAATATGGGACAAAACTAGTTAAAAAGGGATAAAACAAGTTAAATAATGGAGTAAATTCTAGAATGCCAAATAAAACTATGTGTTTTATACAACACCTTGAAGAAATTAACCTTTCCAATATGTACAAAAAATCGATAATAGTAGAGCGACCTTGGATTATTTATTTATGCAAAAAAACCACAACACAGCGTAATTTCTTAATATTTTTTTACGCTTCATTTCTTTTATATCGATTAAAAATTATGGCGAAGCATTAATTTTGTGTTTTTCCGTTGAGAAATCAAATGATAGTTGAAGATGGAGGAAAATGGTAGGAAAAAAACGCTTTGAGTAAATGATTGGTTGACTTTTGTCCTTCCTGGGTGTCTAAACATCAAAACACCGTTTTGCCTAGACACACTTGTAGAAACATTCCTACCAACATTATACCCGGAAACACACTTTTCTAACCTACTCCAACCTTTTTTGCCGTGTAACACCGTTTATGAGTGTTTTATGTTGTATTTGGGTCGAAAATCCCTTTGAATTTATCTGAACAGTCTTTCCAACATTCTTTTTTCAATATTCTTCAAGAAATACTGTTATTCAAGGTATTAAAAACGGTTCAATTTTTTTCCTTCAATTTCTAACAAACTCGAGCTTATTTGCGGCTTTCGAGCAATTTGAGGTTTCACTTATCGCTCTAAAATTTGAAGAAAAAGGAGTTCGTTTTACGCGTAAACAAAATGTCCCAAATAAGGGATAAAGATGCCATTTTAGGAAGGACTGGTTTAAACGAACTTGGCATTGTACGAGGTTGCACTATGTAAATTATATCTTTTTTACTTTTTAATTTATTCTTTTTTACGCTTCAGGATCCTTACTGTTTATTTAATAACCCTTTTTTTCCGGAAGTAATTTAAAAACTCGATTTCAAATCAAAGGGGTTTTTTTTTGAGAATCTAAAATAAATGATATAACGGGGAAGGAAGTTCTGTTTATAGACAAGGAACTTATTTAAAAATCTTGCTTTAAATATTATTTTTAAATCACATTTTCTTTTGTTTTGTTCGCCCTGCCAAGTTTATGCCCGCCCTAATATTCATTCTAATTTCGATGTGGGGACTAAATATAAAAAACGAGGCTAAACTCTCCAAATGCCATACGCTTTTCGTTGGCGAATTCAAAAGAAAAGCCCTAAAAGTTCTCATTTTTCTCTCACTCTCACCCTTTCGAATAAATCAAATAGAAGAGTGAAAAGATCACCTTTGGCTTTGATACGAGAAAGCTGGAGAAAGGTCTTCACTTCATCGACTTCGATAATCATTATCGCAACTAGGGAAAAAAGTTGCCTTTAAAAATTGTCTAGGTATATACTATTTGCAGCAGCTTTCTAGATTATTATTTATTCCATTCTAAAAATATATTAACTTAAGATGAATCGGCATCAAATGTATGAAACTGTAACAAGTTTAAAACTGTAGGGAAAAAACCAGTAAAGAAATGAGTAAAAAGGGATAAAACGAGATAAAATAGTTAAAACATAGTATAAAACCAGTTAAGAAGAAATAAAAACGGTTAAAAAAGGGATAAAACACGATAAAATAGTTAAAAATCGGTATTAAAACTAGTTAAAAAGGGATAAAACGAGTTAAATAATTTCCCTTTGTTACATTTGAGTCTTTTTTAAGGGGATATGAGGGTTTTAAGTTGGTTGCTTTGTACATATTTCGTTGTGAGCAACGGTTTTCGGTTTTTCCCTTTTATCTTGGAAACCGTCTCTCAAAACGAAAAAATGTCCTAATTAAAAGTTGTAGCTACGGAAATGTACCACATAAAATATGTTATTAGTTTTTTCCGTCAGAGCAATATTTTAGGAGATATGAAGGTTTTAAGTTTTCAGACAGGCTCTGTAGGATTATTACTTTTAACCTCATAACTCCTAAAATATTGCTCTGACGGAAAAAACCAAAAAGATATTTTATGTAGTAAATTTTCGTAGCTACAACTTTTACTAATGACATTTTTTCGTTTTGAGCGACGGTTTCCGAGATAGAAGGGAAAAACCGAAAACCGTTGTTAACAACGAAAAATTTGCAAAGCAACTCACTTAAAAACCATAATACTGTACCTCCTTAAGACAGACAGACCGTGAAAGCCACATCCAGGTGTAATATGGCGAAATCCCTCGCTTGGGTCCCTTCCCCTACAAAAAATTGTTAACCTACTTTCTTTTTGTAAAGGATGAAAAAAAATTTTGTCATGACGAACTTCATATTTGAAATATTTTGAAAAGAATAGAAAGCATTAACCTATTTATGAAGGATGAAATGCTTTTTCGAGGAATCACACCTGAGTAAATTGGCTTCTTTAGTACTCGTTCATTTAGCCATTTTTCTTTCTTGTATTGTTAGATAATCTCGCTCAAGCATACGGAACTCACGTTTCCCGTTATTTCTCGCTATCAAAAAAAGTTAGATTGTTGCCAAACAATTTTTTATTTTACTTGAGTGGTTTCCCTTTTTCCCCACCGATTCGGCGGGCGATTCTACGTTTTGAACCGGGCCCAACTAGGCCACCTGTTTCTTGAATTTTATACAGAGTAGAGGACAAGTGAAAGCCCCCTTCTCCACCGGTGCGGGTACCTCTTGGTTGATGCTTCTGAAGGGGAAAAAAAGGTCGTTCACTCGTAAACTAGAGGACAACTACGCGAATCTATCATCAAAATTCCAATCTTCGATTACGCAAAATCAAACTCCGAAATTCGGCTTGCATAAAAAAAACTGGTTTCTTTTGATAAATTAATTGAAAGTTTATAAAATTTTTTATTTATTTATTTGCAAATACAGAATATTACGACGCCATAAACTATTAAAATTAGATTCCAAGAAGGTAAAATAGTAAAATCCAAGCATAGAAAAATCAATAAGGGATAAAACTAGTTAAAAAAGGGATAAACAGGAATAAAGTTAGCTAAAAAGGTATAAAACTAGTTACAGGGGATTAAAATTAAGTTAAAAAGGGGGGGGGGGGTAAAAACGGAATACAACCAATTGAAAAGGCATAAAAAGGAATAAAACTAGTTAAAAGGGGATAAAACCAGTTAAAAAGGGATAAAACCAGTTTAAAGGGGGGGGGCAAACAAAAAGGGATAAAAAGGAATAAATCTTGCTAAAAAGGTATAAAACTTGTGAAAGGGGATAAAATTAAGTTAAAAAGGGGGAAAGGCGGGGGGGGGGGGTTAAAGTTGATAAAATTAAGTTAAAAAGGGGGAAAGGGGGGGGGGTTAAAGTTAAAGGGGATAAAATTAAGTTAAAAAAGTTTGGGGGGGGGGGGTTAAAAACGGAATACAACGAATTGAAAAGGCATAAAAAGGAATAAAACTAGTTAAAAGGGGATAAAACCAGTTTAATGGGGGGGGGGGGGCAAACAAAAAGGGATAAATAGGAATAAATCTAGCTAAAAAGGTATAAAACTAGTTAAGGAGGATAAAATCAAGTTAAAAAGAGGGAAAAACGTCAAAAAAAAAAAAGGGGGGGGAGGGGTTAAAAACGGAATACAACCAATTGAAAAGGAGTAAAACCAGTTAAAAGGGGATAAAAGCAGTTAAAAAGGGATAAAACCAGTTAAAAGGGGGTAAAAGCAGTTAAAAAGGGATAAAACCAGTTTAAAGGGGGGGGGAGGGGGCAAACTAAATGGGATTTAAAGGAATAAATCTAGATGAAAAGGTAAAGGTACAAAACTAGTTAAAAAGGTGTAAAACTAGTTAAAGGGGATAAAAACAAGTAAAAAAAGGGGGAAAACGTTAAAAAAAGAAGGTATAAACGAAATACAACCAAACGTAAAGGGATAAAAATGAATACAACTAGTTAAAGAGGTATAAAACTAGTTAAAAAGGGATAAAACCAGTTAGAAAGAGATAAAACCTGTCAAAAAAAAGGTGTAATACCGGTTATACATTGATAAAACAGCAATAAAAAACGAATAAAACAAGAAAAAAATTTATACCAACTTTAGGGGAATTAAAGCTTACATTTTTATGCAAATATAGAATAAGAAGAGACCTTGTAAAAGGAAAAACTTATTTTTATGGTATGTTTCTTCTCCGAATTCCATTTAAATTCTTTACTTTCATTACATTTTTCTCAAGAAAGCCAGAGAAACTTGAAAACATGCATTTCCTAAAAAATTACGTTTTTGTGGAATTCACGATAGAATTGAACGAAAGTGACATTTAAAACCTGGATATAAAAAAAACTGGGGCGTCCGGCTCTTGCGTAATCAGAGGAAGCACTTTGGCTGATTCCCGATTAGCATATAAACAAAAATTTTATATTTACGTTTTCTGAAGAGGTTAAATACGTCACGGTTCAACCTTGTGACGCAATCAGTGTCTATGACGATGCGGCAATTAAAATTGTACATCTTGATTAAATTATCCGGCCTCGTCCCTATTGATGATGAATACGTCTTGTTCATCTGTTTTATCAAACCCACGTTTTTTCCATAATAATTTCCGACTGTTGAAATCATGAGGTTTTTGAACCGTGAATTGCAATTTTTTTTATAAAATAACATAAAAATGACAGGGAATGAAGTAGTCATTAAACGTTTATTGCATAAGGAACCTTGAAGTTCTTCACTTTTAAAAGGTGATTATGAGGAGAAAAAATAGTGTTCGTGGGAAGGTGTGAAAATTCAAGGGCGGATCGTATTTCCGAAAAACAATGATGTGGTTGAATAAGAAAATTTCGCGTATAGGTTGTGGTTTTTTATTGAAGAAATCGTATTTTGTTTCAGGTACCGAACGAAAGCAAGATCCCCGTGAGGGGGAAAGCGCAGCCGACGACCAAATCGTTTTCAAGGCTCGCGTCGAATATTTCGAACAAAGTGAGAGCCCATTTGACGACGGATTCGTCGAAGCTGAGGCCCGCTTCTGGAACGCTTTTGGGGTTCTTATCGCCGGGAGGAAGATCTAAAGGGTCAAAACGGTCTTTGCAGAGACCCTCTGCGTTCTATCAGCCTTTAGTCTCCGACTGGAAGCCGACGTCGATGAGCGAAAACTGTTCTCCGATCCGTGAGACGATCGACAAAAACCAAATCGGGCGTAAAGTCTTCGTTCAAGGTTCAAAAACAGGGACGCTTCGTTTTTACGGGAAGACCGTCATCGGCGAAGGTAATTGGTGCGGTGTCGAACTAGACAGACCGGAAGGGAAAAATGACGGCTCCGTAAACAATAGCCGTTATTTCACATGTGCACCACTTCATGGAGTCTTTTTACTGGAATCAAAAGTCACGCTTATTCCCAACGTCGAGCCTTACTTGACCAGCGGAAGTGCTGATATTTCTCCGGAAGAAAAAGTGACATCGAACTCCCACAGCCAAATGTCGACTCCTGGAAGTACCGGCATTCCAAATTTCGACTTAACATTGAGCTCATCAGTTGGATCTCTTATCCCGAAGGCACTCCCTGACAGATCACTCCAAAGCAAGCATAGCTCTTTTGAGTTCGACGAAAGCCTTGGAATTTTAACTCCCGACCAAATGTCAGATTTTACTCTTAACTGTACTTTAGCGGATCAACTTCCAAGGACTCCTTCTGCGGATGAACTCTCTTCATTTATGCTTCAGGACGTGAGTATCGATCCTGCAAGCGAGACGTACCTCAACGATTTAGAAGACACCAAAATCGAACCTTCGATATCCATGGAGACGACGGAATGTCCTCAAGAGCAATTTAAAGAGGCCTCACAAGAAGCAAGCGAAAGTCATTCTAAGAAAACATCTGATATTTCAAGCAGTATCCGCATCAGTAAGAAAGAAAGCTTCGATTTTAGGCAAGATAGGACGCCTTCATTGGAGGACCTTCCGTTAGATTTAACAGAAGAAATGAAACAAGAAACAAGGAAAACTGTTCCACCGCCGAATAGTTTTATTACGAGTATAACGAGTATCACAAGTTTGGATAATGGATATCAAGGTGATGGTGAATGGAGCAGACCGGCGAGTCGAGGCCCTGAGCATTCACCATCGGCGCATCAGAAGGTTATCAAGCCTAAACTGGACCCGATGACGGATTCGGACTTCTTCACCGAAAGCGACGCCGATATGCACGAAGAGTGCGCCGGTCATAGAAGAGCGCAGGTGATCGACGGAACTCTCTACGGTGGCTCCGGACAGCCAGGAAACAGCGCAGGCGGGAACCAAATTCAACGATTTAGCCCGACCAACGAAGAAATGGATTCAAGCGGTATCTTCTCCGATCTTGAGAAGAAATCGGAGCCCATTTGGGAAAAATCGAATGTCATCGAAGATGAAAGAAACGCCTCTCCAGAAGGCTCTGTCATGACGACATCTTCGAAATCGGACCAAAGTCTTAAAAAGATATCACCCACAAATTTCACATTAATTAACGAAAGGTTGGATTCCATCAAAAACTTCCTTATGAATGCCGAAGAAAACGATATTCTTCCAGAAATCGACGAAGGAGTTTCAGAAGCCAAAAAAGCCCGATGCTCCGAACCAAAACAAGATGACTCAAAGAAGTTTAAGATGCCAAAAAGAAACGTCGCTTCGAAAATAAAAACGATGATCACTCCAGCAAAACCGGAAACTGAAACAACCGAAAGAAGCGGACGAACGCCAAAAAAAGGAAGATGGGACGCAGTCATGAATAAAATCGCCCAAGGACAAGCACAAGAGAAAACGACGCCCAAATTGAAAGAAGTCAAAAGTAAAGTTTACTGCGGAATTACGAATCCGCCGAATAAACCGCTTCCTGTTCGTCCTTCGACTGTCGGTGGGACATGTCGAAAAGCAGCCTCCACTCGCTGCCTCTCCACCGCACAGTCTATCTCAACTCGATCCCTCCGTGACATCTCCACCATCAAAAATAAACGATACGAAAGGTAACCGTGCATTCCCAAATTATCGTTTTGCTAATTTTATTTGTTTTAGCCGAAGAAACAGAATAAGAAGTTCTGAATCTTCTCTCCAAGGGCCAATACCAGGATCTCAAGCAAGTTCAAGGAACAGCTCCATCAGCGACCTCTCTCACCCAAAACCATCAACTCCCCGTAAGTCTTTCTCATTACGTCATACCGATAAAATGTCAAGCGTTATCAGTTATCAGTGTTATCACTTATCACTGTCCAAGAGCCTGAGCCTTCTTGATATTGAAATGCTAAGAGCGGCCATATTGGAAATCTGCTTTTTAAACGTGTTCAAGTACTGTATATTTGAACCATTATTTATATGCAAACACGAAACAATTGTGTATACCCCCCACTTTTCTACCGTAGAATTTTTTTACATAATGAGTTCTCCGTGGTAATCGCTAAACAAGCCATGACCCACTCCTTTGTTAATTAAACAAAAAAAAAACTATTTTTTTAGGAACTTTATAATCTGAATAGAATTACAAAGGTGGTAATTACATTTTTTCTTTCATATTTTTTTATTGTTAATTATTACGATGATAAAAATTTTTTATGACATTCTGGAGACTCGCGCCCTCCAGTAGTAGGCTTAGGAACTAACCAAGCTACCATTGGTGTGCGTCAGAGTGCGCTCCTTTGTTTTAAGTGATAAAAAAGATATTTAATCAATGTTTAAAAAATGATAACGTTCCAAAAAGAAAGCCTTCTTTTTTTAAAATTGGTATTTGTGCACACCCTTAAAAATAAATAGGAGTCAAAAAGAAGGGTCAAATTGATTAAAGAGTGCCGCCAAAGGAAATCATCATGAGGAATTCCTGCTGAAACATGCAATAACAATTTGTGGAGGGGCCACTGTAGAAATAAAAATTTTTTCCAAGTTAAAATTCACATAAAAATGAAAATCAACTTTTCCACGGTGAAATTCAAATTACACCATGACCGTGTCTTATCTATTGCATTCAGCTGTACTAATCTTATCTCAATCTTTAGCAGTATCTCTCCTCAAGCCTCCAAACAAGTTTTTACCGAATTTCTGGGAATTTTTCTTAGTCATTCGTGCAAGGAATTCCCTTCTCATCTAACTTTTAGGGAGTTTTCCTTAGTTTTGGAATAGAAATATTGAAGTTAGCGCATTTGAGCCCTGAGCAAACATTATTTTACGTTTTTTCTTCTTTAAAATGAGCCCAAAACGGACCCGATCGGATTATCGGTTCTCAAGTTATAGCTCAAAACGTACGGAAAATCACGCGGATCAGAATTTCCCTGCTTCTCCACCACCTCTATATCTCCTTAAATATTCATCCTAGGACAAAAGTGTATAAAGTATTTACGAAAGGAAATTTAATTTTGATTATATTTGAACTAAGTCATTATCTCTGTAGGACCAATAGTTTTTGAGTTATCGACAAAAAACTGAACGGTTTTTGCAGCGTTTATTTGTGTCAGTTTTAAGCACCCACAGTGTCATTTAAAACATTTTCAGCTGAACCGAAAGCATACTTTTGACTTCGGCCCTATAAATCACAATCATTAAAAACGATGAAGGCTGTCTTTCGGCGGAACCTCGAAATTTCGCATGTCATTGATATAAATCCATCGATTTATTTGCTTCAGAGAATTAACTATTTCCTGTTGCATCTGATGACTTTGAATGGAAGGAGGGGATCGAAATCTCCCCTCCCGTTTTATTGGCAAGCCTGTATTGTACGAAATAGGTCCCCTTGGGGGCAGTGTCTGATATCGAGCCGTCTCGCTAGACGAACCCACGTGAGCCCTTTCCCTTGGACTCTCATGGTAAAAAAAACATCCCAACCACCAACTAATTTTTAATATTAAAAACAGTAAATTGCCTAACTAAAATTATTACGTCATTAAAATTTCCACATTCCTTTGTCTTTTCTGTCAAAAGATTCCTTCGTTATCTCAATTGTAAGGCTTTCATGTTTGCGCTTCATATCTTTCATGAAAAAATGTTCAATTTTGCTCGAAAAGTTAAAAAAATATTTTTTATTCATCACTCACTTAATACCAGACTATTGGGGCCATCCATCTCAGCTGAAAAAAAGAAAAAGAGGGGAAAAAAATCGTTTTCTACAGATTTTTGGGCGTTTTCGTTGGTGAGACGAGAAACTCGATTTGGGATTTTCCTGGCCATTTCAGTAGAGAAAACACCTTTCCCCAGGATTTTTAGGTGTTTTTCCCGCAGTTCTTGACCAAGAAATCCCGTTTTCCAAAATTTGGGATTTTCCTGGCCATTTTAGCCGAGAAAACCCCTTTTCACAGGATTTTCTGGAGTTTTTCCCGCGGTTTTTTGACCAAGAAATCGCGTTTTCCAAAATTTCTGATTTTTCTGGCCATTTCAGCCGAGAAAACCCCTTTTCAGAGGATTTTTAGGAGTTTTCCCAGAGGTTTTTTGACCAAGAAATCCCGTTTTCCAAAGTTTTGGGTTTTTCTGGCCACTTCAGCCAAGAAAACCCCTTTTTACAGGATTTTCCCCGAGGTTTTTTGACCGAGAAACCCCGTTTTCCAAAATTTCACAAATTCGGGATATTTCTGGCAATTTCAGCCGAGAAAACCCCATTCACAAGATTTTCTGGAATTTTTTCCCGCGGTTTTTTGACCGAATTTTCCTGTCCACTGCAGCCAAGAAAACCCCTTTTTACAGGATTTTCAGGAGTTTTTCCAGAGGTTTTTTGACCGAGAAATCCCGCTTTACAAAATTTGGGATTTTCCTGGCCATTTCAGCTGAAAAAACCCATTTGCCCGGGGTTTTCAGGAGTTTTTTCCGCTTTTTTTGACCGAGAAATCCGGTTTTTCAAAATTTCACAAATTCGGGATTTTTCTGGTAATTTTAGCCGAGATAACCCCTTTTCACAGGATTTTCTGGAATTTTTTCCCGCGGTTTTTTGACCGAGAAATCTAGTTTTTCAACATTTTTCTCAAATTTGGGATTTTCCTGGCCATTTCAGACGAGAAAACCCATTTTCACAGGAAGTTCATGAGTTTTTCCCGCGGTTTTTTGACCGAAAAATCCCATTTTCGAAAATTTCCCAAATTCGGGATTTTCTTGGCCATTTCAACCGAGAAAACCCCTTTTCACAGGAGGTTCAGGAGTTTTTCCCGCGGTTTATCTACCGAGAAATCCCAATTTCCCAAATTTGGGATTTTCCAGACCATTTTAGCCAAGAAAACCGTTTTTCACAGGACTTTCTGGAGTTTTTACCGCGGTTTTTTGACCAAGAAATCCCGTTTTCCAAAATTTTGGATTTTTCAGACCATTTTAGCCGAGAAAACCCATTTTTACAGGACTTTCTGGCGTTTTTTCCAGCATTTTTTGACCAAAAAATCCCGTTTTCCAAAATTTCCAAAATTTGGGATTTTCCTGCCCATTTTATCCGCGAAAACCCCTTTTCACAGAACTTTCAGGAGTATTTTCCGCAGTTTTTTGACCGAGAAATCCCGTTTTCCAAAATTTCTCACATTTGAGATTTTCCTGGCCATTTTAGCAAAGAAAACCCCTTTTCACAGAACTTTCAGGAGTTTTTACCGCGGTTTTTTGACCAAGATATCCCGTTTTCCTAAATTTTCCCCGAATTTGGGATTTTCCTGCCCATTTTATCCGCGAAAACCCCTTTTCACAGAATTTTCAGTAGTTTTTCGTCCGGTTTTTTGACCGAGAAATCCCGTTTTACAAAAATTTTCCGTGATTCTCTCAGCTTTTGCCTTAAAAGTTCCCCTTGTAACGTGTTTTTTGATGTTTTCCTCCGTCTTTTGGCCGAAAAAACCATTTTATACAAGATTATTAAGATGTGGAAAGTGATTTCGTTTAAAAATGCCATTAAGAAATGACCTTAATAATAAATCTAAGGGTCTCCCGTTTTTTCTATATTCGTGTACGTTTCATCCCCCTCATTAATTTCGTAAATGAAATTAATTAACATTTGGAGCATGATAAAAAAAGGGAAGTTGAGAAGATAAAGTGAAATTGGATAAAAGAATCAGCGCGTGAAGATTTTCACAATGCGCCATCTTTTCAGTCGGATATCGTATGCCGTTCGTGTAGGGGCCCAACGAAAAAAATGCCTTTGGTTCTTCACGGACGTCAAGGTTTCGCGATTGTCGGATTTCATTCATTTTTCCCAGGTAATCAATGATTTGAACTTTGTCCTTGAGGAACAATTTGTCTAAATATCCGTTTTGAACCTCCAAATGGCTTTTTATTCAGATTTAACCATCGCATTTGCATGCTAAGTCACTGACGTTATTCTCAACATGCTCAAAGTTGAGCTCAAAAGTTATATCTGTAGGCCCAATTTTTTGAAGATTTTTTTGGGGGTATAGCAGGGTTTTTGGTGGAAATTTTATGGCCGAAAAAACAAGAAAATCCGATAAAAAGAGTGTTTAGACTAACAGTAACAAAATCTTTTAAACAAAGCGTTTTTCTCGATAGGAGGAGAAAAACGTTTGAAAATAACGCTAAAAGCGTGTTTTTTGTTAAAAAGCCTGAGAATACGTCCGAAATTTTCGTTAAAACGGCAGAAAATTCTAAGGAAACTACCGAAAAATCAGCTTCAAAGGGTGTTTTTTTGATAGAAAGCCCAATAAAACGTCCAGAAATCTGGTTATAAGGGTTTTTTAGCAGAAATTTCGAAGAAAACTACCAAATTATCCGCTTCAAAGGTTGTTTTTTGAGAGAAAGCCCAAGAAAACGTACAGAAATCTGGTTAAAAGGGTGTTTTTAGCAGAAATTTCGAAGAAAACTATCAAATTATCTGCTTTAGAGGGTGTTTTTTGAAAGATAGCCCAAGAAAACGACCTGAAATCTGGTTAAAAGGGTGTTTTAGCAATAATTTGAAGAAAACTATCAAATTATCTGCTTTAGAGGGTGTTTTTTGAAAGATAGCCCAAGAAAACGACCTGAAATCTGGTTAAAAGGGTGTTTCTAGCAGAAATTTCGAAGAAAACTTCCAAATTATCCCTTCCAAAGGGTGTTATTTGATAGAAAACCCTAGAAAACGACCAGAAATCTGGTTAAAAGGGTTTTTTAGCAGAAATTTCGCGGAAAACTTCCAAATTATCCCTTCCAAAGGGTGTTATTTGTTAAAAAGCCCAATAAAACGTCCAGAAATCTGGTTAGAAGGGTGTTTCTAGCAGAAATTTCGAAGAAAACGTATCAATTATCCGCTTCAAAAAAAGTTTTTTTTTTAAATAAAAAAGCCCAAGAAAACGTCCAGAAATCTCGTTAAAAGTGTGTTTTTAGCAGAAATTGGAGGAAAACTACCAAATTATCCACTCCAAAGGATGTTTTTTGATAAAATGCCTAATAAAACGTCCAGAAATCTGGTTAAAAGGGTGTTTCTAGCAGAAATTTCGTAGGAAACTACCAAATTATCCGCTTCAAAGGGTGTTTTTTTATAGATAGCCCATCAAAACGTCCAGAAATCTGGTAAGAAGGGTGTTCCTAGCAGAAATTTCGAAGAAAACTTCCAAATTATCCGCTATTTCTCGCTAGAAACGTCTAAAAAGAACGGTCCGAAAATCTGCTTAGAAAGGTCTTCGTTTGAAAAATATCTGTGAATACGTTAAAAAAGGTTTTTGGCATTATAGCCTAAGAAAACGCGAGAAAATATTGATATAATGGTGTTTATTGGATAAATATCTTTGCGCACCTAAAAAATGCGTGGTTTGGTTAGGAGATTTCCGCGTTTGTTTTGTAATGCCCATTTTATCAGATCCAATTTTGTTCCCTTTCATTTTGCTGACGTTGATTTTTTAGCAAACTTGCTTTTTAAGGTATTGAAGATTCCCATATTTAGCGATGCTATGAGGTCATTTCAAATATCAATTTTCCCCCCGCATTTGGCCCCCAAGAAAACCTAAATAATCGCAAAATTTCTACCATAGCTTTAAAAAATGGCTTGGAAGCGATTAAAAAAACGCTTTCATCACGCGCAACCTTGGATCTTGTCTTTTCTAGTCCATCTACAAATAAAGCGCTATTGTAATACCATTTTACCAAATATGCTGTTTTTCCACACTTGGGCTTAAAAATGTGCCATTTTAACATTCTAATTTAATTTAAGTCGGAAACTGTCTTTATGTCGGGATGGGCTCCCATGGGAGTAAAAATCAAAAAAAGGAACGAGAAAAACAAGGTGAGGCAAAACAATTAAAGAATTCCAAAGCCCCCATCATTCTTATTGACTGCGCAATTTTACTATTTTCTATTTGCAGGGTCGAGCAAAAAGAGAGAAGCGAGATGCCGCAGCCCGCAGAGTGACGGCTCGACCAACTCGTCCGCTTCGCACGCGCTGAAAAACGCACGCGCCACCCAGGAAGAAAACATCAAAAACTCGAATTCTCCAGGTAAATTCAGCCAAAAATTTGGGCCCAGCTCAAAATTGGGGCCATTCATCTCAGCTGTAAAAAAGAAAATGAGGGGAAAAAAATCCTTTTCTACAGATTTTTGGGCGTTTTGTTGTTTTTTTTTGACGAGAAACTCGTTTTTGATATTTTTCTGGCCATTTAAGCCGAGAAAACCCCTTTTCACGGGACTTTCAGGAGTTTTTCCCGCGGTTTGTTGACCGAGAAATCCCGTTTTCCTAAATTTTCCCCAAATTTGGGATTTTTCTGCCCATTTTATCCGCGAAAACCCCTTTTCACAGAATTTTCAGGAGTATTTCCCGCGGTTTTTTGACCGAGAAATCCCGTTTTCCAAAATTTCTCAAATTTGAGATTTTCCTGGCCATTTTAGCAAAGAAAACCCCTTTTCACAGAACTTTCAGGAGTTTTTACCGCGGTTTTTTGACCAAGAAATCCCGTTTTCCTAAATTTTCCCCAAATTTGGGATTTTCCTGCCCATTTTATCCGCGAAAACCCCTTTTCACAGAACTTTCAGGAGTTTTTCCCGCGGTTTTTCGACCGAGAAATCCCGTTTTCCAAAATTTCTCAAATTTGAGATTTTCCTGCACATTTTTTCCGCGAAAACCCCTTTTCACAGAATTTTCAGGAGTCTTTCCCGCGGTTTTTTGACCGAGAAATCCCTTTTTCCAAAATTTCTCAAATTTGAGATTTTCCTGGCCATTTTAGCAAAAGAAAACCCCTTTTCACAGAACTTTCAGGAGTTTTTACCGCGGTTTTTTGACCAAGAAATCCCGTTTTCCTAAATTTTCCCCAAATTTGGGATTTTTCTGCCCATTTTATCCGCGAAAACCCTTTTCACAGAACTTTCAGGAGTTTTTCCCGCGGTTTTTCGACCGAGAAATCCCGTTTTCCAAAATTTCTCAAATTTGAGATTTTCCTGCACATTTTTTCCGCGAAAACCCCTTTTCACAGAACTTTCAGGTGTTTTTACCGTGGTTTTTTGACCAAGAAATCCCGTTTTCCTAAATTTTCCCCAAATTTGGGATTTTCCTGCCCATTTTATCCGCGAAAACCCCTTTTCACAGAATTTTCAGGAGTTTTTACCGCGGTTTTTTGACCAAGAAATCCAGTTTTCCTAAATTTTCCCCAAATTTGGGATTTTCCTGCCCATTTTATCCGCGAAAACCCCTTTTCACAGAACTTTCAGGAGTTTTTCCCGCGGTTTTTTGACCAAAAAATCCCATTTTCCAAAATTTTCTAAATTCGGGATTTTTCTGGCCATTTCAGCCGAGAAAACCCCTTTTCACAGCCGAGAAAATCCCTTTTCACACGATTTCCAGGAGTTTTTCCCGCAGTTTTTCTACCTCGTAAATTTAATTTTCTCCAGTTAAGTTCAGCCAAAAATTTGGGCCCAGCTGTGGGAAGACTGCTGAAACTTTCAAAGGCCATCGACACATATCAAAATAGCGTATAAAAGAATTTTACAGAAATAGCTTATCTTGAGCGGTCAAGTGGATTTTCGTTAATTTACCCGCAAGATAAGATTATTCCCGGCTCCGTTTGGCCAGTTTAGAAATAGGCCCCATTCGTAGATGAATTAATGCCTACACAAAACATTTATAAAAACAAAAAAACATCGGTGAAAGGGAAGGGAGGAAGTTTCGCGCGGCCGCCGTGGGACAGAAGATCAGCAGACGCGAACCCATCTCATTCCTTTCTACGCAGAGGGAATGTAAAAAACGCGCGTGTTTTAATCAGTGAAATGGACTACCTTTAAAATATCTCATGTTTGCCGCGGTCCTCTTTTTCTTTTCCTGCTTCACCCTCGCTTTTGGACTTACTTTTTCTTTCGGAAGATTCAAAGTTTCCAAAGGTCAGTATCCTTATCAGTTATCACCAGCGGCTTTTTTTGATTTTATGTTTCATAATTTTTTTAAGTCATTTTTATGATTTCCGGTGCTTAATTTTAACCAAAAAGTGTCTGAAAAATAGAAAAAAAAATTTTTGTCTTCAAAAAAAGACTTTTTTTTAAATGGTTTCATCTAATTTCTCCTTCGGAGCTCCAGTTATGGTCTTATCCTTCCGATTTGTAAAGAACGTCCTTCATCTCCGGTTATCCTTAGTCGGTTTTATTTTTTTTTCTTTAATTTTTCTATTGTAAAATTAGCAATTTTAAATTTTTCTCATTTTACACTTTTTTTCTGACGTCCTACTTTTTATGCTGACAGTCCAGGTGTTCAGGACTTTCTCTCTTAGTCAATAAATATGATAAGTTCCTTTTAAACTTTCAAGAAATTTTTTTCCTCCCCTGGGTAGATTGGAAATGAGGGAAAATCCGGCTGAAAAATTAGGAAAAACTGTATAAAAATGGGTGAAAAGGATTTTCCATGGAGAAAAGCTCCTGGAAATCTGATCGTGGGTTAAATGAGCGGGAAAATGCGGGAAAACTCGGAAAAGGGGTTTTTCTCTGCTGAAATCCGAAGAAAACACCCAAAAATGAGGGTTTTTTAGCCTTTATGCCTGTTTTAACATGAAAAAAACGCCGTCAGCGACGATATTGCGTGATGCAAAATGCGAAGATGCTTGAACATTTGATATTCGGACGAAAAGAAGTGGAAAAATTAGTCTCTTAGGTCAATTTTAACGGATTTTAGCGCGAAAAACGCTAAAATTTGGCATTTTTTAAAGTTGTCAAAAGTGGACATATGAATTGTGAAATCAACTTGAAATTTTGCGTAGATTACGAATCTGAAATAAAAAATTTGGGTTCTCATTTGAAATAATGTTGGGGGCACCCTGTATATCCAAACGCATTTTAAACGACACCATCAAATTCTTTGATTTGAATTGAGGGGGGGTTTAAATTTAACTTTTCTTCATAAAACCTCTTTTTAACGCTCTCCCAGACGTGAGCCTTGTGTTTCCGGACACCCTGTATACCAATCACGTGTTTTTTGGTTAATGAAGTACGTGAAAAACGCCTAAAATGGTGTTTTTGGAGCGAAAAACGCCTAAAATGGTGTTTTTGGAGTGAAAAAACTGATGGAACAGCAAGGAAATTCGATAAAACGCGGTTCTCTTTTGAAATAACGAATTTAGATTCTGTTGGGGGCACCCTGTATATCCAAACGCATTTTAAGCTACACCATCAAATTCTTTGATTTAAATTGAGGGGGGGTTTAAATATAACTTTTCGTCTAAAAACCACTTTTTAACGCTCTCCCAGACGTATGCCATGTGTTTCGGGACACCCGGTATACCAATCACGTGTTTTTTTTGGTAAGTCAAGGACGTGAAAAACGCCTAAAATGGTGTTTTTGGAGTGAAAAACGCCTAAAATGGTGTTTTTGGAGTGAAAAAACGGATGGAACAGCAAGAAATTGCAAGGAAATTCGATAAAACGCTGTTCTCATTTGAAATAGCGAATTTAGATTCTGTTGGGGGCACCCTGTATATCCAAACGCATTTTAAACTATACCATAAATTCTTTAATTTAAACCAGGGATGGTTTACATTTAACTTTTTTTTCATAAAACCGCTCTCCCAGACGTGAGCCATGTGTTTCCGGACACCCGGTATACCTATCACGTGGTTTTTTTTTTTTTTTTTTTTTTTTTTGGTAAATCAAGGACGTGAAAAACGCCTAAAATGGCATTTTTGGTGTGAAAAACGCCTAAAATGGCGTTTTTGGAGTGAAAAACGCCTAAAATGGTATTTTTGGAGTAAAAAACGGATGGAACAGTAAGGAAATTTGATAAAACGGGGTTTTCTGGAACTAATGAATTTGTAAAACTTCCCAAAAAAAGGTGTTTCTTGCGAAAAAAATTTTTTTATGTTCTTTCCCATAAAAAAAAAATAAAAATAAAAATGAAAGTTTGAATAATAGGAAACCTAATTCGATTTGTATTTTTCTATTTCCGTTCCACGCCTTTATGATTATCTAAACGGAAATTTCTTTCTCTTATTGTTTATTTTTATTTTTATTTCTATCATTGCAGGAAAAAATGCAGTCGTTGCTGAAAAGGCGGCGTTGACTCGTAAAATAACCCAGCGCCGTTTGAATTTTCCGTCGAAACCACAAACATTTCGAGGTGAGTTTTTTTTTGTTTTGTTGACGGAAAAAGTCGATTTGAAGAGGCGGAAATGTCGTCGAGTGAGGTGTAAAGACGAGAAATTGGTTTAATGCCAAAGTTAAAGAAAGAATGAACATCCTTGACCCAGGAGAAAGTCACTCGGATATAAATTTACACGTGAATTACCGATACAAGTTCAATAAAATCGTCTTTTCTATACAATGTGGGCTCTAATCTTACATAATAACATACAGGTCGATATAATTTACATAAATACGGTTTTATATGACACTGAAAAATAGATACGAGAAGTTATTAATCATTTTGACTCTAATTCTCGCCGAAAAATGATCTCTAACGATCATTTTTCTCTCTAACGATCATGGGTTTGTTGTGCCGGCCGTCCGTCCTTATGTCCGTTTCATTAGAAACACTTCACTGGGGCTGTTAGAGCGACCATGATCTGACGATCATTAGGTCGTCTGTTGTGCCGGCCGTCCGTCCTTATGAACACTTAACTGCCGCAATTTGGATAAAATTTTTTCGCCAAAAATTTCACCGCATCTTCCTTTCAAAGCGAGCTTTAAAGGGCTGTTAGAGCGATCATGAGGTCGTCTGTTGTGCCAGCCGGGTGTCCTTTTGAACACTTTACTGCCGCAATTCGAGTAAAATTCTTTCGCCAAATATTTCACTGAATCTTCCTTTCAAAGCGATCTTTAAGAGGCTGTTTGAGCAATCATGATCTGACGATCATGGGGTCGTCAGTTGTACTGGCCGTACTGTTCCTTATGAACACTTTTGTGCCGAAATTATGGTAAAATTCTTTCGCCAAAAATTTCACTGAATCTTCCTTTCAAAGTGATCTTTAACGGTCTGTTAGAGCGATCATGAGGTCGTCTGTTGTATCGGCCGGCCGTCCTTATGAACACTTTACTGCCGCAATTCTGGTAAAATTCTTTCGCTAAAATTTCACGGAATCTTCCTTTCACAGCGATCTTTAAGGAGCTGTTAGAGCGATTATGATCTAATGATCATGAATTCATCTGTTGAGCCGGCCGTCCGTCCTTATGAACACTTCACTGCTGCAATTATGGTAAAATTCATTCGCCCAAAATGTCACGGAATCTTCCTTTCAAAACGATCTTTAAGGGGCTGTTAGAGCGATCATGATCTAACGATCATGAGGTCGTCTGTTGTGCCGGCCGTCCGTCCTGATGTCCGTCTCATTAGGATCATTTCACTGCCGCAATTCGGATAAAATTCTTTCACCACAAATTTCACCGAATCTTCCTTTCAAAACGATCTTTAAGGGGCTGTTAGAGCGATCATGATCCAACGATCATGAGGTCGTCTGTTGTGCCGGCCGTCCGTCCTGATGTCCGTCTCATTAGGAACATTTCGCTGCCGCAATTCGGATAAAAATTTTTTACCACAAATTTCACCGAATCTTCATTTCAAAGCGATCTTTTTGGGGCTGTTAGAGCGATCATTATCATAGAACGATCATGAGGTCGTCTGTTGTGCCGGCCGTCCGTCCTTATGAACACTTTTCTGCCGAAATTATGGTAAAATTCTTTCGCCAAAAATTTCCCGGAATCTTCCTTTAAAAGCGATCTTTAGGGAGTTGTTAGGGCGATCATGATCGAACGATCATGAGGTCGTCTGTTGTACCGGCCGTCCGTCCTTATGTCCGTCTCATTAGGAACATTTCGCTGCCGCAATTCGGATAAAAATTTTTCACCACAAATTTCACCGAATCTTCATTTCAAAGCGATCTTTTAGGGGCTGTTAGAGCGATCATTATCATAGAACGATCATGAGGTCGTCTGTTGTGCCGGCCGTCCGTCCTTATGAACACTTGATAAAATAAGCTTTTAGCTTCGGTTAGTTCCTACAGTTTCTCCTAGATTGCAGCACAATCAAAAAAAAATTTAAAACCAACAGTTTTCTCGCAAAATAGGTGCAAAACTTCAGAAAAAACGCCGCCGTATTATGCGGTGTATCGGACCCTTAAAATTTTGGAAGCTTTTTTTTCAAATTTCGCGGAAATAGCTGAGATATCTCTGTCATGAGGTCGTCTGTTGTGCCGGCCGTCCGTCCTTATGAACTCTTCACTGTCGGAATTCGCGTAAAATTCTTTCGCCAAAATTTCACGTTATCTTCCTTTCAAAGCTATGTTTGAGGGGCTGTTAGAGCGATCCTGAGGTCGTCTGTTGTGCCGGCCGTCCGTCCTTATTTCGGTATCATTAGGAACATTTCACTGCCCCAATTCGGATAAAATTCTTTCGCCACAATTTTCACCGAATTTTCATTTCACAGCTATCTTTAAGGGTCTGTTAGAGCGATCATGATCTAATGATCATGAGGTCGTCTGTTGTGCCGGCCGTCCGTCCTTATGTCTGTCTCATTAGGAACACTTCACTTCCGCAATGCGGATAAAATTCTTTCGCCCAAAAATTTCACCGAATCAGGAGATATTTCTGTCTGCAGTTTTTTCGATGCGCTACTATTTGTCCGATTTTTACCAAAGTGGGTAGAAATAGTTCCGTCGAGTGGGAAGTAAATGTCGCCTGTTAAGTAAATTTGGATTCAAAAATCCCACATCGTTTTCACTTTCGCCGTATAGTAAAAGTCCTTCTAAGGAAAAACTTCTCAAAGATCATTGATATGGGAAAAAGGAAGTTTTTAATTGGACACGGGAAATTTCCTGTGATACTCTGTTTAAAGACAAAGGAGAGCAAAGTGGTTGAGAACATGACGCAAGTAAATTTAATAAATTCTCGTTTAAAAAAAAGTGTTCACTCGGGAATTTCTTTTTTTTCCCATAATGCTTATTATGCTTCTATCGCCATAACGCGTTTAGCCATTTACTTAGAAACGATTTAAATAATCCATAGTTTTTAAATTTGGCCATTAAAAACCCATCATTTTCTGAACGTATATTCTAAGAGAGCTTTGCCGAGCGGTATTGCTTTCTATGCCCGTAAATGGTGAAGACGAAAGGAAACGGCTTTGTGAAAAATTGATCGACTAGTGAAAGTCAAATGAAAGAGTGCAGTTAATTGGAAAAAACATATCCTTAAATAATTTCTTGTGTATTTTTACATTTTCAAACCCTTTATGCACTTTATTATTTATAAACTTTCCTTAAAAAAGGATTTTCTCAAAATATCCTTGAAAACTTTCCTATATTTGAGCACTAAAAATGGTCGGAAAATTTTTTACAAAAGCTCCTTTTCGTTATTTTTAGAATATTTAGGCGGCCTTGGGAGCAGTTTTTCCGAAAAAGTTTTCCTTTGTAAAATATAAAATTGACTTTTTGACTAAAAAATTTTTTACAAAAAAACCGCTGGCCATTTTGTAGGTTTTGACGCGCTTTTTTCAAAAACATTTTATATACGAAAATCCGATGAATAGTTTTGTCGTAATCATTTTACAAAGATTTGGAGGAAAATTGCTGGGAGAGAAAGAAATTATCCTCCTTTTCAAGGTCAGCGGAGATAAACCGATTGCTTGTTTATAATACATAATTTGTTACTTAAAACGCAAAAAAAAGGTGTTTTTTGAAGAAAATCTGGCCTCCATTTTTAGTACCTAATTCAAAACTGGATGTTTAAGACCGAGAGAGACCAAAAAAAGGTGTTTTTGGACCAAAAATTGCAGAAAACGTCAAAAAAAGGTGTTTTTCGAAGAAAATCTGGCCTCCATTTTTAGTACCTAATTCAAAATTGGATGTTTAAGACCGAGAGAGACCCAAAAAAGGTGTTTTTGGACCAAAAATTGCAGAAAACATCAAAAAAAGGTGTTTTTCGAAGAAAATCTGGCCTCCTTTTTTAGTACCTAATTCAAAATTGGATGTTTAAGACCGAGAGAGACCCAAAAAAGGTGTTTTTGGACCAAAAATTGCAGAAAACATAAAAAAAATGTGATTTTCGAAGAAAATCTGGCCTCCATTTTTTAGTAGCTAATTCAAAATTATATGTTTAAGTCCGAAAGAGACCAAAAAAAGGTGTTTTTGGACCGAAAATTGCAGAAAACATCAAAAAAAGGTGTTTTTCGAAGAAACTCTGGCCTCCATTTTTTAGTAGCTAATTCAAAATTGGATGTTTAAGTCCAAGAGAGACCCAAAAAAGGTGTTTTTGGACCAAAAATCGCAAAAACATCAAAAAAAGGTGTTTTCCGAAGAAAATCTGGCCTTCATTTTTTATTAGCTAATTCGAAATCGGATGTTTAAGTCTGAGAGAGTCCCAAAAAAGGTGTTTTTGGACCAAAAATTGCAGAAAACATCAAAAAAAGGTGTTTTTCGAAGAAAATCTGGCCTCCATTTTTAGTAGCTAATTCAAAATTGGATGTTTAAGACCGAGGGAGACCCAAAAAAGGTGTTTTTGGACCAAAAATCGCAAAAACATCAAAAAAAGGTGTTTTCCGAAGAAAATCTGGCCTTCATTTTTTATTAGCTAATTCGAAATCGGATGTTTAAGTCTGAGAGAGTCCCGAAAAAGGTGTTTTTGGACCAAAAATTGCAGAAAACATCAAAAAAAGGTGTTTTTCGAAGAAAATCTGGCCTCCATTTTTAGTAGCTAATTCAAAATTGGATGTTTAAGACCGAGAGAAACCAAAAAAAGGTGTTTTTGGACCAAAAATTGCAGAAAACATCAAAAAAAGGTGTTTTTCGAAGAAAATCTGGCCTCCATTTTTAGTAGCTAATTCAAAATTGGATGTTTAAGACCGAGGGAGACCCAAAAAAGGTGTTTTTGGACCAAAAATTGCAGAAAACATAAAAAAAATGTGATTTTCGAAGAAAATCTGGCCTCCATTTTTTAGTAGCTAATTCAAAATTGGATGTTTAAGTCCGAAAGAGACCAAAAAAAGGTGTTTTTGGACCGAAAATTGCAGAAAACATAAAAAAAAGGTGTTTTCCGAAGAAACTCTGGCCTCCATTTTTAGTACCTAATTCAAAATTGGATGTTTAAGACCGAGAGAGACCAAAAAAGTTGTTTTATACCAAAAATTGCAGAAAACATCAAAAAAAGGTGTTTTTTCGATTTATTGAGCGTTTTCTTCACTTTATCCACTTTTGAGGGATTGCGCCTATCCTTTTTTTCCTGAGCAGATGGAAAATGATCGATTTTTTCAAATGTATAAGTTGAAGCTTAATGGATTTTTCCGATTGGAAAACACCTCTCACGCGCGATTGATATATTAGCTTTGTTCCAACCGCAATTGAAACTGGTGCGAAACTTCTAGAGCATGCGCAGAAGGATTTGCATGTCTTTGCATGCTACTGTATTACTCGCCATGAACGGTCCATGGGAGAGAGTCTTCCAGACTCCTAATTATTTTACTTTCCCGCAGAGTAATACCCAATATGTACGGTTTTTGGGGGAGGTTCTTAAAAACCCCGTGTTTTTAGATTTCTCAAAGAAAAGTTATTGTATTACCCTCCATGTACGGTTACTGGGTCTTCTATAGGCAATGTATTTTTAACTCTTTTAAAAAAGAAGTTATTGAATTACCTTCTTTGGTTTTTGGAGGTCTTTCAGACCCCGCATTTTTTAGTTTCTTAAAGAAAAAGTACTGTATTACTCGCCATGAACGGTTTTTGGGAGAAGGACTACCAACCCCCTATTTAAAGAGAAGAATTTCCCTGCTTTTGGACCCCGCATTTTTAAACAGAAGTTACTGTATTACTCTCCATTACCAGTTTTAGGGAGACAAATGACCCAATTATTAGACTTCAATTTCGATTTCTTGCGTTTATATCATCCTTTGTTTCCCAACTTAAATAATTCATGAATTCATCAAGATAAAAAGAAGAACAACCGTTTCTTCTTAACGCACAAGTAGTTTTAACGCATAATAGGAAGAATTTCGTATTAAATAAAAATTTCTATGGCTAATCTCGGTTGATTAATTTGCCGTGGTATGAAAAGCCGCAACCTTTGAATGTTCTCCGCTTGTTTTCTCGCCGAAGAGAAAGGTTTAAATTTTAAAACAACCGTTTTTAGGTAGATTTCTTTTCTTCAAAAATCTACCTATTGTAATGTACCAAGTAGTCGCAGATTCAAAAAATTTTCTATACGTTTTTCGTTTCATACCTCCTGGACCCCAAAACCATCCTCAGTTGAAAAGTTTATATATATATATATATATTAGCACGATAACTGGAGCAATTTTAATGTGAGGGTGACGATATCCGGTATTTAGAGCTTTTATCTCAATAGCTCGGACGAGTTCGTTAATGGCTGAAATCGGACCAGCGATTCACCTACTTTACTTAGGGCTTAAAAGACAAAATTGGCATTTTCTATTGAAATCCTAGTCCTTTTGCAAAAAAAAACTTTAAGACCTCTGCGAGGGCGTGTAAAAAATTAATTAAAGCAGGTTTGGACGAGCCAGGCGCAAAATATTGAACTAGCTAAACTTTAAAAAAAATTTGAATTTATACCGGGAAATTATTAAATATTTTATTAATAAAATTATCAGATGTTTTTCTAGGGGCTCAGTGGCGCAATTTTTCTTATATCATCATTTTTATTACATAATTATATTTTGTGTTTATACATTTTAATTTTAATCATGAAAAGAAATCTACCTTTTAGTCCCTGCTACCGCAGGGTCATTATTTTGTTAGTCAATTCTTTTTTTTAACACGCTTAAATCCAGGCTAAACATCCCCTTCGGATAACGGTTATGGAAATTTAAAGCCGCTGCACAATAAATGATAAAAAGATTTCAAATGGCTTTTTTATTTTCTCCAAAAGGTTCTTGAAGGGTAGAAAAAGTCCTGGAAGAATATTTATTTAGTCAATGAAAGCCTTCGGGGAATCTTAAGGGTAATACATTAACTTTTCTTTGAGAAACACGGGGGTCTGGAAGACCCTTCTCTCAAAAACCGTTCATAGAGGGTAATACTGTACTTTTTCTTTGAAAAAGCTAAAAAAATACAAAACCGAAGATACAATAACTTAATAACTTCTAATTTGAAAATGTTAAAAATACATTTCCTATACATAAAAGACCCATAAACCGTTCATGGAGAGTAAAACAGTAACATTTCTTTGAAAATTAAAAAAATATGGGGTCTAAAAGACCCTCTTGGAAAAACAGTTGATGGAGGGTAATACAGTAAGTTTTCTTTGAGAAATTAAAAAGCACGGGGTCTGAATGACCCTCTTCCGCTCTCCCAAAAACAGTTCATGGAGGGTAATACAGTAACTTTTGATTGAGAAATTAAAAAGCACGGGGTCTGAATGACCCTCTTCCGCTCTCCCAAAAACAGTTCATTGAGGGTAATACAGTAATATTTCTTTGAAAATTAAAAAATATGGGGTCTAAAAGACCCTCTTGCAAAAACAGTTCATGGAGAGTAATACAGTAAGTTTTCTTTGAGAAATAAAAAAGCACGGGGTCTGAATGACCCTCTTCCGCTCTCCCAAAAACAGTTCATGGAGGGTAATACAGTAACATTTCTTTGAAAATTAAAAAAATATGGGGTCTAAAAGACCCTCTTGCAAAAACAGTTCATGGAGGGTAATACAGTAAGTTTTCTTTGAGAAATAAAAAAGCACGGGGTCTGAATGACCCTCTTCCGCTCTCCCAAAAACAGTTCATTGAGGGTAATACAGTAACATTTCTTTGAAAATTAAAAAAATATGGGGTCTAAAAGACCCTCTTGCAAAAACAGTTCATGGAGGGTAATACAGTAAGTTTTCTTTGAGAAATAAAAAAGCACGGGGTCTGAATGACCCTCTTCCGTTCTCCCAAAAACAGTTCATGGAGGGTAATACAGTAACTTTTGATTGAGAAATTAAAAAGCACGGGGTCTGAATGACCCTCTTCCGCTCTCCCAAAAACAGTTCATGGAGGGTAATACAGTAACTTTGATTGAGAAATTAAAAAGCTCGGGGTCTGAATGACCCTCTCCCAAAAACAGTTCATGGAGGGTGATACAGTAACATTTCTTTGAAAAATTAAAAAAATATGGGGTCTGAATGACCCTCTCCCAAAAACAGTTCATGGAGGGTAATACAGTAAGTTTTCTTTGAGAAATTTAAAAGAACGGAATCTCTCGCGAAAACCGTTCATGGAGAGTAATATAGTAACTTTTCTTTGAAAAATAAAAAAGCACGGGGTCTGAATGACCCTCTTCCGCTCTCCCAAAAACAGTTCATGGAGGGTAATACAGTAACTTTTGATTGAGAAATTAAAAAGCACGGGGTCTCTCGCGAATACCGTTCATAGAGAGTAAAATAGTAACTTTTCTTTGAGAAACACTGGGGTCTGGAAGACCCTCTCTCAAAAACCGTTCATAGGGAGTAATACTGTACTTTTTCTAAAAGCTAAAAAAGAATACAAAACCGTAGAAGGAGGGTAATACAATAACTTAATAACTTCTATTTTGAAAAAGTTAAAAATACATTTCCTATACATAGAAGACCTAGTTCATGGAGGGTATTTCATTAACTTTTCTTTGAGAGGGTCTTCCAGACCCCTAATTTTTTTTTACTTTCCCGAAGAGGAGCAATTTTAATTACCCTACATGAACGGTTTATGGGAGAGGGTCTTCCAGACCCCTAATTTTTACTTTCCCGAATTAGAAGTAGATGTTGGAAGTGTGTTGCTGGAAGACTCAATAAACGGTCCATAGAGGGTAATACAGTACTCTTCGAAAAAATTTACCGTAATCTATTATATTTTGACTAATCGGACGAACGTGTTTGTTATTCTGGTTTTAATAGTTGGGCTAAGAAATTGCCCGAAGTGGTTTTGAATTTTGATAGCCTTCTTTTTCTTTTTTTCAACATTCTTTTTTTGGTGGGAGTGAAAAGGCGGGGAGGGGTCGAGTCGTGCCTGGGTAACTAACTTCTAACAGTACCTTCTCGTTCAGTCTGTCTCCTTCTTCCATGGAGGCAGGGATATTTTAGTTATATCTTTGTGATCAAGTGCCCAGTGACTTTTTTTAGCTTATATTGATGGATCTGCCATAAAAGAAGTTGAGAAAAAATGTGATTTTTTTTGTATGCATTCTAAGGATCTTAGGAATGTTCCTTTCGTTCGGCGAAGTGGGACAACAGGAAGCTCAAGACTGCATTAGGTCAAAAAACCATTCACGTATTTAAATCTTGGCGACTCCTCCACTTCAAGGATTTTCCTTAAGATCTTAAGAACCTTGGGAAAGCCAGTGGGAAGATCCAAGGAAACCCAAAATCTTTATTGAATCAAGTGAAAGTAAATGAAAGTTAATATGGTTGGAAAGATGGGAAAAATTGCTGCGCTTTTTGGAAGCAAGGCGAGTCTGAGTACGTCCAGCTCGGCGTACCCGAGTACGATGACCGTCTGCCAGGAAGATACGAGATCCGAGAAGCATTTTAAGAGATCGTGGTCTTTCAGATTTTCCAAAAGACAAAAGGGTAAGGAAAGACTTTTTTTTGTGGTCGCTCGGGTTGCACGAACGTGCGCTTTAGATACCTTATTACTGGGATAATCATGTCTGTTGCACCAGAAAGTCATTGTGTGCGGTAGGTCCGATTGTTACTTATCTTTAGGCCATTTCCTGTACCTCAAATTACTGTCGTTTTTATGGAGGATCATACATAAGATCGCAGCATTTTTCCAAAATTACTTTCCTACTTTTGAGCACTAAAAATCGTCGGAAAATTTTTTACAAAAGCTCTTTCTCGTCATTTTTGGAATATTTAGGCGGCATTGGGAGCAGTTTTTCCGAAAAAGTTTTCCTTTGGAAAATATAAAACTGACTTTTTGACTAAAAAAATTTTTTACAAAAAAACCGCTGGCCATTTTGTAGGTTTTGACTCGCTTTTTTCAAAAACATTTTGTATACGAAAATCCGATGAATAGTTTTGTCGTAATCATTTTACAAAGATTTGGAGGAAAATTGCTGGGAGAGAAAGAAATTATCCTCCTTTTCAAGGTCAGCGGAGATAAACCGATTGCTTATATTTTATAATACATAATTTGTTACTTAAAACGCAAAAAAAAGGTGTTTTCCGAAGAAAATCTGGCCTCCATTTTTAGTAGCTAATTCAAAATTGGATGTTTAAGTCCAAGAGAGACCCAAAAAAGGTGTTTTTGGACCAAAAATCGCAAAAACATAAAAAAAAAGGTGTTTTTCGAAGAAAATCTGGCCTCCATTTTTTAGTAGGTAATTCAAAATTGGATGTTTTATTCCGAGAGAGACCAAAAAAAGGTGTTTTCGGACCAATAATTGTAGAAAACATCAAAAAAAGGTGTTTTCCGAAGAAAATCTGGCCTCCATTTTTTAGTAGCTTATTCAAAATCGGATGTTTAAGTCCAAGAGAGACCAAAAAAAGGTGTTTCGGACCAAAAATTGCAGAAAACATCAAAAAAAGGTGTTTTCCGAAGAAAAGCCCGATGAAGAGTGTTTATTGATTGATCGATAGAAGAACCACTGAATTTTTGATGTTCATTGAATTGGGAAGTGGCTTATCCATAGAAAGGAGGAAGAGCAACGATGGGTACCGCAAAACTTTTGTTTTTTTTCACGGAAGAATCGAGAATAACCCCCGGCCATCATCGTCCTCTTGTCCCCCGGAGGCCGGATGTCGACCCCAAGACTATTTTCGCCCATCTGGATTTCTTATGTGCCAAATCCTTTTAACTTTGTGACGCTAAATTAAAACTCTACTCTCCACTCTGTTTTATCTTCAAATTTTTATCATTAATTATCAATTTTTCTATCATTTATGCCAATTTTTTCTTATTAAGAGGTCATGAGAAGATTTCTAATCAATACTTTCGTATTGGCAATTTTTGATTTCCAAACCGCAGAATCAGTGTGAGGGAAACAATAATCTTTCCGGGTTTTTTCCCCAACGGTTTGTCGGCTTCATCGATGATTTCGTACAAGTGGTGGCTTGATTGACTGACGTAAATTGTTTTCTTCCTTCTAACTTTTATATTTAAAATTTTCTCTTTTGTTTATTTTTAAAGAAAGCCAGGATTTCCTTTTTAATGTCTAAATTTACTTCTTTTATCACGTTTTTGTTGAAATGTAGGGTTTTTCTAAACATTGATTTGGCCATGATTTCTCCGTGCTACAATCGGGAATGACCTATTTTGCGTAAGTTAGTTTGCGACGTTCGAAAACTGCATTCCAGCAGCTGGGGGATCAATGGGGTCATTGTTACAATTACCTGGGGTCCCGGTTACTATTACCCTGGGATCAAGGTTATAATTACCCTGGAATCACGGTTACAATTACCCTGGTATCACGGTTACAATTACCCTGGGATCACGGTGAAAATAACCCTAGGATCACGGTTACAATTACCCTGGGATCACTTTACAATTACCCTCAAAATTACCCGGGATCACGGTTAAAATTACCCTGAGATCGCTGTTACAAATACCCTGGTACCACGGTTACAATTACCCTAGGATCACTGTTACGTTTTTATGAAATGCAAAAAATTTTCTAAACATTGATTTAGACATGATTTCCACCGTGAACGGTATAGTTCACGACGTTCGAAAACTGCATTCCTGCAGGTGGGGGATCATTGTTAAAATTACCCTGTTATCAATGTTTCAATTACCCTGGAATCACGGTTTCAATTACCCTGGGACCACGATTACATTTACCGTGGGGTCACTGTTACTATTACTCTTGGGATCACGGTTACAATTACCCTGGGATCACGGTTACAATTACCCATTAAAATTACCCAGGTATCACGGTTACAATTACCCTGGGATCACGGTTACAATTACCCTGGCAGTAAAGAATCAGATAAAACGGACGTTTCTTGGATAAAAAACGGTTGAAAACGCCCAAAACGGGTGTTTAACGCAAGGGTTACAATTACCCTGTGATCACGGTAAAAATTACCCTGAGATCACTGTTACAATTACCCTGAGATCACGGTTACAATTACCCGGAGATCACTGTTCAAAACGTTAACTTTAAATGCAAAAAAAATTCTATGGCCATGATTTCTCGGTGGAACAATCGGAAATGACCTATTTTTGCCAAGTTAGTTCACGAAGTTCGAAAACTGCATTCCTGAAGGTGGGGTATCACTGGGATCACTGTTACAATTACCCTAGGATCACGGTTACACTTACCCAGGAATCACATTTACAATTATCCTGGAATCACGATTACAACTACCCCTTCATAAAGCGAAAGCCATGGAACAGGCAATAAAATCAGAATAGGGCCTTACAATTACCCTGGAATCAGTGGGATCACAGTTACAATTACCCTGGGATCACGGTTACAATTACCCTGGGACCACGATTACATTTACCGTGGGGTCACTGTTACTATTTATTACTCTTGGGATCACGGTTACAATTACCCTGGGATCACGGTTACAAATTACCCATTAAAATTACCCAGGTATCACGGTTACAATTACCCAGGAATCACGGGTACAATTACCCTAGGATCACGGTTACAATTACCCTGGGAGTAAAGAATCAGATAAAACGGACGTTTCTTCTATAAAAAACGGTTGAAAACGCCCAAAACGGGTGTTTAACGCAAGGGTTACAATTACCCGGTGATCACGGTAAAAATTACCCAGAGATCACTGTTCAAAACGTTGTCTCTTAATGAAAAAAAAATTTCTAAACATTGATTTGGACTTGATTTCTCCGTGAAACAATCGTGAATGACCTTTTTTGCGCAAGTTAGTTCACGACGTTTGAAAACTGCATTCCAGCAGGTGGAAGGAGAACGGGTTGACTCTCATCATTTTTTAACCCAGATTCGACCCTAGAAGAAACCATTTTGAATTAAACTTTTGAATCTCCCCCTCTTTTAAAAACTTCCTTCCGTCCTCTCAGACACGTTCTATACGCATGAATATTCCGTCCGTGTTGTCTTTTTTACCTTTTGAATACTCTCGTACATATTAAGGTTGTTGGCAGTACGTCAAAAAAGGCTTTTTTTCATTGTTTAAATCTTTTTTACTATAAAAATTTTGGCTTCTTCTGTTTTTAAAAATGCAGCTGTTCCGTTGCACCTGTTGATTGTGGGAGCGAAAAATGGGAGGGCAGGTGTTGATAATTAGAAAATAAGTACTTTCTCACGAGCGTAGTAATTTTGAACTTCTTTTCTCAATTATCTCAAAAACTATGAGTTTTAGCGCAAAAATTATTAAGTATAAAAATAATCTTGATCAAATTTTGAATAAAAAGTATTGAGCATTAATTGTTGATAAAGTGAACGGTTTTGAAGTTAAGTACTAAAATGTCAAGAAATTAATGAGTTGTCAAAAATCACTTTTTATCAAATATCTCAAAAACTTTGCGGTTTATCGCAAAATATATAAGTACAAAAATAATCTACATTAAATTTTCTTAAAAAAAGTTTAGCACATTATCTTGATAAAGTGGACGGTTCCGGAGTTATCGTTAAAAAAAAGACCTTTTTCGTCAAAAAATAAATTCAATTTGAATTTTGATATAAAAAAATATCGATTGCTGATCTGGGAAACTTTGAAAAATTTAAAATGAGCCTAGTATGGACTCCGTCCGATTTCCGGACAGAAGGTTCCAAATAGCATTTCTTGAAAATGAATTTTGTAAAATTACACCGCATTTTAGCCTATATCTCCTCAACTGATTATTCTATGAAAACATTGTATAAGACATTTTCAATAGGAAATTGCATGAACATTAATTTTATACTTAGTCCTTATCTCGGTAGGACCAGTATTTTTCGAGTTATTTCACATTATGTATCTAAAATGTCAACAATATTTAACTTTTCACTTTATGGAGATAAAGTGCTAAACAAAACAATTATTTTTGACATTAATAGTTTTCCCGATATTTGAGAAAAACCGCTTTTTCACTTCTCGAATCGGTGTAACTTAGTTACGCGCCAGACTCTTTATTTCCCATATTTTGTTATGTCAGACTCAAATAGAAAATAGAAACATAAAATTATTTTTAATTCAACATAAGTGTTGACTTCAAAAAAATTTGTAGGATTAAAAAGTATAGTAGGACGATATCCAATATTGTATGACCTTGAAGCCTCTATAATGACGCCCACTTTTTGGGATAATTTGCCAATTTCTTAAATGCGACATCGATTAAGGCGTAAAAAAATAACAAAACATTAGCTTTTTCCTCTTGTATTTAAATTGTGGGTCATCAATTTTGGCTGCGTGCCTAAATTCTATATTTAATTTTATCTTGATTTTTTAAAATTAATAAATCACCTATGTATAGTTTGGTTTATAAATTTTGCACTTGAAAAGCCATCAAGGTTTGGTATTGGGCCAAAACGAAGTTGGCAAAATGATTCAGTTGCGAAAAAACAGGCAGAGGTTTAGTTTAGAAAATGTTATAATGACAGTTGAAAGTAATTTTCATGGTGTTTATAAAAATTTTTTGAAATTATTTTTTACAGATCATAACCGTGTAAACAGTGGTAAATCGGAAAATGGTGCTTTCAAGAGCCAAAATCAAACTGTGCCTGCACCGAAAATCCATCGTGAGCCTGACCCGAACGCTCTGGCAGCCATCAACCACGCTTCTAAAGGCGCCGAAGCTCTCGCCATACTAGTCAACTATCTTGTGCACCATGTAAGTCATGAAAAAGTGCCTTGAAAATTAAGTTTCTAACTTTCATTTTTCAGGTGGATGCTTTTTCGGCTCCGAAACTCAAAAAGGATCTTGACAACTCAAATAAAGTTGCTTAAAACAAGGCAGGATTTAGGTAAGCTCAAAACAGAGTAAATTAAAATTAAAAGTTTAGGAATCGCTGTTACAATTACCCTCAATCACAGTTAGTATTACCCAGAAATCACTGTTACAATTACCCTGGGATCACGGTTACAACTACCCTGGAATCACGGTGACAATATTACCCTTGGATCACTGTTACAATTACCATGGGATAACGGTTAGAATTACCCTGGGATCATTGTTACAACTACCCTGGAATCACGGTGACAATATTACTCTTGGATCACTGTTACAATTACCATGGGATAACGGTTAGAATTACCCTGGGATCACGGTTACAACTACCCTGGGATCATTGTTACAACTACCCTGGAATCACGGTGACAATTACCCTTGGATCACTGTTACAATTACCATGGGATAACGGTTAGAATTACCCTGGGATCGCGGTTACAACTACCCTGGGATCATTGTTACAACTACCCTGGAATCACGGTGACAATATTACCCTTGGATCACTGTTACAATTACCATGCGATAACGGTTAGAATTACCCTTGGATCACGGTTACAACTACCCTGGGATCACTGTTACAACTACCCTGGAATCACGGTGACAATTACCCTTGGATCACTGTTACAATTACCATGGGAAAACGGTTAGAATTACCCTGGGATCACGGTTACAATTATACCCTTGGATCACGTTCACTCTTTTCATTGTTCACTCTTTTAATTCCTTTGCCACTCTGGAATTTATTTTAAAAAAATAATACTCTATAAATTTTCATAGATTCATAAACATTAATCTGTATGGATTTCATCTATGATTGGCTTAATGAAATGCAGGGTAATTTCAACAGCTAATCAAGGGTAATTGTAACTGTGATTTTGAGGTAATTGTAACTGTGATGACAAGGTTATGATAGCAGTGATCGCAGGGTAACTGTGTGTTACAATTACCCTGGTATCACGGTTACAATTACCCTGGGACCACGGTTACAATTACTCTGGGATCACTATTACAATTACCCAGGGATCACGGTTACACTTACCCTGATATCTGGGAATTGATGATTTGCTAAATGAAATGTAACGTAAGTTCAACAGCTAACCTGGGTAATTATAACTGTGATTTTGAGTTAATCGTAACTGTGATTTAGCAGGTAGGTTGGTGGTAACTGTGATAGCGTGGGTAATGATCGCAGTGATCGCAGGGAAACTGCGTGTTACAATTCCCTGGGATCACGGTTACAATTACCCAAGGATCACGGTTACAATTACTCTGGAATCATTGTTATTACCCTAGGATCACGGTTACGATTACCCTGATTTCTGGGAATCTATGATTTGCTTAATGAAATGCAGGGTAATTTCAACAGCTAATCCAGGGTAATCATAACTGTGATTTTGAGGTAATTCTAACTGTGATGACAAGGTAATGATAGCAGTGATCGCAGGGAAACTGCGTGTTTCAATTACACTGAGATCACGGTTACCCTGGGAGCACGGTTAAAATTACCCAAGGATCACGGTTAAAATTACCCTGGGATAACGGTTACAATTACCCTGGAATCACCGTTACAATTACCCTGGGTTCACGGTTACAATTACCCTGGTTTCTGAGAATATATGATTTGAATAATGAAATGCAGGATTGCAACGGATAATCCTGGGTAATTATAACTGTGATTTTGAGGTAATTGTAACTGTGATGACAAGGTAATGATAGCAGCGATCGCAGGGCAACTGTGTGTTACAATTACCCTGGGATCACGGTTACAATTACCCAAGGATCACGGTTACAATTACTCTGGAATCATTGTTACGATTACCCTAGGATCACGGTTTCGATTACCCTGGTTTCTGGGTATCTATGATTGCTTAATGATATGCAGGATTATTTCGACAGCTAATCCTGGGTAATTATCACTGTGATTTGAGGTAACTGTAACTGTGATGACAAGGTTATGATAGCAGTGATCGCAGGGAAACTGCGTGTTACAATTCCCTGGGATCACGGTTACAATTACCCAAGGATCACGGTTACAATTACTCTGGAATCATTGTTACGATTACCCTAGGATCACGGTTACTATTACCCTGATTTCTAGGAATCTATGATTTGCTTAATGAAATGCAGGGTAATTTCAACAGCTAATCTAGGGTAATCATAACTGTGATTTTGAGGTAATTCTAACTGTGATGACAAGGTAATGATAGCAGTGATCGCAGGGAAACTGCGTGTTACAATTACACTGAGATCACGGTTACAATTACCCTGGGAGCACGGTTAAATTACCCAAGGATCACGGTTAAAAATTACCCTGGGATAACGGTTACAATTACCCTGGAATCACCGTTACAATTACCCTGGGATAACGTTACAATTACCCTGGTTTCTGAGATTTATGATTTGAATAATGAAATGCAGGATAATTGCAACAGATAATCCTGGGTAATAATACTGTGATTTTGAGGTAATTTTAACTGTGATGACAAGGTAATGATAGCAGTGATCGCAGGGAAACTGAGTGTTACAATTACATTGAGATCACGGTTACATTTACCCTGGGAGCACAGTGAAAATTACCCAAGTATCACGGTTAAAAATTACCCTGGATAACGGTTACAACCCTGGAATCACCTTTACAATTACCCTGGTATCACGGTTACAATTACCCTGGGACCACGGTTACAATTACTCTGGGATCACTATCACAATTACCCAGGGATCACGGTTACAATTACCCTGATATCTGGGAATTGATGATTTGCTAAATGAAATGAAGCGTAAGTTCAACAGCTAACCTGGGTAATTATAACTGTGATTTTGAGTTAATCGTAACTGTGATTTAGCAGGTAGGTTGGTGGTAACTGTGATAGCGTGGGTAATGATCGCAGTGATCGCAGGGAAACTGCGTGTTACTATTCCCTGGGATCACGGTTACAATTACCCAAGGATCACGGTTACAATTACTCTGGAATCATTGTTACGATTACCCTAGGATCACGGTTACGATTACCCTGATTTCTGGGAATCTATGATTTGCTTAAATGCAGGGTAATTTCAACAGCTAATCCAGGGTAATCATAACTGTGATTTTGAGGTAATTCTAACTGTGATGACAAGGTAATGATAGCAGTGATCGCAGGGAAACTGCGTGTTTCAATTACACTGAGATCACGGTTACAATTACCCTGGGAGCACGGTTAAAATTACCCAAGGATCACGGTTAAAAATTACCCTGGGATAACGGTTACAATTACCCTGGAATCACCGTTACAATTACCCTGGGATCACGGTTACAATTACCCTGGTTTCTGAGAATATATGATTTGAATAATGAAATGCAGGATAATGCAACAGATAATCCTGGGTAATTATAACTGTGATTTTGAGGTAATTGTTACTGTGATGACAAGGTAATGATCAGTGATCGCAGGGAAACTGCGTGTTACAATTACACTGAGATCACGGTTACAATTACCCTGGGACACGGTTAAATTTACCCTGGGATCACGGTTACAATTACCCTGGGATCTCCGTTACAATTACCCTGATTTCTGGGAACATAATATGATTTGCTTAATGATATGCAGGATAATTTCAACAGCTAATCCTGGGTAATTATAACTGTGATTTTGAGGTAATTGTAACTGTGATGACAAGGTAATGATAGCAGTGATCGCAGGGAAACTGCGTGTTACAATTAGGGAACATAATATGATTTGCTTAATGATATGCAGGATAATTTCAACAGCTAATCCTGGGTAATTATAACTGTGATTTTGAGGTAATTGTAACTGTGATGACAAGGTAATGATAGCAGTGATCGCAGGGAAACTGCGTGTTACAATTACACTGAGATCACGGTTACAATTACCCTGGGAGCACGGTTAAAATTACCCTGGATCACGGTTACAATTACCCTGGTTTCTGAGAATATCTGATTTGAATAATGAAATGCAGGATAATTGCAACAGATAATCCTGGGTAATTATAACTGTGATTTTGAGGTAATTGTAACTGCGATGACAAGGTAATGATAGCAGTGATCGCAGGGAAACTGCGTGTTACAATTACACTGAGATCACGGTTACAATTACCCTGGGAGCGGTTAAAATTACCCTGGGATCACCGTTACAATTACCCTGGGATCACCGTTACAATTACCCTGATTTCTGGGAATATAATATGATTTGCTTAATGATATGCAGGATTATTTCAACAGCTAATCCTGGGTAATTATCACTGTGATTTTGAGGTAATTGTAACTGCGATGACAAGGTAATGATAGCAGTGATCGCACGTTAAATGTTACTTATTAAATACTAATTAAATAAAAAATATTATAAAACTAACAATTTTAATGAAAGATCCGAGGATATGAAGAAGAAAAAAATGAATTAAGCGGAAAATTCAAGGAAGAATACAACAAATGTAAATTTTAAAAATCAAATCCTTAAATAATAATTTAAATTTTATTTCAGTATCGCAGTTTCATCAAGAGAAGTTGAACGAAATCCGAGAAGACTTTGAAGCAAAAGTAATATTTTGATTTTTTTAAAAATAAAAATAATATTTTATAGGAAAAGGTCCTAAAGGAAAAATATGAGCAAGAGGTCGACCTTTTGCAGAAAAGTCATGTTGAAAATGTTGAAAATATTAAAAAAGGAATGCCGCTGAGACAGAAAGGATAAAGAAGGAGTGTTCGAAAGTGATAGCAGAAAGCAACAATCGTGAGGAAAAGTTAAAAAAGAAAATTGATGAACTTCAAAATGAATATGACCATTTAAAACAAAAATCAGATATATTTTATCATCCGCTGGAAAAGACGCCAAGTTGAAGGTAAACTTGGAATTTTAAAATTCATGTTTGACGTTTAATTTAGGTTTCTATACAGCAAAGCAATGAATTGCAGCAGGAAATTGATTCTTTGAGAAGCGTCCTTGATTTGAAGAGCTCTGAGCTTCTCGAACTCCGAAGGCAAAGTCAAATGTGGCGGCGAGATTCAGAACAGCTTCCAGCCGCCCAATACAAAGTAGCCACTCTTCAGGCTAAAGTTGAAGACCTTCAAGCCAGATTGGAACAAAAAGAAGCCTATGAGCAGTAATAATTTGTTTCCTTTTATAAAAATTTAACATTTTTTTTAGCCAACTTGAGCAAGAAATTGGGAACCTATCGTTAAAAGTTGAAAAAGAGGCGACACAGCAGAAACGTCTGTCGATGCACAATGAAGAACTTATGTGGAAACTGAAGAAAAACTATGAAGTTGTCAATGCCATGGCCGCTCTTTCAGGTTTGATGTAAAAGGTTAAAAAAAAAATTTCCCAACAATTTTTTTTAGGAGGAAACCCAAATATCTCGCAGTCTATTAGCCCATATTCTCTGAGCAAAACTGCAAGTGAAGCCGATATAGATTTAAAAAGGTATGTATAATCTGGTAGAGTTGTTGGAGCATTGTCAAATATCGGCTTTTTTTTACCTAATATGTGTTTAGCGCAAAAATTATTAAGTACGTAAATAATTATCAATAAATTTACAACAAAAAAACTTAGTAAATAAGCTTGCTAAAGTCGACGGTTTTGAAGTTATGAACCATCAAGGTTATAAACCTAACCATCCTAACCTAATCTCTAACCATATCATCAAATAACTCGAAAACCGCTGGTCCTAGTGAGATAAAGACTAAGTACAAAATTAATCTGCATGCGATTTCCTATCAAAAGTGTTTTATGCTATTTTTTCATAGAAATAGTATAGGAGATATGGTCTAAAATCTATTTTTAGTGAAATGCTTAGATTTCACCCTTCTTCACTGACAGAACTTACTAACGATAATTTTCTTTTAGATCGTTTTTGGAAATGAGAGTACATCTCCTCCAGGTTCTCCAAAAGTGAAAGCGATTATTGAAAAAATGAGTCTGTAGCGTGGATGTTGGATATGTACGATGAGCCGCAGTGTAGCTTCTAAGATACTTCAACGGGCGCAGAGTATGAAAACATCAAGCCCTCCAACGCCGCAGGCTAGATCGACGAAACCGAGGAATCGCTTTCTAAGTCGCTTACGTTGACAGATGCGCCGTTGAAGATGAAAAGTAAAAGTTCACCGGCTACTCCCGAAATGAGGAATTCTCCAGACAGCTGGGACGAGGAGCATGTTACGGAAGAAGTTATGGTCAAAAGTATGGGTGATAGGAGCGTTCTTGAATTATTTGATGTCGACAATTCTGAAATCCACATCGAAGACCACCCCAAAAAAGAACTTTCTGACGAAGACATCGAAATGCTCCGCAGAGTCGAAACAACCAGGATCCCGGGGCGAAATCGTTCTTCCCAAAGAATCCGCCGGCGAAGCCATGATCTCAGGCGAAGCCTCGACGAAGAAGCCGCGACGAAGACGACCTCGACTCAATACAGTTATCCACCTCCGATGACGATTTCAGCGATCACGAAATCGACTCTTCTCTTAATGATCCAGACGTAAAAAAAGATGAATTTTCAAACTCTTTACTCCAAGAACTTGAAAATATGTACTAACTTTTTAAATCTCCAAAACGTGTGAATCATATTTCTAGTCTCTTTTTAAAAATTGTTAACCCTCCTTTTATAAATAATTTTGTGTTTACATTGATTTTTATTGGATCAATTTATTTATTTTTGTTGAAATAATAGGCTGTGGTTGTTTAGTGTGAAAATAATTTGTCCACAATAATTTTTATTAATATATTTCTTTCGTTATGTTCATAATAATCAAAAAAAACTTTTTTTTTTATGTGTTATATATTTTGATAGTGTTTTATATGTACAAAAACCCTGTTTATAATAAATCTTAGTTTACTATTAATTTTATTATGATGTTTTCTTCTTGAAATATTTGGGTAGTGATAGTGATCGTCGCATTTATTATGTGTATAATTTCGCAAAAGATTGACGGTTTTTTATTGTTTTTAATAATTGTCAAACAAATTTTGGGCCATTCATGGGCGACATGCTTAAAATTGAAATCACTGTATAACTACCTGTTAACAAAATAATACCATTTATCAATATCAATAAAATAAATTATATTGTTCATAATAGAAATTTTGTTATTTTTTAACCTAAAAATCACTTTTTGGGTTCTGAATTTTAGGGGTTTTTAAAATGAAATTGGCAGTGTTGGACAACGTTTTATTTTTTTCTCAAATAAATCTCACAAAATTACAAACAATAAAAAGTAGTAATATTAATTGACTTAATTAATATTTTGTAGTAATATTCATTTCAATTTAAAATGGACAAAAATTAAGGTTTTCTGAGGAGGCGAAGATGTTGAAGAATTTCTTGGAGCCGAGGGTTAAGGTCAGGAAAAGCTCTCATCTCTCTTAACTCCTCGCTCTCCTAAAAATAAATATAAGTGAAATCAAAATTATAAACAGCGTTTTTGTGTTCTGAAGGGAAAAGAAAAGGACTCCTCCGGCGGCTACTTAGAAGGGCAATTTAATAAATTTTAGTATCAAGGTAGAAAAGTACTGGTTTGAAGAGTTTCCCAACGAAAACTTCCTTAAAGAGAAGTAACAATATAGGGGGGAAGTATATGGGAGGGGGAAGTGTATAGGAGGGAAGTATAACGGAGGGACGTAAACGAAAGGGGAAGTTTAACAAACGGGGAAGTATAAGGGAACAAAAGTATAAAAGAGGGAAGATAAGGAAGGGGGAATTTTAATTTTTTCGAAAAATTTAAAGTGTAACAGAGAAAGTATAAGGGGAAGTATAACGGAGGAAGAAGTATAAAATAACGAAAGTATAAAGGAGGGGGAAGTATAAGGGAGGGGATTTTTTTTTGAAAAATTTTTCAAGTTTGTTTTTCGAAAAATTTTCATGTTGTTTTTTCAAAAAATTTTCAATGTTTTTCTTTGAAAAATTTTCCAATTTTTTTTTCGAAAAATTTTCCTGGTTTTCCTTTTTTTTTCCAAAATTTTCCGGTTTTTTTTCAAAAATTTTCCTGGTTTTTCTTTTTTTGCGCTTTTTTTTTTCTTTCTCAAAGGCTATAGCGGGATAAGGGGGGGCAAAATGGCCCTTACTCCGATTTGGCCGAAAAAATTCTAAAAAATGCCTCTTTATGTGAATAAGAACTGACATAAATTTCAGATAAAAAAACCGAACGGTTTTCGAGAAAAACGGTTTATACTTTTAGAAAAACCTCAATATCTCGAGAACTAATGATCCCACAGGGCCCAGTTTTTTTGTAAAACTATTTAGCTAAAGACGCATCTTGAGAATTGTTTGAAATTTTTCCAAAACTTTTAAGTGTGAAAAATTAATTGTTATAAATTTTAAGGGGTCAAAAAAAAAGGTCCCCGGTTTTGGGCGACACCAAATTAATATAGATTTTAGAGGGACCAAATGTACCTCTCATAATTTTTTCAGATTATTTGAGGTGGTGCTTCAGTATTTTATAACGATTTTTCTGAATTTTAAGGAGTTTTTCGCAATAAAAAAGTGAGCGGTGAAGTTAAAAATTAATTTCACTTTAAATAAATTAAAAGAAACTTAAAAAAAAAAAAAAAATTTTTAAAAATTAAAATTAAAGGACGAATTGAGGTGCTCCGGGTACGAAGGGCGAACTCAACATCGGACAAATTTTTTTTTTTTTCATTTTCAGATTCTAGACCTTTTGGTGAATACACCTATATAATTTTATATTGAGTTTGCCCTTTTTTCCCCTTTAAAATACGAGCGTACGTAATAACCGATATGCGGCAAAGCTCTAACTGCGATATCCGAGCGGGTACGAAGGGCGAACTCCACATCCTAGTCCACAACCCCCACTCCTTTCCCATTCCAGGGCATGACTTTTCTGTTGAGTTCGCCCGTAACATAAAACTTTAAAATTAGAATATCTCGAAACTACGTTTTGTTGAGTTCGCCCTTCGTACCCGGAGCGCCTCAATTCATACTTCAATTTTATTTAGTTTTTTTAATTTATTTAAAGTGAAATTAATTTTTAACTTCACCGCTCACTTTTTTATTGCGAAAAACTCCTTAAAATTCAGAAAAATCGTTAAAAAATACTGAAGCACCACCTCGAAAAATCTGAAAAAATTATGAGAGGTACATTTTAGGTCCCTCTAAAATCTATATTAATTTGGTGTCGCCCCCCCCCCCTGCGGAGGGGGCTTTTTTGACCCCTTAAAATTTATAAAAATTAATTTTTCACACTTAAAAGTTTTGGAAAAATTTCAAAAAATTCTCAAAGATGCGTCTTTAGATGCTAAATAGTTTACAAAAAAACTGGGCTCTGTGGGATCATTAGTTCTCGAGATATTGAGGTTTTTCTAAAAAAAAGTATAAACCCGTTTTTCTCGAAAACCGTTCGGTTTTTTGATTTGAAATTTATGTCAGTTCTTATTCACATAAAGAGGCATCTTTTAGAATTTTTTCGGCCAAATCGGAGTAAGGGCCATTTTGCCCCCCTTATCCTACTTTTCAGTCTCTTTTTCGAAAATTTTTTTAAATTTGCGATTTTTTTTTCTGAAATTTTTCTAAGTTTTTTTGTGAAATTTTTTTTAAGTCTAGGTAGAAATTATGGGTTCTTTGGCCTAGGGATGTGCCTTTCATAACGGGTAGAAGTATGAAATTTCTCCCTACTAAAAAAATTAATAATTAAAAAATCTACGGGCTCTGGAAGACCCCTCCCCAAAACCCGACGTAGAGGGTATCACAATAACTTCTTTAAGAAAGTTAAAATTAGGGTCTTAAGGACCAGAATACACGGAATGGGCGTCAGCATCCTTTAAAAAAAAAGAGATTACCTCGTTTCCTCTCACTAAGTTTTTAAACGACACGTAAACTTTTCCCTTTCTTTTCAGGTCGTCTAGTTTAGCCTGAGGATTGAAGTCTAGAAACTTTTCTAAAGCTTCTATTGTCTCATTTATAAGCTAAAACGATTACAAAATTAGCAAGTACAAAAAAAATCAAATTTTTTACCTCAATATTTTCGAAAAAGTTGCTATTTCCGTTAAATTTTTGTTCTATAAGTTCTGAAAAAAAGAAAGGGGGAAAAATGAAAATTAAATGTTCGGGACAAAAGTCCGAAAAGACACAAACCTATCTTCTTTAGCTTCTTCTTTCAATTTTGCTTCAATTTCATCGGTCTCACGTAATTTACATCTAAAATAAAAGGAATATGTCAGTGGTATTTGAGATTTCGGAGATCTCATGGCAGAAAGGCGCGCCAATTTGATGAAAATGGGTTTTTAATGAAAAGTGGTCTTGAGCGCCAGTTCTTCCATTAAAAATTGTTGTTTTTAATTTTAAAAAAAAATCGAAAAATAAAAAATCGAGGTTTAAGTTTGTAAGATGGTGTGTCAGGTATCTTGAGCTTGAAAAATTGAATGGCGCTTACGCCTTTCTGCCTTGAGACCGTCGATTTGCTGAATAGTGGTATGCCACTGGGGTACCAAAAGGTGCTACTACGAAAAGTACTTGTTTGAAGAGTTCCAAATAAAACTTTCTTAAAGAGAAAACAATATAGGAGGGGGAAGTATAAAGGAGGGGACGTACAACGGGGGAAGTATAACAGAGGGAGAAGTATAACGAAGGGGGAAGTATAAGGGACCGAAAATATAACGAAGGGAGGGAAAGTATAAAGGAGGGGAAGTATAAGGGAGGGTTAAGTTTTTTTCGAAAAATTTTCCAAGTTTTTGAAAAAAAAAAAATTTCTAAAAAAAATCGGAAAAATTTCCTAAAAAAAACTTGGAAAAGTTTTCAAAAAAAACCCGGAAAATTTTTGAAAAAAAAAACTTGGAAAATTTCTCGAAAAAAAATTAGAAAATTTTTGGAAAAAAAACCGGAAAAATTTTCAAAAAAAGAACTCGGAAAATTTTTTGAAAAAAAAAAAACTTCCCCTTCCGTTATACTTCCCCTTCCTTATACTTCCCCCTCCTTATACTTTCCTCCCTTTTACATCCCCTCCCGTATACTTCCCCCTCCCAAAAAAGCTTCCCCTCCGTTACTACCCCCTCTGTTTACTTCTCCTCACTTATACTTTCCCCTTCATTCCTCCCATATACTTCCTCCTCCGTTGTACGTCCCTTCTATATTGTTACTTCTCTTTAAGGAAGTTTTTATTGGAAGGTCTTCAAACCAGTGCTTTATCCTAGCTTACTTAAGCTCTTCTATTTCTTTTTCTAGAGCTTCATTTTCAAGCTGAATTGCATCCATTTCTCTTCTTCTATCTTTTTGGGCAACATCCTCCATTTCCATTTTTTTCAACATTTCCTGAAAAAAAAAAAAAAAAAAAAAATTATTATTCATTTAGTTGTGTTGAATGTTGATGGTTAATTGGGAGGGGGGGGGGGGGGTGAAGGGCCCTGGAAAGGGCTTAGCACCCGAGAAGACCGTGAGAAACTCCAGAGAAAGAAAAAACTGAAAACCTACAGCAATTTCTCTAAAATCTCGATCCCTTTCTTCTTTTAACTGTCTTATTGTAACTCCATCAAAGGTCTGCTCCATTAATTCTTCATAAATCCTCATTTCTTCCTGCAATTTCATCTCCATCTGAAAATACCCCAAAAAAATTAGATCCATGAAGAACGGGTATAAAAGTATAGAGAATAAAGTATTCGGTATAAAGGAGGGGGAAGTATAACGGAGGGGAAGTAAACGGATGGTGAAGTATAAAGAAAAAAGTATACAGAATAAAGTATTCTGTAGAAAGGAGGGGGAAGTATAACGGAGGGTGAAGTATAAAGAAAAAAGTACACAGAATAAAGTATTCTGTATAAAGGAGGGGGAAGTATAAAGGAGGGGAAGTATAATGGAGGGTGAAGTATAAAGAAAAAAGTATACAGAATAAAGTATTCTGTATAAAGGAGGGGAAGTATAAGGAGGGTGAAGTATAAAGAAAAAGTATACAGAATAAAGTATTCTGTATAAAGGAGGGGGAAGTATAACGGAGGGTGAAGTATAAAGAAAAAAGTATACAGAATTAAGTATTCTGTATAAAGGAGGGGAAGTATAACGGATGGTGAAGTATAAAGAAAAAAGTATACAGAATAAAGTATTCTGTATAAAGGAGGGGAAGTATAACGGAGGGTGAAGTACAAAGAAAAAAAGTATACAGAATAAAGTATTCTGTATAAAGGAGGGGAAGTATAACGGAGGGTGAAGTATAAAGAAAAAAATATACAGAATAAAGTATTCTGTATAAAGGAGGGGGAAGTATAACGGAGGGTGAAGTATAAAGAAAAAAATATACAGAATAAAGTATTCTGTATAAAGGAGGGGAAGTATAACGGAGGGTGAAGTATAAAGAAAAAAAGTATACAGAATAAAGTATTCTGTATAAAGGAGGGGAAGTATAACGGAGGGTGAAGTATAAAGAAAAAAGTATACAGAATAAAGTATTCTGTATAAAGGAGGGGAAGTATAAGGAGGGTGAAGTATAAAGAAAAAAGTATACAGAATAAAGTATTCTGTATAAAGGAGGGGGAAGTATAAGGAGGGTGAAGTATAAAGAAAAAAGTATACAGAATAAAGTATTCTGTATAAAGGAGGGGAAGTATAACGGAGGGTGAAGTATAAAGAAAAAAAGTATACAGAAAGAATACAGAATAAAGTAATCTGTATGAAGTATACAGAAAAAAAATACCGACCCGTTCTTCAACAGACTGCGATGACTTCGAAGGTTGAATTAATCAATCCAACCGTAGCCCCAAACTTAACAGTCGAGGGTCCTCTTAATATCCTCTTTCCATCGATAATGTACAAAATGATGGCATTCATCGCATTTCCAATAAATGATTTCTTAAGTACCCTCGTCAAAACAGAATTTCTACAGTTATAAACGAATTTTAAATGTATATTTGAAAAAAAAAAAATAAATAAAAAAAAAATTAATAGTACCTGAAAGGTATATGTTGGTTTTTTTTCGATAACGCCTGTATTACGTCTACCAAAGATGTGAGCGATAGCGAAATTTGTCTCGAATCTGATAACGTCAAAGTTTCCATGCCAGCAAGGTCAACAATGCGAATCGTACCCGAGGTCTCAAAGTTATGCTTGAATCTCAACGAGAAAAAAAATGAGATCGACTAAAAAAAATAAAATAAAAAGAACTAGTTTGAAGAGCTTCCAACAAAAACTTCCTTAAAAAGAAGTAAATATAGGAAGGGGAAGTAACGGAGGGGGAAGTAAAACGGAAGGGTAGTATAATAAAGGAGGGAAGTAAAATGGGTAAGGAAGTTTTTTGTTTTTTCAAAAAATTTTCCAAGTTTAAAAAAAAAAATTTTTTAAATAATTTTCTAATTTTTTTTTTTTTTTTTTTTTTCGAAAATTTTGTTAGGAATCTAGGTAGATAGAAATAATGGGATTTTGGCGAAAGGAAGGTCTCGTAACGGGTGAAAGTATGAAATTTCTCCCTACTAAAATGATAAATTTTTTACACCAAAAATTCTTAAAATATAGGGAGTAATTGGTGAAAATTTGGTGAAAATTGGATTAACGGTTCGGCCGCAGCGAGTTTTTAAAATTTCAACAGACATATCACTGCCATTTTTTCGAAATTCAAAAATCGCCCTCGTTAGTTTCTTGTTGCCGACTAGAGAAAATCTGGTGAAAATCGGTTGAAACTGTGGCCGAAAAGTGTTCCGGAAAAATGCTACGGACGGCCGGCCGGAACCACTGACAAAGTTGAGATGTAAAGATCAATATTCAATTCGACCCTCCGGGGTCTGGAAGACCCTTCCCCAAAAACCCGACTTCGAGGGTATCACAATAACTTCTTTAAGGAAGTTAACTAGAAACAGGATCCTCGGGCAACCCTTTTCTCAAGAATCCCTTGAAGTAAAATGTTCCTTCAAATAAAGGAATCCTTCTGATTTCCCTACGTTCTTAAAGGTAGCTGTTGAGGTACCTTAAGGAGTCCTCGAACGGAGGGCTCTCATTGGCTAAATAAAAGGAATTCTTCCAATTTCCCCCCGTTTTTGTGGGTGGATTCTCATTGACAGAAAATACTTGATTTTCACCAAAACCTTTGCCCTTAAGGAACAGAAAAGGGATGTTCAATGTATCCTTTTTAAGGAGAGTTTCAGGGAATACAAATAAGGGCCTAAGTTTTGAAGGTTAAGACTAACTAATAGGTTAAGTTTTAAAGGTTAAGTTACCTCGAATCGAAATTAATGGCCGTTGCTTTCTTCCTTCGGTTTTTCATTCCTAGTTCTGCGTACCTTAAAGATGCTGACAATCCTCCACTCGAATCCCATGTACAAGATGCGTTTCGCCTCTGCATCATCTCGAATACTACAAATTACATAGAATAGTAATAAAAGAAATTTATTAATCTACCTGATAGGATCGTTTCTCAGAGAGCAGGTCATAAACTTTTTCTCTGTATATTTCAAAATAACTGATGTAAATTTCTGAGTCGCGCATCATGTTACCACGCAGAAGCCCGAAGGCTTGATAGCAAGATCGTTTTATTATCCCAGAAGTTCCCATCTAAAAATTATACAAAAAACTTATTTGTCAGTACTTCAGCTCCAACAGTCTCGAGGGACTTAAAGTACTGTTAGAAGAGCTTCCAACGAAAACTTCCTTAAAGAGAAGTAACAATTTAGGAGGGGGAAGTATAACGGAGGGGGAAGTATAACTGAGGGGGAAGTATAACTGAGGGGGAAGTATAAGTGGGAAGGTAAACAGGGGGAAGTATAACTGGGGAAGTATAACGGAGGAAGAAGTATAAAAGAACAAGTATAAGGGAGGGGGATTTTTTTTCGAAAATTTTTTTCAAGTTTGTTTTTTCGAAAAGTTTTTAATGTTTTTTTTTTTTGGAAAAAAGTCGGAAAAAGTAAAAAGTCAGCACTTCGTCAATATCGTCCTCCCAGTATCGACTGTACCATTAATAGCACTTAAAAGCAAAAAAAAAAGAAAAAAAAAAAAAAAAAAAAAAAAAAAAAAAAAAAAAAAAACTTTTACCTCTGTGCAGTCGTCACCTCGTCCCTGTACGGTGTAAGTTTTGCCGGAACCAGATACACCATGCGCCAAAACGCAGCATCTGACCCCGTGAACGCCTCCAATACCAATGGATGAACGACGGTTTTGAAAACGTCATGCTGGCAAAAAAATAAAATAAATAAATAGCAATAAAGAAACGAATTTCTATAGAAAAGATGCTTAAGTTGCTTAAGAAGATTCGCTTAAGAAACCATTTTCTCTTTAACCGTTAATCCAAAAGGCTTGAATTTTTTTGTTATTCTTGAATACTTTATCAAGATAATCCTAGAACAGTTTTTTGAAATTTGAAATTTTTTAGAGCATGTCAAACTTTTGAAAAAAAAAAAAAACTTCCCCGTTTTTTTAATCACGTTTGAATTAATATTTTCAACTATTTTTTTTTAACAAATGGCTTACTAACTTTTCAATTACTATTAATGAGTCTAAAAAAAAAATTGAACTTGATTGGTTGAGTAGATCCCGAAAATGTACTTTTTGTTTCAAAAAACTGATTTTTTCAGTAAGGGGAAAAAACTAAACGGGCCCGGGAATTTTGAAACATCACTGTGAACATTCCTGGATTTCTGCAAACTTCAAACAGTTGTGGTGTTGGGTTTGAAATGTTGGAAAAGATTTCAATTTCCTTAGAAGTTATCTATCGACGATTTTCTTTTTATTTGAGTCGATATTACCTTTGAGTATATAAAGTTACTTTACGCAAAGATATTAAGATATAACTAAAAAATCCCTCTAAGCCAGGGGGTAGAGAATATTAAAAGAAAGGAATTTAAGTTGGTAGCTACGTTTTCCTTCTTGGGACAACGGCGACGCCATTTTCTAATCCCTTCGATGTCGATTTTTATTTCAAAAATTTTTTACCACTTCTAGTCATAGACGATTTTCTTTTTATTGAGTCGATATTACCTTTGAGTATATAAAGTTACTTTACGCAAAGATATTAAGATACAACTAAAATTTGGCTTAGGGATATTTTAGGGGGGTAGAGAAATATTAAAAGAAAGGAATTTAAGTTGGTAGCTACGTTTTCCTTCTTGGGACAACGGCGACGCCATTTTAATCCCTTCGATGTCGATTTTTTTTCAAAAAAAATTTTTTTACCACTTAGTCATAGACGATTTCTTTTTATTTGAGTCGATATTACCTTTGAGTATATAAAGTTACTTTACGCATAGATATTAAGATATAACTAAAAATCCCTCTAAGCCAGGGGGTAGAGAAATATTAAAAGAAAGGAATTTAAGTTGGTAGCTCCGTTTTCCTTCTTGGGACAACGGCGACGCCATTTTCTAATCCCTTCGATGTCGATTTTTTTTTTTTTTCAAAATAATTTTTTTTACCACTTCTAGTCATAGACGATTTTCTTTTATTTGAGTCGATATTACCTTTTGAGTATATAAAGTTACTTTACGCATAGATATTAAGATATAACTAAAATATCCCTCTAAGCCAGGGGATAGAGAAATATTAAAAGAAAGGAATTTAAGTTGGTAGCTCCGTTTTCCTTCTTGGGACAACGGCGACGCCATTTTCTAATCCCTTCGATGTCGATTTAAAAAAAAAAATTTTTTTTTACCACTTCTAGTCATCAAAACCACCCAAAATCAATACCGTTGGCTTAAGAAATGATTGAACATCAATAAAAATTTTTAAAAAATCGACTTTTTTAACTTTCAGAAGTTATTTTTTGGGAAAATGTTATGGTTCCCTTAATAAAATAATGAAAAAGTTACTTACTGTGTGGCTTGCTGGTCAAAGATGTGTTGAAATTTATATCTGGATAATTTATGTTCTGGGCTTTTAAATAAAATTTCATTGCCTTGAATCTCGATTTTGTCGTTGACTTTTCCATCATTTCTGAAATTAAACAAAAGAGTAAATTGTTAAAAGAAAAGAATAATTTTACTTGATTCTTAAGAAAACTTGGAACGCCATTTCTCTCTCTATTCTTCGGTCAGTTCTAGAAAAGGAATGAACGAAAAAGTTATAAGATGCGATAAGAACCAGTCAGGAGTTTTAGACTTTGAACTAGGAAATTCGCTTTTGTGAAAAAAAAAAACAAAACAAGAAGGCAAAAGGGGATTTGGAGCTTGAAAAAAGAGATAAAGAAATAAAAATTTGAATTCTCAAGATTCTAAAAAGGTCCGATTTAATTTTAACTTCCCTAAAGAAGTTATTGCGATACCCTCGACGTCGGGTTTTTGGGGAAGGGTCTTCTAGACCCCGGAGGGTCAAATCGAATATTGATCTTTACCGATCTCAACTTTGTCTGTGGTGCCGGCCGGCCGTAGCATTTTTTTCCGGAACACTTTACGGCCACAATTTTCATCCGATTTTCACCAAATTTTCACACAAATTTCTTTAACCGGTGAAGAAGAATGTAACGAGGGCGATTTTTGAATTTCGAAAAAAAATGGCGGAGATGTGTCTGTTTGAAATTTAAAAAATTCGCTGCGGCCGAACCGTTCGTTGGTCCGATTTTCACCAAATTTTCACCAATTACTCCTTATATTTTTTAAGAAATTTTGGTGTACTTCTACCCTTACGAGAGGCTGTTTTTTCAAACAAAAAAGAACTTAAAAAAATTATTATTATTGAGTTATTTGTAGCTTACATAAGCGTTACAATTCATTTTAAAAATTTTTCAAAAAAAAAACTCGGAAAATTTTTCGAAAAAAAAAAACTAAAAAAATTTTTCGAAAAAAAAACCCGGAAAATTTTTCAAAAAAAAAAAACTGAAAATTTATTGAAAAAAAAATTTTTTTTTTTGACAAAAAACAACTTAAAAATTTTTTTGAAAAAAACCCGGAAAATTTTTCGAAAAAAAAACTTAAAAAATTTTTTGAAAAAAAAAATTTTTTTTGCCAAAAAAAACTTAGAAAATTTTCGAAAAAAAAAGGAAAACCCGGAAAATTTTTGAAAAAACAAACTTGGAAAATTTCCTTTATACTTCCCTCCCTACTACATCCCCTTCCGTTATACTTTCATTCCCTTATACTTCCCCCTCCGTTATACTTCACCCTCTGTTATACTACTCCTCACTTATACTTCCCTCCCATATACTTCCCACTCCGTTATACTTCCCCCTCCGTTGTACTTCCCCTCCTATACTTCCCACTCCGTTATACTTCCCCCTCATATATAGATACTTCTCTTTAAGGATGTTTCGTTGGAAGCTCTTCAAACCAGTACTTTTTACTTCTCTTTAAGGAAGTCTTCGTTGGAAGCTCTTCTAAGTACTTTTTTCAGCAGTAGGAATAAATTTTTTTACCATGATCACTTTTTTCAACTTAAACTGTTTTAAAAGCCGTAATTTTTCTGGAATCTGGATGTAATCTTAATTGGTGAAAAGCCATTGATAAATCCAAAACCGAAAAGTAAAAGGCTCTAAGATGAAGAAAAATAGAATCATGGATTGGAATGGGCCACGCCGAAAAAACTATCACATCGTTCAATTTTTTATAATTTATACCAGACGCTTGCTGTCTTTTTCCTTTTTGCCACCAAGAAAGCTGGGGCTGCCCAGGGTGAAACCGTAGGCCGAATGACCCCTTGCTCTAGCAAGTTATCCGTGATTTCTCGCATGGATTGCAAATCAATGGGATTTAAGGGTAAGCCGGTTGGTTAATTGGTGGGACGTTTTTAACATAATTCGTGGCTTCTCCTAAATTTTCCGTCAAAACATCGGGGAATTTCTCGATGAACAACTCTCTTAGATCGTCCGTATTTTCGAGCCCCTGCGGAAAGTTATGAGAGAAGAATATGGATGCAGCAAGCACAAATCAGCAGGAAGTGCTTCCAATGTAGAAAGAGCCGGATTACTATCCTCTTTTGGGGACAACAGCTCTTAAGTGGTTAAAGGATTATGGGCAAAGGAGATTGATCTACCTTTTGGATCAATGTTAAGCCCTGACTTCAGCATGAAATCATAGCACGGGCATGTCCGTGATGACGTATACCTCTATACCCCACGTTAAATTTTTAAATTTAATTTTATAGCCCCCTTTAAAGATAAAGGTACTTTTTCTGAAGAAACGGAAGAAACCGTTCTATCGGGGTTGTCCTATATCACCCTAAATAAACGAGAACCTAAACAATTAAACAAAGTTTGGGAGATCGCACATATCGTGCTTCCGGTGTCTAATAGCGCCGGAATAGTTTTATCCCCTATTAAAATTGGAATAAAAGGAAGTTCAGAAAAAGCCTGTTTAGGAAAAGAGAGGTTCTCAGAATTTGAAGAGTGAGTAGCGGGGGCGGTTATCAGTTTTTGGAGTCTTTTTAGGGGTAGTTGTTTCCCCAGAAGGGCTCTTAGGTTCCAATAACTTCTGAACTTCTAAGAACTCCTAAAAAGCGTCCAAGCTAATCATCGCTTGTTGTTTTTTGAACTGCACGTTTATTAGCATGATAAGATGATTTATTTCCCCTGACCCCTATTCGTGGTCTGCGTTTGGTTGCCATTATTATAACCATTATTGGCATTGCCATATTGATTAGGTTGGCCCCTATTATGATTTGAGGGTTGCCGTAATTTTTTATTCCCATTAAATTGATTTTGACCACTGTTGCCCTGATTATTGCCTCTAAAATTTTGATTATTCCCATAAAATTGTTTTTGCCCACCATAAATTTGATTACTCCCTCTATAATTTTGATTCCAATTATGCCACTGATTTCCCCCCCCCCCCTTTGATTATGATTATACTGTCTAAATGAGTTTGCCTGACCCTGAGAATTAAAGTTAGAGTTTTGAATATTTGATCTGAAATCTGGGTTTGCATATTATTTGACGAGTTTTCCTTAAAGTATCCATTTTTGGAATAATTGAGGAAAATACGCTTGTTTGAAAATCTGCAAGACCCGATCTTTCATTAACATTTATTTCAATTTGCTTGACTTTGGTGTAAAGACTTTCATACGAATTTATTTTCATGGTTCCCTATGTAAGCTAAGTATACAGGGTGTCCGGAACACATGGCAAGCGTCTGGGAGAGCGTTAAAAAGTGGTTTTACGAAAAAAAGTTTAATGTAAACCCCCCTTAATTTAAATCAAAGAATTTGATGGTGTAGTTTAAAATCCGCCTGGATATACAGGGTGTCCCGACTCAACCTAACTTCGTTATTTCAAATGAGAACCCCTATTTTTTTCAGATTCGTAATCTACGCAAAATTTCAAGTAGATTTGAGTACTCATATGACAATTTGGACAACCTTTAAAAAATGTCAAAATTTAGCGTTTTTTGCGCTAAAATCCGTTAAAATTGACCTAGGAGACTCGTTTTTTTTTTTTTTTTTTCCACTTATTTTTTCCCGAAGAATCCAACTGTCTCAAATTTGAGCATCTTCGCATTCTGCATCACGAGATTTCGTCGCTAATGGCCTTTTTTCAAGTTAGAACCCAAATTTTTAGTTCAGAAATGAAAATTAGCACTTGTTGAAAGGAATTTTTCTTTCGGACCACAAATTTTGAAAGAGCTACAGCGTCTTTTGTGTTTATGCATCAAAAATTAAAATTCCGTCAACAAATCGCTAATTTCCATTTTTGAAGTATGGAATTCGGAGTTAAACTTGAAAAAAGGCCATTAGCGACGAAATCTCGTGATGCAGAATGCGAAGATGCTCAAATTTGAGACAGTTGGATTCTTCGGGAAAAAATAAGTGGAAAAAAAAAAACGAGTCTCCTAGGTCAATTTTAACGGATTTTAGAGCAAAAAACGCTAAAATTGGACATTTTTAAAAGTTGTCCAAAATCGTCATATGAGTACTCAAATCTACTTGAAATTTTGCGTAGATACGAAAATAAAAATACGGGTTCTTATTTGAAATAACGAAGTTAGGTTGTGTCTGGGACACCCTGTATATCCAGGCGGATTTTAAACTACACCATCAAATTCTTTGAATTAAATTAAGGGGGGTTTACATCTAACTTTTTTCCGTAAAACCACTTTTTAACGCTCTCCCAGACGCTTGCCATGTGTTTCCGGACACCCTGTATAGGCATAAAAGAATTTAAAATGTTTCGCACGTTTGCTTGTTCGTCTTGCTCACCCAAGAGTCTGAGTAATAAAATCTGGGTATCTACATTCCCTTAAGGATTGATTTGGTTCTTGGGGTGTAAAAAGAAGTTGATTTAGAAATAATGAATTGTCTTGGGGTAATGCAAAAATTAACCAATGATTGTGAAAATACATCGAAATTTATTTTTGGGTATCCATGGCATTGTAAATGAAGTCCGCTGACGCGAGATCCTGAGTATTGTCCGCTATAATGGATAATATGGCGATCGTTTTAACCTCATAGCGATCGGGGCTAATTTAACCAGAAAAAGAAAAATGCTAACAGGATTAAATGATAAAATTTTGGTAAATTGGCAATTTTATGAGTTGTTTGGAAATATGTTCCCTTTCGTTTTTTGGTCCTAATGCTAATAAACATGGTCATGGGCCATAGTTTTTTGAAAATTTTTTAAAATGTACAAAAAAAATTTAAATGGGTGCTAAAAGAAAAAAAAAATTTATTTTATTTTATTTTTTTAAAGAAGAGAAAAATGAATAAATTCGAATTCGAATTAAAGGCGAGTTAAAGTTGTCTCAAACTGTCTGTTAAATCCTCAAGAAAAAAGATAAGGAAAAAAAATATCCCGCCCGGATTATCTTTATACTAAAATGTGAAATAAAGTTGACCCTTGGTCCGTATTGGAACCGAAAATACGAAAAAAAAAAATCAATTTTGAAGAGAAAATTATTTAAGGTCAAAATTTTTGTGAAATAGGTGACCTGCCCAGTGAATGAACAGTTAGCAGTTGGTCCTATTGTTATCTCACTTGAAAAAATCGTTTCAAGGTCAAAAGGCAACCAAATCGTTCAAAAAAACTAGTTTTCAATCAAGTAGTTCTATCTTTTCAGCAAAAATAGCTTCAGATTTCCATATTAATCTGGATCCAAAGTATACAGCCGTCCGGAAACACATGGCAAGCGTCTGGGAGAGCGTTAAAAAGTGGTTTTACGAAAAAAAGTTAATTGTAAACCCCCCTTAATTTAAATCAAAGCATTTGATGGTGTGAGCATCTTCGCATTCAGCATCACAGATTTCGTCGCTAATGGCCTTTTCAAGTTTAACTCCAAATTCCATACTTCAAAAATGGAAATTAGCGATTTGTTGACGGAATTTTAATTTTGATGCTAAACACAAAAGACGCTGTAGCTCTTTCAAATTGTGGTCCGAAAGAAAAATTCCTTTCAACAAGTGCTAATTTTCATTTCTGAACGAAAAATTTGGGTTCTAACTTGAAAAGGCCATTAGCGACGAAATCTCGTGATGCAGAATGCGAAGATGCTCAAATTTGAGACAGTTGGATTCTTCGGGAAAAAATAAGTGGAATTAAAAAAAAAACGAGTCTCCTAGGTCAATTTTAACGGATTTTAGCGCAAAAAACCCTAAATTTTGACATTTTTTAAAAGTTGTCCAAAATTGTCATATGAGTACTCAAATCACTTGAAATTTTGCGTAGATTACGAATCTGAAATAAAAAATAGGGGTTCTCATTTGAAATAACGAAGTTAGGTTGTGTCTGGGACACCCTGTATATCCAGGGCGGATTTTAAACTACACCATCAAATTCTTTGATTTAAATTAAGGGGGGTTACATTTAACTTTTTTTCGTAAAACCACTTTTTAACGCTCTCCCAGACGCTTGCCATGTGTTTCCGGACACCCTGTATACTTAATAAAAGAAAAGGGAGTCATGTGGAACAAATTTTTATTACTTAGTTAAGTACGTAACAAAATATATACCATAGAAACTTGGACCCGCCATTCAGTAGAAGTGATGCAGTACGAGACACATGAATTTTCCTTTTCTGTCATCTGACAAAGGGTTGCCCTGCTTTGTTGAGGAGCTGGAGAATTGCAGCCCATGCTCCAGCTAAGTCGTTGAGGGCTGGACTGATGCTAGACTAGCTCCAGCTGAAGACGGTGAATGAACACCCTGCATCTCTTATGGCAGCACCCCCGTTCATTCACTGGGAAACAGCGACTTTTAGTGCCAGTAGTTGAAACCTTCCCATTTGTAAACAATTCGAAATTATGCGAACTTTTTTCACGATATCTCTAGCAAACATCTAAATATTGCATAAACACGAAGATAAGTCCATACTGCACTTATATAATTCAGAAAACATGATTAAAGAAGGTACTTCCTTAACCTAACATTTGTTTTTGGCCGCCATTCCGACACCGTTCTTGACGACCGCGATATTGTTGTAATAGAGGAAGGTTACTTGATAAAAACACATGATGGACCTCTATGAGAAGTTGCTGTAACCATTGAGTGCCAGAAATTCATTCTAGAGCTCGTAGAAACCTTATTGTTACGATTTTAAGGTTAAGTGTTCATTTACTGGAATGTTCATTCACTGGGCAGGTCACCCTACTCTTTTTCCTCTTTTCAAACTCTTACCTCTCCACGGACCTTCCTCCAAGAATCTCTCTCTTCCGAGTCGTACAAGTAAAAGTCACTGAAATTAGGGCGGTTTTAGATTTTTTTCCGGAAGGACGGGAGGGTCTTTTGGAGGCGACGATGCGTGCCCTCTCCTGTCACAAACATCAATCCGACTCATTTCGGGGCATGTTTAAGCAGGAAAAATTCTCTTTTCCTTCGCCATGAAGCTTACTAAAAACATCTTGATATCTTTATTTTTTGGATATTTAAGATCGGTTTTAAAAGTTGGCTCCGGCCGGCTGCAGCATTTTTTTCTGGAACACTTTACGGCCACAGTTTTCAACAGATTTTCACCAATTTTCTTTAGTCGGTGAACAAAAAACTAACTCGGGCGATTTTTGAGTTTTGAAAAAATGGCGGAGAAATGTCTGTTTGAAATGTTAAAAAATTCACTACGGCCGAACCGTTGGTCCGATTTTCACCAATTACTCCTTATATTTTTTAAGAATTGATGGAGAAAAAAATTATCATTTTTTTAACATTAATTATCATTATAGTAGGGAGAAATTTCACTCTTCCACCCACTACGAGAGGGACCTCCCTTGGGCAAAAATCTCATTATTTCTACCTTGATACTTAAAAAATTTTCGAAAAAACTTTTAAAATTTTCGGAAAAAAAGCGCAAATTTAAAAAAGAAACTTAGAAAAATTTTGAAAAAAAAAAAAATACTCGTAAAATTTTTCGAAAAAAAAAATAAAAACTTCCCACTCCGTTATACTTCTCCCTCCTATATTTACTTCTATTTAAACTACCATAAAAACGATAGGCGTCGCACAGTGGGACGAAACGCTGTTTTTTGGGGAAATGGCTAGTTTCCTTAGTATTCATTCTTCGACATCAACCAAAATTTCTTTTTTAAGGTATTTTTGGTTGAGGAATTCAAATCTGAAGTCGTTTTTGATGTACAATTTTTTTAGTAGTCCAAATCGGCTTTTTTGTTCCATTAAATAAGTGCAAAACAATAATCTAGGTGTTTTTTAGATTTTTTTTCGGGGGGGGGGGGGATACGAAGCACTTATATAAAAAATAGGTATTTTACTAAAGAACTTAGGTACATATATAATTCTTAAAAAAGTTCATTTTTTACCGACAAAGTACTCGAACAGGCAATTTTTTTTACTCATTCTCAGAAAGGTCAAATTTGATGAATTTTTTAAAAAATAGTCTTACCTTTTTTAAAATAAGTAATGTTTTATCGAAATAACTATGTATTTGACAATTGTACATTGGTATTAATGGCATCTGCAACGAAGTTAAATGAACTGAATGCCACAGAAATGCTTAAAATTTTGATCAGGTTTTTACGTTATTCGTGCCACTGTGCGTGTTAAGGCGTTAATCCCATACATTGCGATACGTCGTTCATCAATGGGGTTCAGGGTTCAAAGCGGGCGGTCCCCAAATTGAACCCAATGTAGGTACCTAAATGAATTTTTCCGACGGAAGGGTGATATAACCTGAGTAGTTGAAAACCCGTAAAAAAAAAAACTACCATCATTGACAAAATATTAGCTTTTTTCCAACCGCGGTTTGAAACTTCTGGAGCATGTGCAGAAGGATTTGGACGTCAAATCTGAAGTGCAAATTTTTCTGCGCATCCTCCAGAGGACTTGAAGTCAAATCAGATGTGCAAATCCTTCTGCGCCAGCTCCAGGAGTTTCAAACCACGGTTGTTAATAGGAAAACTCCTGAAAATCCTATTAAAATGGGGTTTCGAAAAATAATAATAAAAAATTATTGAAAACCTTGTAAAAAAACATCAATTAAACAGTCTAATCTCATATTAAAGGTAATAGGATTTTTAGAAGTTCGGAGTGATGAGAGAAAAAAAAAATTAATTAAATTCTTCTTTATTTACTTCTAAATAAAATTAAATTCTTTTTTTTTTTTTTTTTTTTTTTTTTTTTTTTTTTTTTTTAAAAAAACAAAGTATGAAATGGAGCACAAATTTTATCATTACTTTACACATTAGCACACATATCAATCTTTTTTAAATATTTCATGGTTACGTTTATATTTTTCATTGATTCTCTGAACGTCATCCTTAATCCTGAGATCCTGCTCTTTTAATTTTGAATTTATGCTTTCGAGCTCTGATGAAAGATGTGCGAGCTGCATTTTTGATTCTTCTTTAACTAACTGCAACTCCCTAAGAAGAAGAATAGAATAGAAAGATAATTGGGAAAGGTAAAGAAAAAAAAACCTTTGAAGTCGATTTTTTTCACTTTGTGCAGCTTCAGTTCTTTGTTTGATGTCATTTCTGGTGTCTTTTATCTCCTGAGAGGCCTCTTCCAAATCAAACTTGAGTAAATTATTGGCAGTTTCTGATTTCCTCAATCATCTTCATTTTCCTCTTTTTGCTTTCGAAGCTCGACAAGTTTATTTTTATGTTCCCTGAAAGTGACAATTTAAAGCCTTTAAAGCCTAAAATAATATTTACTCGACAATTGAGCCGACGGAGGATAAATTTTGTGTCAGTTTATTATCTCGAGAAGCAAAGGCTTTTTCTTGTTGAATTCCTGAGCTTCAGTTTCAATCTCTTGAAGTTTTTGAAACTTTTCATCTCTATCGCTCATCAATTTGTCGAGTTCTTCTTTTTTTTGTCTAACTCGTAGACGATCATGTCTGAATTTTTGACGACATTTCTCTCCAACTCTTGAATTTCTTTTCTCGTCTAAAAATAAAATGATGAAAAAATAATAAAATTTAAATTCAATACTTCAGTTATTTTTTCTCCGTTAACTGTCTTTGCTGTTTCATGATCATAACGAGGCTTTCTTTCTCATTACATTCTTTTTCTTTTTTTACTGCAAGTTTGGTGACTGTAAGAAGTTCCTGTTTAGTCGCAGTGACTTTTTGATTTGTCTGAAATTTAATTAAAAAATAAGAAAAAATACTCAAAAAGGTAACTTTACTTCAATTAGTAATTGTTCGACATTCTTTTTTTGAAACGACATTTAACATCCTCTCTTGAGATCTCCGATATTCTGTTTGAAGGGCTAACAAATGATTTTTTTTCATTTGATAGCTTTCAACAGATTCGTTTCATCAAGCTAAGCCGATTGTCGCAGAATATGTAGAAATCTATGGCGGCGTTGAAGATATCATAACATTTACGTGTAGCTGAAATGGAATCAGTTTGAAAAATGTTTTCGTGAATGATAAGAACTCACTCGGAGATAATATCAAACAATGAAATCCGAATAAACGGAAAGACATGTCTGATCGCAGCCAAGAAGTTAAGGTTCGCAACCATATCACTATCGACTGAAGAAGAGTGTTCATGAAGATTATACTGAAACATAGAAGACTAATTTTAAAAAAGATCCTTTTCACACAAATCAGGCTGCCCAAAGCCTTTTTTCCCCAAAAAACACCCACTTGGCATGATTTTCAAGCTATATATTTTAGTTTTTCAGGGAAATCCATTTCAAAAATTTTCCCAAGTTTTTTGGCCAGAATTCTATGTTCACATTGGCCATTTTTACATCTTTTTGCTCGAAAAAATGTAATCAATAAACAGTTTACCCATTTTTTATGGTCCTTTGGCCATTAAAACTATTTTTTCTTCTGTTTTTTTCTCCCTCTTGGTTATGGGCCCTAAAAAAGGGTATTTATTGCACTGTAGTGCATAAAAAGAGGTTTCTTAGCAGCAACACAGAAAACACCAAAAAATGGCATTTCGTCACTTTAAGACAACAAAAAACACAGATAAAGGATGTTTTTGTCCCCCAGATTGTAAGTACTGCCGACAAAGCTGTTTATGGCAAAAAAAACCTGTAATGATGTTTATTCACTATAGACTTAAGAAAACGGTAATTTTATTATCCAAAAACACCCTTTCAGCAATTCTGCTGAAACCTTTCAGCAATATGAATGTTATACTCAGTTTTTCAGGGAAAATGTCCTTGCTTACTAGCAGACTTAAACCATTTTGAGACGTTTTCTTTAATTTTATTGATGATCAGTAGGGAGAAGGCTTTAAATCACAATCACAAATCATTAAAATCACAAATCATACAAACCGTTAAAAGGTGACCATGTTGATGTAGAATTCCTCCAAAATTCTAGACATCAAAACGAAAAAAATGGTAGGTTTCTGAAAATCGGAAATCGAGACAGAAACGTCTCCAACGAATTCTTGATTTTTTCAACGAGTTCTTTAATTGAGACATTTTTAATTAAGAAGTAAAAATTCAAACGCAAACTTAATTATGAAAAATCAGGAAAAATGCCTGCACATAAAAATTCAGATACAGAGTTGTGTATTAGACTCCGGACTGGTAACAACAAAAGAGGATTAGCTTATCGCCAACCTTCTACTCTCTATCAGGGAGTACCCTTTCTTTTCTTTAATTTAAATTATTTTTTCTTTCCTTTTACTAAATTGTTATTTAACAATTAATTAACAAATTTTAATATTTGAGTAATCTCAGATATCTCTTGTAACCAAACCATGGAAAAAGAAATTTCCAGACCCCCTGATCGCCCTGATGACTCAGGGTGGGGTAGTTCCTGTGTCTGACCCCTTGTGTATTAGACTCCGGACTGGTAACAACAAAAGGATTAGCTTATCGCCAACCTTCTACTCTCTATCAGGGAGTACCCTTTCTTTTCTTTAATTTAAATTATTTTTCTTTCCTTTTACTAAATTGTTATTTAACAATTAATTAAACAAATTTTAATATTTGAGTAATCTCAGATATCTCTTGTAACCAAACCATGGAAACCGAAGAAATTTCCAGACCCCCTGATCGCCCTGATGACTCTGATGAACTCAGGATTGTAGGGAAATGGGCCCGAAAGTTCCTGGTGATGTCTCTAGACCCCTCCCAAGAACAATCTTTCTCAAATTATAGCGCTGTCAAAATAAATAAATTCATTAAAACATCCTGTTGATGCTCTAGACCCCTCCCAAGAACAATCTTTCTCAAATTATAGCGCTGTCAATAAATAAATTCATTAAAAACATAGCACCGAAAACCAATCTTAAATTTCTAAGAAATGGCCCTATTCTCCTAGATATAAATCACGAAAACGACTATTACAACATTTTAAAATACGTAAAGAACTATGATAACATCCCAGTTGTATTTCAGCTTCATAGATCTTTGAATTTCTTCAAGGGCGTAGTTTTTTTTTTTCAAGCTATACAGGGTGTCCGGAAACACATGGCAAGCGTCTGGGAGAGCGTTAAAAAGTGGTTTTACGAAAAAAAGTTAAATGTAAACCCCCCTTAATTTAAATCAAAGAATTTGATGGTGTAGTTTAAAATCCGCCTGGATATACAGGGTGTCCCAGACACAACCTAACTTCGTTATTTCAAATGAGAACCCCTATTTTTTATTTCAGATTCGTAATCTACGCAAAATTTCAAGTAGATTTGAGTACTCATATGACAATTTTGGACAACTTTTAAAAAATGTCAAATTTTAGCGTTTTTTGCTCTAAAATCCGTTAAAATTGACCTAGGAGACTCGTTTTTTTTTTTAATTCCACTTATTTTTTCCCGAAGAATCCAACTGTCTCAAATTTGAGCATCTTCGCATTCTGCATCACGAGATTTCGTCGCTAATGGCCATTTTTCAAGTTTAACTCCAAATTCCATACTTCAAAAATGGAAATTAGCGATTTGTTGACGGAATTTTAATTTTTGATGCATAAACACAAAAGACGCTGTAGCTCTTTCAAAATTTGTGGTCCGAAAGAAAAATTCCTTTCAACAAGTGCTAATTTTCATTTCTGAACTAAAAATTTGGGTTCTAACTTGAAAAAAGGCCATTAGCGACGAAATCTCGTGATGCAGAATGCGAAGATGCTCAAATTTGAGACAGTTGGATTCTTCGGGAAAAAATAAGTGGAATTAAAAAAAAACGAGTCTCCTAGGTCAATTTTAACGGATTTTAGCGCAAAAAACGCTAAATTTTGACATTTTTTAAAAGTTGTCCAAAATTGTCATATGAGTACTCAAATCTACTTGAAATTTTGCGTAGATTACGAATCTGAAATAAAAAATAGGGGTTCTCATTTGAAATAACGAAGTTAGGTTGTGTCTGGGACACCCTGTATATCCAGGCGGATTTTAAACTACACCATCAAATTCTTTGATTTAAATTAAGGGGGGTTTACATTTAACTTTTTTTCGTAAAACCACTTTTAACGCTCTCCCAGACGCTTGCCATGTGTTTCCGGACACCCTGTATATTTTAGTTTTTCAGGGAAATCCATTTCAAAAATTTTCCCAGGTTTTTTGGCCAGAATTCTATGTTCACATTGGCTATCGAAAAAATGTAATCAATAAACAGTTTCCTCCATTTATAATGGTCCTTTGGCCATTAAAACTATTTTTTCTTCTGTTTTTTTCTCCCTCTTGGTTATGGACCCGAAAAAAGGGTATTTATTGCACTGTAGCGCGTAAACATAGCTTCAGACGTTCCGACATTTAGGGTGGTTTCGTTGGCCTGAGAGGTTTGGGAATGAGGGGTAAACATAGCCATTATCTCATAGTATTTCAAGCGAGCATCTTTTCGCATCCTGGAAAGGTTCTCCTCGATGGGCTGCTTCAGCACCCATAAGTTCAATGACCTCAGAAAAGACTTTACAAAATCTTTCGAACGTGCCTTCCAGATAAGACATTCTCGCCTGAAGGGTACGCATCGCTGTTTCCGACGACGGATTGTCTCTAAGAAGGGATGCTTGTCGCCACGTTTCGCCTGTATCATCGAACAATTCGTTTATTTCATCCGTTAAGGCTTCTAATCTAGCCCCGCGGAGAAGGGAATTTTCATCCGTCATGGTTAAATCTGCTAATTGGGAATCCGAGAAGTCAAGGTCTAAAACTGGATCGAGATCTGACTCTTCCTCTAGATTTTCAACAACCGGGACTTCAGGACTTTGTTCCTGATTCGGGTTCGTTTTCTCCTTTTTAGACCTTAAGTTATAAGGGTGACTCATTCAATTAAAATGAATAGCGCACTAAACTAGTAAAATAAAATAAAATAAAATAAATAAAAATATAAATGGGGATATTCAAGACCGAAACTGTTCGGGAAGTCACTTGGGTTCCAAATTAACTATCGGAAGCGAAACTAAAAGAAAAAAATAAAAGAGACAAACCTTTTTAAGGAGGTATCATAGTTTTTAAGTGAGTTGCTTTGCAAATTTTTCGTTGTTAACAACGGTTTTCGGTTTTTTCCTTCTATCTCGGAAACCGTCGCTCAAAACGAAAAAATGTCCTAAGTAAAAGTTGTAGGTACTAAAATTTACTACATAAAATATTTTATTAGTTTTTTCCGTCAGAGCAATACTTTAGGAGATATGGAAGTATTCAAGTTGGTTGCTTTGCAAATTTTTCGTTGTTAACAACGGTTTTCGGTTTTTCCTTTCTATCTCGGAAACCGTCGCTTAAAACGAAAAAACGTCTTAAGTAAAAGTCGTAGCTACAAAAATTTCCTACAAAAAAGACCTCATTGGTTTTTTGTCAGAGCAATACTTAAGGAGATATGAGGGTTCTTAAGTGAGTTGCTTTGCAAATTTTTCGTTGTGAGCAACGGTTTTCGGTTTTTCCCTTCTATCTCGGAAACCGTCGCTCAAAACGAAAAATGTTCTTAGTAAAAGTTGTAGGTACAAAGATTTCCTACAAAACTTCTTTATTCATTATTTGCGTAAGAGCAATATTTAAAGAGTTATGAGATTAAAACTAATAATCCTACAGAGCCTGTCTGAAAAATTAAAACCTTCATATCTCTTAAAATATTGCTCTGACCGAAAAAACCAATAAGATATTTTATGTAGTAAATTTCCGTAGCTACAACTTTTACTTAGGACATTAGGACACTTTTAGCAACGGTTTTCAAGATAGAAGGGAAAAACCGAAAACCGTTGCTCACAACGAAAAATGTACAAAGCAAAAAACTTAAAACCCTCATATCCCCTTAAGTTGGAACTTGTAAACAAACAACCTAAATTGATAACTGATAGTGATAAGGCTATCCAGTTGAAGAAGGTTGAAGAATCAGGAAACCTCAGTCAGCCTATGACGTAGGGAAACTAAGCTCAGTGGTACCAACGTGACTCGGCGAATCTTCGAATCAAACTCAACAAGACGGGCGCCGAAAGGCTTGCAGAGACTTGTCCGATGGACTTGCGCATTCGATTTTTTTCGACCACGTGGCGGTCCGGTTTAACAAATTGAGAAAAAGGGACTTTTCTAATGGGATTTTGGTAAGGAAAAAAGGTGGAAAAATCACAAACTTGGGTGGACGGTCATCTGTCCAAAGCAAAAATTAAAAAAGGTACTCCAAAAATACCGAATTTGATTCGAAAATCCAATCCGGCCCGATTGGACCAAAATGTTTAAAATTAAAATAAAAAGGTATTTTTTCACTTTAACACAACAAAAAACACAGATAAAGGATGTTTTTGTCCCCCAGATTGTAAGTACTGCCGACAAAGCTGTTTATGGCCAAAAAAAACCTGTAGGTAAATGATGTTTATTCACTATAAGACTTAAGAAAACGGTAATTTTTTTTATAAAAAAAAAAACCATTCAGCAATTCTGCTAAAAACCTTTCAGCAATATGACTTAAACCATTTTGAGACGTTTTCTTTAATTTTTTTGATGATCAGTAGGGAGAAGGCTTTAAATCACAATCACAAATCAGTTAAAATCACAAATCATACAAACCGTTAAAAGGTGAGGGATGTTGATGTAGAATTCCTCCAAAATTCTAGACATTAACGATCGAAAAAAACGGTGAGATGGTTTCTGAAAATCGGTAATCGAGACAGAAACGTCTTCCAACGAATTATTGATTTTTTCAACGAGTTCTTCAAATTGAGGCATTTTTAATTAAGAAGCACAGTAAAAATTCAAACGCGAACTTAATTATGGAAAAATCAGGAAAAATGCCTGCACAGAAAAATTCAGAGAACAAGACAAACCTGACCGGGGGTTAGGGATGGCCCGGATGGGAATAACTCGGTTGTTCGTTTGATTGCCCAGGCGAGTGATTCACTCGTTAACGTTAACCGGTTGAAAAACCGACGTGGTCGGTGGTGGGGCTGACGCCTGACGGGTTCGGACTTCGGTTCGGTTAATCGGTGTAGTAATCATTCGATTGTTAAAATCAGTCGGTTGTCCCATCCCTACCGGGGGTGTTATTTTTGAGAGGGGGAAAACTTAGTTCCGTTACGATGGCACCCGGCGCGCTAATGTCGATTCTTATGATGATCAAAAATCAGGAAAAATCGTCGTAAGTATCTAAATTTGAATTTTTTTGTATTCTCCCCATTTTAATAGATCGTTGGGACTAAATCGTCTTCAAACTCGAAATCGGACGGCCACAACAAGTCGAAATCAATCCCAGATCGCTGATATTTACGGAAGGGTCGATTTTAGCCGCGAATTTAATTCAAGTGTTATTTAAGGACGAGTTTAAACAATATTCGGACATGATCGTCGCTGGAATTGAGGAGAGTTGGCTGAGGCCGATCGTCGGCAACGAATTCAAGCTCGGGCAGGCAGCGGACGCCCACCGGAGACTACGCAAATCTCCTTCCGTCGGGAAATTAGTCTTTAATCTTGAGTTATGATAAAATGTTAAGAAACTGTTAAAAAATACCATTTTTCTGTGTCAGAAAATGTAAATTAAATTTGTTAAAATAAAAATATGAACGTTTTTAGTTCGATCTGCTTTCTTTTTTTGGGACATAGTAGGGCATAATCATAATCATAACTACAATCCATATTATTTTTGATTATGGTTACAATTACAGTGATGTGATTATGATTATAATAATCAATAATCACATATTATTTACGATTTTTGAAAAAATAGCATTTTACTCAAGTGTTGTTTGAAAAATCCACTTTTTTATACGATTTTTTAAAAAAGATTTTTGAGGAAATTGTACTTTTTTGATAAGATAAATTTTATTCTATACATTATAAGTTACAGAGGGAGAAAGAATGAAAAAAAACGGATATTCCACGAGCGGTTTCGGCGTAATACGCCTCATCAGGTGGACTATTTCCTTATTTTTCATTCTCCTACACTTTTTTACTTGACTTTCATTAGACGGTATTATGGACACAGCGGGAAGGTCGACAAACGATCCGTTTATTCTTACATACAATTTTTAAAAATACGATGTTCTGGAAAATCGTAAATAAAAATCGAAGCTATTGGTAAAAAACTCCTTTTTTTAACCTGAAAAACTGAGAAAAAAGGTCTTCTCACCAAAATCTTTTGGCGATGAAGAAAACGATATTTTAGAAGCGGTTTACGACCTAATCTCCCTTTTAAAACCGATCTTAAAATATCCAAAAAACTAAGATATCCAGATGTTTTTTGTAAACTTCATAGGGGAAGGAAATGAGCATTTTCCTGCTTAAACATGCCCCGAAATGATTTTACCGCTCTTTTGGACGTTGAAGGAAAACAACATTTAAGAAACGGTTTACGACCTAATCTCCCTTTTAAACCCGATCTTAAAATATCCAAAAAATTAAGATATGAAGATGTTTTTAGTAAGCTTCATGGGCGAAGGAAAAGAGAATTTTTCCTGCTTAAACATGCCCCGAAATGAGTCGGATTGATGTTTGTGACAGGAGAGGGCACGCATCGTCGCCTCCAAAAGACCCTCCCGTCCTTCCGAAAAAAAATCTAAAACCGCCCTAATTTCAGTGACTTTTACTTTGTACGACTCGGAAGAGAAAGATTCTTGGAGGAAGGTCCGTGGAGAGGTAAGAGTTTGAAAAGAGGAAAAAGAGTACCTACGAAATACTGATTTGCCACCTCGCAATGATAAAATAAAAATTTTTTTAAAAATTAAAATCTCCTGAAAAATAAATAAAAATGGTACTTGCAAAAAAAAATGGCTTGGCTTAGCTTATGGTAAAAGAGAAAAAAAAATTTTTAAATTAAAGTAATGATGTCAGCAAATTCATGAGCTGATTAATAGCTCTTAAAAAAAAATTACTTTGTACTCCAAAAAAAAGTACTGGTCTGGAGCTGGCCCCGACGGGAACTTCCTTAAAGAAAAGTAACAATATAGGAGGGGGAATTATAACGGAGGGGGAAGTATATGGGAGGGGAAGTATAACGGAGGGGGAAGTATAACGGAGGGGAAGTATACCGGAGGGGGAAGTATAACGGAGGGGGAAGTATAACGGAGTGGGAAGTATAACGGAGTGGGAAGTATAAAGGAAGGGGATGTAGTAGGGAGAAAAAGTATAAAAATTTTCCGGGTTTTCCTTTTTTTTTTCGAAAAATTTTCCGGGTTTTCCTTTTTTTTTTTTTTTTCGAAAAATTTTCCGGGTTTTCCTTTTTTTTTTTCGAAAAATTTTCCGGGTTTTCCTTTTTTTTTTTCGAAAAATTTTCTAAGTTCTTTTTTTCGAAAAATTTTCTAAATTTTTTTTGTAAAAAAAAAATTTTTTTTTTTCGAAAAATTTTCCGGTTTTTTTTTTTTCTTTTCTTTTCTTTTTTTTTTTTGAAAAATTTTCTAAGTTCTTTTTTTCGAAAAATTTTTTAAGTGTCAAGGTAGAAATAATGGGCTCTTTGGCCTATGGATGTGCCTCTCGTAAAGGGTAGAAGTACAAAATTTCTCCCTACTAATAAAAATAGTAATTAAAAAGTGGCAATTTTTTTGCACCAAAAATTCTTAAAAATATAAGGAGTAGTTGGTGAAAATTTGGTGAAAATCGGATTAACGGTTCGGCCGCAGCGAATTTTTTAAAATTTCAAACAGACATATCTCCGCCATTTTTTCGAAATTCAAAAATCCCCCTCGTTACATTCTTCTTCACCGGCTAAAGAAATTTTGGTGAAAATTTGGTGAAAATCGGATGAAAATTGTGGCCGTAAAGTGTTCCGGAAAAAAATGCTACGGACGGCCGGCACCACAGACAAAGTTGAGATCGGTAAAGATCAATATTCGATTTGACCCTCCGGGGTCTGGAAGACCCTTCCCCAAAAACCCGACGTCGAGGGTATCGCAATAACTTCTTTAAGGAAGTTAAAAAATTAATTTGTATGTAATTAAGTAATAAATAATTTGAAAAAGAAAAAAATTTTTTGAGTTTTCTTTTAATATTAAGTTTAAGCTTAATCATTCATTAACACAAAAAGGTGTTACTCTGCTACCATATTTATGATGTAAAATAAAATTAAAATTAAAATTAAAATTGAAATGAGACAATTGTAAAAAAAAATTAAAATTCTTCGATGATAAAATTTCCGATGGATCTTTTCCTTTCAATGTGAATGAATGATCAAGGAATAGTAGATAAAGAAATTTAGATTAAAAAAGACTTTTTATTTTTATTTTTCTTTTAAAGAAAGAAGGAGCATATAAGAAAGATTTCTTAGTAAAACACAAGAAAAAGAAAATGACTATGCGACAGACCTTGGGCTGAGAAATGATGAAAAAAGTTGGTTTTTAAAGATGAGACCAAGAAGAAGAGGAAGAAGTGGAGACCTAGATGAAGAATCAAGTGAGGAAAGAGGTCGAAGTTTGTTTTTTTTTTTTTGACGCAAAAAAAAGTAATTAAAAAAAAACAAAAAGAGACGAAGAAAAAAAAAGGTCTTCAAGAGGATTCAAAGTTTGAAGAAAAAAGGAATCTCGGCTGCTCTCTCCAAGTAGTTCGTCGTCCAAACGCCGAAGGAAGCAGGAAGTCCGAGCGAGAAAAAAAAGAAGACGCCTTCGCTCCACCTCTCTCGCCGGTTCCTCAGACCTCTCCCCACTCCCTCATGGTTTCCGCGCGTAAATACGAATCGTGTCGTCATAAACTTTATGATGAGTTGCAGATTATGGTAAACGTTAGTTTACAATAGCATTGTTCCAACCGCAGTTTGAAACTCCCGGAGCATGCTCAGAAGGATTTTCACGTCAGATTTGACGGACAAACGATTTGAGCGACGTCAGAGTCCTTCTGCGTATGCTCCAGGAGTTTCAAACTGCGGTTGGAACAAAGCTATTATCTGCTATTTTATGGTCAAACTGCTTTATGTCTACAGGTTAGAATTTTTTAACCTTTTACTATTGGCTGAGATAAAAATTCAAAGGAAACTGATTAAATATTATAGTTTTAATTATTATTTTAATTTATTTTTTTTTTACAATATATTGTACTTGTTATTTTACAATCAAATAAACATCCACTTCTAAGTCATTTTTGAAAAATACTACATTATATCCAAAAAGTACTATCTTTTATACATAAAATTAAATACATAATAAAAATATAAGAAGTCTTCAATTAATTGCTTAAACGGGTTGGTTATACTGATTTGAAGGTACACTCTAAGTACATAAAGGTTTAATTGCACTTAAAAATTGTTAAAGACAAACAAGGGGGATCCTCTATTTTTGGTTTTATTGGATGAGGAAAATATAGTAAAAAATCAAATTTTTATGAAGGATCACAGTTAACTAGCACTTTTAGCTTTGGCGTCGAGATATGCGAGTCGCTTCCGGCGAATTTCTTCGACGTCCGCCTCCTGAGCTGTCCGCGGTTTTGTCACAGCGGTGACGTCTTGAAGACTCATTTTGATCGCATTCACCAAATCTGGATCTTCGTTTTTCAAATCGGGAAGCTCGGACGGTTTTTTAGGCGTTTCTGCTGCGACTTAAGGAAAAAAATTAGAAGGTTTATAGGATATTTTCGCAAAATTCTTACAGCTTGTCGAAGGCTTCGAGGTGTCTAAACTCATTTGAATCGCTTTCTGAAGAACGGGATCTGTCGGCTCGTCTTCAAGACTTTTTTTTATCGCTTCCTGCAGCATATCTTCATCTTCATCAGGTACGTAAGTGCCAGTACTCATTCTAATAAAAATATAAAATCACTAATTAACAAGAAATGGGGAATTTCAAAATTTCTTGATATCTACCCTCTAGAAAATCGGAAAAGTTCTGGTAATAAGGGAAATTCCAACAATTCAAGCCCGCCCTATTATTCCTGCTTGGTAACCAAAAGTAGGTTTCACTAGAAGGTTATAGTGGCTTGTAAAAATATAAAAACTAATTAAACAGAAATGGGGAATTTCCAAATTCCTTGATATCTACCCTCGAGAAAATCAGACAAATTCTGGTAATTAGGGAAAATCCAACAATTCAAGCCTGCCCAATTATTCCTGCTTGGTAACCAAAAGTAGGTTTCACTAGCAGGTTATAGTGGCTTGTAAAAATATAAAATCACTAATTAACAAGAAATGGGGAATTTCAAAATTTCTTGATATCTACCCTCTAGAAAATCGGAAAAGTTCTGGTAATAAGGGAAATTCCAACAATTCAAGCCCGCCCTATTATTCCTGCTTGGTAACCAAAAGTAGGTTTCACTAGAAGGTTATAGTGGCTTGTAAAAATATAAAATAACTAATTAAACAGAAATGGGGAATTTCCAAATTCCTTGATATCTACCCTCGAGAAAATCAGACAAATTCTGGTAATTAGGGAAAATCCAACAATTCAAGCCTGCCCAATTATTCCTGCTTGGTAACCAAAAGTAGGTTTCACTAGCAGGTTATAGTGGCTTGTAAAAATATAAAATAACTAATTAAACAGAAATGGGGAATTTCCAAAATTTTCTTGATATCTACCCTCGAGAAAATCAGACAAGTTCTGGTAATAAGGGAAATTGCAACAATTCAAGCCTGCCCAATAATTCCTGCTTGGTAACCAAAAGGAGGTTTCACTAGAAGGTTATAGTGGCTTGTAAAAATATAAAATAACTAATTAAACAGAAATGGGGAATTTCCAAATTCCTTGATATCTACCCTCGAGAAAATCAGACAAATTCTGGTAATAAGGGAAATTCCAACAATTCAAGCCTGCCCAATTATTCCTGCTTAGTAACCAAAAGTAGGTTTCACTAGCAGGTTATAGTGGCATGATAGTGGCCAAAGTTCTCAAATAACATAAATCAAAATGTCGAAGGCATCAAAAGTAGTAAAAGGGATGAGAAAAGTAGCAGATAAAGTAAACCATGGTAATAGAATGAAAACAAATATACCAGCAGGAATGGCAGCTGCTGGTCCTCCTTTAGGGCCTATGTTAGGACAGGTAATTTCGAAGAAAAAAAACTTTTTTATGTTTAAAAAACCCATTTTTTAGCACGGTATTAATATAGCAGCATTTTGTAAAGATTTTAATGAAAAAACTAAGGATATCAAAGAAGGAATTCCACTGCCGACTAGAGTTTTTATAAATCCCGATAGAAGCTACAATATAACGATTCATAAGCCGCCGGCGACGTTTTTCCTCAAACAGGCTGCCGGTGTTCAAAGGGCTGCTATGGAGCCAGGTATGAATATAAGCTTTGTTCCAACCGCAGTTTGAAACTATTGGAGCATGCCCAGAAGGATTTGGTCTTAAGATTTGAGCGACGTCAAATTTGATGTCCAAATCCTTCTGCGTATGCTCAAGGAGTTTCAAACTGTGGTTGGAACAAAGCTAATATAACTCTTTTTCATTTTTAATATGTTGATAGGTAGGGAAGTCTGTGGAAAAATAACGCTGAAGCATATTTATGAGATAGCGAAGATCAAATCAGAGGATCCGCCTTTGGAATGCGTTTCGATGGAGCAGATTTGCAAAAAAATGATCGGAATCGCTCATTCGTGCGGAATTGAGGTGGTGAAAGAAATCGATTCTGATGAATATCAGGCGTTTTTAGAAGAAAGGAAAATGATTGTAGAACAGCAAAAGAAAGAATTACAAGAAAAGAAAGAAGCAAAAATGTTAAGAACTGGCTAAACCCTTTTATAACAACTGTAGTAAATTGTAAATAAAATATTTTCTAACTATCAATCTTGCCTTTTTTTTCCCAGGGGGAAGTATATAGGAGGAGGAAGTATAACTGAGGGGGAGGTATAACGGAGGGGAAGTATAACGGAGGGGGAGGTAAAACGGAGGGGAAGTATAACTGAGGGGGAGGTATAACGGAGGGGAAGTATGTTAGGAGGGGAAGTTTTCATTTTAAATTTTTATTTTTATAAGTATCAAGGTAGGAATAATGGGATTTTTGCACAAGGGAGGTCCCTCTCTTAAAGGGTGTAAGTATGAAATTTCTCCCTACTATAATGATAACTAATGTAGAAAAATTATAAATTTTTTACACCGAAAATTCGTAAATAATATAAAGAGTCTTTGGTGAAAATCGGACGAACGGTTCGGCCGCAGCGAATTTTTTAAAATTTCAAACAGACATATCTCCGCCATTTTTTCGAAATTCAAAAAGCACCCTACGAAGTTTCTTTTTCACTGACTAATGAAAACTGTGTTCCGGAAAAAAATGCTACGGACGGACGGCCGGCCGGACAAAGTTGAGATCGGTAAAGATCAATTTTCGATAAAGATCGGTAAAGATCAATTTTCGTTGAGATCGGTAAAGATCAATTTTCGTAGAGATTGGTAAAGATCAATTTTTGATTTGACCCTTGGGGGTTTGCAAGACCCTTCCCCAAAAACCTGACGTGGAGGGTATCACAATAACTCCTTTAAGGAAGTTTAAAAAAACTGTTTTCTCAATTTAAAGGATCCTCTACACCCACTTACAACTGAATTTAAGGCATTTCCTTCAGTTCTTTACAGTAGAAAAATCCCATATTACCAAATAGTCCATTTACTTCAGTTTTTTTACGCCAAAAAATTAGCATTTTACGCCAAAAAACTAGCATTTTACACCAAAAAACTAGCATTTTACGCCAAAAAAACTAGCATTTAACGTCAAAAAAAACTAGCGTTTTACGGGAAAAAACCAGCGTTTTACGGAAAAAAACCAGCATTTTACGCCAAACAAACTAGCATTTTACGCAAAAAAAAAAAAAAAAAAAAAAACTGATCCTCTACACCCACTTACAACTGAATTTAAGGCACTTCTGACTTCCTTCAGTTCTTTACAGTAGAAAAAAATCCTATATTACCAAATAGTCCATTTACTTCAGTTTTTTACACCAAAAAATTAGCATTTTACGCCAAAAAACTAGCATTTTACACCAAAAAACTAGCATTTTACGAAAAAAAAAAAAAAAAAAAAAAAAAAAACTAGCATTTTATGCCAAACATACTAGCATTTTACGCCAAAAAACTAGCGTTTTACGGAAAAAAAACCAGCATTTTCCGCCAAACAAACTAGCATTTTAGGCCCAAAAAACTAGCAATTTACACCAAAAAAACCCACATTTTACGCCAAAAAACTAGAATTTTACCAAATTTTTTGCTTACTTAATCGCTTTCTCCAAATCACGTTCCTCACTATTTACTGTAACTCTATTCAACTTGGGTTTAATCACTTGAACGGCTGGAGTAATTTTTAAAGCGTCATCAGCCTCGCAGGGTGGAAGATCGCCGATAACAACAAAAATTGAATACCCTAAAAATAACAATTTAAAATACAATCAGCCAAATAAAATTTACCTTCTTGCTGTAACTGTGCTAAAAGTATCGACAAATAAGTAGGAGTAACTAATTCAGGTCCGCTCAAAAGCGAATTGAGATTAAACCATTGATGACCTAATTTCCTTATTGTAAACCAGTGGTCCCTATAGTTACATATAAACGCAGTCATCTCTCTAAAATAAAATAAATTATAAATAAAAGTAATAAAATTGATATTACTCAGGACTATCTTGAGCAAGAGCTGCTCTTGAGTCGCTACTTTTATATGGTATCAAATCCAAACCCCAGACGGTCAAAGCGGCGCTGATGACTTGAACGGAGAAATATCCGCTGTCATCAAAATTCCCAGACGGTTGCTATAAAAGAAATAAAATATAATAAAACCATATACTTTCAATAAATACAGCAATAAATTTTTGATAATCTTCCGTATCGTCGCCAAGTTCGGCCATCCGCTTTCGCTCTTCTTCATCCAATCTCGAACCAAACGTCGCCAAATCGACGGCGCTGAAGTAAGGGCTCTGAAGTAAATTGTTAAGGCAGTGTTGCGCACACAGCGATCCATCTTGCTATAAAAAAAATTACTCAAATTTCTCAAATGATGCAATTTCTATTTTTAAAAAAACCTTTATGTTTTACCATAAACTACCAAAAATGCCCATTTTTATACCTTTTCGTGAAAAATGTATTCCATTTCGACATAAAAGTCAAAATTTGTTGATTACAAAATAAGAAAGAAATTAGAGACGGATGAAACGTAAAAAATAGTATGTATTCCGTAATTTCACATTTTTACCAACTTCAAAACTGAATTCAATCAAAACAAAAAACGAAAAGAGCTGATACAGAATCAAGGAACCATGGAAGGAACCGTTAGTAGCTGATCTTTTATCAATTGGTTTATCGTTATCAGTTTGTTTTATCACGTGTTATCAATTCGAGCGTTGCACATGCATTTTAAATGTAAGTAGGAAGTAGCGTTGGTTTCTTTTTGCTTTAAAAATTGGTGGTGCATGGATACTCAGAAAAAAATAGGCGTTTTGGCTGGTTTTTAATCTTCAAAAACTCGAAATTTCCCCCTTTTTTGTAATTTTAGATGAGTCGTCTGTTTCTCAGTTAGTTGATAGTTAATCCCTATTTTTTAAAGATTTTCTGTAGTTTTCCTCGGTTTTGAAAGTTAAATCCCATTATTAAAGGATTTTCTGCAAATTTTCTCTGCTTTTTGATAGGTAGACCCCATTTTTAAAGGATGTCCAGTAGTTTTCCTTGGTTTTTTGAAAGTTAATTCTCATTTTTGAAAAATTTTCCGTAGTTTTCCTCTGTTTTTAGATAGTTAGTCCTCATTTTAATGGATTTCCAGTATTTTTACTCGGTTTTTTGAAAGTTTAAGGATTTTGGTAATTTTTCTCGGTTATTTGATAGTTAATCCTCATTTTTAAAGGATTTCCAGTAGTTTTCCTTGGTTTTTTGATAGTTAATTCTCATATTTGAAAGATTTTTGGTAGTTTTCCTCTGTTTTTTGATAGGTAGACCCTATTTTTAAAGGATGTCCAGTAGTTTTCCTTGGTTTTTTGAAAGTTAATTCTCATATTTGAAAGATTTTCGGTAGTTTTCCTCTGTTTTTGATAGGTAGACCCCATTTTTAAAGGATGTCCAGTAGTTTTCCTTGGTTTTTTGAAAGTTAATTCTCATTTTTGAAAAATTTTCCGTAGTTTTCCTCTGTTTTTAGATAGTTAGTCCTCATTTTAATGGATTTCCAGTAGTTTTACTCGGTTTTTTGAAAGTTTAAGGATTTTTGGTAATTTTTCTCGGTTATTTGATAGTTAATCCTCATTTTTAAAGGATTTCTAGTAGTTTTCCTTGGTTTTTTGACAGTTGATCCTCAATTTTTAAAGGATTTTTGATAGTTTTCCTAGGTTTTTTAAAAGTTAATTCTCATTTTTGGTAGTTTTTATGCGTTTTTTAAAAGTTAATTCTCATTTTTAAAGGATTTTCAGTAGCTTTCCTATGTTTTTGATAGTTGATCCTCAATTTTTAAAGGATTTTTGGTAGTTTTCCTTGGTTTTTTGAAAGTTAATTCTCATTTTTGAAAAATTTTACGTAGTTTTCCTCTGTTTTTAGATAGTTAGTCCTCATTTTAAATGGATTTCCAGTAGTTTTACTCGGTTTTTTGAAAGTTTAAGGATTTTCGGTAATTTTTCTCGGTTTTTTGATAGTTAATCCTCATTTTTAAAGGATTTCTAGTAGTTTTCCTTGGTTTTTTGATAGTTGATCCTCAATTTTTTAAGGATTTTTGGTAGTTTTCCTTGGTTTTTTTAAAAGGGAGTCCCCATTTTTTAAAGATTTTCTGTAGTTTTCCTCGGTTTTGAAAGTTAATTCCCATTATTGAAGGATTTTCGGTAGTTTTCCTCTGTTTTTTCATAGGTAGACCCCATTTTCTAAGGATTTCAAGTAGTTTTCCTCGGTTTTTTGATAGTTGATTCTCAATTTTTAAAGGATTTTGGGTAGTTTTCCTCTTTTTTCTGAAGGAGAGACCCCGTTTTAAATGGATTTTCTGTAGTTTTCCTAGGTTTTTTGAAAGTTAATTCTCATTTTTGAAGGATTTCTCTAGTTTTCCTCGGTTTTTTGATAGTTAATTGATTTTTTGAAAGATTTTCGGGGGTTTTCCTCTGTTTTTTGATAGGTAGACCCCAATTTCTAAGGATTTCCAGTAGTTTTCCTCGCTTTTTATATAGTTAAAGGATTTCCGGTAATTTTTCTCGATTATTGATAGTTAATCCTCAATTTTTAAAGGATTTTCGGTAGTTTTCTTATGGGGAGACCCCGTTTTCAAAGGATTTTCTGTAGTTTACCTCGGTTGACAAAGAAACGCCATTTTAACAGGATTTTGAAGAGTTTTTGAAAAACTTAGCTATATACCCAAATCTCAGTAAATTTTGCTTTGCGGTGAAGATGATTTGTCTGTTTTTAGTCAAATTTCTTACTAAAAAATTTTGAAATACATTGTCTTATAGAATACCGAAGTATGTCATCCAGGATTTTGTTGACATTCAGTCGTCTGTCGTTGTGGAAGCGAGAATCGAGGATGTTTGCCACCGAAGTCGATTTTCTTCCTAAGAATAATCCGGACACATTCGGAACACTTGCCGGACAGAAGGCTCGCTTAAAAATGGACGAGCTTCCTGAAGAAATGGGCGACAAAGAAGAAAACGTATACATCGACGGAATCGAAGGAAAAACCCGCCTCAGGCCGCTCGATTACGCCAAAATGATTAAACGACAGTTAGAATCTAATGATGTAAGCTGTACCAAATAAATGCTGTCTTAATTAATTTTTTTTAAGCTTGAATCTGCGATTGATATTATGGAAAAAAGGATGCTCGTTGAAGAAAAAGTCAGGCCGGGCACCTACATCTTCAATCTTCTCATCAGCGGTTGCGGACAAGCCGGATACACTAAAAAAGCATTTCAGCTTTTTAATCAAGTAAAACATTTATTTTTATCCATTATAAACCTTGTTTAGATGAAAAAAAAAGAGGTACCTATTAGGCCAACCAGTGGGACATACACTTCTCTTTTCAACGCCTGCACAAACTCGCACTGGCCTATTTTTGTTTATTTGATAGTTAATCCTCATTTTGAAAGGATTTCCAGTAGTTTTCCTCGGTTTTTTGATAGTTGATCCCCATTTTTAAAGGATTTCCGGTAGTTTCCTCGGTTCTTTGGTAGGGAAACCCCATTTTTTAAGGATTTTCTGTAGTTTTCCTCGGTTTTTTGAAAGTTAATTCTCATTTTTGAAGGATTTTTGTTAGTTTTTCTCGGTGTTTTGATAGGTAGACCCTATTTTTAAAGGATTTCCAGTAGTTTTCCTCCGTTTTTTTCCCAGTAGTTTTCCTCCGTTTTTTGATAGTTTAAGGATTTCCGGTAATTTTTCCCGGTTATTTGATAGGTAATCCTCATTTTTTAAAGGATTTCCAGTAGTTTTCCTCGGTTTTTTTGATAGTTTAAGGATTTCCGGTAATTTTTCTCGGTTATTTGATAGTTTAAGGATTTCCGGTAATTTTTCTTGGTTATTTGATAGTTTAAGAAAATTTCCTGTAATTTTCTCGGTTATTTGATAGTTAATCCTCATTTTGAAAGGATTTCCGGTAATTTTTCTTGGTTATTTGATAGTTTAAGGATTTCCGGTAATTTTTTTCGGTTATTTGATAGTTTAAGGATTTCCGGTAATTTTTCTTGGTTATTTGATAGTTTAAGGATTTCCGGTAATTTTTCTCTGTTATTTGATAGTTAATCCTCATTTTGAAAGGATTTCCGGTAATTTTTCTCGGTTATTTGATAGTTAATCCTCATTTTGAAAGGATTTCCGGTAATTTTTCTAGGTTATTTGATAGTTAATCCTCATTGTGAAAGGATTTCCGGTAATTTTTCTTGGTTATTTGATAGTTAATCCTCATTTTTAAAGGATTTTCGGTAATTTTTCTCGGTTATTTGATAGTTTAAGGATTTCCGGTAATTTTTCTCGGTTATTTGATAGTTTAAGGATTTCCTGTAATTTTTCTCGGTTATTTGATAGTTAATCCTCATTTTGAAAGGATTTCCGGTAATTTTTCTTGGTTATTTGATAGTTAATCCTCATTTTTAAAGGATTTCCGGTAATTTTTCTCGGTTATTTGATAGTTTAAGGATTTCCGGTAATTTTTTTCTGTTATTTGATAGTTAATCCTCATTTTGAAAGGATTTCCGGTAATTTTTCTCGGTTATTTGATAGTTAATCCTCATTTTGAAAGGATTTTCGGTAATTTTTCTAGGTTATTTGATAGTTAATCCTCATTGTGAAAGGATTTCCGGTAATTTTTCTTGGTTATTTGATAGTTAATCCTCATTTTTAAAGGATTTTCGGTAATTTTTCTCGGTTATTTGATAGTTTAAGGATTTCCGGTAATTTTTCTCGGTTATTTGATAGTTTAAGGATTTCCTGTAATTTTTCTCGGTTATTTGATAGTTAATCCTCATTTTGAAAGGATTTCCGGTAATTTTTCTTGGTTATTTGATAGTTAATCCTCATTTTTAAAGGATTTCCGGTAATTTTTCTCGGTTATTTGATAGTTTAAGGATTTCCGGTAATTTTTCTCGGTTATTTGATAGTTAATCCTCATTTTTAAAGGATTTCCGGTAATTTTTCTCGGTTATTTGATAGTTAATCCTCATTTTGAAAGGATTTCCGGTAATTTTTCTCGGTTATTTGATAGTTAATCCTCATTTTGAAAGGATTTCCGGTAATTTTTCTAGGTTATTTGATAGTTAATCCTCATTGTGAAAGGATTTCCGGTAATTTTTCTTGGTTATTTGATAGTTAATCCTCATTTTTAAAGGATTTCCGGTAATTTTTCTCGGTTATTTGATAGTTTAAGGATTTCCGGTAATTTTTCTCGGTTATTTGATAGTTTAAGGATTTCCTGTAATTTTTCTTGGTTATTTGATAGTTTAAGGATTTCCGGTAATTTTTCTCGGTTATTTGATAGTTTAAGGATTTCCTGTAATTTTTCTCGGTTATTTGATAGTTAATCCTCATTTTGAAAGGAATTCTGGTAATTTTTCTTGGTTATTTGATAGTTAATCCTCATTTTTAAAGGATTTCCGGTAATTTTTCTCGGTTATTTGATAGTTTAAGGATTTCCTGTAATTTTTCTCGGTTATTTGATAGTTAATCCTCATTTTGAAAGGATTTCCGGTAATTTTTCTTGGTTATTTGATAGTTAATCCTCATTTTTAAAGGATTTCCGGTAATTTTTCTCGGTTATTTGATAGTTTAAGGATTTCCGGTAATTTTTCTTGGTTATTTGATAGTTAATCCTCATTTTTAAAGGATTTCCGGTAATTTTTCTCGGTTATTTGATAGTTTAAGGATTTCCGGTAATTTTTCTCGGTTATTTGATAGTTTAAGGATTTCCTGTAATTTTTCTCAGTTATTTTATAGTTAATCCTCATTTTGAAAGGATTTCCGGTAATTTTTATCGCTTATTTGATAGTTTAATGATTTCCGGTAATTTTTCTCGGTTATTTGATAGTTTAAGGATTTCCGGTAATTTTTATCGGTTATTTGATAGTTTAAGGATTTCCGGTAATTTTTATCGGTTATTTGATAGTTAATCCTCATTTTTAAAGGATTTCCAGTAGTTCTTATCCATTATAAACTTTTTTAGATGAAAAAAAGAGGTATTAGGCCAACCGGTGGGACATACACTTCTCTTTTCAACGCCTGCGCAAACTCGCCCTGGCCGAAAGACGGTTTAGAAAGGGCTTTACATTTGAAAGATTTGATGTTACAAAAAGGTCATGAAATCAACGAAATGAATGCCCATGCTATGATAAAAGGTAAAAAAATTAAAATTATTTATTTTTTAAAAAATTATTTCAGCTTTTGGAAGATGTGGGGAAATACAAATGGCTTTTTCAGTAGTCGACGAAATGCAAAGAAAAAATCTTAAAATTACATCGACCACCATTAATTTCTTACTGCAAGCCTGTATTTCTGAAAAACAATCCGGCCTTCGTCATTCTCTAATGGTATAATCTTAAAATTGAATTTTTTTAAACTATTATTTTTAGGTCTGGAGAAAACTGATAGAATACAAAATAAAGCCGAATTTGTACACTTATAATCTACTTCTTCGTTGCGCCAGAGATTGTGAAATTGGCGACCCTGTTTTAGTCTATGAAGACTTGAAAACATTTCTACCGCCAGAAAAGGAGGTTTTTTTAAAATTTGCGAAGCCCGAAATGAAGCAAATTGAAGCGAAAAATGAAGTAAACGCCTTGATCCCCATCCAAAATGAAAATAGAATAAATTTATTGTCTATCGAACCACAACTTTCATCTGTCGTATTTTTGGATAAGATTACCAAAAACTGGCATAAGTAATTTTAAAATTAATTTTTATTTTTTTTTTATTTAGTTTTTAATAGATTAATGCTTCTTGGAGGAGTGAGCGGTTTTCTTGAAATTATGGACAGTTCAAAAGTTCAACCTGATATGAAGACTTTTACCCAAATTTTATCTTTACTTCCATCATCAAGAGAAAGTGAAGAGGTATGTTAAGTTCTTGTTTGAAGAGCTTCCAATGAAAACTTCCTTATAGAAAAGTAACAATATAGGAGGGGGGGGAGTATATGTGAGGGGAAGTATAAGGGAACGAAAGTATAACGAACGGAGGGAAAGTGTAAAGGAGGAGGAGGGGGGGAAGTATAAGGAGAAGTACCTATAAGGGAGGAGGAAGTTTTTGTTTTTTTCGAAAAACTTTCAAGTTTTTTCAAGAAATTTTATAAGTTTTTCAGAAAAATAAAAACTTAAAAAAATTTTCGGAAAAAAAATTCGGAAAATTTTTCAAAAAAAAAATTCCTCCTCACTTATACTTTTCCTCCCTAATACTTCCCCCTCCTTTATACTTTCCCTCCCTTTATTCTACATTGGACATGTGTGAGTGCTATATTATTATAGAGTGTGTGAGTGCTATATTATTATAGCGTGTGTGAGTGCTATATTATAGCGTGTGCGACTGCTATATTATAGCGTGTTCCCTTATACTTCCGCCTCCGTTATACTTCCCCCTCCGTATACTTCCCCCTTATACGTTCAACCTGATAGGAAGACTTTTACATAAATTTTATCTTTACTTCCATCATCAAGAGAAAGTGAAGAGGTATTTTAAGTACTTGTTTGAAGAGCTTCCAACGAAAACTTCCTTAAAGAGAATTAACAATATAGGAGGGGGAAGTATAACGAACGGAGGGAAAGTATAAAAGAGGTGGAGGGAGGGGAAGTATAAGGAAGGAGAGTACCTATAAGGGAGGGGAAAGTTTTTGTTTTTTCGAAAAATTTTCTAAGTGTTTTCAAGAAATTTTCTAATTTTTTTTTTTAATTTTCGGAGTTTTTTTACAAAAAAAAAAAAACGAAACTTAGAAAATTTTTCGGAAAAAAAAATTGGAAAATATTCAAAAAAAAATTCCCCCTCACTTATACTTCCCCTCCCTATTACTTCCCCTCCTTTATACTTTCCGCCCCTTTGTACGTTCCATTATACTTCCCCTCCGTTATACTTCCCCTCCAATAAAATTTCCCCTCCTATATTGTTACTTCTCTTTAGGGAAGTTTTCGTTGGAAGCTCTTCAAACTAGTACTTTTCTTGGGTTTTTGGCAGTTAAACTTGAATTGTTTAATTTATGACTAATATTTTCTTCTTTTCAAAAAAACCTCCCCCCTCACTTATACTTTCCCTCCCTTTGTTATACTTTCTTTCCCTTATACTTCCCCTCACATATACTTCCCCCTCCTATATTGTTACTTCTCTTTAAAGGAAGTTTTCGTTGGAAGCTCTTCAAACTAGTACTTTTCTTGGGTTTTTGGCAGTTAAACTTAAATTGTTTCATTTATGACTAATATTTTCTTCTTTTCAAAAAAACCTCCCCCCTCACTTATACTTCCCCTCCCTAATACTTCCCCCTCCTTTATACTTTCCCTCCCTTTGTTATACTTTCTTTCCCTTATACTTCCGCCTTCCGCCTTCTTTTTTTTCTTCTAAATTTTCTTTTTTTTTTTCAGCTTCTTATTAAAGAGATGCGGAGAAGAAAAGTAAAATTCGACATTGACTTTTTCAACATGCTCATAAAAAAACGAAATATGGAGAATCAATATCCAGCGGGAAGAGAAGTCTTAAAAATGATCGCTGAAGAAAACTTAGTCCCGAATACAATGACTTTCGGCGTCCTGGCCCTCGGATGTCGCAATTTTAAAGACGCCCGTTTTCTTCTTTACGATTTAAAAAAAACCGGACGACCCGTCAACATACAAATTTTGGGAACTTTAGTCAACAGCGGTTGTTCAGGATGGAACTTAAATATGGTCCTTTACATTCTGGACGTTTTATTTAAAGAAAATATTAAACCAAATAACATATTTTTACGTCACGTCAACTCATTTCGATTTAATGTAGAGCAAGAAATTAAAAAAAAAGATCAAAATGAGAAGTACAATCCGATTTTAAATAATGATATGTTTCAACGAAATTATGACGATTTCATCCTCAAGGTCGATCAGTTAAACAAGCTTGAAATCGAAGATCCTGATAATATGCGACCATACGATCAATTCAAACGCAAAAAAAATTTAGAAATTTGAAAAATAATTTTTATATAACAAATACATTAGTTAGAAAATAAGTCTTTTGTTGAAAAAATAGGAGGACTTGTGAAAGACGGGTTTGTTGGTCTTGGCGCTGGATGTTTTTTCTGTATAAAGATATTATTAAAATTATATTTCAATTGTTTTTTTAACTTACAAAAAATAAAGGTTTTATATAATTTAGAAGTTTTCCCTCGGCGTTGAAATCAAGGTCACTTTCGGCTTTCGCCACGACATGTTCGAAAGATTCGACCGTTCTTTTTACCGTCTCGATTACACTTTCGAGTTTGCGAACTTTCTCAAAAAGAAGCATCAATTCAGGTTTTCTCGCCATAATTTCAAAGGCGACATCAATATTCGTATCTCTTCTTAACTATGGAGAAAAAATAATGAAAATAAGACTGTTAGGGCAAACTTACGACATCGATGACACCGGTGAATTCTTCCAATCTTGTCAAAGTATCTTCAATCGAATCTTCAACATTTTTGATCTAAAATGGAATAAAAAAAATTTATTTTACTATAAACTTACGCCATCGGTCATATCGACTTTTACAAAACTCGACCATGTTTCTGACATTAATTTATTTTCTTCTTCCATATTTTAAGGATGTTTTAATAGGGAAATGTCATGTTTACAATTTTGTTATCAGGAGATAATGTTTCAAATATGGCGACTCTTAGGTGGTCTTCAGTGATGATGTCATCAGGATTGGAATCTTCTGCGTACACAATGGGGAGCTTTCAAAACGAGGACAGCATTAAAATAAAAATATGGCGAATTTTGTGTCGTCTCGGTCTTCAGTGATGATGAGTGGAATTTTCTGTCCACACCAAGGGGAACTTTCAAAACGAGGGCCTACACCATGGGGAGCTTTCAAAACAAGGGCCTAAACCACGGGAGCTTTCAAAACGAGGACAGCACTAAAATAAAAATATGGCGAATTTCGTGTCGTCTCGGTCTTCAGTGATGATGTCATCAGGATTGGAATTGTCTGTCTACACCATGGCGAGCTTTCAAAACGAGGGCCTACACCATGGGGAGCTTTCAAAACAAGGGCCTAAACCACGGGGAGCTTTCAAAACGAGGACAGCATTAAAATTAAAATATGGCGAATTTTGTGTCGTCTCGGTCTTCAGTGATGATGTCATTAGGATTGGAATTTTCTGTCTACACCATGGGGAGCTTTCAAAACGAGGGCCTACACCATGGGGAGCTTTCAAAACAAGGGCCTAAACCACGGGGAGCTTTCAAAACGAGGACAGCACTAAAATAAAAATATGGCGAATTTTGTGTCGTCTCGGTCTTCAGTGATGATGTTATCAAGAGTGGAATTTTCTATCTACACTAAGGGGAGCTTTCAAAACGAGGGCCTACACCATGGGGAGCTTTCAAAACGAGGACAGCACTAAAATAAAAATATGGCGAATTTTGTGTCGTCTCGGTCTTCAGTGATGATGTCATCATGAGTGGAATTTTCTATCTACACTAAGGGGAGCTTTCAAAACGAGGGCCTACACCATGGGGAGCTTTCAAAACGAGGACAGCACTAAAATAAAAATATGGCGAATTTCGTGTCGCCTCGGTCTTCAGTGATGATGAGTGGAATTTTCTGTCCACACCAAGGGGAACTTTCAAAACGAGGGCCTACACCATAGGGAGCTTTCAAAACGAGGGCCTACACCATAGGGAGCATTCAAACGAGGACAGCATTAAAATAAAAATATGGCGAATTTCGTGTCGCCTCGGTCTTCAGTGATGATGAGTGGAATTTTCTGTCCACACCAAGGGGAACTTTCAAAACGAGGGCCTACACCATGGGGAGCTTTCAAAACGAGGGCAGCATTGAAATAAAAATATGGCGAATTTCTTCAGTGATGATGAGTGGAATTTTCTGTCCACACCAAGGGGAGCTTTCAAAACGAGGACAGCATTAAAATAAAAATATGGCGAACTTTGTGTCGCCTCGGTCTTCAGTGATGATGTCATCATGAGTGGAATTACCTGTCTACACCAAGGGGAGCTTTCAAAACGAGGGCATTATTAAAATAAAAATCAACATTTTATTTTTAAAAAACATCACAGTTTATTTGGTACTTTTTCCAATGGTAAAGTCCAAGACTTCATCAGAAGTCGAAGCTAAATAGATGACATCGGCTTCTTCGGGATCGTTGGCGACTCGTAAACGCCTTTTTCTGTACATATAAACGCTCAGAGCTACCGCAGAAGAAATCAGAAGAGCCGAACTGATTATAATCACAAAATTCTTAACGGGCCATTTTATTTCTTGCTTGACCGCCAAATACGAATATCGACCTGAAAAAAAAAATTTTAAAAAGTTATTAAAATTTTAATTTTTTTACCTTTTGGAACATATATGGACTTCCATTTTTCTGTACTAGGTGGAAAAGTGGTTTCGATTTTTTTTGTTTTTGTACTTGAATAAATAAGTTCTTTCGTTAAGTGAGTCAATGAGTAAGTCGTCGAATCAATCGTTAAATCAGTCGTTAAGTCTGTCGTTAAATCTGTCGTTAAGTCAGTCGTTTCAGTGCTCATTTCTGCAGTGTCTGTCACAGAAGGCAACGTTTGTAAATGAGTATGATTATCAATTAAGCTATCAGTTCTATATTCAATAGTATGAGTATTTTCGATTAAAAATTGAGTTTCTGCATCAGAGTATAGAGTTGTCGAGTCTGTAGTAGTATCAGTTATTTTACTCTCAGTACTTTGTGAGTATTCTTGCATAGAGGCTAAACGCAAAAGATATTCCTCATAACTTTCGGTTGCAAAATCATTTTCATCAATTGCATCCGTTTCAGTATAAAAAGTACTCATTTCTGTTGTTTCATGTTCTAAAAAAATTAAAACCCTCATACTCATTTACAAGTTTTTACAGGTTTAAAAAATTCGACTTACTGAGGTCGCAGTGCTGAACTATATCTGGGCAGCAAGAATCATCTTCTATGCAGTTGGGCGTACATTGACAAAGAGAAGAGTTTGAACTGTCAAAACATCTCCCACGACATGACGTCATAACTAAACAAATGATCAAATTTCTTCTTTCTTTATTTAACTCACTTATATTCTCTTTTAGACATTCACTGCTGTTCGTTATGCTTAAGTCATCAATGGCGATATCTCCTAAATATTCATAGTTGGCAATCGCTTCGATTTCAATCTAAAATTATGGTTAAGTTTGAGGTTATGTATGATAGGTTATTTACTAACCACATAAGGTTTATTTGATGGAAGGTTTTTTACAATTCCTCTATACCAACGGTCACCTAAATTTCCCGTTTTGGTAAATTCTAGCATGTTGTTGACATAAACGTTTAAGGTACCTGAAAATATGGTTTGATTATAATTTTAAAAAGGGCATCCTACGACCCCTTCGTAAATTTGCCCTCCCGGGATTTGCCTTGTTTTTTGGCCCAGAATTTTCGGGGTTTCTCTCGTTTTTTCGGCCATTTTAACTTCCATTTAAACACTGAAAAAGGGGTGTTTTTAGACAAAAGACAGGAGAAAACACCGAAAAAGTGGTGTTTTTAGACAAAAGACAGGAAAAACACCGAAAAAGTGGTGTTTTTAGACAAAAGACAGGAAAAACAACAAAAAATGGGTGTTTTTAGACAAAAGACAGGAGAAAACACTGAAAAAGGGGTGTTTTTAGACAAAAGACAGGAGAAAACACCGAAAAAGTGGTGTTTTTTGACAAAAGACAGGAAAAACACCGAAAAATGGGTGTTTAGTCAAAAGACAGGAGAAAACACCGAAAAAGTGGTCGGTTATTGCGATACCCTCGACGTCGGGTTTTTGGGGAAGGGTCTTACAGATCCCGTAGGGTCAATTCGAATATTGATCTTTACCAATCTCAACTTTGTCTGTGGTGCCGGCCGGCCGTAACATTTTTCCGGAACGCTGCCACAGTTTTCAACCGATTTTCACACAAATTTCTTTAGCCGGTGAACAAGAAACTAACGAGGGCGATTTTTGAATTTCGTAAAAATGGCAGAGATATGTCTGTTTGAAATTTTAAAAAATTCGCTGCGACCGAACCGTTGCGTTGGTCCGATTTTCACCAAATTTTCACCAAATACTCCTTATATTTTTTACGAATTTTTGGTGTAAAAAAAATTGCTACTTTTTAATTATAATTGTTTTTTGTAGGGAGAAATTTCATACTTCTACCCATTACGAGATGCACATCCATGGGCCAAAGAGCCCATTATTTCTACCTTGACACTTGAAAAAATTTTTGAAAAAAAAAGAACTAAGAAAATTTTTGAAAAAAAAAACCCAAATTTAAAAAAGAATAACCCCGAAAATTTTTCGAAAAAAAAAAAAAAAAACTCGGAAAATTTTTCGAAAAAACAAAAAACACGAAAAATAGAAAAAAAAACTCGGAAAATTAAAAAAAACTTAGAAAATTTCTTTAAAAAACTTAGAGAATTAAAAAAAAAAACTTCCCCCTCCGTTATACTTCTCCTCTTTTATACTCCCCCTTCGTTATACTTTCGTTTCCTTAAACTTCCCCCTCCTATATTGTTACTTCTCTTTAAGGAAGTATTCGTTGGAAGCTCTTCAAACCTGTACTTACCTCTGGTCACTAAATTATTTTTCCAGATGTTTGGTCATTTCCTACTTTTTTTTTAGGATAAAGAGAATTTTCCGCCCTTTCTACCGTTTTGCGCGTTTAAAAGCCTTTTTTTTTCTTTTTTTTTTTTTTTCTTTTTTTTTTTTTTCAGGTTTCTTAACTTTTTTCTGTGTAGATATTTTAGTTTTAGACAACCTGTCCCTTCTTCCTCCCTTACTTATTTGTGAAGAAAATCGCCTTACCAGCGGTAAAACCGTGCATGTTGTACCAAAATACGAAGCAAACGTTAAAGTCTTTCAGAGGAAAAATCATGGGAGAAAATATTCTTGCGAACCTTCTCCCTGAATAATTCGTTTGTACAGGCATCGGGTCAGAGGTTTCAATATAAAGATAATGCCCTGAAAAAAATATTGTATTTTAATTATTTTTTTATTTTGGTACATGTGAGTTTACGATACCAGAACAACGCGCAGGCGCGATCAACAGGGCAACGCGCAGTAACGCGCTTGCGTGTATTTTTAGTTCCCGCGTTTTTTCAAAAAATTCACTTTGAGATTTGCCAAAATTCAAACTAGTTTAGTAGGGGGGCTAATTTTTTTTCTCTCGCAAGAAAAGCTCGTGTGGAGAAGGGGAAAAAATCAAACGAGCTCTCCTTGAGAGAGAGGAAAAAAATTAAGCCCCTCGTGTTGAATTGAGACTCTCAAAGATGAATTTTTGAAAAAAACGCGGGAACTAAAAACACATGGCGCATGTGCGTTGTTCTGGTATCGTAAACTCACATGTACTTTTTTTTAAAAAATTTGGTTTTACCGTTTGAATTGTATCCTGGAGTATGGTCACCCGACGGGCCTGTTTTAATTACATGAGATGGCGTTTTAAATTGATTCAACCGCCAAAAAAATCCACTCGACGTGTTGTTTCTCCAATCACAAATATTACGATCTTCAAAATCGCATGTCCTTAAAATGTCAGCTAAAAGTAATAATAATAATAATAAAATAATTAAAAAAAAGAAAATGTGTTGATTTTTATGTTGTTGAGGATAACACCAGCGGGAGAGGGAATGAAAAAGAAGTTCATGACCGGTTTCAGTCAAATAGACCTCATCAGGTGGCATGCTTCTTCTTCAATTTCATTCCCCCTCCCTCATTAACTTCCTTAAAGAAGTTATTGTGATACCCTCGATGTCGGGTTTTTGGGGAAGGGTCTTCCAGACCCCGGAGGGTCAATTCAAATATTGATCTTTACCGGTCTCAACTTTGTCTGTAGTGCCGGCCGGCCGTAGCATTTTTTTCCGGAACACTTTACGGCCACAGTTTTCATCCGATTTTCACCAAATTTTCACACAAATTTATTTAGCCGGTGAACGAGTGAGATTTTTGAATTTCGAAAAAATGGCGGAGATATGTCTGTTTGAAATTTTAAAAAATTCGCTGCGGCCGTTGGTCCAATTTTCACCAAATACTACTTAAATTTTTTAAGAATTTTTGGGGTAAAAAATTGCCACTTTTTAATTATTTTATTATTTTTTAGTAGGGAGAAATTTTATACTTCTACCCATTACGAGATGCCCATCCGTAGGCCAAAGAGCCCATTATTTTTACCTTGACACTTAGAAAAATGTTCGACAAAAAAGAACTTAGAAAATTTTTCAGAAAAAAAATCGCAAATTTAAAAAAGGAAACCCGGAAAATTAAAAAAAAAAACTCGGAAAATTTAAAAACTTGGAAAATTTTTTGACAAAAAAAAACTGGGAAAATTTTTCGAAAAAAATTAAACCCCTCCCTTATACTTCCCCTCCTATATTTCCCCTCCCTTCGTTATACTGCCGTTCCCTCATACTTCCCCCTCTGTTATACTTCTCTCCCATATACTTCCCCCTCCTTACAGTTCCCCCTCCTATATTGTTACTTCTCCTTAAGGAAGTTTTCGTTGAAAGCTCTTCAAAAAAGTACTTTTTTTAAAATTAACCACAAAAACTTACGTTCACAAGTAGGTTTATGCTTTTCCCAACTAAACTCTTTACAGACGAAAGTTCCATTTTCTCCAGACCTCTTATATCCACGGTTACATTCAAATTTTATATAGCTCATATCTTTACTTATTAATACTCGACCATTTTCTAGCGCTTCTGGATATGCGCATCCTCCCACTAAAACAAAAATGAAATAATAATAAAATAATAATAAAAATGTTACCTTTTTCGCATTCTGGAAAGCTATCCCAAGTCCCTTTAAGACAGCTTGCGAATTTATCACCTCTAAGGACATATCCAGGGTTGCAGGTAAATTTAGCAATTTTCCCTTTGTATTTTATCTCGATTTTTCCATTTTCTGGATTTATCCGGCTACAAAAGTATTTTCTCTGCTCTAAAACAACAAGTTGAAGAATCAATAAAATTTGGTCGATTAAAAAATAATTTACTTGCGCAATTTATTGAATTATGATTGAAAAGATAGATGACAAAAAGGGCAAACATGAATTTCATTGTGAATTCTTTATGATTGAAAGCTTTATGAAGTTTTCGACCCTTCTTCCTGCCTTATCTCAAAAAGGAAGGATGTTAGATAGAAATGTCTTGTTCAGGTTTTTTTTTGTCGCTAAAAGTTAATGAAATAGTAATAATCAAAAGGATCCTAAAAATCCGTTCAAAAGGGGGTTTTTCGGCCAAAAACCGAGAAAACCGCAAAAGAATGTTTTTAGGTCAAAAAACGCGAAAAATTCCAAAAAAATGTTGTTTAACTAGAATTTGGTCGAAAAAAACGATGAAAATCCGGCAAAAAGGGTGTTTATTGAACGAAAAACCGATGAAAATTCTCAAACATCCGGAAAATAGTGGTGGGTTAATTTTCAACCCAAAAAAGCCCCAAAAATCTGTGTAAAAAGGAGGTTTTCTAACTAAAAGACCGAAGAAAACTTGTATAGAGAGTTTTTTGGTCAAAAACAATGAAAAATCTGGAAAAAGGAAGGTTCAAAATTGTGGAAAATGGAAAAAAATGGCGGGCAATCTTCACGTTGGCTACCCTGCAAAGTACGATTATCTTTATCAGGTTATAAGTCAATGATGGGAAATCATGTATAATATTCACAAGTTAGTTAGTTCACAAGGAGGTTTACTAACTAAAAGACCGAAGAAAACTACAATGAATATTTTATAGAGAGTTTTTTGGTAAAAAATAATGGAAAATCCGGAAAAAAGAAGTTTCAAAAATTGTGGCAAATGGAAAAAATGGCGGGCAATCTTCACGTTGGCTACCCTGCAAAGTACGGTTATCTTTATCAGGTTATAAGTCAATGATGGGAAATCATGTATAAATTCACAAGTTAGTTAGTTCACAAGGAGGTTTACTAACTAAAAGACCGAAGAAAACTACAATGAATACTTTATAGAGAGTTTTTTGGTCAAAAATAATGCAAAATCCGGAAAAAAGAAGTTTCAAAAATTGTGGGAAATGGAAAAAATGGCGGGTAATCATCACGTTGGCTACCCTGCAAAGTACGGTTATCTTTATCAGGTTATAAGTCATTGTGAAATCATGTATTCACAAGTTAGTTAGTTCTCAAGGAGGTTTTCTAACTAAAAGACCGAAGAAAACTCCAATGAATATAGAGAGTTATTTGGTCAAAAACAATGCAAAATCCGGAAAAAGAAGTTTCAAAAATTGTGGGAAATGGAAAAAATGGCGGGTAATCTTCACGTTGGCTACCCTGCAAAGTACGATTATCTTTATCAGGTTATAAGTCATTGTGAAATCATGTATTCACAAGTTAGTTAGTTCTCAAGGAGGTTTTCTAACTAAAAGACCGAAGAAAACTCCAATGAATATAGAGAGTTATTTGGTCAAAAACAATGCAAAATCCGGAAAAAAGAAGTTTCAAAAATTGTGGGAAATGGAAAAAATGGCGGGTAATCTTCACGTTGGCTACCCTGTAAAGTACGGTTACCGTTATCAGGTTATAAGTCAATGTTATGAAATCATGTATAATATTCACAAGTTAGTTAGTGTATTTCGTACGCAGATTATCACCAGAAATAAACTAAACGAGGTTTATTTATTTCAATTTATATTTTATATTTAATTAAACTTTTTAGATATCAAAAATTCAAAGATTTCAGTCTACTAATACTACAGTTGTTAAGAAGAAACTAAAGAAGCCTAAATTAGTTTTAGAATCTGATAAACAAATTGATGGTTTTGCTTGGTTTTTATTGGTGAGTGGAGATTTCTTTAAAATAACTAATTTGGTTTTTAGTTAATACCGATATCGGCATTCGGTCTCGGTACTTGGCAAGTTCAAAGGAAGAAATGGAAGGAGGGACTTATAGAAGGGTTAATGGTTAAAACGAAACATCCCCCAGTTCCTTTACCATTAGAGTAATTAATTATTTATAAATTTATTGATATTGATGGCGGTTTTTAGTGACAATGAAGTGGCGGCGCTTGATTACCGTAAAGTATACGTTAAGGGAGAATTCGATCATTCAGGCGAAATGTATTTAGGCCCAAGGTCATGTCTTGTCGATGGTGAATCGTCGTACGCTGGAAAGCTCATCTCGTCCGAACCAAATAACTCAGCCGGATATTTGGTCGTTACGCCGTTAATTTTATCGGATACGAAGTTAGTTTAAAATAAAGTTAAAACATTTAATTTTTTTTTAGAGAAAAATTTTGGTGAATCGTGGTTGGGTACCGTTTTCAATGAAGAAACCGAGTAAAAGAATGGAAGGGCAGATTAAAGGAGAAGTCGAACTTATCGGAGTCGTCCGTACGACTGAACCTCGTCCCAGTTTTACTCCAGCGAACAAACCTGACGTCCGAGTCTGGTTTTCAAGAGATGTCGAGTCAATGGCCCAAATGGCGAACACGAGGCCAGTTTTTATCGATGCGACCGCTGAAACTACAGTCCACGGTGGGCCTATCGGTGGACAAACTCGCGCTTCTTTGCGTAATGAACATTTCTCCTACATACTCACCTGGTAATATTTCAACCTAAAAAATTCTTTTATAACTTTTCCTTTCAGGTATAGCTTGAGTGCTGCCACCGGTCTCATGTGGTATTTTAAATATTTAGCTTAAAAATGATCTTATAATAGTGTAAATTTTGTAAATAAAATAATTTTAAAAACAGATTCCGCATATTTAAAACAGTTTGGTTTAATTTTGAGTGAATTTTCTGTAAAAAAATTGAGAAAAAGTAAAAATTTAGTAAAAATGTGGTATCTTTGTCAAAAAGTCGAGGAAATATCCTATTGCTATCGAAAAAGTATAATGGAGGGGGATTTATAAGGGAGGGGAAGTATAAAGGAAACTTTTCCAAGTTAGTTTTTCGAAAAATTTTCATAAGTTTTTTTTGTAAAAAAAATTTTCCGACTTTTTTTTTGACTAATTTTCCGGGTTTTCTTGTTTAAATTTACGCTTTTTTTTTTTCTCAGAAATTTTCTAGAAATAATGGGCTCTTTGGCCTAGTTATGTGCCTCTGAGATTGGGTAGAAGAATGAAATTTCTCCCTACTAAAAAAATAATAATTAAAAAGTACCAATTTTTTTACACCAAAAATTCTTAAAAAATATAAGGAGTAATTGGTGAAAATAGGACCAACGGTTCGGCCGCAGCAAATTTTTTAAAATTTCAAACAGCCATATCTCCGCCATTTTTTTCGAAATTCAAAAATCGCCCTCGTTAGTTTCTTCTTCACCGGCTAAAGAAACTTGTGTGAAAATCGGTTGAAAACTGTGGCCGTGTTCCGGAAAAAATGCTACGGCCGGCCGGCACCACAGACAAAGTTGAGATTGGTAAAGATCTGATTTGACCCTCCGTGGTCTGGAAGACCCTCCCCAAAAACCTGACGTCGAGGGTATCACAATAAATTCTTTAAGGAAGTTAAGACTGTGTAAAAAACCCACCTCGCAAAAACCCTTCTACAGCAGCTAGAAAAAGTTATGATATCAATTTCCCAGACCTCCGATGTGCACTGTAGAGAAAGAGGAGAGTGGAAGCGTCCGTGCACCCATTTTCACAGCTCCCCTTGTTGGCATCGCGAAATGCTTGGTTACAGGTGTGTCATTAATCAGTGACTACTGATTAGTTAGGAGCTATGTTATCGAACTCTCTAAATTTACTACCTCCACTGTGAACAACTAATACTTTTTCTTGAGTGATCAGTCGATTGTTTGCCTTGATTAAGCCTAATTGGCAGTTGCTTAATCGCCAGCTAAACAGTCATTAATCGCCGTTTAATGCCTAGCTAAGCGGTTGTTAGATCGTCAGATTGGCAGCTATAAACGGGATTTTTGCCCAAGGGAGGTCCCTCTCTAAACGGGTGGATGTTTGAAATTTCTCCCTACTAAAATGATAATTAAAGTTAAAAAAAAAAAGATAAATTTTTTTCACCACTTTGTAAAAAATATAAGGAGTAATTGGTGAAACTTTGGTGAAAGTCGAACCATCAGTTCGGGCGCAGCAAATTTTGAAGTCTTTTAGTTCCCGTATTATCGATTTTATAGCCTTTTAGTTCTCTGATTATCGATTTTATAGCCTTTAAGTTCTCTGATTATTGATTTTGTAGTCTTTTAGTTCCCTGATTATCGCTTTTAGTATTTTAGTTCCCTGATTATCGGTTTTTTAGCCTTTTAGTTCCCTGATTATCGATTGTATAGCTTTTTAGTTCCCTGATTACCGCATTTATAGCCTTAAAGTTCTCTGTTTATCAGTTTTTAATCTTTCAGTTCCCTGATTCTCGATGTTATAACCCTTTTGGTCCCCGGATTATCGATTTTATAGTATTTTAGTTCCCTGATTATCGGTTTTTTAGCCTTTTAGTTCCCTGATTATCTGATTATTGATTTTGTAGTCTTTTAGTTCCCTGATTATCGCTTTTAGTATTTTAGTTCCCTGATTATCGGTTTTTTAGACTTTTAGTTCCCTGATTATCGATTGTATAGCTTTTTAGTTCCCTGATTACCGCATTTATAGCCTTAAAGTTCTCTGTTTATCAGTTTTTAATCTTTCAGTACCCTGATTCTCGATGTTATAACCCTTTCGGTCCCCGGATTATCGATTTTATAGTCTTTTAGTTCCCTGATTATCGCTTTTAGTATTTTAGTTCCCTGATAATCGGTTTTTTAGCCTTTTCGTTCCCTGATTATCGATTTTATAGCTTTTTAGTTCCCTGATTACCGCATTTATAGCCTTAAAGTTCTCTGTTTATCAGTTTTTAATCTTTCAGTACCCTGATTCTCGATGTTATAACCCTTTCGGTCCCCGGATTATCGATTTTATAGTCTTTTAGTTCCCTGATTATCGACTTTTTAGCCTTCTACTTCTCTGATTATCGATGTTTATAGCCATCTAGCTCTCTTATTTTCGATTTTATGGCCTTTTGCCAAACAGACTCTGCCTTTTTTCGAAATTCAAAAATCGCCTTCGTTAGCTTCTTGTTCACCGACTAAAGAAAATTTGCTGAAAATCTGGTGAAAATCGGTTGAAAACTGTGGCCGGAAAAAATGCTACGGACGGCCGGCCGGCACCACAGACAAAGTTATGATCCCAAAAATGGGGCCCTTCAAGAGGCATCTGTAAGTTAGCGGGGGTCCGGGTTCGTTACATTCTTCTTCACCGGCTAAAGAAAATTTGCTGAAAATCTGGTGAAAATCGGTTGAAAACTGTGGCCGGAAAAAATTCTACGGACAGCCGGCCGGCACCACAGACAAAGTTATGATCCCAAAAAATGGGGCCCTTCAAGAGGCATCGGTAAGTTAGCTGGGGTACGGGTTCGTTACATTCTTCTTCACCGGCTAAAGAAAATTTGCTGAAAATCTGGTGAAAATCGGTTGAAAACTGTGACCGGAAAAAATGCTACGAACGGCCGGCCGGCACCACAGACAAAGTTGAGATCCCAATAATCCTGTAAAAATGGGGCCCTTCAAGGGCCGTTTTTAGACAAAAGACAGGAAAAACACCGAAAAATGGGTGTTTTTAGACAAAAGACAGGAAAAACACCGAAAAATGGGTAGTCAAAAGACAGGAGAAAACACTGAAAAATGGGTAGTCAAAAGACAGGAGAAAACACTGAAAAAGAGGTGTTTTTAGACAAAAGACAGGAGAAAACACCGAATAAGGGGAGATTTTAGAAAGAAAAAAAAAAACAGAAAAAATCACCGAAAAAGGGGTGTTTTTAGACAAAGGACAGGAAAAACACCGAAAAATGAGTGTTTAGTCAAAAGATAGGAGAAAACACTGAAAAATGGGTGTTTAGTCAAAAGACAGGAGAAAACACTGAAAAATGGGTGTTTAGTCAAAAGACAGGAGAAAACACTGAAAAAGGGGTGTTTTTAGACAAAAGACAGGAGAAAACACCGAAAAAGAGGTGTTTTTAGACAAAAGACAGGAGAAAACACCGAATAAGGGGAGATTTTAGAAAGAAAAAAAAACAGGAAAAATCACCGAAAAAGGGGTGTTTTTAGACAAAGGACAGGAAAAACACCGAAAAATGGGTGTTTAGTCAAAAGACAGGAGAAAACACTGAAAAATGGGTGTTTAGTCAAAAGACAGGAGAAAACACTGAAAAATGGGTGTTTTTAGACAAAAGACAGGAGAAACACCGAAAAATGGGTGTTTAGTCAAAAGACAGGGGAAAACACTGAAAAAGGGGTGTTTTTAGACAAAAGACAGGAGAAAACACCGAAAAAGTGGTGTTTTTAGACAAAAGACAGGAGAAAACACTGAAAAAGGGGCGTTTTTAGACAAAAGACAGGAGAAACACCGAAAAAGGGGTGTTTTTAGACAAAAGACAGGAGAAAACACCGAAAAATGGGTGTTTTTAGACAAAAGACAGGAGAAAACACTGAAAAAGGGGTGTTTTTAGACAAAAGACAGGAGAAAACACCGAAAAAGTGGTGTTTTTAGACAAAAGACAGGAGAAAACACTGAAAAAGGGGTGTTTTTAGACAAAAGACAGGAGAAACACCGAAAAATGGGTGTTTAGTCAAAAGACAGGAGAAAACACTGAAAAAGAGGTGTTTTTAGACAAAAGACAGGAGAAAACACTGAAAAATGGGTGTTTAGTCAAAAGACAGGAGAAAACAATCAAAAAGGGGTGTTTTTAGACAAAAGAACTGTCTAAAAACGGCGGTCTAAAAACGGTGTTTGAAGGGTCACCTTCAAAAGGCATCTGTAAGTTAGGTAGCTGGGGCCCGGGTTTTAACCAAAACGTCCATAACTAATCTATAAATTTATATTTTCTCTCTAATTTACAATTATGGCAATCTACATATAAAATATATATGTACTTTATAAATAACTTTGTTCTAAGTACAGGTTCTCTTTCTATTAAAAACAATTCAAGGTGAATTTTGTCAGGATATCCCCTGGCTTAGCACCGTATAGGAAGTAACATCTTAAACTAAAAAAAAAAATCTTTTTTATAAAATCTGTTCTCTCTGATTGATTATTTACATTAATTTTTTGTTAAAAGAACAATAACAATGGTATATTATACCTATAAATAAAATAGTGTTCAACCAGACGTGCGAAATAAATTATTTTTTTTGTACCAAGGAGAGTTGGTGAATTTTTCACGTCCTCTATTAAAAATATCGTGCATTTAGAGATTTTTATATTCCCTTAATATCTATTTGCAAAAATAAAACCGATGTTTAATATCTTATGGGATAAAAATATCAAAAACTTGTGAAAAATAGTGTTTTTGATATGAAAATTTGGTATTTTGCTCTAATGTACAGAATCACATAAATCCAAGGCACTTAGTTCCAATCTCTAACCTAAATCACATTCCGAAAAAAATCATTCGTAAAAAAACAGTGCCTCGAGTGCTTTGGTGAATTCCTCTGTCTGATGAGTAAATTTTATTTAAAAAAAAAGTTTATTAATAACAACAATAATGGCTGAGAATACTGCTTTGTGGGTCCTATCACGCTAAATTTACAATCTTTCATTCTAGAAAAAAAAAAACACATTCACACTGAGTATTGTTCATAAACTAACCATTTTTGGCTATTTACAAAGATCTATTTCCTTTTTTTAATAATAAAAAAGATCAGACTATCACGCTTATTTACAAGTGCGTAATGATCATTTCGTCGTCGATATCGTCTTTTTCGTCGTCGGTTTCTTCGACGGCGGGAACGGGAGGCTGTACTTTGTTGTCGAGCTGGGCTTCGGCCGCTTTCTTCATTCGCTGCTTCTTACGTTTGTGGAGGATTTCGACGATGCAGTAACCGACGGATCCGATGAAGAGGACGGTGAGCATCACGTGGAGTTTCATCCGCGCGCAGAGGTGGGTGCTGTAGGCGTAAGCGACGACGAAACCCGCGCTTTCCCACAGTCGGTAGTTACTGAATGCTGCTTCTTTGTTCCGTCTAAAAAGCGTACCATAGAGACCTAGAAAAGTAAAATAAAATTAGAAGAGAACTAAATTCGAATGCCATGGCAACATGGCGAAGCCCTGGCCTAGGCCATCCCGTTCCCCATTGATGACGTATTGGTTAACCTAGGCTGGTGTGTTCTTTATTGAGTAAAAAACCGCGAAAAAAGCAGAAGAGAGCGTTTTTCATCAAGATGACGCCCTGAATTAATCATGGTTGCTCTAAAAATGATAAATTTTGGACTCCTTAAATTGTGGATTTAGAAGGCTGTGGATAGATAACCGCTCAGCCACTGAAGACTTGATTTTGGAAATAATTCGCCAAGCCTTGCGAGGACACTTTATTTCTGCTACCTATTTTTTTTTTTAATAAGGACGGACGGCCGGCACCACAGACATGGTAAAAACTAGTTTTTCTACACGGGAAGACAGTTTTTTAGAGACCATCCCTTTAGGGTTGTTCGATATGGCTATGGCCTTCCTACCGATATTTTATCAAATACGATATTTTTAAATATCGATTTCAATATCGATATTCGCATATATCGCGATGATGTTATCACTTATCACTGATAAGTTACGTGTATAAGTTATCCGTGTGTTGCCCCATTTTCCTTTCGGATTCATATCGTAATCGCAATATATCGGAAGAATATCGGTAGGGAAATATCAGAAGAACCGATAAATCGGAAGGGAAATATCGCAAGGAAAATATCGATATTCCGATATATCGGAAGTATCGCAACAACTCTACCTTTAAGGAAGTTAAAAGGTAGGTGAAAATAATTTCTTTTGTGATAGCGTGTTCTCGATTTTGAAGTTATTAAATTTACATATTTATAATCCGTTATTTCCAGTAACGGTTATAGAAACTAAATCGTTTTGGACTATTTAAATTGTGGATATAGAAGGCTGTGCCTTTTCGTGTTTTGACAAGAACCGTTGAAAAATATTTAGTTTTATGTAAGTAAACAGGTTTCTTCACCCCTAATCTTGCTAAAAAAAAACAAGCAAACTGGTTAAAACCGGTAAGTGAAATCGTCTTTAAAAATAATTATCCAAAATTGAAAGATTTGAACGGGGTTTTTCGATGTTTATTTTGGTTTTTTTTGTGTGTGACATTTAGAAAGGCCGCACCTGAATATGAACCAGGAGGTGAATTTATTAAAAATATAAAACTCGTTTCCTGTACGGATATACGATCAAGGGTGTGAAGTTTTTTTTGTTCAAGGTTCTAGGACGAAGAAAAAGAGTTGACACACCTTGTGATTGATCGTTCAAATCGAAAGCCCCCCAAACAATACTTTCTTATTTTCTAGTACGGAGTAGATTTTAAAAATCATTTTTGAGAAGGGAAAAAGAAAGCAGAAGTTACCGTTGACTTGGGTTTGCCAGACGGCGTCGCCGACTCCCCAAAGGCCGGAGATGGCGAAGAAGATCAGCGGCGACGAAGGATGTGGACGCCAGTAGAGGAGAACGATGACGAGACCCGCGTGGACGCAAGCTCCCAAAGCCATTATAGGAAACCTTCCGATATATTTCATCAGCGTCCCGAAAACGACAGAACAAATAGCGTTTACGACTCCAAAGCAGATCATAACGTAGCCGACGTTTGGCACTCCCAACGCACACGAAACATACGCCTAAAAAACATCAAAAAACTTGTTATAAGTACTGGTTTGAAGAGCTTCCTTAAAGAGAAGTAACAATATAGGAGGGGGAAGTATAACGGAGGGGACGTAAAACGGGGGGGGGAAGTATAACGGAGGGGGAAGTATAAGGGAACGAAAGTATAAAGGAGGGAGGGAAAGTACAAAGGAGGGGGAAGTATAAGGGAGGGGAAGTATAAGGAAGGGGAAGTATAAGGGAGGGGGGAGTTTTTTTTTCGAAAAATTTTCAAAGTTTTTTTTTTAAAGTGTCGAGGTAGAAATAATGGGCTCTTTGGCCTACTCATGTGTCTCTCGTAATGGGTAAAACTATGAAATTTTCCTTCCTAAAATAATAATAATTAATAAGTGGCAATTTTTTTACACCAAAAATTCTTAAAAAATAAAAGGAGTAATTGGTGAAAATTTGGTGAAAATCGGACCAACAGTTCGGCCGCAGCGAATTTTTTAAAATTTCAAACAGACATATCTCCGCCATTTTTTCGAAATTCAAAAATCGCCCTCGTTAGTTTCTTGTTCACCGGCTAAAGAAATTTGTGTGAAAATGAGGCTAAAATCGGATGAAAACTGTGGCCGTGTTCCGGAAAAATGCTACGGCCGGCCGGCACCACAGACTAAGTTGAGATCGGTATAGATCCATATACCCTTTGGGGTCTGGAAGACCCTCCCCAAAAACCCGACGTGGATGGTATCACAATAACTTCTTTAAGGAAGTTAAAAATCCCTGGGAGGAAAGACTGCAATTTTATTAACTCGAAAATTTCCGTATAAAAAGGCTCAAAATGATGCCAAATTGGAAACTTGAATACAAAAAATTGGGATTCCCTCTGCCATTTTGAGCCTCAGGCATTATCGCGTGATGATTTTCCCCCAATTATTCGCCATTTTCTGACAAAAAATACCGTTCATTAAGTAATTTTAAAAATTGGATGATCAGAGAGTAATTTTTAGCAAAAAAAAAAAATTTTTTTTAGCTGTTATTTTATCGCTTTTTAAATAAGTTCAGCCATAAAAAACCGAAGAAAACAAAAACAATGAATTAAAACGGAGATTAAATTCGTGACTGCGTTAAATGATCAATAAAACGGTTGTGATGTAAACGTTTTGAAATGCATTTAAAGCGGATCAACATAAAAGTCGTTTCCTATATTTGGGCACTAAAAATCATCGTAATTTTTTAAACAAAAGCTCATTTTCATTATTTCGGCAGCCTCTACGCGGCTTAGAGAGCAGTTTTCCCAAAAACAAATTTTTTTGGTCAAAAAGTAAGTTTTTCATTTTCGAAAAAACTGCTCCCTAAGCCGCGTAGAGATTACCAAAATAACGAGAATGAGCTTTTGTAAAAAATTTTCCGATGATTTTTAGTGCTTAAATATTGGAAACTACTTTTAGGAGAAAGTGCTGCGATCTTTTGGATTTAAAACAAAATGTTCCAGTGGTATAATTTAACTCTAAGACAAGTGACCTAAGCGCTACACGTTAACGGGTAAAACAGTTCTGTATTCCGGTAATTCGTCGCGTTATTTCTAACACCGAATAAGTCATTTTTATCAATTTTGAGTTAGGCATTGTTTCTATGGTAAATTTTGTGGAGAATCGAATTCCGTTGGTAGTTTAAAACTATTACCAACAGAAAACGCGTAGTTCACGATTTAGCCAACAGCATTGATTCCAATGAGAAATTAATCCGTATTTTGGCTCTCCTGAAAATCTAGGAAAAATGACTTATCCGGTGTTAGAACTAACGCGACGAATTATAATTATTCAAAGTAATGATTGAGTTTTGTTATACAACGATTACATAAAAAAGATCATTTAAAATAATTAAAAACTTCAATTTTCAATGATAAAAATCTGTTTTAAAAATTCGAAAAGGCATTGAGACATCCGTTTGAATATTGACGATTTTTTGTTCTATGGGAAAAAGCTAATTTCGGTTATCAACGTGAGAAATTGGACATTGTATTATAGTTTGATGTTTAATTTGTCACAATTACTGTTTTGATGACAGGAGGAAACGGGCAATTAGGGTTTGCGAGGAAAAATAACAACGATTTCGCGTTTTTTTACATAATACGGTTGTTATACCTGGGTGAAATCAGCACCGATGAATGCTTGCTCCATGCCGATCCAAACGGTAATCGGGATGAGGAGTTGCTGGTAGGGTTTCTTTAGATGGTAGGCGGTCGCTGAGAGGAGTTGGATTCCGCTCAATTCAGCTGAGTCCGCCCTCCGTTGCTTCTCTCCGTATCTGAAAAAGAAATTTTTCATCAAATTTGGATGTTTTTGGAACATTTTGAGCATTGGAGATTTCCCCCCATTTTGTTGGCCAGGAGAGACCTTTTTAGTCAGGTTATGAAGAAACCTGTTTTTCCATAATTGGCCAATTAGTTTTCCGGAAAAAAGTACTGGTTTGAAGAGCTTCCAACGAAAACTTCCTTAAAGAGAAGTAACAATATAGGAGGGGAAGTATATAGGAGGGGACGTACAACGGAGGGAGTATAACGGAGGGGAAGTATAAGTGAGGAGAAGTAAACAGAGGGGAAGTATAACAGAGGGGGAAGTTTTTTTTCAAAAATTTTTACTTTTTTTTCGAATTTTCGGAGTTTTTTTTTCAAAAAATTTTCTGAGTTTTTTTTGAAAAATTTTCTAAGTTTTCTTTCTTAAATTTGCGCTTTTTTTTTTTTCGGAAAAATTTTCTAAGTTCTTTTTTTTTTCGAAAATTTTTCTTAGTATCAAGGTAGAAATAATGGGATTTTCGCCCAATGGAAGTACCTCCCGTAACGGGGGACGAATGAAATTTCTCCCTACTAAAATGAAAATTCAATTTTTACCAGGATTTCAAACTTTTAATCAACTTTTAAGGCCAAAAAACCGTTTTTCTTAAGTTTTCCCGGGGGGGATGGGTGTTCCTAGTTATGGACTTGGGATCATGCCTGTTAGCTCCCGCTGTTTTTGCCAATTTTACAGTTTTGCCAACCCTCGCTTTTTAAAACTTTCCTAAGAAAACTGTTACATCAACGAACCTAGTTTGATCCGGATACTGCCAGATATTTATGAAAAAGCGGCACATACTGCATAACCTAAGTCCCCATGGTTTCCTTTTCTTTTCTGATTCCCTTCTAATTCCTTCTAATACCCCTAATCAAACCCATTGGAAAGAAATTGAGAAAATAATTGCCTATTTTTCCATTTTTTACGAGTGTATTTTTTTTCGCCCTAGAACTCTTTCGCAACGTCTTTAAAAAAGGACTCCGCCAATTTAATTCGTTCGGGGAAAAAACGCCCTTGGGCTTGTCCTTGAAATATCTCTCCTCCGAAGAATCTGCGCCGAAATGGACTAAAATAGCCACCCGTCGGAAAACCACCATCAATTGTCCACTCAAGTCCCAGAGACTAGCAATTTAAGTCGAATTAGCCAGATACGTATCTGCAATTAATGCTTTACTTTTTAAGTGAACGACCTCACAGTTTTTTTAGCATCCCAAAATCTTCAGCTTTTTAACTTCCTTAAAGAAGTTATTGTGATACTCTCCACGTCGGGTTTTTTGGGAGGGGTCTAATAGACCCCGTAGGGTCAATTCGAATATTGATCTTTACCGATCTCAACTAGGTCGGTGGTTCCGGCCGGCCGGACGTCCATTTCCGGAACCCTTGACGGCCACAGTTTTCACACAAACTTCTTTAGGCGGTGAAGAAGAATGTAACGAGGGCGATTTTTGAATTTCGAAAAAATGGCGGAGATATGTCTGTTTGAAATTTTAAAAAATTTGCTGCGGCCGAACCGTAGGTCCAATTTTCACCAAAGACTCCTTATATTTTTGACGAATTTTTGGTGTAAAAAAATTGCCACTTTTTTAATTATTATTTTTTTTTAGTAGGAAGAAATTTCATACTTCTACCCATTACGAAAGGCAACCCTAGGCCAAAGAGCCCATTATTTCTACCTAGACACTTAAAAAAAATTTCAAAAAAAATAACTTAGAAAAATTTTCAGAAAAAAATCGCAAATTTAAAAAAGAAAACCCGAAAAATTTTTTGAAAAAAAAAAAAATCTAGGAAAATTTTTTGCAAAAAAAAAAAAACTCGGAAATTTTTTGAAAAAAAAAACAAACAAAAAAACTTCCCCCTATTTTATACTTTCTCTTCCTTCGTTATACTTTCGTTCTCTTATACTTCCCCTCCGTCATAATTCCTCCTCTGTTATACTTCCCCTCCCATATACTTCCCCTCCGTTGTACGTCCCCTCCGTTATACTTCCCCTCCCATATACTTCCCCCTGAATGCTTCAATCCTCAATACGTTTGAATTTCATCAATCCAGAAAAAAAAAAAAAATTCGCAACGTCAATCATTTAGTCAAAACTGCTCTTTAATCTTCGAAACAATTTAGCGAATTTCTCAAGCTTTCGCTACTGACCTTTTTTTTTTTCGTGCAAAAATTCATTAAGGATAACTACTAAAACATTTAAGCCTATTACATAATCAAAAAATAATAATAATTATCAACTCATGAAAAATTAGCCTTGTAAAAAAAAAACTTTCCCTGTCAATCAATATATAATTTCAAATCAGGACATTTTTTTTTGGCAAATTCTGTCCTATTTAAATTGGAAATCTGACTCTTTAATGAATTACAGCCGACGGTCAACTCTATTTTTAAAATTGAAAAAAATAACGATAATTATGGCTGCGTCAATCGGTGTATGACAAAACATAAATTAGACGAAAAATTAAAAATCTACATGAAGTGGAAACAATACCAATTTAATTTATTAATTCATTTCTTTATTTTTAAAGAATATTCAATTTTTACGTCCAAAAATATAAGATTTTAATAAAAAGGTGAAATTTCTTAGACTTAAAAATATGAAATTTAGGTAAAAAGTGTGCAAAAACATAAAAATGTGGGTAGAAATTCTTATTTTTACTATCCAACCTTAAGAAAAGGCCTTAATATTACGTAAAAAATAAAGTTTTTTGTTTCAAGAAAAAGTTCTAAAAGATCAGTGATTTTTTTGCTCAAGAACCCCTGACACCCTGATTCAACCATTTTTTTGGCCAAACTCCATTAAAATTGGAAAAATGATACGCCCGGCCGGCACCACAGACAAAGTTGAGATCGGTATAGATCCATATTCGAATTGACCCTCCGGGGTCTGGAAGACCCTTCCCCAAAAACCCGACGTCGAGGGTATCAAAATAACTTCTTTAAGGAAGCTAAAAGGGGATCTCTTAGACAGCAGATCAAAATAGGAGTTTCTGAGCCAAAAATAAAAGAATGCTATAAAATCAGGATTTTTCTCAGAGGAAAAAGCAAAGAAAATTGTTTTTAATTAAAGGGGTGAGATTACTGGTTCGTCTAAAAAATTTAAGAATAAAAGATGCCATTTTTCTCTTGAAAATATAAAAAATTGTCTAAGAACATAAAAATCTGGCCTATTTTCGCTTTACCGAAAGTAGGGAAATTCAGAATCCTCCAAAAAAGGCCCTCGCAAAGAAGAGGATTTCTAAGCGTCTGATCAAAATAGGTTTTTTTTTTTTTTTTTTTTTTTTTTTTTTTTTTTTTTTTTTTTTTTTTTTGCCAAAATTGAGGGAAACAAAAAATCATGATTTTTCTCGCGCGCGAAAAAGTGAATGATATTGTTAACTTCCTTAAAGGAGCTATTGTGATACCCTCCACGTCGGGTTTTTGGGGAGGGGTCTTACAGACCCCGTAGGGTAAATTCGAATATGGGTCTATACCGATCTCAACTTTGTCTGTGGTGCCGGCCGGCCGCAGCACTTTTTTCCGGAACACTTTACGGCTACAGTGTTCCTCCGATTTTCACCAAATTTCCACAAAAATTTCTTTAGCCGGTGAAGAAGAATGTAACGAGGGCGATTTTTGAATTTCGAAAAAATGGCGGAGATATGTCTGTTTAAAATTTTAAAAAATTCGCTGCGACTCCTTATTTTTTGAGGAATTTTTGGTGTAAAAAATTGCCTATACTTCCCCTCCCTTATACTTTCCCCTCCTTTATACTTTCCCTCCCTTCGTTATACTTTCGTTCCCTTATACTTCCCCCTCCGTTATACTTCCCCATCTGTTATCATTCCCCATCCGTTTTACGTCCCCTCCGTTATACTTCCCCCTCCTATATAGTACTTCTCTTAAGGAAGTTTTCGTTGGAAGCTCTTCAAACCAGTACTTTTAATTCCAATTTTAAGGGAGAAAGGGGATTGGCCAAAAAAATCATTGAATCTTGCTGTTTCTTGAGCAAAAAAATAAGACCACTGATCTTTTAGAACGTTTTCTTGAAAGAAAAAATTTAAATTCAAAAATTATAATGAAATGTCCGGAATCTTATCTTATTTAAAAACTCACGACGGTGAATAATTCCCATAGAAATCTGGATGAATTAGCATTTTATTTAGACTAAACAGTTTTGCCCTTTTTAAAACAAACATTCTTGAAAAATTTATGGTTTTCGGATAGTTTCGGGTTATTATGAACTAGATAGCATTATATTTACAATTCGCTGTTTTTTGACTTTGGAAAAAAGTCTGGGTGGTCGTTAGCGAAAGAATGTAATCGCTTGATCATGATCGAATCTCGCGTAGGTCATCAACCTTGGCTCGGTGAAAGGACGAATCTCGATATATTCAGTACATAATCCAAATTGCAAAATTAAACACCTGTTTCTGCAACTAGACATCCTCCATTTTGTACCTCAGGCTTTTTTTTAATTGGTCCTAAATTTTGAAGAACGGTTTCTAGAGGGAAATTTTCCTCTTTAAGGCAAAAATGAAGAAAATTTTAAGGTATAAAAAAGTCCAAACGTGAGTCCTCCAAAAAGTTCCCATAACCGAGGCTCCTCGATTAGATCCGGATATTTCTTGTGAAACTTCAATGTTTTTTCACTTTTTCGAACGAAGGCCTTAAAAGCAAGGTTAGAGCCCGTTCCAATACGAAATTTACATACAACAAAAGACAATCTTCAAATATTTTTGGATCACATTTTTTATAGTCAGCTGGTTTTTCCCATCTTGGCAAATCGATTTGCAATCTTTTCTTGGTAAAAAAAACCGCTCTAGAAATCCTTGGAAAATAATAATTAATATTGATTTTTTTTTCAATTTCGTAATTTATAACCATAATGAGAGGTTCCAGTTTGATCGTTTTCAAGAATCAACTCAAAAATAATAAACAGAAAATTTTTATCACTTGGGTCATTCCAGGATGACAACCTTATTAGAAATTTTCTCATAAAAATGATATTGTGATTACCTCTGTGAACGGTTATCAGAAATGGGTCTGTTTTTGACTCTTAAGCTGTGGGTAAGGTGACGCCGGGCAACTGATGATAAATCGGGTGTTCCACACCATAAAATTGACAAAAATGACAAAATGCCTGGTAAAAAAAGATGTTAAACGCCCGAAAATCTGGTTTAACGGGTGTTTCTACACCGGAAAGTCAATAAAAACGACCCAAAATCCGGAAAACGAGATGTTAATCGCCCGAGCAACTGATAAAACGGGTGTTTCAACACCAGGAAATCGAGGAAAATGTCCAAAAACCCCGGTAAAAAAGATGATAAAACACACACGAAAACCTGGTTTAACGGGTGTTTCTACACCAGAAAGTCAATGAAAACGACCCAAAATCCGGAAAAGAGATGTTAAACGCCCGAACAACTGATAAACGGGTGTTTCTACTCCATAAAATCGACAAAAATGACAAAGAACTCGGTAAAAAAGATGACTAACGCCCGTTCACCTGATTAAGCGGGTGTTTCCACACCATAAAATTGACAAAAACAAAAAGCCCGGTAAAAAAGATGTTAAACGCCCGAAAACCTGGTTTAACGGGTGTTTCTACACCCGAAAGTCAACGAAAGCGACCCCAAAATCGGTAAAAGAGATGTTAAATACCCAAAACACCTGATAAAACGGGTTTTTCTTCACCATAAAGTCGACAAAAATGACAAAGAACTCGGTAAAAAAAAAGATGACTAACGCCGTTCACCTGATTCCACACCATAAAATTGACAAAAATTACAAAACCGGTAAAAAAGATTTAAACGCCCGAAAACCATTTTTAACGGATGTTTCTACACCAGAAAGTCAAAGACAACGACCCAAAATCCGGAAAACAAGATGTTTAACGCCCTGAGCAACTGATAAAACGGGTGTTTGAACACCAGGAATCGAGGAAAACGTCCAAACACTCCGGTAAAAAAGATGATAAACACACGAAAACCTGGTTTAACGGGTGTTTCTACACCAGAAAGTCAATGAAAACGACCCCAAAAACCGGTAAATGATGTTAAATACCCAAAACACCTGATAAAACGGGTGTTTCTACACCATAAAATCGACAAAAATGACAAAGAACTCGCTAACGCCCGCATCTGATTAAACGGGTGTTTCCACACCATAAAATTCACAAAAATAACAAAAGCCCGGTAAAAAAAATGTTAAACACACAAAAACCTAGTTTAACCGGTGTTTCTACACCAGAAAGTCAATGAAAACGAACCCAGAGATGTTAAATATCCAAAGCACCTGATAAAACGTTTTTTTGTAGACCAAAAAATTACTAAAAACCCGGTAAAAAAGATGTTTTAACCCCCGGTCACCTGATTTAACGGGCGTTTCTGCATAACTGGATTTTCCGGAATAATGAACCCCAAAAAGTATTTTTTTAAGTCGAGTTCCCTCAGGGCTGTCTCCAGACGTAGGTATATCTTGCGAATATGCGCGTTTAACATTTTACTTGATGGAACTATAATGAGAGTTCTTCCCCACCCTTCTACACGACCGTAATTCGCATTCGATTAGTGTTCTCCGTCTTATCTTTCGAGAATAAAAAGAATGGCCGAGGGTGTTAATCGCGAAGAACATAAGGGACTTCGACGTAGGCGAAGAGGGGAACGGAACCTGTTTTATCGTTAACTTAACCCGGCTAGCTCATTAATTTTATACAAAAGTACTCAGGCACATAATAAACTTTAATAAAAACCTGCAGCCTGTAAAAAAATCACCTTAATAAAAAATCAATTATTATTTTTTATGTAAAAAAGGAAATTCAAATTTATAAATAAAAAACAATTTTTCTTTTATTGAACAAGGTTATTTTTTTCGCCTGGAGGTACATCCTGGACCATCCATCCGTTTTTTAAATTTTGCACTTCCTCTTTATTTTTATTTATTTATATTTTTTTTTCGCTGCCAAGGCTGTAGAATGGCGTTTTATATTTTTTTTATCGCCCTTGACCGATTGAGAAATGCTGGGGAAATACAAAAAAAGAAGGGGTGGCAGATCGACCCTTCAAGCAGCACGGGTGTTGAGATGGTCTAACCGCATTTGCGCCTAAAATGATTTTTTTTCTCTCTCTTCATTAAGAAAATGGTCAGAACATGACGTACTTACTAATTGAAAACCTAATCAATTAAGGACTTTAAAGTAGATCTTCATGAAGGATTTTCCTGGAAAAATCTTAATGGGAACGTCGCCCTTGGATATTTCCGTTTTCGGAAGAATGGGAAAAAAATTTCGCGGATGAAAAATAAATAAAAGATGAATTTCACGGTTTTTATAAACGTGTCGGAGTGAAATTGAGAGACTTTCAATTTCAACTCGTCTGGCGGGTGGACGGAATTTAGTTCAAATGAATATATCTGAATATCGAACAGGAAATGTTCTTCTTGAGGGTCTAAACGAATATTGATCTCAACTTTGTCTGTGGTGCCAGCCGTCCGTCCGGCCGTAGAATTATACTTCCCCCTCCTTAAAATTCCCCTACTTATACTTCCCCCTCCGTCGTACGTCCCCTCCTTTATACTTGCCCCTCCTATATTGTTACTTCTCTTAAGGAACTTTTCGTTGGAACCTTTTCAGACCAGTACTGTTTTTTGTTGGCAAGACTGAGATAAACCCTCAAATCAGTTTTCGGCTGGCATAACGAGAAAAAGCCTAAAAATCTTGTACAAAGGGGCAAGAAGGACAAAGGAAAAAGAAAAAAATCTGTTTAAAAAGGGATTTTGAACAAAAAAAAAAAAAAAACCGCCAAAAAAGGTGGTTTTCAAAAAACCGCCAAAAAAGGTGGTTTTCAAAAAAAAAACGCCAAAAAAGGTGGTTTTCAAAAAAACCCGCCAAAAAAGGTGGTTTTCAAAAAAACCGCCAAAAAAGGTGGTTTTCAAACCCGCCAAAAAAGGTGGTTTTCAAAACCGCCAAAAAGGGTGGTTTTCAAAAAAACCGCCAAAAAAGGTGGTTTTCAAAAACCCGCCAAAAAAGGTGGTTTTCAAAAAATCTCCAAAAAAGGTGTTTTTCAAAAACCCGCCAAAAAGGTGATTTTCAAAAAATCTCCAAAAAAGGTGGTTTTCAAAACCACCAAAAAAGGTGGTTTTCATAACGTTTAGGATATCCGTAAAAATTAGATTAAGACATTTTTTTAGGCAATTTGGTGGCGTTTTAAAACAATGCCCTGGAATTTTTCCGTGCCCTTTTAATCTTTTATGGCTTATGAAAAGAGAATTGCGCTAAACGTTAACCTTGGGGGTGAATGGGAAAAAGAAAAAAAAGATTCCGAATCCATTAGTCAAACCTCATCGAATGCTCGTGCTTCTTGATATGGGCACCATTTAGTTTAAAAAACGCTTTGTGAAAATGACGTTATGAGCTTTTGCGCGATTGACCTTAAAAAAAAATGGAAGATATTGCAAATGGGATTTTGTTATAAATGACACCCCCTACGCATAAACGGGACGTGATGAAGGAGAAGTAACGAAATCACTGGGTATTGATTTGAAAGTAAAGGCAACGTGGGTTATTTCGAGGTCTTTTCGGTTTTAACCGGTGTTTTTGAAGTTTTTTCTACTTCTTCAGGTCTCAAGACCTTTGGATGTTTTTCTCCATCTGTATATTTTCTTCATTTTACATGAGAAATTAAGCGTAAAAAGAGAATCGGTTTTTCTTCAGAGAGATAAGGCATGGTTTTCGAAAAAGACGATTGAGATTTTGTGAGGCTTGTCTTTCTCTGGAAGGTATTGTGGGCGTAATTAAATTTATCGAGTTCTCGATGCGATCAGACGCCAAGTAGGTGAAGCTTTCTTCGGCGACTGGTTTTAACCAGTTCGATCTGGCGGAGTAGCTTCGCTTCTATATTCTCTTCGCTCCCCCCTTCTAACCCCCTTCCCAGCTGCTTATCTCCAACGGGGGTATCTCCACCGCATTCCATACTTCGCACCTAAGTTTCCTCATCTTAAGTTACACAACGGTTTTTTTAAAATCTTCACAGTAAACAAAAACATTAAAAAATGGAAGAAAAAGAAGTTTTTTTTCTGCAAAATATTCCATTTTGATATTTGAACTGTGCCAGACGGTGAAAGTTAATCCACGTTTTCACTAAGACCCTCGATGGCGATTAGGCATGTAGGTATTTATAACGTAAAACAAAATTACGTCCTAAAGACACATTCTTTTTAACTTCCTTAAAGAAGTTATTGTGATACCCTCGACTTCGGGTTTTGGGGAAGGGTCATCCAGACCCCGGAGGGTCAAATCGATTTTTAACGATCTCAACTTTGTCTGTGGTGCCGGCCGGCCGTCCTTTCCGGAACACTTTACGCCCACGTTTTCAACCGATTTTCACCAAATTTTCTTTAGTCGGTGAACAAAAAACTATTTTTGAATTTCGAAAAAATGGCGGAGATATGGCTGTTTAAAATTTTAAAAAATTCGCTGCGGCCGAACCGATGGTCCGATTTTCACCAAATTTTCACCAATTACTCCTTATATTTTTAAAGAATTTTGGTGTAAAAAAATTGCCACTTTTTAACTATTATTTTTTTTGGTAGGGAGAAATTTCGTACTTCTACCCATTAAGAGGCACATCCGTAGGCCAAAGAGCCCATTATTTCTACCTCGACACTTGGAAAATTTTCAAACTTAAAAGAACTTAGAAAATAAAAAAAACATTAATAATAACAAAAGGCGCACATTTAAAAAAGAAAGCCCGGAAAATTTTCCAAAAAAATTCGAAAATTTTTCGGAAAAACAAACTTGGAAAATTTTTCGAAAAAAATAATAAAAAACTTCCCCTTACTTATACTTCCCCTCCTTTATACTTTTCCTCCCTTCGTTATACTTTCGTTCCCTTATACTTCCCCCTCCGTTATATTTTCATTCCCTTATACTTCCCCCTCCGTTATACTTCTCCTCCGTTATACTTCCCTCCGTTATACTTCCCCTTATAGACCCCTCCGTTATACTTCCCTCTCCGTTATACTTCCCCTCCGTTTGGCATCCCAAAATTGGGAGTCTAAGAGAACCTTCTTTTTTACGCGTTAAAGTCTTTTCAACCCCTTAGAATTAAAACAGTACCTTGAAAGAGGATCGACGAAAATGGAGACCATGATGACGGCACAAACAACGCAGACGAGATAGATCATCGAGATGGTCAAAATCTCCGAATCTGGCGGCCTTTCGATCCCATGAGAGCCGGCGATGAAACAAAAATTCGAACCGCAATGTTTTAGCTCCTCTTCGACAGCCGAAGCCGCCGACGCGTTCAAAGACGAACTTCCGCCTCCACCGTGCGCATTCGCTCCCAAGACTAAAAAAAAAATATAATTAAAAAGATCCCATCTTTTTTTTCCTCTTTCTCTTTATCAATTCCTTCTTTCCAGTCGCTATTTATGGAATGACTTTTCTTTACGCTTCGGCTTAAAATAGAAGTCGACGAGATAAATAGCACTCGGTAAAATCCTTTTACTAGTGTAAAATGCAAAGAAAAAAAAACATCCAAGTCCTCCAACAGGTTTTTCAAGCCATTCCGTTACTCAGACTGGGAGTCTCCAAGAACGTTTCCTGCATTCAAAATTGAGGAAAATGTGCACAAAGTTGTTTATTTTTCAAGACAATGGATGGCAGAAGATAAAAAAAAGTTCGTCAGGTGTCCTTTATGTGTGCAGCGTTTCTTCTCACAAGTTGGCCATTAAATCAATTAACGTCTTATTGTCTGGGGCTATTCAAATACCATTGTTTCGAATTTTACACGGATTTCTCTCGCGCAAATTAGTTTCTGTGTAGAGGTCTTTTTTATATGCTAAACAGCAGGTCGTGAAAGAAAAAATTGAAATTTATGATTGATTTTGATCAAGGCGCCTGGTGTAGCGGATTGTCTACCGGGTGTGGTGGGAGGTCACGGTAGCGTTCGAGACTCGACCGACCTTGCGAGGACGAGAGGAAACTGACCTAGGCTTCACGTGATTCCAACAGCGTTATAAAACACTCTCTTTATATTCGAAAATACGGACCTAGAGATGAGACGAGGTTTCCCCAAAGTTCGGCGGTTTGCCACGCCAAGAAAAAGAATCCGAAGAACCGGACGACGATCGCATCCACCTGTTGGTCGGTGAGTTTCGCGTAGACTGCAGCCGCTTGTGTCAAATAAGTCGCTTTCGCAGCCCATCGGCGCCGCTCCCAGACCGAGGAGGACACAGGTATAAACGTGTAATCTGCGAAAATAAACGTTCATTTTTTTATTAAATAATTATAATGTCGAGGAACTAGAAAGGCGTCTGGTTCTAATTTAATGGCATCATTTTTAGCTACTTAAAAAATGCTCAGACGGCAATTTTAGAGTTGGAAAAAAATAATTAGATGAAAACAGGGCCCCCAAGAGAAACAAGCAACTTTTTTGGGCAAAACGCTGGAAAACCCTTTAAACTGAAATATCGAGGGAAAAGGGGGTTTCTGTAGTTAGAAATCGAGAAAAACTCCCAAAAATAGGAAATAAACGCTGAAAAACTCCTTGGAATTTGATAAAAAAGTTTTTTATGCCTTCATGATCGATGAAAAAATGAGTTGTGGGACTTAAAGGCCCCATAGGTCGGTCCTATTTGAAATTAAGGCCTCCTTAAAAAGGTGACTTTTGAACAAGATTTCAAGAAAGGGTACATGAGAGTTTACGGTACCAGAACAACGCGCAGGCGCCAACGGTGTAGCGCGCATGCGTGCATTTTTAGTTCCCGCGTTTTTTTTTCAAAAATTTCATATTTGCTAGCTCGCGCAGTTGTTCTGGGTATTAATGTATACTTACTTGGGGTAAATTTGAAATCCTATGTATGGTGCGTAGCAAAGCATAGAAAAGCATAAGTCCACTTGACGGTGAGCCTTTTAATAAAAAGTAGGTACAAAAATACATGAAACGACTAGTGCTGCGTAGACTGCAGATAAAGAGACTGTACCGAGTCCGTCCTGGGCGTTGATCGAACTCTGTAAATTCGCTATCCCTTGAAACGCCGTAAACTGAACCATAAACGCCAACGAGACGGCCGCGATGTTTTTCAATATCCTCCATTTTTCCGGGGGCTCAATTTGATTTTGTTCGATTTGTTGTCCGCTTCGGATTTCGGACTTCCCGGCGGAGGTTTGAGTTCGCCGTCGTAACCCTGGTTGTCGTAACCGCCACCACCGGCGCTACCGACGACCGACACCGTGTATACGTCATCGTCGCCCACTTTCCCGCCTCCGCCCTTCTCCAGCCCTGCCACCATAATCCTTGGTTACCTATAACAAAAAAAAAAAATAAAGTTATCAATTTTATCAAACCTAATTTTTATTTCGAATTCTTCCTCGAGAAGAGAAACTTCCTTAAAGAGAAGGTAAATATAGGAGGGGGAAGCATAAGGAGGGAAAGTATAAAGGAGGGGAAATTCAAGGAGGGGAAGTTTGAGAAGGGTGTTCAAGGTACTAGCTTGAAGAGCTTCCAACGAAAACTTCCTTTAAGAAAAGGAACAATGTAGGAGGGGGAATCATAAGGGGGGAAGTATAAGAGGGAATAATAAGGAGGGAAGTTTAGAAGGGGGAATCATAAGGAGGGGGAAGTATAGAGGGAAGTTCGACGTGGAGGGTAAAAAAATAACTTCTTTAAGGAAGTTAACAAAGTTATCTATTTATAAAACCTAATATTTTTTCATAAGGGCACAATTTAAAATGCTAAACCTTTTCAAATTGACCGGTGTCTTTTTGATTGTTTTCATTCAATAAATCTCTTCCGACTAATTTATTCAGGTTGTTTATTAACTCTCCAGCACACGAACAAAAGAATTAAATCTATGAACTTTTTTGTCAATTTTACCGGAAGCCCCTCAAAAAGTAGGATTATTAGGCTCAAAAATAGGAGAACATTTGGCACCCCATAAGAAATTTCGACTTGACTGCTACGATCGTCAGTTTTAGGAACTTCATGAACTTCAAAATTTCTCTTAAAACCCTTCTAGTCCCCAATTTTGCATCCAGAAGAACAAAAATTTTATCAAAAAAGGCATCAATTTTATAATTCTTTATCTTCGTATTCGGTAACAAAATGTCACAAAAAGTTTGAAAACAATCAAAACAAAAGGAATCCTTGATTTTTTTTTTACTTCTGGAACAATTACTTCACAATTGTCAAGAAAATAATAGTAATTAAAATAATTAATTGTACCGCATTACATAATGGTCCTCATAACTATAAAAAACTTTGTTATTTTGCAATCTGAAATAATTCTCACACCTTCACCCACGTATCGTGAGGGCCGATAAGACCCTCATGAAAGAAGAGAAAAAAAATTGTTATTTAATTAGGTTTTTGATATATTTTTTATAATTAGAGGGTTTTTAATAACTGGTTTTTATTTGTTCGAGCGGGAGTGTTAAAAGGAATTTAGCGAAATCCGATTTAATTGGCTGCAATTTATTTTTGCGTGTTCCCCTTCGCAAAATACAAGTTTTTGGATCAAATTTTAGAAACCATTAAAATTCCAGAGGAAAATAATTTCTTTTCAAAATGAAGACATTGTAATACTCTTCTAAAGAGCCCCAGCGATCTTTAAATCAGTAATTTAAGCCCGGCAATAGGGCAAATCCCCCTTTCTTGAAGGCAAAATAATCTACCGTTAAACATAACGGGGGGTTAAAAGTTTATAATTCTTAACAAAAAGACGTATTTACAAACGTTTTCTTTAAATAGATTATATTTAATTTAAGATATTTCAGAATAATTTGCATGTTCCGCGGTCACCATTTGCTCACGAACGTCGAAAAGTAGTAGAATTAAGGCTAAAAGCACTAATTTGATTGGTTTACAAAAACACGGACAAAAATGTTTCAAATGAATTATGCATGAAAATATAAATAGAATGTTTACACAATAATCGGAGTAACGACATCCAAAAAAAATTTTTCTATCGACAATTTAGAATTAATAATTTTTTTAATAAAGACCTTGAAGCGAGCTAAGCGTAACAATCGGTTAAACCGTCGTAAAATTTATTATTAATTTTTTTTAAGTCTTAAAATATGCGAAATATAAATTTTTTTTAAAAGTCACGTTCGGTTTTAAATTGTCTAAATGGGTTTTATGACCTATGACGAAATTTTTTTTTCTTTTTTTAAAATTCCAGAGAAAGGAAAACCGGGGAAACTGGTTCCCCTAACCTCTAAAATTTATTGGTTTTTTTTTGGCATATGTCTGAAATCAGACAAGGAGTTCTGGTACTTTGCAGAGCTTCAGAAAGTAGTTTTTATTTTAGAGTATGCCGACAATGGTCTTTTTTTTAAATTAGCGAGACGCCTTCCGTTACCTACCTTACTTTCACCTACTTTAAAGATGAAGAAATGACTAACCGCCTCATGAATATTAATAAGTTCGCGAATCTAAGTTTCACTAATACACACATCAAATTTTTTTAAATTTTCTTTTAAAAAAATTGTCTTCCAGAAAAACTTTATTACATAATTGTCCACTGAGGTCAATATTTTGATCCAAAGTTTTTTAAATTTAAAAAAAGTCAATAATTATTCTTGAACCAATTTTAAGTTCATGGACACTTCCACCTAGACCTTGACAAAAAAATAAGTCGATCAAGATTAATTTTTATACTAAAAATGATCGATCTGTAGTCAACCTTTATTGTCAATAATTTTTTTTTTTATAAATTAACTAAAGCGGACTTAATGCAGGTAGGAAGGGGAGGACAATTTTCAGGTCACGGCTGTCTAGACTGAAGTAAGAGGTGTACGTTGCTAAAGTGAGATGCTGCAATTTGACCTCTCGCCAATTTTTTGCGAACTCATGATTTTTTGAAAAAAAAAAATTTGGCTCAAAGATCGAGAAAATCCAAAAAAAAAAAAGTTATGGAACGAAAATTAGTTTTAAATGTCAGTTTAATCGCGGAGCTTTGAAGAGGAGTCCGTCATTCACCTTGAATGGTGTATTTCAAGGACTTAAAATTATAAAACATAGCCATTTCATGGTAGGGGGACGTTAACAATTATAGGTGCAAATGACAAAAAATTAACCGTAATAATGTCTAAAATTGCTTTTAAAAATTCATTTCCCAAAAAAAATCAGAATTTTAATTCTTCTTTAAGGAGCAATGAATTCCAGGGGTAAAAAAAATCTTTAGAATAAAATTGGCGAATAAAAAAAAAAATTGTGTCGTTTTGTAATGCTCGAAATTCCGACGAGATTCCGAAAGGGCTTCCGCATCCTTTTAAATCCTTTCTCCGGTCTGCTAACCGACTTTGACCTTGCGCTCTCAGATATTCTTTCTCGAAGGACGTACTAACGCCTTAAGGTACGCAGAAGAGAAAGAAAAAAAAAAACTCGAATTTTCCGTGAATAATCCGGACACGTCTAATCGATTAAATCCGGTCTTTTTTTTAGGTGAGTTTGAAGTCTTCAAAAAGCGATCTGGAGATAACCCCGATGGAACTTCTTCCAAAAGAAAAAAAAATTTTTCTTTAAATTTTATAGCTATATACTCCGCAAAGGATGATCAAAATTTAAACCAACAATGGAGGAAGAAATGCAAAAGATAAAAGACGCGTTTCGGCTTAAAAAGCCTCATCAGGAGAGCTATTCCGATCTTTCGATGGATACCGCGGGAAGTTAGAGAGTTCCTCAGTTGTAACCTCACTGCTGTTCCGCAAAAGATAGAGCCACTAGCGTCGTGTGATACCCGTTATCTCCCTCCCATGTTTAAAATTTTTTATAGTTCAAATCTCATCATAAACATTTTATGCTCCCCGTCTTAATCTTATCGGAAAAGCGATTTATGAACCGCGAAACATCATTTTCCACCCAAAATAAAAATCAATCATGGGTGATGAAATTTTGATTATTAATTTTTTCAACTAAAATTTGTTTATCACTTTTTTTTTAAATTAGCGGAATAGGTGGATAAAAAAAAAAAATTTTTTCAAATGAAAAAGACTGGACCAAAAGCGTAATTAATCAAAAATCACTCACACAAAAGTTTCTTTTTATTTTTTTGAATACGAAAATATGACTTAATTATGAAATTAAAAACCTAATTTGTTTAACCCCATGCATAAATAATTCGCGCTATCACCGCTTTCATCATTCCGCTTTGTAAAACTCGAGATTTTCATTTTTTAGAAAAGAAAGATTAGTAATTGATTTATTATTGATTTATGGACATTTTTTTTAAAGTTTATTGAACGATAGCACGTAAAAAGCGTTATCTTTTAATAACATATTAAGTCAGACAGGTCGATAGGGAAATAATCGCTTTTAATCACATTTTTCAACCCATCGATCCCGTTTGCAAATTAAAATGTGACAGAAAAGTCTTTTTAATTAAAATAAAAGGTTACTTTATTGCTTTTTCAAGACAAATCGTCCATTAATTTCAAAAAGACGTAAATTTCAAAAACTTTTTTTTTTCTTTTGATTGTGCTGCATGTGAAACTATCGGAAATAAACAAAATCCTTAATTTTATCAAGTTTTATGTCCTTTTGCTCCCAATTTACAAAAAATTGACTGTGGTTAGGAAAAAACTTTTTTGACTTTTAGCTTTATTAAAAACTAATAAATGTTAATACAAACTCGTTTTATCCAATTTTTTTAATTTAAGAGAGATTTTTATTATTTTTGAAAAAATTCTGTCGCAAAGTCATTAAAAAGCCTAATAAAAAAGGAAAAAAACACAGTTTTCTCTCAAAATAATGTTTAGTTCTTTCTTAAATTTTTTTTTACTTCCTGGAAGCATTGACCCAAAACTATTGAAACGCAAATTCTTCAGTATGCGATATGTGTCGAATTTCTTTTTTGTTACCTTGGTGGAAATTTCGTCTTGTTCTAAAAGGACTCCTATCCATTATGTAAAGGATGTCAAGTTTTTTTTTCTGCAATTGATTTTATGCAAATCTTTTAGCGGAGTGAGGTCAAACTTATTTTTTGCCTTCAACTCACGCCTTCGTTCATATCCACGCTTCCGTTAAATTTTCTCATTTTACAAAACCAAACTTTTACAGTGCAATTTATTCAGTCATAAAATTTTCCCATTCCAGTTATACTTTTATAGTGTTACACAAGCTTAGTTTTTTTTATAGTAAAAAAGACATAATTTATGAAACTCAAATTATAGTAATGGTGGACACTTAAAATTGCTCAGCGGTATTTTTTCTTCTTTTAATTTATGTATATATTTTTTTCACTGTTAGCTAAAAATAAATCCATATTTAACTATTAGTTATTGTCATATAATATTTAAATGGACGTTCTGTCAAAAATCAATGAGAATCGATCAGGGAGGCGAGCGTCTTCAAGGACGTATCCTAAGTCCAGTTTTGTTTACATTTTTTATTCGTTAATTTAAAAAAAAGTTTTAATTTTTTATCGCTTTTTTACACCTTATCTTAACATGTTTGATTTATACAATAAAAAGAAAAACATTTTTCAATTCTATGTCAAGGGTAGGTGATAGGCTAAAGGGAAAAGTCATTCATTTCACAAGTTGTTAAAAGGAAAAAAAAAACATTTTTATAAAATTAATTTGTTAATTTATATTATTATAAATTGTTATAATTATTGTTAATTTATAAAATCAATAATTTTTTAGAGGATCTAATTACCAAAATGATTTTTTTCTAGATTCTAATCAGGATCATCGAATGCTTGAATTCGAAATTTCACCGCCCACAACCTCGTTTTTAAAGCTCACCTTGGTGAATGGTGAGTTTCCAGATCCCAATTCCCAGAGCAAGAAAACAAACACGCCAAAAAAATTTGGCATAAAGATTTTTTTTTTCTTTGATTAGAACAAAAAGGGGACCAAAAATTTGTGACAAAAGAAGACTTCTTGGTGAAAAAAAAAACTTTTGGGCGTTTGTTTTGCTGCCTAGAGGCCAAAGAACCACTTTTTTCCGGACCAGAAAGGCCAATCATGCTTTAACATTCGATTCCCCCTAAAAATGAGTGACTAACGAAAAAATCATCTCACAATGTGCAATATCAGATTTAAGTATAAATAAACAATGGATAAGAGTTTCTACTTTTCCTTATTTTTTATAAGCACTTCAAACAAAAATAAAAAGAGCTCAATAAGGTTTCTGTGACTAATGGCCGATTTTTTTTTGATAAACGGAAAGTAATACGAGGTAATTTTTTAGCTAATTTTTTTTTTTAATTTCCGGCAGTAGAAACTACCCTTCAGTAACTCTAAACTGAAAAATCCGATGATGCACAAACGTGAAGAAAAATAAAGGATCAGCTGGGCGCAATAGATTTGAATTGTTCAGAAAATCGGAATAAAATTCTTATAATACATGAAAAGATTTTAAAATTTTTTTACATACGTTTTTGTGACGGGACGATGACGAAAAAACCGTTTAAAAAATAACTTATATTAAAGAAACCCCCAAAAACATGAAAACAAAATTTAAAAAAAAATTGTAAAACTTTTTTTCTATTGGCTAAGACACTTGCGAGACGACTCGTTACTGACGGACTGGTTAGGGATGGTAAAAGTGCGGAACGTTTAGCCGATCGCCCCACTCACCCCACGGCTCCCCACCTTTGGATTATTTGAAAAAAAAAAAACCGAAGCGGCACGTTATGGAATATCTACTGAAACACTTACCACCCTCAAACTAAAGTCGATTATCGGGTCGGTGATAAAATCAACTGACACACAAAAAAATACAAGGCAGACGTAAATATGCGAATTTTTTTTAAGGTTCATTAGCGTGTTTTCGGCAAATAAGGACAGCTTTTTTAAAACTGTTCAAATAATGAAAAACAATTAAAAAAATTATTTAAAAAGGGAACACTTATCGATTTTAATGCTCAATATACAAAATTAACGAGGTCAGTTTTATGCAAGAATATTTTTAGACTTTCATATGGGAAATACAAGATTTTTAACTTCCTTAAAGAAGTTATTGTGATACCCTCAACGTCGGGTTTTTGGGGGAAGGGTCTTCCAGACCCCAGAGGGTCAAATTGAATATTGACCGTTACCGATCTCAATTTGTCTGTGGTGCCGGCCGGCCGTAGCATTTTTTCCGGAACGCTTCACGGCTACAGTTTTGAACCGATTTTCACCAAATTTTTACACAAACTCAAGTTTCTTGACCAAGCAGAGAAAAATCCGATTTGAGCGCTACCTGTCCGCCTTTACAGGAACCAGTTTTTAGGAAACGATTCTTCACGATTTTCCTTTAGAAACCGTTCTTAGCATTCAAAATGGCTACCATGAAAATGATAAATGATATCAAATGACCCCTGAGCCACATTAATGATCGTACATTAAAACGGTTTTTTTTTTCAATCAAGAAAAAAAAATTGTTCAATATTTATCGGAATCTAGGATGTTTACTTCCGCGAATAAAGGAATAAATAACAGTTATTACGACCTTCCAAGTCTTTATACTCGTTTAATACGATATCTACGGGCGATAATGAGAAGGTCGGTCAACCAATGCACCTTATTTGGCCAATTTTTTTTCTCAATATGAAAAACGTGTTATTATGTTGCTATTTTTATCTCAAATTGTTTTTGTTTCGGAAAATTACCGAAGGAAAAAATACTTTTTTATAAGAGCAGACACTTTTGAGACATCTTGACCTCTGGTTAACCACTCGAAAGCCATTAAACGATCCGGAAGGAAGGTAATTAAGTAGAAAACAATATGAGTCAATTACAAAAATAAACACTCGATATGTATTTTTCAGATTGTGGAAGAATTCGCGGAAAAAGACGTACTAAAACAAGGAAAGAATCATTGGCGGACTTAGGGCACCAAAATACCAAAACGGCACGCTTAAAATCCATTGAAACTAGTTTAAAGAGCTTCCAACGAAAACTTCCTTGAAGAGAAGTAAAATATAGGAGGGGGAAGTATCAAAGGGGGGGGAAGTATAAGTAATTATAGGGGGGAGTATAATAGGGGTTATGTCTAAAAAGGTTGTTTATATCTAAAAAACTCCCCTCGCCAATAAAGGAGGGGAAGTATAAGGGTGGGGAAGAACAGGGGGGGGGAGTATGACGGAGGAGAAAGTATCAAGGGGGGGGAGTATGACGGAGGAGAAAGTATCAAGGAGGGGAATTATAACGGAGGGGAAGTACAAAGGGGGTAGTACAAAGGAGGGAAATTATAACGGAGGGGAAAGTACAAAGGAGGGGAAGTATAACGGAGGGGGAAGTACAAAGGAGGGGAATTATAACGGAGGTAAGTACAAAGAAGGGAAGTATAACGCAGGGGGAAGCACAAAGGAGGGGAATTATAACGGAGGGGAAAGTTTTTCAAAAAACTGTTTTTTAAATGATATTCTAATTTTTATTGCGTATGTATTCCGCAAGAAGCTTGATTTTACTAATCCAATGAATGACTGTGATAACGGGTATCTCACGACGCGTTTCGGCTTAATAAGCCTCGTCAGGTGAGCTATTGGTTTAGTAAAAAAACTGTTTTTTTTGAAAAATTGTCTAAATTTTTCTATTTCAAAAATTTTTTAAGCATCAAGATCGATATACATAATGGGCTTTCTCCCCAAATGATGCCTCTCTCGCAAACGGTGGAAGTATCAAATTTCTCCCTACTAAAAAACCAAAAAATAATGTCTTTTTTTATTGTTATACCAAAATTTGGTAAAAAATAAAAGGAGTAATAGGTGAAAATTTGGTGAGAATGGGACCAACGGTTCGGTCGCAGCGCAGTTTTTAAAATTTCAAACTGGCGTATCTCCGCCATTTTTTCGAAATTCAAAAATCGCCCTCGTTAGTTAAGAAACTTACGTTAAGAAGCTAGTTAAGAAACAAGAGTTCACCGACTATGGAAGATTGTGTGAAAATTTGGTGAAAATCGGTTAAAAACTGTGGCCGTGAAGTGTTCCGGAAAAATGCGACGGCCGGCCGGCACCACAGACAAAGTTGAGAACGGTAAAGATCAATATTCGATTTGACCCTCCTGGGTCTGGAAGACCCTTCCCCAAAAACCCGACGTGGAGGGTATCACATTAACTTCTTTAAGGAAGTTAATTAACTTTTCCAGAAAAATCCAATTTTCATGGTCAAAAAACCAAGTTTTTACGCGATTTCTGGTCGTTTTCAACGGTTACTTTTTCCTTCAATGTTTTTTCAAGACTAATAAGTACATACTTGAACGTTTTTATATTATTTCTCAATTAAAAAGGTTTGATAGTTAACAAGTAAATTATAGTAATCTCATGTATTCGAAAACAAAACGGCGAGAACGACCTTAGTCCATTAATTCACCCGATGCATTGATAATAATTAACTTTAAACAAAATAACAACATAAAATTATATACCGAATACTTCACACCAATGGCCTTTTAGATGTCTGAATTCGCAAGGGCGGATTGTTTTTAAAGAATTCTTGGAAAATGGAAGAAAGGACGTGAAATCGTCTCCAACTTAATGGAGGGAACGTTCTTTCACACGTGTTTTGTTTTTTATGCGCGCGGAATTTTAAATCGAAACGTGATTAAACAAGGTTCTACGCCGAGTCTAGAAGGCTAATCACGCATCCACGATGGGCCCAGGAGGGGGCTTTCGCCATTTAACGTCTGTTTATTTTATGAGGTAAGTGTAAAGGAGGGGAAGTCTAAAGGAGGGGGAATTATAAGGGAGGGAAGTAAAAAAGAGGGGGAAGTATATAGGAGGGGACGTACAACGGAGGAGGAAGTATAACAGAGGGGGAAGTATAAATCAGGGGAAGTATAACAAAGGGGGGAAGTATAAGGGAACGAAAGTATAAATCAGGGGGAAGTATAAAGGAGAGGGAAGTATAAGGAAGGGGAAGTATAAGGGAGGGGGAAGTTTTTTTTTTTTCGAAAAATCTTCCAAGTTTGTTTTTTCGAAAAATTTTCTAAGTTTTTTCAAGAAATTTTCCAAGTTTTTTTTCTAATTTTCCGAGTTTTTTTTTAATTTTCCGAGTTTATTTTTTATTTTCCGAGTTTTTTTCCAAAAATTTTCCGAGACTTATTTTTTAATTTTCCGGTTTTTCCAAAAATGCTACGGCCGGCCGGCTGGAACCACTGACAAAGTTGAGATCGGTGTAGATCGGAAGACACCTCCCCAAACACCCGACGTGGTGGGTATCACAATAACTTCTTTAAGGAAGTTAAAAAGTGTAGACAGTGGACCCTTAAGAGTGAAAAATCCTACGCAGCCTTGGGTTTGAACCCTGGTCCTCCGTGTTGAAGAAGAACGGTCCCCAAATTACCCGCTCAAAAAAATAGTAATTAGGCTATTAGTCTTCTTTTTTCTCCTTCATGTTAATAGAATTAGCTCTTTTGAAAATCTTTTTCGTTATCGTAGATTATAATAGCTTTTTCAAGGTTAAGTTTAAATATTGTTGATTTATGGGTTGAAAAAAAATTTTTTTGCAAACAATAATCATATGAAAATTAAAAGAAAAGGTCGTTTTTTATTGGGAAAAAAATGAGGAGCGGGGAGAAGTCGAAAATGCCGATGTGCAATTCCTGCTATAGCGATTTGCTGACGAAAAAATGTTTTATTCGACCTCTAAACATCACGAAGATCTCCAAGAAAGAGACGACTGAAGGATGCGAAAACTGCAAGAAGCTCGCCAACGATTTGGAGTCTCTAAATCAGGAAATAGCGTCGGTCAAAGAGACATTTTTAAGCTTAGAATCTCCGGTGAGCATGATGGAAAAATCGTTGACCGCATTTTGCAAAAAAGTCGTCGACAATTTCACTGTTCAAACGAACGATTTGTCTAAAACGATCGAAAACCTCGCGGATGAAAACAAAAAATTGAAAGAAATCAACAAAAATCTTTCGGAAGCCGTCCAAAATTTAGAAATCAAAGTGACATCTTTAGAGCAAAATTTAGCCATAAAATAGAAAAACGACCTTTTAAAAAGTATTTAATGGTTCACCTTTAATTTTCTTTGAAAACTGAGAATTCCCTCCTGAACAATCAAGTTTAAATGCTATCTGTCCGCTTGTCAATCCGTTGGATTTTGCTGACTAAGAGCGGTGAATTTCGTAAAGTTTCCTTTTGTGCGAATGCCTTTTGTGAAGCGCAAATTGCAAGTGATGGACGTTTGGTATTAGGTAGGGCGAATAAATCATGGCTCACAGGAGAGCTTTCTTGACGGAAAAACTGAGAAAAAAACCTTAAAATCAAGTAATCTTGGCCAAAAGATTGTAAAAAAGGCCATATTTGGATTTTTGAGCAAAGGAAAGTGGATAATACCCAAAATTCTGTAATTTTTTGGACGAAAAACTCCAAAAATCCAGTTAGAGGAGGTTGTTAAAACACGAGGGGGTTAATTTTTTTCCTCTCGCAAGGGGTGCTCGTAACCCTAGGTACCTACCCTTTTACCTATTAACCGAGGGGGTTAATTTTTTTCCTCTCGCTAGGGGAGCTCGTTTGATAACACGAGGGGTTAATTTTTTTCCTCTCGTTAAGATAGCTCGTTTGAAAACTCGAGGGGTTAATTTTTTTCCTCTCGCTAGGGAAGCTCGTTTGAAAACCCGAGGAGGTTAAATTTTTTTCTCTCGCAAGGGGAGCTCGTTTGATTTTTTCCTCTCTAAACGAGCTTTTCTTGCGAGAGGAAAAAAATTTACCCCCTCGAGTTATCAAGTTTGAATTTTGGCAAATATCAGAGATGAAGTTTTGAAAAATCGCGGTAACCAAATACACACGCTCGCGCATGCGTGTTTTTATGGTACCGTAAACTCACATGTACCAAAACGTCCCAATATTCAGTTAAAGGGGGGTTTTTTATGCACAAAAACCAGGAAAAACGACTGCAAAGCCGCCAAAAACATGGTTGTCAGTATGACCAGAAAATCGCCTGAAAATCTGCTAGACAGTACCTAAAAAAATTTTAAAAAACACTACAATTTGGTGTTTTTTGGGACGAAAAACCAATGCAACCCCCAAAATTCGTTAAAAATTGGATTAAAAAATGAAGTAACATCTTAGTATGACCGCAAAGGAATGTAAAATCTTTGGCTCCCTATATTGAGGCAATCTTGCTAAGAGTTTCATCATTTAAAAACTTTCAAGGTCATAATTGTTACGGTTTTAAAAAGAAATTGAGGTTTTTAATTCTTGTGGTCCGAAAAACAGAAATTTTTGTTTTAATTGACCACGTTTCAATTGTTAGAAAAATAAGAAATTATTTCGGAATCCCAATTTTTTTTTTCTCTTTTAAACTCAATTGTTTCTGTGAAAAACTCAAATTTAATTGCGGACCAAATCAGCACTCGGAGATCCCCAACTAATCGTCGGGAAGGGTTAATTCACGTGAGAAAAAAAAAACGACGAAGAGATGGGACCTAAGTAACCTTGAGGAACCGTCTCGAAAACCGGATGTTTGGAAAATTCACTAGCAGGAAAATTAGAGAAAAAAAAAGACAAAAGGTATATGAATGAAACAACCTCCAATTCCTCTCTCAACACTAATTATTGTATCCAGTGCTTGATTCATGGCTATGTAAATGAACTCGAATTTTTCATTCTACGTTTTTATTCCTTTTGTAGAAAATTCTCTCCTTTCCATCTAATTTATCTAATTTAAAAAAAAATGTAATTTATCTAATTTTTTCCACCGGTTAGCTTTTTCCTCAATTTTTCAAAATTATAACCTTCCTCCCGCCATTTTTCCGAACACTTAGCGGCCGCCATTTTGGTCCAAAAGGTTATATAGCAAGTATGTAACCTTCTAAAACTAAAGATCTTTAAGGAAAAAAAAATTTCTTTGAATATTTATAATATATTAATTAATTTTTCGCGCTCAGAACGATTAAAACGACTTTTTAAATAAAATCGCAAGGAAATTAATTGAAAGCAACCTTCCTGAAAAAGGAAGAAATTATCACAATTTGGACCTTAAAAATAAAAATTATATATTTTTAATGATATGGTAGATCTTTTGACTCGGAAATAAAAAAAATCTGGCCCCCAGAAAGTGTTCTGGAGGAAAAGTACTGGTTTGAAGAGCTTCCAAAAAAACTTCCTAAAAGAGAAGTAACATTTTAGGAGGGGGAAGTATAACGGAGGGGACGTACAACGGAGGGGGAAGTATAACAGAGAGGGCAGTATAACGAAGGGGGAAATATAAAGGAGGAGGAAGTATAAAGGGGAGGGAATTATAAAGGAGGGGAAATATAAGGGCCCAGGGAAGTATTTTTTCGAAAATTTGTCCAAGTTTTCTTTTTTTTTTCGAAAATTTTTCCAAGTGTCAAGGTAGAAATAATGGGTTCTTTCGCCTACGGATGTGCCTCTCTTAATGGGTAGAAGTACGAAATTTCTCCCTACTAAAAAAAAAAAATAATAATAATTAAAAAGTGGCAATTTTTTTACACCAAAAATTCTTAAAAAATATAAGGAGTAATTGGTGAAAATCGGATGAAAACTGTGGCCGTAAAGTGTTCCGGACAAAAATGCTACGGACGGCCGGCACCACTGACAAAGTTGAGATCGGTATAGATCCATATTCGAATTTACCCTACGAGATCAGGATGACCCCTCCCCAAAAACCCGACGTCGAGGGTATCACAATAACTTCTTTAAGGAAGTTAAAAAGGCGACAACGACAAAAAAGGTTTTGACTTCATTTTCGAAAAACCATATCTCGAGAGGTATTACAATATCTCTTTTTTTGTCCGGTCGGCTTCATCTGCCTTTTGTTAGATTTTTCCAAGTTTCTATCGGGAGGAAAATGAATCACAATTAGTATCAATTAAGTTCGACCAATCCAACAAATTTGACGTTACCTACACATTCGACCTCATCGGACAAAGGACAAAAGGAAATGACGACGTTTCCGTTCCATCCATTCAAAAATTTGTCAAAAACAATTTTTTTTTATTTTTTTACAAAACAATAAATTACCGGGAAAATAAAAATTTGCCCGGGTTCGTCCCTCGGGACGTTAACATTGAATTTTTTTTTATTGTTCGTCGATCCAATTTTTCCTTCCGTGACTTTAAAAACCCCCAATTTCAGCTTCTTTGAAAGTGACGCAGTATAGCAAATTGCTTTGGAATATTTAAGGGTCCGTTACACCACCTATTACGGCAGCATTTATTCTCTAATTTTGTCTGAAAACTGTTGGTTTTTTAAAATTTTATCTTTTCAATATGGCTTTAGAATACAATTATTTACTTAAATACTTTTTTTTGAAAATTCCTAAGCATGTAGAAAATCTGAAAAAACCCGTAAATTTTATGATTAAGAGCAAAACGCCGCCGTATTAGGTGGTATAAGGGACCCTTAATTTTTTTCAGTTTGGGAAAGTTTGTCTAATCAGGTTTTTAAGTGAAAACTTTAAAAAAACTGACCTAACCAAGACAAAAAAAACACTCTCATTTTCACCATTCTGTTAATCTCATGTTTAATTCAGTTTTAAACGTCACAATTACCTAAAAAATTTCCGCCCGAGGTGATAAGAAAGGAATTTTCCACTTTAAAAATTAGAAATTTTTTTTGAATGGCTGGCTATTGACTGGAGGTAATAACAGAAAACGCCTAAAAAGAGTGTTTCTGGGCCCGGAGACCGAATTTGAATTTTTTCCTGTAAAGCATAACACGCAAAAAAAATTTTTTTTGTCAAAATGACCGTAAAATCGGTATAATAGGGGGTTTTGTAGACCATAGAATAAATAAAAATTAAAAACACCAAAAAACCCTGCAAAAAGGTGCATTTCCGGCAAAAAAAAAAACCTGCTTCGAATGGCCAATATTTAGTCGAAAACACTAAAAAAGTGCTGGTGTGAAGAGCTTCCAACGAAAACTTCCTTAAAGAGAAGTAGCAATATAGGAGGGGGAAGTTAATGGAAGGGGAAGTATAACAGAGGGGGAAGTATAACGGAGGGGGAAGTATAACGGAGGGGGAAGTATAACGGAGGGGGAAGTATAATGGAACGTAAAACGAAGGGAGCGAAAGTATAAAGGAGGGTAAGAATAAGGAAGAGGGAAGTTTTTATTTTTAATCGAAAAATTTTCCTAGTTTTTTTTTTAATTTTCCGAGTTTTTTTCGAACAATTTTCCAGGTTTTTCTTTCCTTTTTTTCAAAAAAATTTTCAAAGTTTTTTTTCAGAAATTTCCGGGTTTTCCTTTTTTTTTGTTTTGAATTTCCCGGTTTTTTTCGAAAAATTTTCGTACTCTTAGAAAAGAACAAGTATAGTCAGAAAATCGAAAAAAAAAAAAAAAAAAAAAAAAAAAAAAAAAAAAAAAAAAAAAAAAACGACTGCCAGTGATGCCAACTTTTTACTTCCTGAGTATCAAAATGTTTAGAAGTCCATCCTTCGACCTACATACCCGATAAACTCGCCCTTGAGTGAAGTCTTCCTTCTGAATATTAATTAACGTTTTGACACTCCGCATAAAAGTCCAATAATCCTCCCGAAGGAAGATTTAAAGACGAATAAAAACTCTCAATTTAAATTTTCGCCGAAGAAAAATCCTTCCATATCTCTCCGGAAACAGGAAGTTTATTAATTCCGCTAATTGAGGTAGGTGAAGCTTTTTTTATCGTCCTCGCTCATCCGTAAGAATCTTGCAGCATAAAAAAAGATGTCCGTGATGTTTAAATTTTTATTTAATATGGAAATTTTTCTTAATAAAGTTATCAAAAGAATATTTTGATAAAATATTTATTTGTCAAAAAAAAACTTGATGCCATTGGGGATTTTATTTTTATGACCGGAAAGGAGGGAAAAAACTTGTTCATCGACCTGACTCAGGAATTCGGACAAACTCCCGAGTTAGAAGTTTACGAAATATGTGACCTTACTTTTGGCGACCGCGGGAGCTGGCCCGTCTTAAGGACGGCCAGACGCCTTTTTATTACCATCCTACGCACGTTTTTATTTTTAGAATGAACGGTACTGGTTTTTCATGAACCAAAAAATTTTTTTCTTCTATCTTTGTTGATTCCCATCGTAGAAAAGCTGCTACAAAATTTTCAAGTTTTTTTTTTAAAGTGAAAACAGATAGGTAAGAAGGTACTTGTTTGAAGAGCTTCCAACGAAAACTTCCTTAAAGAGAAGTAGCAATATAGGAGGGGGAAGTACAACGGAGGGGAAGTATAACAGAGGGGAAGTATAACGGAGAGGGAAGTATAACGGAGGGGGAAGTATAACGGAACGTAAGTATAAAGGAGGGGAAGAATAAGGAAGGAGGAAATTTTTAAAATTTTCAAAATTTTTTTCGAAAAAGTTTTTGGGTTTTCTTTTTTTTTTTTTTGAAAAATTTTCCGAGTTTTTTTTTCTAAAAATTTTTTTACAAAAATTTCCCGGATTTTCCTTTTTTTGCACTTTTTTTTTTTTTTTTTTTTTATAAATTTGAGTTTTTTTTTTCGAAAACTTTTCCAAGTGTCAAGGTAGAAATAATGGGCTCTTTGGCCTAGGGATGTGCCTCTCGTGATGGGTAGAAGTATGAAATTTCTCCCTACTAAAAAAAATATAAATTAAAAAGTGGCAATTTTTTTACACCAAAAATTCATAAAAAATATAAGGAGTAATTGATGAAAATTTGGTGAAAATCGGATCAACGGTTCGGCCGCAGCAAATTTTTTAAAATTTCAAACAGACATATCTCCGCCATTTTTTCGAAATTCAAAATTCGCTCTAGATAATTCTTCTTCACCGGCTAAAGAAATTTGTCTGAAAATTGGGTGAAAATCGGATGAAAACTTTGGCCCTAAAGTGTTCCGGAAAAAAATGCTACGGCCGGACGGCCGTAAGGAAGTACAAAATTAAAACAGCACTCAGTTTCCGAAATCGCGGTTCATTTGCCCCTTTTGCCTAAAAGGTTTGTAGAAAAACTAATAAAAGAAGTGTGAAAAACTTCAAGGTGAAAGGAAGAAGGAAGTTTTTTTTAAAGTGTATCCATCAAGATCTTCGCCGCAATTGAAATAATTGCTTCTGATATCTTGTTAAGATTGTTTGGTTTATGCACCGAAAAGAAGGAAAAGATCCCCAAAATAAGTTTTTATTTTGTCCTTTCCTTATATTTTGAACAATGGCTGCGTCGTCCAGCTAATGAGGTACAGGGTTCGATCCCACGGCTGTTTAATTGGGAACGAAAATTACGAAGTCCTTTCTTTGGGATAGGAGGAAAAAGCAGGATACTCTTTTTAGGTAGGACTTGCGATGGAATAAGCATCACATGTTTTCTGATGCTATTTTAAAATATGATCTTTTAATTTTTGAATGCGAGGATGATGTAGTTGTGCTGATGTGCCACTTGGCCGGGATGGCTGTAGAAGGAACTGCGATGGGTCACCTCGGAAAAGTCAAATCTTTCTTATCAATAGATTCTTTATCCAAAAGTAGTTTCTATTCGATCAAAAACGACTCCGATGAAAAATCGACCCAGACGAAGATATCAAAGGACGTTTCGGAACTCGATTTAAAACCGTCTCCGAGCTTCTGCTGTCGTATATGCCACGGAAATGAAGAATCGGAGCCTTTTATTTCGCCGTGTAGGTGCCGCGGGACGGTAAGAAAAGTACACAGAAGCTGCCTGGAAGCCTGGTTGGCTCAAAGTGATAGCCGACACTGCGAACTATGCGGATACGTCTTTCACTGCCTGCGCATCCCTAAGTAAATCTAATATAAGCTAAATATGATATTGTCTTTTAGGTACAGTATGTTCAAATCGATCTACGCCTGGTTTTCGACTTCTGAATGCCACCGAGATCGTAAACTTCTCATCTCCGACTTATTCGTAACAGCCGGCTTGACGCCCATCATACTCCTGTTTACGTTCGCCACTTTGAAGCTGGTCGGGAAAGAAGTCATTTTTGGTGTCAAGCCGGACGTTGAAGACGAAGAGGAGAACAGAATGGCCTTTTTCGCATTGACGATTATGTTCCAGAGTATACTCTTAGGCATTCTTTTCTTCATCGACTTAGGCTTCATCTCCTGGGTTTTATCCCGATGCGAGATGCACGTGACCAACTGGTACAAATGGTATCGAAGAACCAGCGTCGTAGTTCTTATCAACATACACGGTCCATCCCAACCGGTTACCCTAGCGTAAAAACCAAAAAGCTCCTCACAATAAAAATTTCATAACAACACATGTTTTAAATCGCCCGACATTTGATACTATAAATCAGTGTTTCTCAACCTTTTTTGAAGCCTGTTTTTACCCTTTACTTAATGGGCCGTTTAAATTTTTGCCCTTTACTTAACGGGCCGGTTAACATTTTAACGCGCGGTTAACTTTTTGCCCATTACTTAATGGGCCGGTAAAATTTTTTACCCTTTACTTAACGGGCCAGTTAAATTTTTTAATGGGCGGATAAGTTTTTGCTTTTTACTTAATGGGCCGGTTAAATTTTTGCCTTTTACTTAACGGGCCGGTTAAATTTTTGCCCTTTACTTAACGGGCCGGTTAACATTTTAACGCGCGGTTAACTTTTTGCTCTTTACTTAACGGGCCGGTTAAGTTTTTGCTTTTTACTTAATGGGCCGGATAAATTTTTGCCCTTTACTTAACGGGCCGGTTAAATTTTTTAACGGGCGGGCGATTACGCTTTTGCCCTTTACTTGACGAGTCGGTTAAATTTTTTAACAGGGCGGTTAAGCTTTTGCCCTTTAATTAATGGGCAGGTTAAATTTTTACCCTTTACTTAACGGGCCAGTTAAATTTTTTAATGGGCGGTTAAGTTTTTGCATTTTACTTATTGGGCCGGTTAAATTTTTGAATTTTACTTAACGGGCCGGTTAAATTTTTTAATGGGCGGTTAAGTTTTTGCCCTTTACTTAATGGGCCGGTTAAATTTTTGCCCTTTACTTAACGGGCCGGTTAAATTTTTTAACAGGGTGGTTAAGTTTTTGCCCTTTACTTAATAGGCCGGTTAAATTTTTGCCCTTTACTTAACGGGCCGGTTAAATTTTTTAATGGGCGGTTAAGTTTTTGCCCTTAACTTAACGGGCCGGTTAAATGTTTGCCTTTTACTTAACGGGTCGGTTAACTTTTTAACGAGCGGTTAACTTTTTGCTCTTTACTTAACTGGGTGGTTAAATTTTTTAACGCGCGGTTAAGTTTTGCTCTTTATTTAACGGGCCGGTTAACTTTTTAACGGGCGGTTAAGTTTTCCCTTTACTTAACGGAAGGGAATAACAATTAAATAAAAAAAAAAGGACTCTCGCTAACTCCTCCATGGCTGGCCACTTTGCCATTTCCCCCTTATCACCCAAATTTTGCATAACGCCTCACAGTAACTTCTCAGCGCCCCCAGGGGGGCGGTACCGCCTCCCGTTGAGAATCACTGCTATAAATGATTTTAATAACATTGATTGAAAAGAAGGACGTTTACATGACAATTAGCAGGACATCCTCGTGTTTAATTATTGCCCGTAGAGGCACTCGTTTATTGTTTTGGCAACCTTCGTGCAAGTTCAAGTGAAACCTCCGATGCTTCGATTTCAAAGATAAAAAAGAGTATACCATAAAACTTAACACAAATAAAAAAGATAAATTTTTTTTCCGATTTTCATAACAAGGTTAAAAATACCCTAAATCTAAGACGACGGCGTTTCTTATCAGAGTCATAATTTTTTGAATTTTACACGCTTGAAAAGTAAACGAGTACCTTCTAAACTAGTTTTTATTTAAATAAAAAGTGGTTAATTGATTAGCGAGAAATATGAAATCCTTGGTGATTGCAAGGATATCTAACGTAACTTGTGCGGAAATTGGTTTTTTTGTCTTGACCAATAAGAAATGAAGGGAAAGGAGATGGCCACAGGCGTTGGCCACAATCAGTTCGTAGCTGAAGGAATGGCCAGAATGCTCGCAATGAAAGAAGGAATAATTGGCCTGACTTAATAGCCGGCTGAGAAAGAAGGAATTTCTCTTGAAACACGCGTAGTCCTGGGAATCGTAGAAATATGTGATTCTAGCATGTAGATTGTTCCCGTCAGGGCTTTCGCAGTATTGCCCGTTCGTTCCTGAAGGGTCGGCCTCACTAAACAGCAGGCTGTGAAATAAGGAATGATTTGCAGGACTAAACAGCTGGCTGTGAAAGAGGGCATTTCCCCTGAAATTTCCCGCGCAGTCCTGAAATGGCAGAACTATAGGTCTTGAATGTAGATGGTTCACGTCAGGGCTTTCGCCATATTGCCCGTTCGTTCCCGAAGGGTCGGCCTGACTAAACAGCTGGCTGTATAAGAAGGAATTTCCCCTGAAACCTACGCAGTCCTGGAATGGAAGGACTGTGAGTCTAGAATGGAGATGGCCCACGACATGGCTTTCTCCATATTGCCAGTTCGCTCCTGAAGGATCGGCCTGACTAAAGCTGGCAGTGAAAGTAGGAATTTCCCCTGAAATTTCCTGCGCAGTCCTGGAATCGGAGAACTGTGAGTTTAGCATGGATATGGACCCCGCCAGGGCTTTCGCCATATTGCCCGTTCGTTCCTGAAGGATCGGCCTGACTGAACATTTGGCTGTGAAAGGAAGAATGATCGGCCTGACTAGGCAGCTGGCTGTGAAAGAAGGGATGATTTGCCCGACTAAACAGCTGGCTGTGAAAGAAGGAACGATTTGCCTGACTAAACAGCTGGCTGTAAAAGAAGGAATTTCCTCTGGACCTACGCAGTCCTGGAATGGAAATACTGTGAGTCTAGGATGGAGATGGCCCACGTCATGGCTGTCGCCATATTGCCAGTTCGCTCCTGAAGGATCAGCCTGACTAAACAGCTGGCTGTGAAAGAAGGAATTTCCCCTGAAATTTCCCGTGCAGTCCTGGAATCGGAGAACTGTGAGTTTAGCATGGATATGGACCCCGCCCGGGCTTTCGCCATATTGCCCGTTCGTTCCTGAAGGGTCGGCCTGACTAAACAGCTGGCTGTATAAGAAGGAATTTCCCCTGAAACCTACGCAGTCCTGGAATGGAAGGACTGTGAGTCTAGAATGGAGATGGCCCACGACATGGCTTTCACCATATTGCCAGTTCGCTCCTGAAGGATCGGCCTGACTAAACAGCTGGCTGTGAAAGTAGGAATTTCCCCTGAAATTTCCTGCGCAGTCCTGGAATCGGAGAACTGTGAGTTTAGCATGGATATGGACCCCGCCAGGGCTTTCGCCATATTGCCCGTTCGTTCCTGAAGGATCGGTCTGACTGAACATTTGGCTGTGAAAGGAAGAATGATCGGCCTGACTAAACAGCTGGCTGTGAAAGAAGGAACGATTTGCCTGACTAAACAGCTGGCTGTAAAAGAAGGAATTTCCTCTGGACCTACGCAGTCCTGGAATGGAAATACTGTGAGTCTAGGATGGAGATGGCCCACGTCATGGCTGTCGCCATATTGCCAGTTCGCTCCTGAAGGATCAGCCTGACTAAACAGCTGGCTGTGAAAGAAGGAATTTCCCCTGAAACTTCCCGTGCAGTCCTGGAATCGGAGAACTGTGAGTTTAGCATGGATATGGACCCCGCCCGGGCTTTCGCCATATTGCCCGTTCGTTCCTGAAGGATCGGCCAGACTGAACAGTTGGCTGTGAAAGGAAGAATGATCGGCCTGACTAGGCAGCTGGCTGTGAAAGAAGGGATGATTTGCCCGACTTAACAGCTGGCTGTGAAAGAAGGAATGCTTTGCCCGACTAAACAGCTGGCTGTAAAAGAAGGAATTTCCCCTGAAACCTACGCAGTCCTGGAATGGAAATACTGTGAGTCTAGGATGGAGATGGCCCACGTCATGGCTGTCGCCATATTGCCAGTTCGCTCCTGAAGGATCAGCCTGACTAAACAGCTGGCTGTGAAAGAAGGAATTTCCCCTGAAACTTCCCGTGCAGTCCTGGAATCGGAGAACTGTGAGTTTAGCATGGATATGGACCCCGCCCGGGCTTTCGCCATATTGCCCGTTCGTTCCTGAAGGATCGGCCAGACTGAACAGTTGGCTGTGAAAGGAAGAATGATCGGCCTGACTAGGCAGCTGGCTGTGAAAGAAGGGATGATTTGCCTGACTAAACAGCTGGCTGTAAAAGAAGGAATTTCCCCTGAAACCTACGCAGTCCTGGAATGGAAATACTGTGAGTCTAGGATGGAGATGGCCCACGTCATGGCTTTCGCCATATTGCTAGTTCGCTCCTGAAGGATCAGCCTGACTAAAAAGCTGGCTGTGAAAGAAGGAATTTCCCCTGAAACTTCCCGTGCTGTCCTGGAATGGCAGAACTGTGAGTCTAGAATATAGATGGTTCCCGTCAGGGCTTTCGCAATATTGCCAGTTCGTTCCTGAAGGATCGGCCTGACTAAACAGCTTGCTGTGAAAGAAGGAATGATTTGCCCGACTAAACAGCTGGCTGGAGAAAGAAGGAATTTCTCTTGAAATTTCATGCGTAGTCCTGGGAATCGTGGAAATCTGTGAGTCCAGCATGGAGACGGACCCCGCCAGGGCTTTCGCCATATTGCCCGTTCGTTCCTGAAGGATCGGCCAAGAAGGAATGACTGGCCTGACTAAACAGCTGGCTATGAAAGGAAAAATGATCGGCCTGACTAAACAGCTGGCTGTGAAAGAAGGAATTTCCCCTGAAACCTACGCAGTCCTGGAATGGAAATACTGTGAGTCAAGCATGGAGATGGCCCACGTCATGGCTTTCGCCATATTGCCAGTTCGCTCCTGAAGAGCCTCAAGTTTTTACGCATTTTCACCTTATGGGTTTCGGAAAAACCAAACAATTTAAAAAGCGTTTATTCAAATATGAATCGGCCTTGTTACGCAACGATATAGTATTGCAGGACCGCTCGAGCGTGAAAAGTAAAGAGGCCGCTATAAATTAATAAGCCGAGAGGGAATACGATAATGTTTTTTTCTCCTCTCCCTCCACCTGTTTTTCTTCCGAAATGAAAACAAGCGGAAGGCCGAGACTGCAGGAAGTGGCCTTAGCCCAGAGTCTCTTCTTTAATATATTCAATATTTCATATTCAACCGAACGATTTTGGTCTTTATTGAATAAATATCGCGGACGAGATTTAAATGTTTAATGATTTACGACATTTTTTTTTTTTGGGAAATCCCCACTATCCATCCACTGAAATGTTTATAAGTACGACCACAAAATATTTTAAAAAAATAAATGACCTATTTTTGAAAAGCTCTTTTAAAGGCGCTTCGAAAAGGTCTAAGTTGTCTACTCTGTATATCTAACGGTTTTTGAGATATTTAAGGATGTATTGTATATAAAAAGGCCGGAAACTTAGCGACGGCCGGCCGGCACAAAAGACAAAAGAGCTCATGATCGGCAGAGATCTTCCTCTACGACCCTTCCCCTAAAACCGTCCATGGAGGGTAAAACAATAATTTCTTTCTAAGAATTTATGGATGTAGGGAGGGGGGGGGTGACCTTGGATGAAAAAAAACCGTTTTCTGAAAAAGTTTAAGTGAATTTGTTGTCAAAAAACAAAGTTTAATGTTTAAACTCATGAATACGTGGATATTTTGATCTCAAACTATAAGAAAAAGGGATGATAAACAAAAAAAAAAAGTTATAAATCAAACTGTTGGAGGGGGGGGGGGGGATAAAAACGGATTTTATTTTTGTTACACAATGTTTTTCTTAAAATTTTACTCAAAACAAACAAAATGTGTAGAAAAGTAACAGAAAATAAGATAAATTTGAAATAAACTTACATTTTGAAGGGCGGATGGCCGAAATTCAAAATTGAGAACAGAAAGGGACGCGAAGGAGACCAAGACGCCATTTTGAACTAACCACTGCTGCCAACCACAGCTTTCTCGACCATAAAATGCAAAAATATCCAATTTTAATATGTATTAAAATATACACAAAACACATTACAACACAATCACACAATATGTTTCAAGCTTAAAATTAAGCAATTAAGCACACTCGGCGTTTTAAGATTTTCCGCGCCTTTTTTCCTGTGATAACTGATGATAAGTGATAACATTTTATTGAAAAATAAAAAACCAAAACAATAATTTTTTTAATAGTTTAAATAGTTGGAACATTAAATTTTTATTCATTTTTAAAATATGTATTAACAGTTGGATACTTTTTGTATTTTATAGTCGAGAAGGCTGTGGTTGGCGGCAGTGGTTAGTTCAAAATGGCGTCTTGGTCTCCTTCGCGTCCCTTTCTGTTCTCAATTTTGAATTTAATTCACCATTTACCATTTAATTTCTAGATAATTAATTATTTAAACTACAAAAATAAAAATTAAATTATTTTTGAGAATTACGTCAAAGCGTAGTGGAGCATGAAAAATCTGGCTGATAAGGCTGGAAGTCTTAGAAGTAGAATCAGTTTTACCAACCGTAATTTTTAAGATCATACCTTCCAGATGGAAATCTTATGTAAAAAACTATAAACCTCACTGCTTGCAGTTCTTTGAGAGTTTTGGAGCCCCAAATTGAAACCGATTTTGACCAATGGTCAGCCTATTTTTAAAAAGGCTGGAAGTCTTACAAGTAGAATCAGTTTTACCAACCGTAATTTTTAAGATCATACCTTCCAGATGGAAATCTTATGTAAATAACTATAAACCTCACAGCTTGCAGTTCTTCGAGAGTTTTGGAACCGAAAATTGAAACCGATTTTGACCAATGGTCAGCCTATTTTTTAAAACCGGCTGGAAGTCTTACAAGTTGAATCAGTTTTACCAACCGTAATTTTTAAGATCATACCTTCCAGATGGAAAATCTTATGTAAATAACCTAAACCTCACAGCTTGCAGTTCTTAGAGAGTTTTGGAACCCAAATTGAAACCGATTTTGACCAATGGTCAGCCTATTTTTAAAAGCGGCTGGAAGTCTTAGAAGTAGAATCAGTTTTACCAACCGTAATTTTTAAGATCATACCTTCCAGATGGAAATCTTATGTAAAAACTATAAACCTCACTGCTTGCAGTTCTTTGAGAGTTTTGGAGCCCAAATTGAAACCGATTTTGACCAATGGTCAGCCTACTTTTAAAAACGGCTGGAAGTCTTACAAGTAGAATCAGTTTACCAACCGTAATTTTTAAGATCATACATACCTTCCAGATGGAAATCTTATGTAAATAACTATAAACCTCACAGCTTGCAGTTCTTCGAGAGTTTTGGAGCTCAAAATTGAAACCGATTTTGACCAATGGTCAGCCTATTTTTTAAAAACGGCTGGAAGTCTTAGAAGTAGAATCAGTTTTACCAACCGTAATTTTTAAGATCATACCTTCCAGATGGAAATCTTATGTAAGAAACTATGTATAAACCTCACAGCTTGCAGTTCTTCGAGAGTTTTGGAACCGAAAATTGAAACTGATTTTGACCAATGGTCAACCTATTTTTAAAAACGGCTGGAAGTCTTACAAGTAGAATCAGTTTTACCAACCGTAATTTTTAAGATCATACCTTCCAGATGGAAATCTTATGTAAATAACTATAAACCTCACAGCTTGCAGTTCTTAGAGAGTTTTGGAACCCAAAATTGAAACCGATTTTGACCAATGGTCAGCCTATTTTTAAAAGCGGCTGGAAGTCTTAGAAGTAGAATCAGTTTTACCAACCGTAATTTTTAAGATCATACCTTCCAGATGGAAATCTTATGTAAAAAACTATAAACCTCACTGCTTGCAGTTCTTTGAGAGTTTTGGAGCCCAAAATTGAAACCGATTTTGACCAATGGTCAGCCTACTTTTAAAAACGGCTGGAAGTCTTACAAGTAATCAGTTTTACCAACCGTAATTTTTAAGATCATACATACCTTCCAGATGGAAATCTTATGTAAATAACTATAAACCTCACAGCTTGCAGAGATGGAAATCTTATGTAAGAAACTATGTATAAACCTCACAGCTTGCAGTTCTTCGAGAGTTTTGGAACCGAAAATTGAAACCGATTTTGACCAATGGTCAACCTATTTTTAAAAACGGCTGGAAGTCTTACAAGTAGAATCAGTTTTACCAACCGTAATTTTTAAGATCATACCTTCCAGATGGAAATCTTATGTAAATAACTGTAAACCTCACAGCTTGCAGTTCTTCGAGAGTTTTGGAGCTCAAAATTGAAACCGATTTTGACCAATGGTCAGCCTATTTTTAAAAACGGCTGGAAGTCTTAGAAGTAGAATCAGTTTTACCAACCGTAATTTTTAAGATCATACCTTCCAGATGGAAATCTTATGTAAGAAACTATGTATAAACCTCACAGCTTGCAGTTCTTCGAGAGTTTTGGAACCGAAAATTGAAACCGATTTTGACCAATGGTCAACCTATTTTTAAAAACGGCTGGAAGTCTTACAAGTAGAATCAGTTTTACCAACCGTAATTTTTAAGATCATACCTTCCAGATGGAAATCTTATGTAAATAACTGTAAACCTCACAGCTTGCAGTTCTTCGAGAGTTTTAGAACCTAAAATTGAAACCGATTTTGACCACTGGTCATCCTATTTGTAAAAACGGCTTCGAGGGTACTCCATGAAAGAGAAAAGCGTTGAATTTTTTTGGATCTCGAGTGCTCTTGACAAATTTAAGTGGGCCAATTAAATAAGATTTGTTAAGAAGTGTATAATCTCAGAGTTGCCCTTTTGGACTACTTATTTTTCCGAAGAGACCGTTATGCAAACTCCGAGTGCGATTCTAAAAGGCGCGCTAAAAGCCTTCTTTTCAGAACGAACAAAATTTTGGACATGAAAACCTATTAAAATCGACTGTTTTTTTTTTAAACTTCTCGATGTGTTGCCTATAATTGTGGACGTGGAGCAATTAACGACGACCAGGAAGTCAGGGGCAAAAACGCCAAAATGCGAATACGCGCAAAAAGTCCTTCGGGAAGCGTTTCGCTCCCAGGAAATCAAACAAAATCGTCGTTCATTAAAAATAAACCCAAATCATTTTTTTTAAAAAGCCTTCTTATTATAGGGCCCTTCAATCTTTGCCATTTTAGGCCAATGAAAATCCGGAAAAATTTTTTTGAAAACGCCTTAAAAAATTTTGTTTCTTATCCGTGGATGAAGATTGACGGAAACTTAAAGAACACGACCTTGGTTTGTTTTTCCTTAATCTACTTCAAAATAGGAACTCAAAAGCGCAAAAATGAATAAAAAAAATAGTTCACGCATCATTCAAAATCATTTAAAGCTTGTTTGTAAGTTTGTACAACCGCAAGAATCCGAGCCGTAATGAATTTCTAACGAGCCTCTCTAGGGTTGGGCCTTTACCCTTGGCATTAGGATGGAATTATATTTCTCTCTTTATCATTTTCTTGACGTCATAAAATTTCGTCTTTTTCGCCCACAAGTTTGGTCAAACGGTCGGCCGTGTCTGCAAGGTGAAAGGTTTAAACCCGATTTCTTGGGAATTTCTACTTATTAAAATTTTTTTGAACGTTTCCTCCTGTCGTGAATCCTGTTTAGATGATTATAAATAATTTTCTAGTGTTTTATACTTCCCCTGTTATACTTCTCCTCCCTATACTTCCCCCTCCGTTTTACATCCCCCCCTATATGCGTCCCCCCCTCCTATACTTCCCCCTCCCAAGTATTCTTTACCAAATTCGGGCGTATTTTGCCCTTTATCTTCCCCTAGAGCTAAATTTTTGTCTTTTTTCTTTCGTTCGGGCGTCTCTGATGATCGACTCAAAATAATCAACTTTTGACAGAAATGAGCAATAAATTTGAATTTCGACCTTCCCATTTAAGATCCTTGATCGTAATCGAAACAATCGGAATAACACCCGAGGGGAAGGATTTGTAATAAAATAAAATTCGAAACCGTACATGGTAACTAGACTTACCTTTCTCCAAGGACTCCAAACCATAAGTTCGAAAGTTATTAAAATTTTAATTATTTCGTATAAAAGTACTTGTTTGAAGAGCTTTCAACGAAAACTTCCTTAAAGAGAAGTAACAATATAGGAGGGGAAGTATAACGGAGGGGAAGTATAACACAGGTGGAAGTATAAGGGAACGAAAGTATAACAAAGGGGGGGAAGTATAAAGGAGGGGGAATGATAAAGTAGGGTAAGAATAAGGGGGGAAGTTTTAATTTTTTTCGAAAAATTTTCCTAGTTTTTTTTAATTTTTGGAGTTTTTTTTAAAAACTTTCCGAGTTTTTTTCGAAAAATTTCCTGGTTTTCCTTTTTTTTTTTTTTTAAATTTTTTAAGGTTTTTGTCCAATAATTTTCCGAGGTTTTCTTTTTTTGCGCTTTTTTTTTCTTGAAAAATTTTCTGAGTTTTTTTTTGAAAAATTTTCTGGTTTTCCTTTTTTTTTAAGTTTTTAGTCCAAAAATTTTCCGGGTTTTCCTTTTTTTTTTTGAAAAATTTTCCGAGTTTTTTTTTTTCGAAAAATTTTTTAAGTTTTTTTTTGTCACAAAAATTTCTCAGTTTTTTATAGGAGGGGGAAGTATAAAGGAGGGGGAAGTATAACAGAGAGGGAAGTATAAAGGAGGGGAAGTATAAGGGAACGAAAGTATAACGAAGGGAGGGAAAAAGTATAAAGGAGGGGGAAGTATAAAGAAGGGGAAGAATAAGGAAGGTGGAATTTTTTTTTTTTAATTTTTAAAGTTCTTTTTTCGAAAATGTTTCTAAGTGTCAAGGTAGAAATAATGGGCTCTTTGGCCTAGGGATATGCCTCTCGTAATGGGTAGAAGTACGAAATTTCTCCCTACTAACAAAAAAAATAATAATTAAAAAGTGGCAATTTTTTACACCAATTCTTAAAAAATAAGGAGTAATTGGTGAAAATTTGGTGAAAATCGGATTAACGGTTCGGCCGCAGCGAATTTTTTAAAATTTCAAACAGACATATCTCCGCCATTTTTTCGAACTTCAAAAATCGCCCTTTACATTCTTCCTCACCGGCTAAAGAAATTTGTGTGAAAATTTGGTGAAAATCGGTTCAAAACTGTAGCCGTGAAGTATTCCGGAAAAAATGCTACGGCCGGCCGGCACCACAGACAAAGTTGGAGATTGGTAAAGATCAATATTCGAATTTAGGGTATCACAATAACTTCTTTAAGGAAGTTAATATAAAACCGACGTAGGCGTTTATGGAAATGAGGAAAGTCGAAAAAAAAAAAAGACTTGAAGACTTCGACCCCGGAAGGTCGACCAGGTTCAAATGTCTTCAGACAAACTTATAATTTTATTCAACCTGGGGGGTGTCTAACGTGGATCCTTGAAGAAAGATGTTATTCCAGCGGAACAGTTCCGTGGAACTGTTCCAAAAATGACTATAGATGGGAGGACAAACGTGACTTCTGTTATCATTTTATTTTTTCGGTTCCAACTTCCCTGTTTCGGCCAAGGATCCCTTTTGTATTCGAGTGTCGTTGTGACATTGCTTTCGGTTCAAATGTAAAATGTCTTTTAAAAAAATCACGTGTGAAATAAACTCATCCTTGCCAATCAAACGGTTCAATGCCTTCGACGCCAATGTCATGAGCGGGTAAATAAGTTTTAATTAGATGCTAAAATATCGTTTAATTATAAGTCGTCTTTTAGGTAGATTTTTAACTTCCTTAAAGAAGTTATTGTGATTCCCTCCATGTCGGGTTTTTGGGGAAGGATTTTCCAGACCCCGGAGGGTTAAAACGAATATTGATCTTTACCGATCTCAACTTTGTCTGTGGTTCCGGCCGGCCGTTACTTTTTTTCGATCAAAGGCTTTTTTTAGATGCTTTTTCCTTGGAAACTGAATTTCTCGGACTTTTTACACCGAGAAACCCTCAATTCCAAATATTTGGGCCATCAATAAACACCATTTTAACCGGTTTTTAGGCGTTTTCCTAATTTTTTTTTAAAATCAAGATTTAGGTAGATGTAGGCGTTTTTCTCGGTTTTTCTTTCTTTCTTTTAACGAGATAAAACTCTTTTTCCCCGTAGTTTTCGGATTACTCCTCAGTTTTCAACTAAGAAACCCTTTTTTTCCCCATTTTAAAGCCTTTCTTAAGTTTTTAGACGGAAAAAAATCAGTAAAAAACCTTTTTTTTTTCACCGAAATGTTAGCTTTCTACTGAGATTACTCGACTTTAAGGCGTTTTCCTCAGTGTTTTGGCAGGAAAAAAACTTTTTGTTGTGTTTTTTTAGGAGTATTTCTCAGTTTTTGACAGAGAAAATCTATTTACCTGATTTTAATGGATTTCTCTCATTTTTTTGGCAGAAACAAAAAATTGTTTTCGCCCGAAATTTCAAGAGTATTCATCAGTTTTCGAACGATAACCCTTTTTACCCGATTTTAAGGCCATTTCCTCAGAACCTTTTTTGCTGTATTTTAGGAGTATTTCACAGTTTTTGACCGAGAAATTCTATTCACTTGATTTTAAGGGATTCCCCTCATTTTTTTGGCAGAAAAAAAAATTTTTTTTTACCCGAATTTTCAAGAGTATCATCAGTTTTTGAACGATAAACCCTTTTTTGGCGTTAAGGCTTTTGATTTTAAGGCATTTTCCTCATTGTTTTGGCAGGGAAAAAAAAACCTTTTTTGTGTATTTTTAGGAGTATTTCTTAGTTTTTGACCGGAAAATCTATTCACCTGATTTTAAGGGATTTCCCTCATTTTTTTGGCATAAAAAAAATTGTTTTCGGCCGAATTTTCAAGAGTATTTATCAGTTTTTGAACGATTTACCCGATTTTAAGGCGTTTTTCTCAATATTTTTTCCGAGAAAAAACGTATTCCTCAGTTTTTGACCGAGAAAATCTATTCAGCTGATTTTAAGGGATTTCCCTAATTTTTTTTGGCTGAAAAATTGTTTTCTCCCGAATTTTTAAGAGTATTCATCAGTTTTTGAACGATTTATCCCATTTTAAGGCGTTTTTCTCAATATTATACCGAGAAAAAATATAATATTTTTTCTGGATTTTTAGAAGTATTCCTCAGTTTTTGACCGAGAAAATCTATTCACCTGATTTTAAGGGATTTCCCTCATTTTTTTTGGCAGAAAAAAAAATTGTTTTCGCCCGAATGTTCATGAGTATTCATCAGTTTTTGAACGATAAACCCATTTTACCCGATTTTAAGGCGTTTTCCCAGTGTTTTGGCAGGGAATAAAAAAAACCTTTTTTGTTGTATTTTTAGGAGTATTTCTCAGTTTTTGACCTATAAAATCTATTTACCTGATTTTAAGGAATTTCCCTCATTTTTTGGCAGAAAAAAAAAATTGTTTTCGCCCGAATTTTCAAAATTATTCATCAGTTTTTGAACAATTTACCCGATTTCAAGGCGTTTTTCTCAATATTTTTACCGGAAAAAATTTTTTTTCTGGATTTTTATAAGTATTTCTCAGTTTTTGACCGAGAAAACCTTCTCCTCAGTTTTTTGACAGAAAAAAAAAAACTTTTCCTTGCATTTTTGGGGGCATTCCTCGGTTTTTGACCAATTTTATGTTTTTCCTTGCATTTTTGGGGGCATTCCTCGGTTTTTGACCAATTTTATGTTTTCCCCTAATTTTTATTGGCAAAAAAAAAAAAGTTTTTCTCCTTTTTGACTATTTTACATTTATTTTTTAACGAGAAACCCTTGATAACTATTAGAAGTCCAACAGATCCTGCATCCTTTTTGCCCCCTAGATCTCATTGAGGGAAAAAAATAATTTGGTTTATTTTGTTAGCTAGTATATTTTTATAATTAAATTAATAACGAAGATTTTACAATGAACGATGTCTTTCCGTGTACACCTGTGGGAGTTTAGAGTATAAACAAAACAAAGATTTTTTTTAACCGTGATGCCGTAAAACCAGATTTATCCGGTTTAATTCGCAAGGACGATCATGTTTTTCCGACGTTTGTGTACGCTAGGGGTTAGAGAACCAGTCCCGGAGCGATTAAGTTTATAAACGGAAAAAAAAAGTAATCATCTGGATGAAGGGTGCGGTCATGGCGAAGGCATTTCATTCATTTAGGCACACCTTGAGAACTTCGCTTTTATTTTAGGACAAAGGATCTTTATGGAAATATAAGATGGACATTTACGTAATATTATTATAAATAGGCTGATATTTTTTCCTCAAAACGCCGAGGCAAACTGCATTCCTACACTACCGGCACTACCGTAGAGTAATGATGGTTTAGCTAGGCGTTCCTAGAAAAACGTACGTCTCCAGCGCAAAGAAAGTACTTCTTTGAAGAGCTTCCAACGAAAACTTCCTTAAAGAGGAGGCGGAAGTATAAGTCAGGGGAAGTATAACAGAGGGGGAAGTATAACAGAGGGGAAGTATAAAGGAGGGGGGGATAACGGAGGAATTATCACTTATACTTCCCCCACTGTTATACTTCCCCTGACTTATACTTCCGCCTACTCTTTAAGGGGAGTATTACATATTTTGAAAATTTTTAGGGGGAAGTGTAACGGAGGGGAGTATAACGGAGGGGGGAGTGTAAGGGAACGAAACAATATTGGAGGGGGAAGTATATTGGAGGGGAAGTATAACAGAGGGGGAAGTATAACGGAGGGGGAGTATATAGGAGGGGGGTTAACGGTGGAGGAAGTATAATGGAGGGGGGAGTATAACGGAGGGGGGAGTGTAAGGGAACGAAAAAATATTGGAGGGGGAGTATAACGGAGGGGGGAGTGTAAGGGAACGAAACAATATTGGAGGGGGAGTATAACGGAGGGGGGGTAGGGAACGAAACAATATTGGAGGGGGAAGTATAAGTCAGGGAAGTATAACAGAGGGGGAAGTGTAACGGAGGGGGTAGTATAACGCAGGGGGGAGTATAACGGAGGGGGGAGTGTAAGGGAACGAAACAATATTGGAGGGGGAAGTATATTGGAGGGTAAGTATAACAGAGGGAAGTATAAGGCAGGGGAGGTATAACAAAGGGGGAAGTATAACGGAGGGGGAAGTATAACGGAGGCGGAAGTATAAGGGAACGAAAGTATGACGAAGAGGGAAAGTATAAAGGAGGGGAAAATATTATGGAGGGGGAAGTTTTTTTTTTCGAAAAATTTTCCGAGTTTGTTCTTTGCAAAATTTTCCAAGTTTGTTTTTTTCGAAAAATTTTCTAATTTTTTTTTGTTCCAAAACACTTTCGCACAGATATTACTTTCCAATATATGAGCTTTAAAAAAGTCGGAAATTTTTTTACAAAAGCTCTTTCTCGTTATTTTTTAATTTTTCCTAAAAGTTTTTCCTTTGGAAAATGGAAAACTTACTTTTTGACTAAAATATTTTTTTCCCAAAAAACCGCCAGCCATTTTTAAGGTTTTGACGAGCTCTTTCCAAAAACATGAAAAACCCGATGAATAGTTTTTGTCGTAATCCTTTTGCAAAGGATTTGTAGGAAAAATACCCGCGCGCTAATAATTATTTCCAAGAAAAATTTCTTCTCTTGTACAACATTTTCACCCCGATTATAGTTTTAAAATCACCAATCACCTTCATGTTGGCCCAGATCTGTCAGAAGACTGTCACAGCCATAAGTAGCTCAAAAATCTATCAAAGGGTATCAAATTTGTAATTAATAATCTAACGATTATTTGGTCCTTGATATCGAAATTAATAAAAGTCACGAGTTTAATTTTAAACCGCCATCCGGGGCCTCTTTTTTTATAATGATAGCCTTTCTTCATGGACGGAGTTCAATATAATCGAATTCATAATTGCCGTGATTAATACCTACTATCACCAAGTATTTATATCAGAATTGATTTGTTGAGCGATATTTTTTTAAAAGGGTGGGGAAGAACGACTATTCAAATTTCATGCCCTGAAGCAACGTAAAATTTTTGCTCTTCTCAAATTATTTTAGAAAGTCGGATCTGTATTACTCCGGAGTTGTAGGTCAAAAAAAAAAAATTAATAAAACAAATCATTTTTATCAAAATTTTACACTACGCACTGAATTTTTAAAAGCCGTCAAATATTGACCAGAAGTTTTTTTAAAAATTTATTTCGTCGCGTTAGTTTCCTAGGTTTTCAGGAGAGCTAAAATACGGATTAATTTCTCAATGGAATCAATGCATCACCTGTTGGCTAAATCGTGAACTACGCGTTTTCTGTTGGTAATAGGGTTAAACTACCAACGGAATTCGATTCTGCACAAAATTTACCATCAGAAACTATGCCTAACTCAAAATTGATAAAAGTACCTGTTTGAAGAGCTTCCAACGTAAACTTCCTTAAAGAGAAGTAACAATATAGGAGGGGGAAGTATAACAGAGAGGGAAGTATAAGTCAGGAAGTATAACGATGGAGGAAAGTATAACAGAGGGGGAAGTATAAAGGAGGCGAAAGTATAAGGGAGGGGAAGTATAAGGGGGGAAGGATAAGAAAGGAGAAGTATAAGGGAGGCGGAAGTTTTTCGAAAATTTTTCCAAGTTTTCTTTTTTTCGAATAATTTTCCAAGTTTGTTCAAGAAATTTTGTAAGTTTTTTTAAATTTTCCGAGCTTATTTTTTTGAAAAATTTTCCGGGTTTTCTTTTTTTTTTTTTTTTTGCGCTTCTTTTTTTGGAAAAATTTTTTTAAGTTCTTTTTTTCGAAAATTTTTCTAAGTGTCAAGGTAGAAATAATGGGCTCTTTGGCCTACGGATGTGCCTCTCTTAATGGGCAGAAGTACGAAATTTCTCCCTACGAAGACGATAACCACCAAATATGTAAATAAAAAATCAGTTGCAAAATTTTGAAAAGGGAAATTCATCCACGATTTTTGCATCACTGGCTTCTGAGTAACCTCTAAAGTTTGTAATCTTCCCACTTTCTAGGCGGCCAGCGATACTTTTTAAGTTGATAAAGTTTTTACAAGGTAATTCTTTGAAGTTCTTCATTTTCTCAATCTTTTTGATTTTATAGATTTTATTGCTGTCATAAAATGGCGAATGATGAATCGCTCAACGGCAGCTGCGACTCCGCCGAAATAACACCACCTGTAGCTTTTGTTCTTGACGAACATTTAGAATTTATTGACATACTTGACAGTAAGTTTATTTATTTATTTATTTCTGTTTTTTATTTTCATTTCAGATTCTTCAAATGCATATTTGCTTCTTGGTGCGTCTAATTTAGTTAAAAAAGACTGGACTGGTGGCATTTGGTATTACGACATCCTGAATTGGCACCTCGACCTGAAAATGCTGCAGCATCCATGCCTACTTTTTGTGCCAACGCTGCTGGCGAATTGATAGATCAGATATGGTAACACTGCTAAAAATTTGCATTTCTTATTCTCTTTTGCAATTTCCGCCTAAAAACCCTTCTTTACACATTTTTGAGCTGTTTTTCTGGTTGAAGTACCCCATGGGACCAGATTTTTGGTTTTTTTTAACTTCCTTAAAAAAGTTAATGTGATACCCTCCACGTCGGGTTTTTAGGGAAGGGTCTTCTAGATCCCGGAGGGTCAAATGGAATTTTTGACCAAAAATCGCCTTTTAAGGCATTTTCGACTATAAATCGCCTTTTTTAAGGCGTGTTTGACAAAAAGTTGTCTTTATAAAGGCATTTTTGACAGTTTTTGTCTATGAAACTACAGATTTAAGGCATTTTTGACCAAAAATTGTCTTTTTAAAGGCATATTAACAGTTTTTGTCTTAGAAACAAACTAAGTTAAGGCATTTTTCACAGTTTTTGTCTTAAACAACGTTTTTAAGGCATTTTGGACAAAATTGCATTCTTAAGGCATTTTTGACCAAAATTGCCTTTTTTAAGGCATTTTTCACAGCTTTGTTTTAGAAACAACTGACAGATTTAAGGCATTTTGAAAAAAAAAAAGTCTATTTTAAGGAATTTTCACAGTTTTTGTTTGGAAACAACAGATTTAAGGCATTTTTGACTCAAATTGCCTTGTTAAGGCATTTTTCACAGTTTTTGTTTTAGAAACAACAGATTTAAGGCATTTTTTACCAAAATTGCCTTTTGTAAGGCATTTTTCACAGTTTTGTCTAAAAAACAACGGATTTAAGGCAGTTTTGACCAAAAATTTCCTTTTTAATGGCATTTTTCACCAAAATTGCCTTTTTTTAAGGCATTTTTCACAGTTTTTGTTTAGAAACAACTGACAGATTTAAGGCATTTTTGAAAAAAAAATCTTTTTTAAGGCATTTTCACAGTTTTGTTTTGGAAACAACAGATTTAAGGCATTTTTGACCCAAATTTCCTTTTAAGGTATTTTTCACAGTTTTTGTTTTAGAAACAACTGACAGATTTAGGCATTTTGAAAAAAAAAAAAGTCTTTTTTAAGGCATTTTTCACAGTTTTTGTTTTGGAAACAACCAGATTTAAGGCATTTTTGACCCAAATTACCTTTTTAAGGCATTTTTCACAGTTTTTGTTTTAAAAAAACAGATTTAAGGCATTTTTGACCAAAATTGCCTTATGTAAGGCATTTTTCACAGTTTTTGTCTAAAAAACAACGGATTTAAAGATTTTTGACCATAATAGCATTTTTAAGGCATTTTGACCAAAATTGCCTTTTTTAAGGCATTTTTCACAGTTTTTGTTTTAGAAACAACCGTTAACTGCATTTTTTGGTGTTTTTGTTTTTTTTTTTTTGGTCAGAATAACTTTTATGGGATTTTTCACCTAAGAACACCCATTTTACCGGATTTTGGTATTTTCCTCGATTTTCATCAAGGCTCCAGAGAACTTTTCTAGTTTTTTGGGTGAAAAACGTCGGAATTATTAGCGTTTGCATTATACGGCATATTTCGTCAATTTAAGTGCATTTAAGTCCAATAATAATGAAGGTCAAGGTTTCGCTTGGCGGGCTGAACGCTGCCGCGTTCCTAGATAAAACTTTCTGCGATATATCGATATGTCGATATTTTTCTTCCGATATATTGGTGCACCGATATATTTGTTCCGATATATCGGTGCACCGATATATTTGTTCATATATCGGTGCCACCGATATTTTTCCGATATATCGGTGCCACCGATATATTTGTTTCCGATATATCGGGTCGACCGATATATTTGTTTCTATATTAGTCGACGATATATCGATATTTTTATATATCGCCTATCCTTACCCGTGAGACAGCTTAGCCTCAAAAATTTACTGTTTTCCATTATTTACCATGTATTTTTCAGTGTATCTTTGGAGATGATGAAGGAAATAAATATATACAAGATGTCAAAACAAAGAAATAATTTTCAAATGGAAATTTCCAAGGAAATATGCCCTTCGTACATAAGTTCGCTCAGTCTTTCACCTTCGAAAGCAAGAACCGTCATAGCGTCTTCTCAGAAGTATTAAAATTAAAGTTCATAATTTATTATTGAAATATTTTCAGTATAAGTCTTTTTGAAAATAAAATATTTATGGAAAGCAAAACGTATCATGGAGCGCACGTAAAGAAGATAACGTGCGTCCACTGGGGACCTCAGGATGACATTTTTATCTCGACCAGTATTGATAAAACTGCCATTTTATGGATCTTCGTCAGAGTAAACCTGCCTTAGGTATTATTAAACTTTTCGTTACTTCCCCTCCCTTATACTTCCCCCTTCGTTATACTTTCGTTACCTTACACTTCCCCTCTGTTATACTTCCCTTGACTTATACTTCTCCTCCATTATATTCCCGTCCGTTATACTTTCCCTCTTTAATACTCTATATTTTTACTTCTCTTTAAGGAAGTTTTCGTTGGGAGCTCTTCAAACTAGTACTTTACAACATTTTTAGCGTTGACCTCAAATTGCGATGAGATCCTTTTTTTACTTTCCAAAAGTAGGATTTTTTTGGTCCAAAGGGCCGGATTATAGGTTTTCGGACCAAGGTTCCAAATAATGGTTTTTGGACCAAAGGGCCGGATTATAGGTTTTTTAGACAAAGGGCCGGTTATAGGTTTTCAGACTAAGTTCCAAAATATAGGTTTTTTTGGACCAAAGGGCCGGATTATAGGTTTTCGGACCAAAGTTCCCAAATATTCGGACAAAGGGCCGGATTATAGGTTTTCGGACCAAATGTCCAGAATCTAGGTTTTTTTGGACCAAAGGTCGGGATTATACATAAGTTTCGGCCCAAAGTTCCAAAATAAAAGTTTTTGGACCAAAGGGCCGATTATAGGTTTTTAGACCAAAGAGCCGGTATAGGTTTTCGGACCTAAGTTCCAGAATATTGGTTTTTTAGACCAAAGTGGAGGATTATAGGTTTTCGGACCAAATGTCCAAAATATAGGTTTTTTCGGCCAAGGTCCGGATTATATGTTTTCGGACCAAACTTCCAAAATTCAGGTTTTTTGGGACCAAAGGGCAGGATTATAGTTTCAGACCGAAGTTCCAAAATTTAGTTTTTTTTTTATCCAAAGGGCTGGATTATAGTTTTCGGGTCAAGTTTCAAAATATAGGTTCTTCGACCAAAGGGCTGGATTATAGGTTTCGGACCAAATATTCAGAATTTAGGTTTTTTGGGTTTTTTCCTCGATTTTGTAGTTATTGTAGCAAAGAACTCTTTTTAGGGTGTTTTCTTAAATTTTTTAGACCATAAAAACATGCTCAGCCATAGCCCAGTGTCCAGAATGTTCTTCTTATTTTAAATTTTCTCATTTTTAGCAATTTATGAAGACGAAAATAATTCTCTGAAGTCAGCTTCGTGGTTAAATCCGAATGAAGTCGCCATCGGAACGCTTTCTGGTGAATTACTCTGCGTAGACATCCGTTCATTTTCTACTTACACTACTTTACACTCAGCCCATTTTCACAAACCCGTTCATAAAATGCGTTTAAATTCAAATACTGGGTTTGTTCAGTTCAGAAAAATATTTATTGAAATTTGCTTTTTTTTAGTGCCCTAGCTGCCTGTTTTGACTCAAATCACGTTATGGTTATCGACAATAAGTTTAACATGATGTAAGTTATTTTTAAATTATTTAATTAATTATTTATTTATTTTAAGATACTCAAATGACTCCCATAAAAATGTGGTTCGTGGTTTAGCCTGGCACCCACTGAACGGCCAGCTCTATTCTTGTGGCTACGGCGCCCAGATCGTCCGCCACGAATTACCAACATTGTGATAGACCTCCGCTGTACAAAATTTGACTTATTGTTTTTCTCAATGTTTTTTACAAATTTTTTTTTAGTTCCTTAATTTTTATGTTTTTTTTTCATTATATTGTTCTTTTTAAGCAATTTTTTCTTTCTGGCCTGGCACCCATTGAACGGCCAGCTCTATTCTTGTGGCTACGGTGCCCAAATCGTCCGCCACGAATTACCAACATTGTGATAGACCTCCGCTGTTCAAAATTTGACTTATTGTTTTTCTCAATGTTTTTTTTTTTTTTCATTATATTGTTCTTTTTAAGCAATTTTTTCTTTTTCTACCTATTTTCAAATTCGAAGAGAAGTTATTGTGATACCCTTCATGTGCTGAACCGTGGCTGGAAGGTTTCAGTTGGAGCCCGTTTTTGGACTAAAGGGCCGGATTATAGGTTTTTTGGACCAATATTCAGAATTTAGGTTTTTGGACCAAATGTTAGAATTTTGGTTTTTTGGACCAAAGGGCCAGATTATAAGTTTTCGGAACAAAATTTCCAAAATAAGGTTTTTGGACCAAAGAGCCGGATTATAGGTTTTTAGACAAGGGCCGGTAGGTTTTCAGACCTAAGTTCCAAGTATAGGTTTTTTTAGATCAAAGTTGAGGATTATAGGTTTTCGGACCAAATGTCCAATATAGGTTTTTTTGACCAAAGGTCCGAATTATAAGTTTTCAGACCAAAGTTCCAAAATAAATTTTTTTTTTACCTAAGGTCCGGATTATAGGTTTTCAGACCAAAGTTTCAAATATTGGTTCTTGGACCAAAGGGCCGGATATAGGTTTTCGGACCAAATGTTCAGAATTTAGGTTTTTTGGGTTTTTTCCTCGATTTTGTAGTTATCGTAGCCAAGAAACTCTTTTAGGGTGTTTTCTTAAATTTTTTATACCATAAAAACATGCTCAGCCATAACCCACTATCCAGAATTTTATTTTTAAAATTTCTCATTTTTAGCAATTTATGAAGACGAAAATAATTCTCTGAAGTCAGCTTCGTGGTTAATTCGAATGAAGTCGCCATCGGAACGCTTTCTGGTGAAATACTCTGCGTAGACATCCGTACATTTTCAACTTTACACTCAGCCCATTTCACAAAAAACCCGTTCATAAAATGCGATTAAATTCAATACTGGGTTGTTCAGCTTATAAATCAATTTATTGAATTTTGCTTTTTTTTTTAGTGCCCTGGCTGCCTGTTTTGACTCAAATCACGTTATGGTTATCGACAATAAGTTTAACACGATGTAAGTTATTTTAAAATTATTTAATTAATTATTTATTATTTAAGATACACAAATGACTCGCATAAAAATATGGTTCGTGGTTTGGCCTGGCACCCATTGAACGGCCAGCTCTATTCTTGTGGTTACGGCGCCATTGTCCGCCACGAACTACCAACATTGTGATAGACCTCCGCTGTACAAAATTTGACTTATTGTTTTTCTCAATGTTTTTTACAAATTTTTTTTAGTTCCTTAATTTTTATGTTTTTTTTTTTCATTATATTGTTCTTTTTAAGCAATTTTTCTTTCTGGCCTGGTACCCATGAACGGCCAGCTCTATTCTTGTGGCTACGGTGCCCAAATCGTCCGCCACGAATTACCAACATTGTGATAGACCTCTGCTGTTCAAAATTTGACTTATTGTTTTTCTCAATGTTTTTTACAAATTTTTTAAGTTCCTTAATTTTTATGTTTTTTTTCATTATATTGTTCTTTTTAAGCAATTTTTTTGTTTTTCTACTATTTTCAAAGTCGAAAGAGAAGTATTGTGATACCCTTCATGTGCTGAACGTGGCTGGAAGGTTTCAGTCTTGGAGCCCGGGGTTCGATCCTAGGATGGTAGAGGGATTTTTGTTTGGAAGTTAAATTCTAAATAAATTTTCTTCTACAAAAGGCCTGGAGTTGGCTCCGAAAAGGGCAATATGGCGAGAGCCCCCATCTGGGTTACCCCCCCCCCCCACCTTGTTACAGCCAATAGCTAACAAGTAAAAAGAGTAGATTAACCAATAGGAAGAAGGCCTCTTGCTCATGGTTAAATACAGCTCTTTTTCATCATCAGTCATCACCCTTCATGTGCTTGAGGGAACCTCTTGCTCATGGTTAACCACAGCTCTTTTTCATCATCAAGTCCCTTCATGTGCTTGAGGAACTTCCCAGACCCCCTCGAGGGTAAATTCGTTTACCATCGTCTTGGTGCCGTCCGGCCGTCCCCAGTTTTTCTGGAACACTTCACGGCGCAATTCGATCAAATTTTCACAGTGGAGGAGTAGGAATATCGTGAGCCTGACGGATAACGCCGAAAAGAATCAAAGGTCAATTCACAAAATGATTTTTGCTCACGACCGGTTTCGGCTTTTATAAAAAGCCATCATCAGGTGGCTACAAAACGAAAACAAGAATTACCATCAAGAACTTGACATTTAAGATTTTTATATTCACGACCGGTTTCGGCTTTTATAAAAAGCATCATCAGGTGGCTAGAAAACGAAAACAAGAATTTTTATTGTTCACGACCGGTTTCGGCTTTTATACAAAATCCATCTTCAGGTGGCTACAAAACGAAAACAAGAATTATCATCAAGAACTTGACATTTAAGATTTTTATTATTCACGACCGGTTTCGGCTTTTATAAAAAGCCATCATCAGGTGGCTACAAAACGAAAACAAGAACTATCATCAAGAACTTGACTTTATGATTTTTATGTTCACGACCGGTTTCGGATTTCATAAAAGCCATCATCAGGTGGCTAGAAAACGAAAACAAGAACTATCATCAAGAACTTACATAATAATATGCAAGTTCTTGATGACAATTGTTCTTGTTTTCGTTTTGCAGCCACCTGATGATGGCTTGTTGAGCCGAAACCGGTCGTGATCAAGAAAATCATTTTGTGAGTTGACATTTGTTTCTTTTTTGACGTTTTCCCTTTTACTAATTTCCGATATAGGTCCAAATGTTTTTAAAAAAATTATTAAGGTATTTTTATAACTTTTTATTTTTCTTACTTAGAATTTTGTACATTTTTCAATCTACAGTATAATATTTTAACAATATACATTGTTTGTTAATAAGAAAAATATTTATTTTTATTTTTTTTTTCCAAAGTTATTTACAAAAAAAATTAATACAATTTAGGGTGACTACTACGAAACCCTTTATTTACAATATTCTAGTAGCGAGGGGCGATGGCACTAAAATCGACCTAAATTTTGGCTCCCTGGGTTTTTTGGGCTACTTTTTGAAAATATACACTACAATTTTAGTGTTTTTTATTTTGGATTTGTGCTTAAAAATAAAAACACGCTAAGGCTGGGAAATCAATCAGTCTAAAAAAGAAATAAAAAAAAATTAAGACACTGGCATTAAGGCAGTGGATTGCCAGAGACTAGTGTTTTTTGTAAAATGATGACACCGGGAAGATGGAATGTTGGTATGACTGATTAATTTATATTATAAAATTGACTAGCGACAAATTTGCGGCTACTCGTGAGCAGAGAAGTGAAAAAAAAAATGGGAAAAAAAGGAGCTGGCAAACACTAAACTCCGGTAGAGATCTCTGTAGTAGAGATATAGGTTATAATAACCTTATATAGGTTATAACCTATATAGGTTATATATCACAAGTGAGCGAGGATTTCCATCTGGTCGGAGCGGCTGTTGTGTATGAGTGGTTCCGGCGCTCCGGAGATGGTCACGATGACTGGCCCCGTCGGCTCTTCTGCAGTCTGAACGATGGTTACGACGTTTTCTTTGGTCGGCTCTTCTTTTAGTTGTGAGGCGTTGATGTTGACAGAACTGAGGACAGAGGACGCCTGTCGCGAGTGGTCGCGGTAAATCAGGTCGGCAGCTGCTCGTCCGCGATCTGTAGCTCGGCGGCCGGCTATAATCTCCACCTCCTCCAACCATCAGTCCACTCTAAAAAATCAAATTAATCTTTTAACTTACTTTTTTTGTTTATTTTACCTGAGAAGAGTGGGAGGATGGGATCTATAAGTTGGCGGCGGACTGGCCGCATTGTGTCTGTCTAAAAGAAGAAGACGAAGCCTGTATTCCTGCATACTCGCTTGGTATGACGGCGGAGGAGCTCTGTATGAAATTCCGGGTACATCATTGCCGCGTATGGATGATGGGGACGTCCGTAGGAAGGTGGAAGACGCGGGGAAAACCTTCGGTTTGGATCAGTCGGCTCGGAATTCGACGAAAAAACCGAACATACTACGCCACGGTGGCGCTTCATGTGACATCAGCCGCCACGCCACGCCGCTAACTGTGACTAAAACAACTCCAACACCTGAAAAAAACGGTTGATCAATAGTTTATTAAACTTTGTGGCCATTAAAATTTGCGGTCATTTCACAAAGGTCTTTGCTGTAGCGGCAGTCGCTCGTTACCGGAGAAACTATTGTTTGAACTTTCGGCGGGCCGGGGGGAAGGCCAACCAGTCGGAAATATCGAGCGAAACCGTTTTTATAAAACAATAAAATTACGGCTTACTTTTTTTTTTATCTACCTAATCTTAAAAATCAAAATCACGCTCTATTTACGCCGATTTTGGAGGTTCCCAAGGCCCCTCAAAGTTAAATTAAAAAAAAAAGAAAAGTCTCAGGATTCTAGGAGGAATTTAGCTCAGCGGCCTCAAATTTTGACAATAGGGGCTTCAGATAAACCGGCCCCTATTTTATACTTTTTAACACATTTTGTTTTTAGAAATTTTTTTTAACGAAAAAGATCTAAGAGTAAAAAAAAATCCCGTTAAACGATTGATATAAGGCCGACAAAATGGGAAAAAAATGTTTTTGGGAAAGGGGAGGGGGGGGGGGTAAGTATTAAGGAGGTTTTTTTTCAAAAAATTTTTTAAGTTTAGTTTGAAAAATTTAAAGTTTTTTTTTCGAAAATTTTTTAAGTATCAGGTAGAAGTAATGGGATTTTTGGTCTAGGGAGGTCCTCTCGTAACGGGTGGAAGTATCAAATTTCTCCCTACTAAAAAAACATAATTTATGGCACAAAAATTCGTAAAAATATAAGGAGTATTTTGGTGAAAATTTAGTGAAAATCGGTTCGGCAGCTAGGGTTTTTCCGGCACCCGATTTTAGGATGTTTCTCTCCGAATTTCAGACAAGGAACCGCCATATCAGATTTTAAGTCGTTTTTCTCGCTATTTCAATCCTCTCACTAGATTTCCAGGTTTTTGCCCTGAAAATTCTTTTTATGCAGAATTTCAGGATTACTTTCTCAGTTTTTCGGCAGAGAAACCACGATTATCCGGACAGTAAACCGCTTTTATCTTTTTTTGGCCGAGAGCCCCCTTGACAGGATTTTTTAGACTTTTTAGTATTTTTCTTGTACTTTGGAAATCTAAAATTTCTAGGCCAAAAACTCCCATTTTTTAAAAAATAATTTTCGATTTCTCGTTTTTTGGCGGGTAAAGAAACCCATTTCAGGATTTTCTGCCACTTTACTCCTATTTTCGGCCAAAAAAAACATCCTTTTCAGCGGATTCTGGGGCGGATTTTTGGTTTTGTCGGCAAAAATCTCCCTTTTTTACAGTATTTCCGGCTACTTTCCATGCTTTTTTGCCAGTAAATCCTTCCTTTACCGTATTTTTGGACGTTTCCTCAGTTTTTTTCGGCCAAGAAAACCCTTCTGCCACTCCACGTTTTTGGACAAGGAACATCCCTTTCACCGGATTTTGGGAGCTTTTGATTTTTTTCGGCTAGAATCTCCCTTTTTCAAAGAATTTTCGCTTATTTGCTATTTTGGCCGCAAAATCTTCCACTGGCCTACTTACCGTTTTTCACAGTTTGTGGGGCACAAAACATATGTTTGGCGTTTTTCTTATTTACCCCTTTTTAGGTCTATTCCTCAAAACTATTCCACCCCTTAAATTCTCTTCAACCCTCTATTGAAAATTGTTGTCAATTGACTGAATCCGAATATCCGGAGGTTCAAAGATCAAGAAAACGCGAATTATTTTTTCTTCGGTTATTTTTTTTCCCCCAACTTCTGAACTCAAATTGTAAAAGGACATCAACGTCAAAACCGGGGGACTTTACGTCTTTTCTTTAGGGTTTTAGGACTTTTTCTTTCAGCCTTTTTTTCTCTCTCTCTCTCCCTCACCGTCCTCGTAAATCAGATTTAGCCCGGAGCGGATTCCATCACCTGCGGATTAAATTGAATCAATAAACGACCCGGAGATAATTTTCTGGAGAATTTCTTTCCCCAAGTTCAATACTTTGATAAGTGTGGGGAGAAAAAAACACAAAATTTCGTCCTTTTTGTAGTTCACGTAAAAAGAGGGACGATCTCCCGCATCCTTGAAATTTGCATTTGACTTCTGACGGGAATATCAGATTTCTCCCTAATGCGATCGTCGATCCGGAAAAACAATGTGAAAGTCCTTTCCTTTCACTAGGGACACCCGCCATTTTAAACAAGAAAAAAGGATAAAAAAAAAATACGTATAAAAGGAATCAAAGTTGGGCTCTTTTATTATTCAGATTTCGAGAAAGTACACGGTCACGTCTGACCTTTTAATCCTTTTTGATGTATTTAAAAAAAAAAACGAGAGGAAAAGTAAAGATTTTTGAGGTTTCGGGGTTAAAAGTTCAACGTTTTCCTCGGTACAATCGCTTCTATTTACATAATTTTGAGGCTTTTTTCAAGGTCAATGTTATCAAATTTTTGTGAGTTTTTCGGCTAACTCCCTTCTCACTTAAAATTTTGCTGCTTTTTGACCTAAAAACCCCATTTTGACCGGATTTTTTTCCCTCAGCAGTCCACAGTTGCAGGCTTACCAACTGTTGGCTATCGCCATATTGCACAGCCTCCTAGATCGATTTCCATATTGTACCTTTTCCGACACGATAATCCACGTATTTACGAAAAATTTTTCAGCCACAGTTTTCATCCGATTTTCACCAAATTTCACCAATTACTCCTTATATTTTTAAGAATTTTGGTGTAAAAAAATTGCCACTTTTTAATTATTATTTTTTTAGTAGGGAGAAATTTCATACTTCTACCCATTACGAGAGGCACATCCCTAGGCCAAAGAGCCCATTATTTCTACCTTGACACTTAAACAAATTTTCGAAAAAAAAGAACTTAAAAATTCCCTCCCCCCCCCCCCCCAAAAAAGCGGCAAAAAAACGCGGAAAATTTCGACAAAACAAACTCCGAAAACTTTGGAAATTTTTCAAAAATAAACTTAAAAAATTTTTCGAAAAAAAAAACAAAAAAAACTCCCCCCTCCCTTATACTTCCCCTTTTTATACTTTACCTCCCTTCGTTACACTTCGTTCCCTTATACTTCCTCCTCTGTTATACTTCCCCCTCCGTTTTACGTTCCCTCCGTTATACTTCCCCCTCCTATATTGTTACTTCTCTTTAAAAGGAAGTTTACGTTGGAAGCTCTCCAAACCAGTACGTTTTTCCCTCAGCAGCCAACAGTTGCAGGCTTACCAACTGTTGGCTATCGCCATATTTCACAGCCTCCTAGATTGATTTCCATTTCCCAGTTTTCCGACACGATAATCCACGAATTTACGAACAATTTTAATTTTTTCAGATTTCTCCCCTTTTTGTTTTTATTTTCTATTGACATAATAGAATATCGTGCCCGGATAAAGGGCCTGTGGTAGATACACGATAACGTGGGCGTAACCCCGGGGTTTAATTACTTACCCGCTCTCATAGCCATAAATCGACGATTTTGAAATTTCCCCGTCCGTGAGATGCTATCGATAAAACGAAAAAAATTTTTTTAAGCCGATTGTAAATTTGGTCTGTTTCAAGTATACGTGAGTTGAATTCAAAATGGTGGACATTAAGCGAACACATATTGCGGACACCATTAGCCTTTTGTGAACTCGGCTCTTTTAGGGGGTTTAATTTAGAAAAAATGGCGATTAGTCCTTTGTAAATAAAACAACAAAGAGAATTTTTTTTGAGGATGAAAACGACTATAATTCGGTCTATTAAGTAGACAATGAAAATATGAGAGTGCAGGAAGTAGGTGTGACCGTTTTCCCGATCAATTGGGGAGGTTTCGTCGTAATAATCCCAGGTAGGAAGACGGTCATAAGTCACTTAAATGTCTTCCACTTTGTTCAGGCAGGTCCCTTTCGGTTTAACGTTTCAAACCGGATACTGGGGAAGAGGAATGGCCGCCTACGGCTGGACGCCGATGGGAAATCGCTCGGAAAAACTTCCCGTTTTCAGGAAATTCACACGTCCTCAGCTCAAATCCATCAGTTGGTAACATTGATTTTCTTCTTTCCCTAAGGGAAGCCGACGATTAACGTTTTCTGCAGGGGCTGAAGGGTTCCCGGGGGCGCAATACAAGTCCGCAGTTCCCACAATACGCTTTACGACGCCAGGACTTAAGATATGTTTTTTCAAACACGACATGAAATATTTGATTCGGGAAAAACCTCCCGAACTTCCCTACCCATTTTTATTATTCATTGCGGTAAAAAATCGACAATTGGACTAAATAAAAGAAAATCTGTATATTATGGAGGTTTTTCCGAAGATATCTTTTACGTTTGTGTTGATACATTAGAGTAAGAGGTCGGAGTAAAAGGGGCCTACATTTGAATAAGGGGATGCTTTACATTGGGGATTCCCTTTGGAGTGAAATATTCCCATCTGTTTTGACTCTCCCTTGAAGATCCGAGGGATAAAGGAGGAAAAGGGGTATCGGCTATGTATTAATACTCAAGGGGAAGCTTCCTTTTCAAATCTACGGTCCCCGTCCTTTTTAAATTTTCAAAATCGTCCTATCGAAATTGCCTTCAAACCTGGATATAGGAGGCAGTGCATTCTAAAAGAGGATAAAACAGGAAGGTTATTAAAACAGTTTAGACAGAAAACTTCGATATAGAAGGCAGTCGATTCTAATAAAAGGATAAACAGGAAGGTTATTATAGAACGCTTTAGAAAGATAACCTAGATATAGGAGGCAGTGGATACTAAAACAGGAAGGTTATTATAAAACTAGGTAGATAGATCGTCCAATCGAAATTGCCTTCAAACCTGGATAAAGGAGGCAGTGCATTCTAAAAGAGGATATAACAGGAAGGTTATTATAAAACGTTTTTGAGAGAAAACCTCGATATAGAAGGCAGTGGATTCTAAAAAAGAATAAAACACGAAGGTTATTATAGAACGCTTTAGAAAGATAACCTAGATATAGGAGGAATTGGATTCCAAAAAAGGATTAAACAGGAAGGTTATTATAGATCGCTTTAGAAAGATAACCTAGATATAGGCAGTGGATACTAAAACAGGAAGGTTATTATAAAACGTTTTGAAAGAAAACCTAGATATAGGAGGCAGTGGATTCTAAAAAAGGATAAAACACCATGGTTACTATAAACGTTTTCGACAGAAAACCTCGATATAGAAGGCAGTGGATTCTAAAAAAAAAAAAAGGATTAAACAGGAAGGTTATTATAAAACTAGGTAGCTAGATATAATTTAGACAAAAAGGATAAAACAGGAAGGTTATTATAAAACAGTTTAGACAGAAAACTTCGATATAGAAGGCAGTCGATTCTAATAAAAGGATAAAAAGGAAGGTTATTATAGAACGCTTTAGAAAGATAACCTAGATATAGGAGGCAGTGGATACTAAAACAGGAAGGTTATTATAAAACTAGGTAGATAGATCGTCCAATCGAAATTGCCTTCAAACCTGGATAAAGGAGGCAGTGCATTCTAAAAGAGGATAAACAGAAGGTTATTAAAAACGTTTTTGAGAAAACCTCGATATAGAAGGCAGTGGATTCTAAAAAAGAATAAAACGAAGGTTATTATAGAACGCTTTAGAAAGATAACCTAGATATAGGAGGAATGGATTCCAAAAAAGGATTAAACAGGAAGGTTATTATAGATCGCTTTAGAAAGATAACCTAGATATAGGAGGCAGTGGATACTAAAAGGAAGGTTTATAAAACGTTTTTGAAAGAAACCTAGATATAGGAGGCAGTGGATTCTAAAAAAGGATAAAACACCATGGTTACTATAAACGTTTTCGACAGAAAACCTCGATATAGAAGGCAGTGGATTCTAAGAAAAAGGATTAAACAGGAAGGTTATTATAAAACTAGGTAGCTAGATATAATTTAGACAAAAACAGGATAAAACAGGAAGGTTATTATAAAACGTTTTTTTTTTTTTTTAAAGAAAACTATAGGAGGCAGTGGATTTTGAAAAAGGATAAAACACCAAGGTTACTATAAAATGTTTTCGACAGAAAACCTCGATATAGAAGGCAGTGGATTCTAAAAAAAAGAATTAAACAGGAAGGTTATTATAAACGTTTTTGAAAGAAACCCTAGATATAGAAGGCAGTGGATACTAAAACAGGATAAAACAGGAAGGTTATTATAAAACTAGGTAGCTAGATATAATTTAGACAGCGGATACTAAAACAGAATAAAACAGGAAGGTTATAAATTTTATAATAAAACGTTTTTTTAAAGAATACATAATAGGAGGACTAAGTAGCTAGATATAATTTATCTATCATTTTAGCGATGAAGGCGGTGGGATCTAAAACGTTTTAGAAATCGACGGGGCAGTGGAATTCCTTTTTCCCCCTCGATTTCTGGAACGTTTTATATCGTCTAAACTGTCTTAGACAGACTGAAAATATTATTCTAAACAGTCTTAGACAGAAAACCTCGATATAGAAGGCAGTGGAATTCCTTTTCCAGCTTTCCTCGATTTCTGGAACGTTTTATATCGTCTAAACAGTCTTAGACAGACTGACAATATTATTCTAAACAGTCTTAGACAGAAAACCTCGATATAGAAGGCAGTGGAATTCCTTTTTCCCGCTTTCCTCGATTTCTGGAAGTTTTTATATCGTCTAAACAGTCTTAGACAGAAAAACTCGATATAGAAGGCAGTGGAATTCCCTTTTCCCCGCTTTCCTCGATTTTGGAACGTTTCATATCGTCTAAACATCGTAAAAATATGTTTTTGTATTTTTATCTAAGTTTAAAAGTCGTAAGATGATGTAAACTAATATAGGTGGCAGTTCTAACAAATTTTAGGGATAAAGGAGGTGTTCGAAACATCGTTACTTCAATTTTCCTTCTGGGTGTTTTTCTCAGAGAAAATTGGTCACTTTCGTCTTTAATTTATGATTTTGTTTGTGTTTTGACGGATTTTGAAATCTCTTTGTTTTCCATCGCCTCTGACCCCATTTACGATAAGTGCATATGCGCGTAAAACGCTTACGAAAATAAACTCCCATTAAAACTATTTTATGAAATAAGACGCTTTAACTATTTAGGGAAAGAGTGCGGGTGCTAAAGAGAGAGACAAAGCTTCGTTCCCCATTAGTAGGAAACAACCCCTCGCCCTAATGTACGACTCAAACCCTCCTTTACTTTCATTAATTTTCAACCCTAATGGGGAACCCACACCGCTCTCTATTTTACATACATTTTATCCATGTCAGGACATTTTAACTTTTTATTTTCCTCCCAGAAAGATGATGGATTAAACAGCCGTATTGTTCCGACTGTCAAGACGATCAAACGATTTTTCTCATTCTTCTTGAAAAGGATTGTTTTTAAAGTTTTTATAAACATGCCGCCTTTTCAACGTTTTGGCCATCCAGAGGGAGGAATTATAGCGTTTATAATGTTTTTATGCACTTCTAAACAGGGCTTAGGTTGCTGAAGGTCGTGGATTATAATACCGATGAAGGAGGCAGTGGACTGTAGAAAGTATTATACTTTAGGCCGTTGGCCGTTTTTTAGATTTAGGAGGCAGTAGAGTCTAATACACATTAGTGATATTCAGCGTATTTCGGAGGCTGTGGGTTCTAAAAGGTTATATTGATTTGAAGGCAGATATGCAGCTTAAAATGTAAGAGGCAGTAGAATCTGATACACATTAGTGATTCGATATTTGGGGATTTAGGAGGCTGTGGGTTCTAAAAGGTTATAGTGATTTTGAAGGCAGATATGCAGCTTTTTTAAGATTTAGGAGGCAGTAGGTTCTAATACACATTAGTGATGTATTCAGGGTATTTGGAGGCTGTGGGTTCTAAAAGGTTACAGTGATTTTGAAGGCAGATATGCAGCTTTTTTAAGATTTAGGAGGCAGTAGGCTCTAATACTCATTAGTGATGTATTCAGGGTATTTAGGAGGCTGTGGGTTCTAAAAGGTTATAGTGATTTTGAAGGCAGATATGCAGCTTTTTTAAGATTTAGGAGGCAGTAGGTTCTAATACACATCAGTGATGTATTCAGGGTATTTAGGAGGCTGTGGGTTCTAAAAGGTTATAAGATTTTGAAGACAAATATGCAGCTTTTTTAAGATTTAGGAGGCAGTAGGTTCTAATACACATTAGTGATGTATTCAGGGTATTTAGGAGGCTGTGGGTTCTAGAAGGTTATTGAGATTTTGAAGACAATTATGCAGCTTTTTTAAGATTTAGGAGGCAGTAGGTTCTAGTACACATTAGTGATATTCAGGGTATTTAGGAGGCTGTAGGTTCTAAAAGGTTATAGAGATTTTGAAGACAATTATGCAGCTTTTTTAAGATTTAGGAGGCAGTAGGTTCTAATACACATTAGTGATGTATTGAGGGTATTTAGGAAGCTGTGGGTTCTAAAAGGTTATAGCGATTTTAAAGAAAAATACGCAGCTTTTTTAAGATTTAGGGGCAGTAGGTTCTACATTAGTGATACGGTATTTGGGGGGAGGTTGCAGGTTTTAAAAGGTTATAATGATTCGGCAGCCATGTTGTTTCTTTCTATTTGACAACTAAAGATGACGTCAGTCTTTCTTCCATTGTACGATTTGATGATTTTTTATTACTGACGTCTCAATTCCAATCTTTAAACATGTCTGAAAGAAAATCGGGCAATCATCAAGCTCTCGGCGGAGCGTATTCCGGTAAATTGGCTATGTGAGCTCAATACCGAAGATCAAGACTCCTCCCTTCGAGGCTGTTCCGACCTCTTTTTCCCATTTCCTCCTTTCTCTTAAAAACTTCACATAGAGGACAACAAAATAAGCAGAAAAAGAAATGAGAAAAAATGAAAAAATTTTTCCCATAGAAAAACCTTCTCATGATTATGTATGTATGTCGTTACGTAATTTTCGCAAGTCCCAGAAAGAAAATAAACGGCCGGAAGGAACTATTTTTTGTCTTTTCTTAATTTTCTCAAATAAGGATTTAACTCTTTTTTTTCCCAGGTGAAAGTTAGGGAAATAAAAATTTCTGGATATTGAAGTCAAGTGGAGGCCTTGTAAATTTGGCCTTTAAACAAAGTTTGGGCAGAACATACATTTTCAATAAAAAAAAACTGCGATTCCGGAGGACTACAAGGACGAAAGCTCTTTTACAAGTGAGTTTGATGGACTAGTTCAGCGTAGAAAAGAGCTTTTTCCTCCTCTGGGTGATGTAAAGGGAGGGGGTTAAGGACTTATTGAGGAAAAGCGTTCGGGATTTTCGTTCAAATCCCTCGCCTCCGCCTCAACGCCCTCCATGAGGGAGAAGGATAAATACAACGTCTCACTTCAGACTTCAATCTCAACCAGTGAAGGATTAGACTCGAGACGTTCCAGTCGAGGGGATCTTTTCGGGGAAAATACCGCATCCCATTTCGGCCTCTTTTTGTCGCATTCGAACCATTAGTATTCCCTCCCGCCGACACCCGTGGGAGCCCAAAACAGAAAATTCCGCCCAAAATGAAAGAACTTAATTCCTTCTCACATTTTATTAGCTTTCCTAACTTTTAACTACCTTCTAAGCAGATTTTTGCTAAAGAAATCAAACCCTTTTTCGACCGAGAACCTCCCTTTTTTGATGTTTTGACTTATATCTATTGGGAACAAAAAAAACAACAAAAATCCTTTTAAAATGAGGTACAAACCATTAAAAGGTATAAAACCCTTTAAAAAGGGATAAAACCGGTAAAAACGGTAAAAACCGTAAAAAAGGTATAAAAAGGGATAAAACCAGTTAAAACGGTATAAAACCAGTTAAAAAGGTATAAAACCCTAAAAAAAGGGATAAAACCAGTTAGAACGGTATTAAACCAGTTAAAATTGTTAAAAAGGAATAAAACCTTATAAAAAGGGATAAACCACTTAAAATGGTATTGAACAAGTTAAAAAGGTATAGGATAAAACCAGTTAAAACGGTATAAACCAGTTAAAAAGGTATAAAACCCTAAAAAAAGGGATAAAACCAGTTAGAACGGAATTTAAACCAGTTAAAATTGTTAAAAAGGAATAAAACCTTATAAAAAGGGATAAAACCACTTAAAATGGTATTAAACAAGTTAAAAAGGTATAGGATAAAACCAGTTAAAACGGTATAAAACCAGTTAAAAAGGTATAAAACCCTAAAAAAGGGATAAAACCAGTTAGAACGGTATTAAACCAGTTAAAAGGATAAAACCTTATAAAAGGGATAAAACCACTTAAAATGGTATTAAACAAGTTAAAAAGGTATAGGATAAAACCAGTTAAAACGGTATAAAACCAGTTAAAAAGGTATAAAAACCTAAAAAAAAGGGCTAAAACCAGTTAGAACGGTATTAACCAGTTAAAACGATATAAACCAGTTAAAAGGTATAAAACCCTAAAAAAAGGGATAAAATCAGTTATTAAACCAGTTAAAAAGGAATAAAACCTTATAAAAGGGATAGAACGAGTTAAAACGGTATAAACCAGTTAAAAAGGTATAAAACCAGTTAAAAAGGTATAAAACCAGTTAAACGGTATAAACCCGTTAAAAAGGTATAAAACTATAAAAATGGGGAAAAACCAGTAACCAGAAAAACCAGTTTTAACTTCTTTGAGGAAGTTAAAAAAAGGTATAAAACCCTATAAAAAGGGATAAAACCAGTCAAAACGGTATAAAACCAGTTAATTTTAATATTTAATATTTTATATATAATATATTTTTTAATATTTGTTATTTTATACATAGTGTGTTATAGTCATGATTTTGTATATGTATATCTATTGTTGTTAACACGCTATTTGGGTCCGCCTGTAAGCGTTATGTGAATAAATAAATAAATAAATAAATAAATAATAAGGTATAAAACCAGTCAAACGGTATAAAACCAGTTAAAATGGTATAAAACCAGTTAAAATGGTATAAAACCAGTTAAAAGGTATAAAGCCAGTAAAAGGTATATAACGCTTTAAAAAGGGATAAAATCAGTAAAAACGCTATAAAACGCTATAAAAAGGGATAAACCGGTTACAACGGAATAAAACCAGTTAAAAGGTATATAACGCTATAAAAAGGGTTAAAACTAGTTAAAAAGATAATGAAACCCTATACAAAGAGTAATGTTACAACGAATAGCAGGTTTTCTCGATTTTTCGGCTGAGGAAACCGTCTAATAACCAGATTTTTAGGCTTTTTGGGCGGCTTTTTTATGAGGTTTATCTTTCGGTTTTTCGGCCGAATCTGTGAAGCATCTATTTCAGCGCACTCATAAAACGGATCATTTTGAACAGCTATAGAAGGACCACATTATTTAACTTAAACAGAGCTATATTTAACTGTAATCCTCACTGTCCACCTTAGGCAATCGAAATTCCCACGATCGCTTGCCCTTTTTTTCCGGCGCATTTCCTCAAAGAAAGTGACGATAATTAACTTCGTCCCCGGAACCTCAGACAATGAACGTCTAAAAAACAGGAACTGCTACCTCTCTGGGTCACCATTGTATTCAAATTATTAGTTTTAAATTAGATTAAAAAAGTAATTTCAACTTTTTTTTCTTCCTCTTTAAGGATTTAAGTTTTATCAATGGAGATAAACTTTTAGGAATTTCAAGTTTGCTTTTTTTTCCCCCACCCACAGGTGCCGTCTAGACACGGAGAAAAAAGTTGAGAAAACGTATTGATTATGGAAGTTTTATCGTTTTAAAAAAAGAAACGTTATCTCTGCCAGGTTATTGAGTCCAATTGTTAATCGTGTGGAATGTTATGGGGATGATTTATTCATTTTTTTCGCTCTCTGAAAAACACTTACCGATCATGAGAGAAACTGTGAGGTGATGTGGGGCGGTGGCTCTGGTGGCTCCAAGAACAGTTCCGACCAAGGCACAACAAACTCCGACAGTTAAGAGAAGGAGCATAAGCCACCTGAGGGAGACAGCTGCCGGTGAAAGTAGACCGCAGCATGACTTGGGTACCTCTCGGTAACGGATCCTCTGTAAAACAAACAACTAACTTTAAATAATCTTTCAAAAAAAATTTTAATTAAATTCTTTTTAAAATGTGAAAGTTTCCGATCAAGGTTGCGCAAAAGGACGGAAAAACTGGGCACCTCCGTGAAAGAATTCCTCACGAGATCCCCACCGATCGTGACTCGGAAAGAAAAAAAAAAGTTAAAAAACCCTCCCTCAAGCGATGAAATCATCCGTTTTCAACCGAATCTCGGCCGCTTTTTTCACGATAAAAGCCGGAAACAGATTTATTTTTTGAAAGAGCTTAATTCCTTCTCAAATTGTATAATTCCTAACTTTTAACTACCTCATAAGTAGTTTTTTGGCAAAGAAATCCTAATTTTTAAACGCTTTCTACGCTTTTTTTTTCGACTGAGAACCTCCCTTTTGTGGTGTATTGACCTTTTTTTTTTTCGTAACAGATAACCCTTTTTTAAAATGACGTACAAAACAGTTGAAAAAGGTATAAAACCCAATAAAAAACGGGATAAAACCAGTTAAAACGGTATACAACCCTATAAAAGGGATAAAACCCTATAAAAAGGGATAACCCCTATAAAAAGGGATAAAACCCTATAAAAAGGGATAAAACCCTATAAAAGGGATAAAACCAGTTAAAAAAAGGGATAAAACCAGTTAAAAGGGATAAAACCAGTTAAAAAAAGGGATAAACCAGTTAAAAGGGATAAAACAAGTTAAAAGGGATAAAACAAGTTAAAAGGGATAAAACCAGTTAAAAATGTTTAACCCTCTAAGAAGGGGTAAAACCAGGTAAAACAACTTCTTCGAAGAAGTTAAAAATGGTATAAAACCAATAAATAGGAATAAAACGAGTTAAAAAAATTGGGCACCTCTGAGAAAGAATTCCCCACCAGATAAAGCCGGAAACATATTTGCCGCGTTAATTCTAACACCGGACAAGACATTTTTTCTAGGTTTTCAGGAGAGCCAAAATTTCTCATTTGAATCAATGCATTACCTGTTGGCTAAATCGTGAACTACGCGTTTTCTGTTGATTATATGTTGATGTCGGTTAATCTGCCAACGGAATTCGATCCACCACAAAATTTATTATCAGAAACAATGGCTACCTCAAAACTGACAATAAATGACTTGTCCGGTGTTAGAATTAACGCGACATTTGCTTTTTACCAAATAAAAATTCAATATTTCACAAAACTTCAATATTTTCCAATTAAAGTGTGTTCCAGCAAAAAAAAAAAAAATCGTGATTTTTTGAAATCTTTGATTGTTATCGATCTACGGATTGATGAGTCCTTGTCGCGAAGATGATGACCCCTCGCGGCCGTTTCGATCATGATTTTAAAAAAAAATGTTTATAAAATAAAACGTGCGTTTTCTAAGTTGAAGGATGATCATAAATTTGTTACGCGCTTAACCTTTTGCGATGGTATTCAAGGTTGTAAGCGGGGTCAGACTGGCAACTGGGAAAGCGAACTCTTCGGGCCAGGGTGCCAGGGCCAGAAATCACGGTGAAAATATTCTTGGTGTTTTTTAGCCAAAAAAAAATTAGGAAATCATATTTATGTATGCCATAAACGCCATGGCAATCCCAGAATCTTTCGCCCTTCCTATACACTTTGAAATTGTGTTAAAAGTCTTCCTTGGCAGAAAATCGAGGAAAAGGACCAAAAGTCTGGTTTAAACGAAGTTGGTAGACTAAAAAGCTCTAAACGTAGTGAAAAGCGACCAAAATCTGGGTGAAAAGAGTCTTCCTTGGTTTAAAATTATGCATAGGGTTTCATACTTTTTATCTTTTTAACTGGTTTTATCCCTTTTTTAACTTCCTCAAAGAAGTTATTTAACTGGTTTTCCCCTTTTTATAGGGTTTTATACCGTTTTAACTGGTTTTATACCGTTTTAACTGGTTTTATACCGTTTTAACTTTATCCCTTTTATGTTTTATACCTTTTTTGGTTTATTCGTTTTAACTGGTTTTCCCTTTTTAGCGTTTTATACCTTTTTAACTGGTTTATACCGTTTTAACTGGTTTTATCCCTTTTTATAGCGTTTTATACCTTTTTAACTGGTTTATACGTTTTAACTGGTTTTTTTTTATACGTTTTTAACCTTTTTAACTGGTTTTATACCGTTTTAACTGTTTTATCTATTTTTATAGGGTTTTATACTTATTTCAACTGGTTTTGTACGTCATTTTAAAAAGTGTTTTCTGTTCCCAAAAGAATATAGTCAAAACATCATAAACGGAGGTTCTCGGATGAAAGGGAGTTTCTGGGCTTAAAAAAAAGCCACGAACATCCAGGGAATTGACCCAGGACCTTTGCACTATTTTATCATAAAAATATAGCCGTTAATGGAGAAAAAAGTACTTAAAAAATGTTCTTCGACCTTTTTTCCATTAAGGAAGAAATGGATTTCTAAAGAGTTTTTAAAACGGACCCGCGATAAATAAAAATTGTTAATTTGTACAGATAGGAGGCGGAAAAAAAGTGGACAGAAAAAAAAAGTCTTTTATCACAAAGATTAAAAATCCCTTGACGACCCCATGTTTTCCTATCCGTCCGATTTTCATTAGGAAGGATAATTAGGAAGGGCATCAATCATCTCTCCTAATGCTTCCTCGGCCCTAATGAAAATCGGCCGATAAAATATTTCGGACACCCCACAATTTTTGTTGGCAAGATTGAAAGTTACCTGGAAAAACATTCTTTTGTTCAACATAATTAAGAAAGCTGACGTTTTTATTATGGCTTCTCGAGTCTTCTTTTAAGAAGAACCGAATTGAATACACAAAAAGTTTTACGTCTTGAAACTTTTACTGCTCCCTTTTTATAGCCTTTAAGCCTACCTGTTGTTCGGGGTCACATTTTAGAATACACAAGTATTAGCTTTGTTCCAACTGCAGTTTGAAACTCCTGGAGCATGCGCAGAAGGACTTTAGACGTCAAATCTGATGTGCAAATCCTTCTGCGCATGCTCCAGGAGTTTCTGCGGAACAAAGCTATTTTTCTTCTCCCCTGGACCTAATTTGAACGTCAAAGGGTGGATTTAGAGTTCAAAGAGAGGCCATTACGGAAATATCAGCATTTACCTTCTAGCCATTTAAACGAGCCCATTACGCACATGTCGTATCCTCTATGACATTTTAAAGAATTTTAATGCTTGAGGTCAATTAGCGGTAAGCTGCCGTTTTCGCTCTTGAGATGGTGGTTTAAATTGTTTTTATGGGCCTAGATTTTTTTCTTGGAGGAGAAAAAAAAGAAAAATTGTTTAGATTTCTTGAGATATTCGAGGTTTGGTACTTGAGACCACAAAGATAGAGTTTAGGAATCTCATTATGGTGAAGACGAGTTTTATCCTTCGGCCTCGGTTTTAAAAATATGTCCTTCCAAACGGAAACACCCTATCTACTCCATCTTTCTATAATGAGGGGTTTGAGAGCGATAAAAAAGAATATTCTGGTTTTCTTCTTTTTTATTTTGTTCCTAAGGGTGTTCGAATTGTTTTATGGACTACATGACTTTCAGGGATCCTTCGAGAAACTTTTTATTTTTTACATTTTAATTTTTATGCGTGTGATATTACTACATATAATTAACCAATAATGGAGGAAATGACCGTGATAGGCTCACGACGCGTTTCGGCTTAGAAAGCCTCGTCAGGTGAGCTCCTCTATCACAATCATTTCTATCTTTTCACTGTGCCTTTATCCCGAGAGACTTAGTGGATACAGCGGGAACCGGAAACTCTCGTCTCCCTAAAGCCGCCACAGTTCTCCTAGAGATAGAACCACTTACCACCTCATTATTTTTCCTAAAATTTTGATTCTTCAAAGAAAAATCAACGAGATAGTGGAAGAAGCCTTTTAAATGCATGTTTTGACAATTTTTTTCTTTGGATATTTTCTCGGCTCTTTCGGCAAAAACAAACAATTTAGTGCATTCTTAGCCACTTTTTAGTTTTTATGGCCCTTTTAGTAGGTGAGTGGAGGTTTTCTCTGCCAAAAAGACCCTTTTTAACCGGCAATTTTGTTTTTTTCGCTATTTTAGACCATTAAACCAAGTTTTGAGCTTTTCCTACTGTTTTTTGCCCAGAAACTCCCTTTAAACCAGATTTTGGTCGTTTTCCACGGTTTCTTTGTAAAGATTTTTCGCTTTTCACTAAAAAAAACTGAAAATTTTTTGACAAATAAAAAAACTGAAAGTTTTTGGAAAAAAAACTTGGAAAATTTTCTGAAAAAAAAAAAAAGGAAAATTTTTTGAAAAAAAAAAAAAATTAAAAAAAAACTTAGAAATTTTCTTGAAAAAACTTTTTCAAAAAAAATACTTCCCCCCCGTTATACTTCCCCTCCCATATCCTTCCCCTCCTTTATACTTTCCCTCCCTTATACATCCCCCTCCGTTATACTTCCCCCTCCTATATTGTTACTTCTCTTTAAGAAGTTTTCGTAGAAAGCTCTTCAAACCTGCACTTTTTTTCATCCTAAAGTGCTAATTATGCATGGATTTTGGTATTTTTCTTAATTATTCAGCCGAGAAACACATTCGTACAATTTTTTTTTTTCCGCCAACAACAATTGTTTTGACCTTGAAAGCCAAAATTTTTTTCGTGCGTTTTCTTCTTCCCTTGATCAAAAAACTACCTTTCCTCCTCAATTATCCATCGTTTACTTAGTTTTCGTCCCTAAAATCCCCTAATTTGTTCGCTTTTCTCCAATTTCAAGGATGGTTTCTAAAGTGAAATTTTATCCTGAATCGATTAGTGAAGTCAGTTTCTTTAAACAACAGGTGGGTACTAAAATTACCCTAATTTTTCAAAAAAAACGCCACTTTGTCGTAAAACTACTTTCTGTTGGTAAAAGAAAATAAAGGATGACTCGCCAAAATTTGGTGCTTTGACCCGTGAACAATGAGAACGTTCACAAAGAAGAAAAAACGGGATTCGGAAAGTTGCACCTTCGCTCATTTTTGAGCAAAGAAGGTTAATTTGGCAGGTGGAGTTCCTATTTAAAATTCAAAGCACCTGGCCTAAAAGATGAAATGAAAAAAGGGTTTACTCATGTGAGAACATGCAAACTAGAATAGTAAACATGGCGGAAACAGCTCTACGGCTCGTGCCTAAGCGTACGCCCACATTTCCGTTCGGTGCTCATATCCGGACGAATTTTAACATTAAAAAACTTTTAAAGGAGAGATTTATGGGTTTATAAATTCCAGTTTGTGTAGCTAAATCAAACGTAAACTGGTTGAAAGGTAAAACCAAAAGGGAGTGAAATAAGGGAAGACCCGAGTCCCGGAGATTGGTTGCGGGTGTCCACCTCTATTTATCAGTCCAGGTCTCTCGGGGCAGTATATTACAGTGGATATCTATAGCAAAGGGTGGGTAGATGGGTCTGGCCTTTGCCTCTCCTCCCCTCGGCCTTCTCTTTCCTTTCTACCGAGCCGCAGAGGCTAAATCACCCGCCGCCGGCAAAAGTATTTGGCCCACAACCAATTATATAGAAAAGGAAAACCCTACCGCGAGCCTTTATTACAACCGTGCGAAAGATAAGCTACTTTTTTTTTTCTCCAACCCTTGTTTCCCGGACTGGAACAAACTACAGCAACATAGAGGAACTTTTTTTTTATTTCTTTTGTATTCCTACATTCTAGATTTTAAAAAAATTACAATTTATTGTTTTCTTAATTACATTTGTAGTACTTCCTCTCTAATTTAATTTTTAAAATAAAGGGAAAAGAGCAAAAAATGGACTTTTGGCTCCAAAATCAAGGAAAAACGCCCAAAAATCGGGTAGAAATTTTTAATCGGAAAACAGACCGAAAGGGTGTTAATTCGAGCAAAAAGGTGTTTCTAGGCCGAAAATTTGAAGAAAATTCCTTAAAAAATCTGCAAAAAGGGATCATTTGCCAAAAATTAAGAAAAAAAAGGGTTTTTCTGGGCCAAAGGGCTCAAAACAGAGGGAAAATTCTGCAAATCGATAAAAAGAAATTCAAAAGACGAGGAAAAAACCCTAAAATCCGATTTAAAATTGTTTTTAACTACAAAAACTGAGAAAATCGGTGGCGACACACATATTGGCCACCTGTATACAATCCCGGTAAAATACCGTAAGTTTCATCGGGTGTTTGAGCTTTAACAGACTTTTTAACGAGTTTTGTTCATTCTGATTTGCTGGTAGAAACGCGATTCATCGGGGGTTCGGGCGTTTAACATCTTTTTTACTGGGTATTGAACCTCCCTTCGATTTTCAGGTGTAGAAACATCACTTTCATCGGGTATTTGAGTTTTAACCCCTTTATTTAACTAGTTTTGGGTTTCATTAGTTTTATGAACTAGAAACATCCTTTTATCGGTTATTTGGGCGTTTAACATCTTTTTTACTATGTATTGAACCTTGTACCTCGATTTTCTGGTGTAGAAACATCAGTTTCGGGTATTTGAGTTTTAACTTTGTTTAACTAGTTTGGGTGGTTTCATTATTTTATGAACTAGAAACACCCTTTTCGGGATTTGGGCGTTTAACATCTTTTTTACTGGGTATAACCTCTCCCTCGATTTTAGTAGAAACATCAGTTTCATTGGGTATTTGTTTTTACCCTTTTACTTTATTTACTAGTTTGGGTCGGTTTCATTGATTTTATGACTAGAAATATCCTTTTATCGGGTTTTTGGGCGTTTAACATCTTTTTTACTGTATGAACCTCGTCCTCGATTTTCTGGCGTAGAAACATCAGTTTTATCGGGTACTTTTTGAGCTTTTTTTAAAACCATTTTTAAAAACCGCAGGAAAACGAAAATAAATAGTAGTTTACAGGTCAAAACCGGAAAATACGATAAATTCAAAACATTTTTAGGTCCTAAAAAAACCCTTTAAACCGAATTCGTAAGATTCTCAAAATCACTTTTAATCGACATTAAGCTCCGCACATTTTTAAAACCGAAAATGAAAGGTTTACAAACTTTCTTTAAGCTAGAATCCGCATTTCCTTTCTTCGGAGAGTGTTGTTGGAAAATTCCTCCTTTGGAAAAATTATTTTCCGAATTCTCGAGTGAGAGTGAAACCGAGAAAGTTTTTCTCATTCCCGAAAGTGTCGACGTTCAAAAACTGCGGTGGTTTTTGTTTAAAAGAACAGGATTTATAGTCCGCCGGCCGGAGTCGTTAAACCCTTTATTTTCTCTCGGGTGAGACAAGCGTGAAGTTCTTTTATTTCTAAGAGTTAAAAAAATAGGAAGAACTCGAATCCCACGTCCCATTCGGCGCTTGCGACACGTTTTGATACACGATCGTTTTTAATGGAGAGCGATTCGCCTCCCGCAACTTTCCATTTAGGGATCGCCCACGTAAGGTGCGAAAAAAAAGGAGTCATACGGCGCCTTCAAGGCTACCTTGAGGAAAGTAGGCTTTTGTAGTCGATTCACACGGCCACCCTTATCGAAAAGCATAAAACTTTCCTCTTTTATTTAATTTAAATAGCCTTGGAAAATCGATTCGTCTGATTGAAACGTAGGAATGCAGGGGGAGAGAGCCTCAGACATTGGATTCGTAAGTTATTTTAGGAAAAATTGTGCCATTTATTAACACAATTGTTGCTTAAAGGGTGTCTGGTGAATCACCATATAAAAGAAAAATTACGTCATCAGAGATTAAACTCCCCCATTCAGGGGGAAAAAATGGGACAAATCGATGATATTATTGACGAAAATAAACTTTCGAAGAAGAATCTTCTCTATCGATTAACGCTAGGATACGGTGGTTGGTGCCAGGTGTAGTCATGGATCGGCAGTCAACATTCAAGTTTCCAGCTGCCTTCCTTTGTTCCATTGACCACCGTAACCCAATACGGTACCTTTGAACTATAATATTTTTTTTTCTTGCAACTGTAGCATTTTTACAGTTAGAAGACGCTGGGAGTTTTGATTATGTTAATGACTTGCTTCAACGAAACAGACGTTTGCTGATCTCATGGAAAACGTTGCTGAAAATGCAGAAAAAAAGCGGATTCTGGGAAGTCCAAATTGTCCGATTTCCCATTTTTGGTGGGTTCTCGATGGGCATTGAACATAGGGGTTTGCTGCCGCCTGCACCGACGACAAGCAGAGTTAAAAGAGGTCAGAGATTCACTGCCCGCCGAAGGCGAAGGATTCTAGGAACTCCAAATTGTCCGACTTCCCATTTTTGGTGGTTTCCTCGATGGCCATTGATCAGAGGGGTTCACCTGCTGCCGCCGAAGGCGAAGGATTCTGGCAACTCCCAAATCGTCCGACTTCCCATTTTGGTGGTTTCCCTCGATGGGCATTGATCAGAGGGGTTCACCTGCTGCCGCCGAAGGCGAAGGATTCTAGGCCTCCAAATTGTCCGACTTCATTTTTGGTGGTTTCCTCGATGGGCATTGATAGAGGGTTCACCTGCAGCCGAAGGCGAAGGATTACCGGGCCGAAGGCTTGTAGGGAACTCCAAATTGTCCGACTTCCATTTTTGGTGGTTTCCCTCGATGGCCGTTGATCAGAGGGGTAAACCTGCTGCCGCCTGCACGACGACAATCAGGAGTTTAACTGAGGTCAGAGGAGTTCACCCCGTCGCCGAAGGCGAAGGATTCTAGAACTCCAAATTGTCCGACTTCCCATTTTTGGTGGTTTCCCTCGATGGCCATTGACCAAGTTTACCTACTGCCTGCACCGACAATCGATTAGCTAGTTCAGATGGGAAGATAAAAGGTCTATCTTTCTAAAATAATCCAAAACATTGGTCCCAAGCCAAAATTTGGAGACGAAATAAAATTCGATAAACTTCATCGGACGTTTGGACCGTTTCCAGGGAGTGTTTCACTCCGGGATGGCTTTACGATAGGGTTAGTTTTGTCGAAACGACCCATTTGGTAAAGGGTTAATTAAAACGGCATTAGCTCCGCGTGAATAATGGGAAAAGTGAAGGGTGGAGAGAAAAAAGGTTGACGCACTGGACTCCAGCTGTGCGCCTAATGACACCCACATCGTGCGTGACCAATATCCAAGGCTCCAGGACCACCGAAGATCCCAAAATAGACGAAAATGAAGAACAATAGGGCCCGAGGCAAGGACTCACAAGGTCTCTTATTGTCATGAAGGACATTTCAAACTTCCTCATATCCAAGTGTTAATTAACTATTTAAATCTTGAAGAAGCCTTTTGTTTTTTAACCTGTTAAAGCAGTCAATTTGAAACCCCCCCGTTTTTGCATCCCTATTGTTGTCTCCCTCTGAAAACTCTGAAAAGGTGTAAAGCCCTTTTTTTTTTGAAGTCCCTCAAGTGTTTTAAAAGGGTGAAGGTCTTTTAATGAGTCAAGCACACCGAGTGGAGGGCTCTCAGAAAAACTCTTCTACAATCTAACGCTCTACAGGTTAAGAAAAAAGAAGAAGAGAAGGGAAAAAATATTGTACGCCCTCGTGTCTTTTCAACCTTCAAATCCCATTATCTTAACGAGGCTTAAGAAAATTGTTTTTTTTCAACATCCAAATTACGTGAGAAAAGATAGAAAACTCCCGGAAATACAGTAAAAAGAAGCTCAAACCAATAAAAAATCTCAAAGATGGGGTTTTACGCCCAAAAACGCCCAAAATATTAGCGACAAGCAGAAAAAAACGACTGAAAATCGAGCCAATCAGAAGTTTTTTATTCAAAACAACGCGGAAAATGCCAAAATAAGGGTATTTCAAGGTTGAAGAATCGAATAAAAGGGACCGAAACTCTTGATTTTTCTAACTCTCTCAAGCTTATACGTTGATCCTCTGTTCCATTTGTCACAAAATTCATCACAACCTATTTTTCAACGTCGCCATAAAAATTTTTTTTCTTCCTTTGAAATAAGGAATTTCGCAAAGATGAATCAAAACTGTCATCTTTATTTTCGTAAACTTTTTTTAATTTCGGACTTCCATTAAGGATAAAATTAGAGGGAAGAAAAAGGTGTAAAATAAGGGAAAAGACAGCCTCCTGATAAGCGTTGAAAGCTAAGATAAATGCCCTCCCTCTTTTTTTTTTTATTCTCGGGAATCGCCTGATTTATGCGACAGAATGTAAAACGTTAGAAATTAAACTCTTAATTTTCCGACAAGGAAATTTTTAAACTAAACTTTAGGCTAATTATTTACATCATAAACACTTGGGTTTCATCGGGTATTTGAGTTTTTAACCTTATTTAACTAGTTTTGGGTAGTTTAATTGATTTTATGAACTAGAAACATCCTTTATCGGGTATTGGGCGTTTAACATCTTTTTTACTGGGTATTGATTCTCGTAACTCGATTTTCTGGTGTAGAACATCAGTTTCATCGGGTATTTGAGTTTTTAACCCCTTTATTTAACTAGTTTTGGGTCGGTTTCATTAGTTTTATGAACTAGAAACATCTTTTTATCGGGTGTTTGGGCGTTTAAAAATCTTTTTTACTGGGTATTGAACCTCGTAACTCGATTTTCCTGAAAACGTTAGAAATGAAACTCTTAATTTTCCGACAAGGAAAATTTTTAAACTAAACTTTTAGGCTAATATTTACATCATAAACACTTGCGGGGTTAAGTTTTAGTACATTTTAAATAAAGGATCGTGTTACGGGGGAAACAGGTCTCGTCCGAGATAGTCATCTACTCCGATGTCACCTGACTCGACTAAATAAACAGCAGAAAAGGCAAAAATGCGGCCTTTAAGCTTATTCTCCGTTTTTTTAAAAACTGTAGAGTATCACCATTGTAAGAAGAAAAAAATTAAAATTGCCTACAACTCAAAAATTATAATTACTATTATAAAAACTATAGATTTGGTGTCATAAAATGAGTAAACCCTTTCACCCCTTTATTTAACTAGTTTTGGGTCGATTTCATTGATTTTATGAACTAGAAACATCCTTTTATCGGGTATTTGGGCGCTTAACATCTTTTTTATTATGTATTGAACCTCGTACTTTAATTTTCTGGTGTAGAAACATCAGTTTCATCGGCTATTTGAGTTTTTAACCCCTTCATTTAACTAATTTGGGTCGGTTTTATTGGTTTTATGAACAAGAAAATCAGTTTCATCGGGTATTTGAGTTTTTAACCCCTTTATTTAACTAGTTTTGGGTCGGTTTCATTATTTTATGAACTAGAAACATCCTTTTATCGGGTATTTGGGCGTTTAACATCTTTTTTACTGGGTATTGAACCTCGTACCTCGATTTTCTGGTAGAACATCCGTTCATCGGGTATTTGAGTTTTTAACCCCTTTGTTATGGGTGGTTTCATTGATTTTATGAACAGAAACACCCTTTCTTCGGGTGTTTGGGCGTTTTACGTCTTTTTTACTGGGTATTGGGCCTCGTACCTCGATTTTCTGGTGTAGAAACATCAGTTTCATCGGCTATTTGAGTTTTTAACCCCTTTACTTAACTAATTTTGGTTCGGTTTTATTGATTTTATGAACTAGAAACATCCTTTTATCGGGTATTTGGGCGTTTAACATCTTTATTACTGGTTTTGGGCCTCTTCCCTCAATTTTCAGGTGAAAAACATAAGTTTTGAGCTTTTAACACCAGCTTCAATTTTTGCCCAAGAAAAACCCTACCTCTCCCGCTTATTTTGATGAGCTTATTTTTTCCCACATTTTCTAATGTTGATCATGAAACTAACCTTGGAAATCCTTTTGACACGACTCTAAAACTAATGACCACACTTTCAAGGATCTTTAGGATAAAAAGAAGAATTGATTCTATAAAAAATAGTCTACATAATTCATTTTTTTATATATCTTCAAAACAAATAGATTTCAAGCAGAGAGGGGAGATAGTGTACTCTCCAAAAAGCTCTAGTGGACGGGATGTGCCCTATCTTGATCGACATACACGATTCTGACCTTTTTTTTGTATCGAAAAACTTTTAAAAGAAAAAAATCAATGTTCACTACACTATTTTTTGGCAATTTTAGCTTTAAGAACGGTTTCTAAAGGGAAATTTCTGTCAATCAATTCATGAAGTTTCATATTCATCATTATAACGGCGGAAAAGTATTAAAATGTACTTTTAGCTCTTTTATAAGGCTTAGTTTCTAAACAATGCTTTCTCACGAAAAAAAGAAAAGCGTTGAGAAACAAGTTTTACTCCGAAAGGTTACAAAAGGAAAACAATGAAGGTCGCAAGATGTCGCCGTGTGACAAGAAAAAGACAAAAGAATGTGGCCAACAGCTTCTTTGTGCGTATCAGACAGAAAAAAATTGTTTAGCAAAAAAATTTTTCTTAGACGTGATTATCAAAATTGTTGTCGATAAGGGATCTTAAGGGCAGAAGGGTTGTGGGAAACCCGCATTCCTATGTTAATGTGTGGGGCCATTCAAACAACATCCTTTACGGCTCGAAATTCAATTGATCAAGTTTTTTTTCTGCTTTCATTTTTTTCTCTAATTTTTGATACAGAAGGCAGTTCCTAAAGCTTAGCGATCAAAACCAGGAGGCCATGTTTTCTAAAATGGGAGTCGGTAGGTTGAAAGATACAGAGGCAGTGGGTTCGATCAAAACCAGGAGGCCGTGTTTCTAAAATGGGAGTATGTAGGTGAAAGATCCAGAAGGCAGTGGGTTCCTAAAGGTTAGCGATCAAAAGCAGGAGCCATGTTTTCTAAAATGAGAGTTGGTAGGTTGAAATACAGAGGCAGTGGGTTCCTAAACGTTTTAGCGATCAAAACCAACCATGTTTTCTAAAATGGGAGTTGGTGGTTTAAAGATACAGAAGGCAGTGGGTTCCTAAAGTTTTAGCGATCAAAACCAGGAGCCATGTTTCTAAAATGGAGTTGGTAGGTTGAAAAATACAGAAGGCAGTGGGTTTTAGCGATCAAAACCAGGAGGCCATGTTTTCTAAAATGGAGTTGTGGTTTAAAGATACAGAAGGCCGTGGGTTCCTAAAGGTTTTCGCGATAAAACCAGGAGGCCACTTTTTCTAAAATAGGAGTTGGTAGGTTAAAATTAGAAGGCAGTGGGTTCCTAAAGGTTTTAGCGATCTAAAGCAGTAGGCCATGATTTCTAAAATGGGAGTTGGTAGTTGAAAGATACAGAAGGCAGTGGGTTCCTAAAGGTTTTAGCGATCAAAACCAGGAGGCATGTTTTCTAAAATGGGAGTTGTAGGTTGAAAGATAAGAAGGCAGTGGGTTCCTAAAGTTTTAGCGATCAAAACCAGGGGGCCATGTTTTCTAAAACGGAGGTTTTCTAAAAGTTAACGATAATAAATAAGGTCTTCTTTATCTTAGGTACAGACTCGATTTTAGAAAACAGGTATGTTTAGATAGCTTAGAATTAGGAACCCACTGCCTTCTTTATAGAACGTTGTAGAATCCAGCCTTATATCGTGAAAAGTGTAAAATTTTTTTTCTTTTTTTGGATAACGAGTGGTTTCCTCTGTGGACAAACAGTCATTACCGAGTAATTACAAGCGGGAAATGAGTCCGGTTTCTCCCATTTGCGGGCGGGGAAATGCATCTAGTTTTGTATTAGCTTCAATTTCGGGGCAAACATTTTTTTTTTCTGAAGATAAAAACGACGGCAAAATGCTGAATAACATTGGATGTAAAATATGGATTTTAATTGAAAGTCCACAAGTAAGCCACGTAACTGTATAACCTGACACGGTCACCGAAGTGGACGACTCATTACACGATTATAGAAAATGGGACGTCGTACTCGATGGACGATGGTTTTTTTTTTTTTTCTTCGACGATATTTTTAGAAGGCGGTTTCAGGGAGACTTTTTCCGCTCGTAAATCCACCCGGATATCCAATCAAGGTACAAAATGACTTCCACGACCTCCTAAATCTAACGGCCGAAAATTTCATTGACACTTTGAAAAGTTGATTAGTCCGTTGAAATCTCCAGGGCACGTCGATAAAAATTACATTTTTCAGCCCAATGGTGCTCAAATATTCACGTATTTACCCTCATCCAGCAAAAAAAAAAAAAAATTATTCGGTATTTCAAAAATAAATGGGAGAAAGGAGAGAATTTCACCACCAAATCGTCGCGTTAGTTCTAACACGGATAAGTCATTTTTCAATTATGAATTAGGCATTGTTTCTGAGGTAAATTTTGTGGAGAATCGAATTCCGTTGGTAGTTTAACCGTATTACCAACAGAAAACGCGTAGTTCACGATTAAGCCAACAGGTGAAGCATTGATTCCAATGAGAAAATAATCCGTATTTGGCTCTCCCGAAAACCTAGGAAAATGACTTGTCCGGTGTTAGAACTAACGCGACGATTTATTTATTTATTTTATTTTTTTTTTTTTAGTGGGGAGAAATTTAATACTTCCATCCGTTACGAGAGGGACCTCTTGGGCAAAAATCCCATTACTTCTACCTTGATATTTAAAAAAAAATTGTCGAAAAAAAAAAAAAAAACTTAAAATTAAAAAAACCTCCTTAAACTTTCCCTTCCTTTATACTTCTCCTTTATACCGCTCCTCCTTTATACTTCCCCTCCTTATACCACCCCTCCTTGTACTTCCCCTCCTTATACTACCCCCTCCTTTGTACTTCCCCTCCTTTATACTCCCCTCCTTATACTTCCCTCCTTATTTTTCTTTTCTTATGAAGTTCCGTCGGGGCCAGCTCCTGATAGTACTTTTATCAGGAAAAATCTCTTAAGAAGAAAACGGTGGGAAAAACGGCCAATTATTTTAGAAATCAAAGAATTTTGGTCCAAAATGCCCCAAAAAAAAGTTTATACAGTTTAAAATCCCACAAAAGATTTGCAGATAGAAAATTACGTTTTTGTATTCCCTCTACGGAAGTTGCTCACTAAAATCTTTTTAAGAGAAGTCTAGTCTTTCGAGCTTATTGTTCCGAGGAGATAAACTCAATAAAACGAAATGTGCGTTTCAAAAGGACAGTAAAGTGGGGTTTATGGGATTTAAGACCGTTAGACGTTGTCTAGGAGGTAAAACTAGGGCTTCCACATTCGTGATTAGACATAAATCTGTATAAAGATAAGTTCTAGGTCATACCCAGTACAGTTAAAATTTTTTTCCCTTCCCCAGTTTCCTTTCCCTTGGAGGGATGGAGGGGGGAAGTATAAAGGAGGAAGTATAACGGGGGAAGTATACCTGATGAAGTAATAATTAATCGCTTATCAGATAAGGGGCCACTTTGTCCATTTTGTCTTCTCAAGTTTTTCGCAATTTGATCTTGGCCTGTTTCCCTTGGTATTTCTCTCTGAATCTTTTGTTTTAGTTTTAAAGACCTTCCCGAAAGTTGCAAAACTATTTTACGTTTTTTTTTTTACTAAACCTATGAGGCGTATGGAAATGAAGCTTCACAATAATGACGTCTTGAATTTTCTCAAGGTCGGATCTAAATCTTTTAAGAGAAGTCTAGTCTTCCGAGCTTATTGTTCCGAGGAGATAAACTCAATAAAACGAAATGTGCGTTTCAAAAGGACAGTAAAGTGGGGTTTATATGGGATTTAAGACCCCGTTAGACGTTGTCTAGGAGGTAAAACTAGGCTTCCACATTCGTGATTAGACATAATCTGTATAAAGATAAGTTCTAGGTCATACCCTGTACGTGATTAGACATAAATCTGTATAAAGATAAGTTCTAGGTCATACCTACAGTTAAAATTTTTTTTTTCCCTTACCCAGTATTCCTTTCCCTTGGTGGGATGGAGGGGGAAGTATAAAGGAGGGGAAGTATAACGGGGGAAGTATACCTGATGAAGTAATATTTAATCGCTCATCAGATAGGGGAGCCACTTTGTCCATTTTGTCTTCTCAAGTTTTTCGCAATTTGATCTTGGCCTGTTTCCCTTGGTATTTCTTTTCTCTGAATCTTTTGTTTTAGTTTTAAAGACCTTCCCGAAAGTTGCAAAACTATTTTACGTTTTTTTTTACTAAACCTATGAGGCGTATGGAAATGAAGCTTCACAATAATGACGTCTTGAATTTTCTCAAGGTCGGATCCCCTGAGGTAACCACTCCTTCATCCTTGGTTTATTTACGGCCGAAAAAAAAAACGCTTTTAAAATTGTTTCAAATTAATTATTACAAGTAGAAAACGTCTTGAAAATTTTACTTTTTCTTTCCCCGACGTTCCTATTCCACGGAGTAGACAAACCGGTTTAAAAACCCTTTGGACTAGAAGAAAAAGAAGACCGGAAAAATAAGAGTCGTGAAGAAAAGTACTAGTTTATAGAGCTTCCAACCAAAACTTACTTAAGGAGGTATGATGGTTTTTAAGTGAGTTGCTTTGCAAATTTTTCGTTGTTAACAACGGTTTTCGGTTTTTCCCTTCTATCTCGGAAACCGTCGCTCAAAACGAAAAAATGTCTTAAGTAAAAGTTGTAGGTACTATAATTTCCTACATAAAATATCTTATTAGTTTTTTCCGTCAGAGCAATACTTTAGGAGATATGGAAGTATTTAAGTTGGTTGCTTTGCAAATTTTTCGTTGTTAACAACGGTTTTCGGTTTTCCCTTCTACCTCGGAAACCGTCGCTCAAAACGAAAATACGTCCTAAGTAAAAGTCGTAGCTACGGCAATTTCCTACAAAAAGACCTTATTGATTTTTTTGTCAGAGCAATACTTAAGGAGATATGAGGGTTCTTAAGTGAGTTGCTTTGCAAATTTTTCGTTGTGAGCAACGGTTTTCGGTTTTTCCCTTCTACCTCGGAAACCGTCGCTCAAAACGAAAAATTGTCCTAAGTAAAAGTTGAAGGTACAAAGATTTCCTACAAAATTTTTTTTATTTATTATTTACGTAAGAGCAATATTTAAGGAGTTATGAGGTTAAAAGTAATAATCCTACAGAGCCTGTCTGAAAACTTAAAACCTTCATATCTCCTAAAATATTGCTCTGACGGAAAAAACAAATAAGATATTTTATGTAGTAAATTTTCGTAGCTACAACTTTTGCTTAGGAAATTTTTTTGTTTTGAGTGACGGTTTCCAAGATAGAAGGGAAAAACCGAAAACCGTTGCTCACAACGAAATATGTACAAAGCAACCAACTTAAAACCCTCATATCCCCTTAAAGAGAAGTATAAAGGAGGGTAAGTACTTATAATGAAGGGATGGATGGGGAAGTATAAAGGACTGCAAGTATAAAGAAGGGGAAGTATAACGGAGAGGAAGTATAAGAGAAAGAAATAATGGGCTCTTGGCCCAAGGGATGTGCCTCTCGTAACGGGTGGAAGTACGAAATTTCTCCCTACTAAATAAAATGATAATTAAAAATAAAAATTTTTTTACTTCGAAAATTCGTAAAAAATTTAAGGAGTCTTTAGTTAAAATTTGGTGAAAATCGGACCAACGGTTCGGCCGTAGCGCATTTTTTAAAATTTCAAACGTGCATATCTCCGCCATTTTTTCGAAAGTCAAAAATCGCCCTCGTTAATTTCTTGTTCCCTATTAACACAAGTTGGTGCAACTTGGTTTACATCGATTAATCGAAGCGATAAATTGAAGCGTGTAGGTTAATATTAAGAAACCTTCTTTTTCTACTATATTAGTGATGGTCTAGTGGAAACGCGGCGGACTGATAATAAGGGAGTCGTGGGTTCGGAGCTCGGCGTCACTATAAATTTTTGCTCGCTGGGGGGGGGGGGGGGGGGGGGACCATGACGGCTCCGTTGGAGGCCACCACCCGTTTCAAGTGAAGTTTTCCGTCTTGGCTTAGCTCAAAAAAGCGCTCGGGCCATGGAGGCTTATTCGGCGAAACGGACGAAATTTCGGGATCAGGACTTACAAACGGAGGCATAATCGGCGAAACGGACGAAATTTCGGCATCATGAGTTACCCCAAGTCCCAACAAAAATCCGAGTCTCACGATGCTAAACAGACATCAAAATCTTGAAAAAACTCTCCGTCTTATTCGATACTCCAATACTTTATAGAAAAAGACATCATGAAAATACATAGGTTCTCTATAAGAGAAGCCAATATACCTAAGAGGAGAAGATGCAAGGACATCTGACAATTGGCCTATGGAACGCCAACGGCGTAAAACGTCGAAAAACCCAACTTGGTCAGTTCATGCTCAAAAGGGGAATCGACATTTGCCTAATTACAGAAACACATTTGAGAAACGGCGAACGCTTCGGAATAGGCGGATACAGAACCTACCACACTCCCTACCCAGGGGATGGTAGGGCGAGAGGTGGATGTGCTATTCTCATCAAAGATGAGATAGAACACACCTTAGAATCCCAAGAATCGGACGAACGATTCCAAATAACCAAAGTCAAAATCGACTTGGGAATGAGCATACTAGCTGTTTACCGTCCTCCTAACAATAACCTGAAATCAGACGGTTATGTTGAATTATTGAGAAAAGCCGGTGATAGATTTATCATGGGTGGCGATTTCAACGCAAAGCACACCGATTGGGGGTCAAGGATGATCAAGACGCCTGGCAGACGGTTGAAGAAAGCGATAGATTCTCACGGATGCAGTTTCCATTCAACAATGAAACCAACGTTTAAACGCAGGAATCGTAACTCAGTCAACTCAGACATGCTGGACTTCTTCATAAGCAAAGGAATCCCTAACAACTTCAGTATTGAAGGAAACTCCTACCTAGGCTCCGACCACAGAATGATCACCATAGAATATCGATTTGAGGAAGCCTGGGAATAGGAACGGAAGGAGAAGTGCTGAGTAATAATTAATTTTTGGAAGGTGTTTAGTATACCTTGATGGATGCATTGCGCTCAGCGGATCTCCAAAGCGTTATTATAAAAAAAGAAAAAAAGAAGAAGAAAACTTCGGATATTCCGCTAAATCCAATATCCGAAGTTTTCTTCTTTTTTTTTTTAACTTATAATAACGCCTTGGAGAACTGCTGAGCCAATGCAACCAGGTATACTAAATCGGCCGGAGTTTAGGAAGGAGTTACCTTCAATACTGAAGTTGTTTGGGCCTTTGGTTATGAAGAAGTCCAGCATGTCAGGCTTACCATTCTTGCGCTCAAACGTTGGTATCGCCAAATCTGACCAATTGAGACTATACAGGGTGGACACTTACTGGTGTCCCTCCCACAACTCGAAAATGAATCAAGATAGAGAAAAATTTAAATGGTAACCCCTTCTCATTTTGGCTCTAGTTTCTATATTTTTAGTGTTTCGCAGCGTAAGAACATTTCTATCTCTTTCACAAAAAAATTTTTAATTACAACTCCCCCTAAGGAGGGTTACTAGTATAAAATCAAACGCTATATATACAGGGTGTCCGCAAACACATTCCATACATCTGGGATAGCATTAAAAAGTGGTTTTATGAAAAAAAGTTAAATGTAAACCCCCCCTAATTTAAATCAAGGAATTTGATGGTGTAGTTTCAAATACGTTTGGATATACAGGGTGTCCCAAACAGAATCTAACTTCGTTATTTCAAAATCATCATTTAATGAGAACCCCTATTTTTTATTTAAGATTCGTAATCTACGCAAAATTTCAAGTTGATTTGACTATTCATATGTCCATTTTTGACAACTTTAAAAAATGAGAAATTTTAGCGTTTTTTTGCGCTAAAATCCATTAAAATCGACCTTAGAGACTCATTTTTTTTAAATTCCACTTTTTTCAAAATAAGAAAAAAAATGGGTCTCTTAGGTCGATTTTAACGGATTTTAGCGCAAAAAACGCTAAAATTTGACATTTTTTCAAAGTTTTCGAAAATGGACATATGAATAGTCAAATCAACTTGAAATTTTGCGTAGATTACGAATCTTAAATAAAAATAGGGGTTCTCATTTGAAATAACGAAGTTAGATTCTGTTTGGGACACCCTGTATATCCAAACGTATTTTAAACTACACCATCAAATTCCTTGATTTAAATTAGGGGGGGGGGGGGGTTACATTTAACTTTTTTTCATGAAACCACTTTTTAACGCTCTCCCAGACGTATGCCATGTGTTTCCAGACACCCTGTATATAAAAATTAACTTACACTCCGTATACATATTACAAAATAGCATAAAAGCATTTTTCGACTGCGCATGCGCTAAACTTCCTTTAAAACGGTCTTGTATATCGTCAAATTTTAAGAAGTAGAAGTAGCTTTTTATCGCTAAAAAAAGCCATGAAACTAAAAAGTCTGCTTTTGGGCCCAAACACCGAGAGAAACCACTGAAAAAGGGTCCAAACATGAGCCCATAGAACATACTGCCATGACGCCATAATTCAAGGCCTCCTTTCATAACTAGACTTCCGATTTGACATTGAAGTAAATAAAAGAAGAAAAAAAAATATAATTAAATTGCCCTTGGGAGCGTCATCTGTGCGTTATTAGGTACGGCTTGAAAGATATAACCTCCCCACCCCAAGATAACGAATCGTGAAGCTTCTTTCAGTCCTCCAACAAAAGATTTGCGAAGAATCTTACCTGCAACAAAAGAAAATACGAAAAAATTAATTTTTTGTGAAAAAAAAAAAAAAAAAATTAGAAGACCTAATTTACGATAAACCCTTTGCTCGGGGTCACGTTTCTCCCATATGGCCGGTTTCCCTTTAAATAAGTCCTTTAACTTATAACCCGCCTGACAACCTACAAAGCCCTTAATTTAAAGCTATTATCCCCAATAGAAAATCCCCTTTTATAATAAAGATTTTTTTTCTTTTTTTAATTTTTTCTCTTCCTTTTTTCGGGCCTCCCTAAGGATGGACATTTATTTAAAAGTTTAATTGTTCGGGGTTTGACCTAGTTGGCCACTCGCAAAATAGAATTTACAAGCGGAACAGACGTTTTAAATTAACCCCCCTGAGGGAAGAATGAATATATTACCGTGAAACACATGTAAGCCTTAAAACTTGGCAGATCTCTTATGACTTTTTTTTTCATAGCATCCGCCATATGAGCGATTGGCGTCGTTTTAATTTTAAAGACTAAAGAAGGCAGTGAGCAGTAGAGGAAACGGCCAGGAAAATTTAAGGAGTATTTGGTGAAAATGGGTGCCTACAACTCATCCGAAAGTATTCTCATCCGAATGTCAACTCATCCGAAAAATAATAGAAATAGAAAAAATGTAAACAGACAACTCATCCGAAAGTATTCTCATCCGAAAAAGGGGCGTGGCCGTTTCGGATGAGTTGACATTCGGATGAGAATACTTTCGGATGAGTTGTTTGTTTATATTTTAAAAAAATATAATACTTTAATAAAATAGAAAACAGTGAATACAACTCATCCGAAAGTATTCTCATCCGAATGTCAACTCATCCGAAAACTAACGTACAAAAATTGCTGCGTCGTAGAAATGAGGCAGCGTTCCACCCCAGCAAGTTTTAAACTCCTTTTTGGGCGTACCGAGCTCATTATCCATCCCAGGGCAGCCTACAGGGTGAGCAAATCCTCGCGAGAGGAAAAAATCAACCCCCTTTTGCCATAAAACGAGCACATCCTCGCGAGAGGAAAAAATTAACCCCCTTGTGTCACAAAACGAGCTGATCCTCGCGAGAAAAAAAATTAACCCCCTTTTGTCATAAAACGAGCACATCCTCGCGAGAGGAAAAAAATTAACCCCCTTTTGCCATAAAACGAGCACATCCTCGCGAGAGGAAAAAAATTAACCCCCTTGTGTCACAAAACGAGCTGATCCTCGCGAGAAAAAAAAAATTAACCCCCTTTTGTCATAAAACGAGCACATCCTCGCGAGAGGAAAAAAAATTAACCCCTTGTGTCACAAAACGAGCTGATCCTCGCTAAAATAAACAAACAAACCGACCGTGACTTGCGGGGGTCGATCGCTGCCTCATTTCTACGACGCAGCAATTTTTGTACGTTAGTTTTCGGATGAGTTGACATTCGGATGAGAATACTTTCGGATGAGTTGTATTCACTGTTTTCTATTTTATTAAAGTATAATATTTTAAAAAAATATAAACAGACAACTCATCCGAAAGTATTCTCGTCCGACTGTCAACTCATCCGAAAAAGGGGCGTAGCCCTTTCGGATGAGAATACTTTCGGATGAGTTGTCTGTTTATATTTTTTCTATTTTTATTATTTTTCGGAAGAGTCGACATTCGGATGAGAATACTTTCGGATGAGTTGTGTGCCCCCGGTGAAAATTTGGTAAAAATTTGGCATAGAAAATGGCAAAGACCTTTTCCTCTGCTTTTTGACTGAGCGCCCCTGTTGTTTTAGAGGAAGGATTTTGACAGAAAACTCCCATTTATTTTTTTTTTGTAATACAAATGGCGCAAATCCTGGGATTTTGAGACTAGAAAGTATTAGTCGGCTTATTCTATTGTATATCGGATACGCTTTCTCGCTTATCTTATAGCGAAAGTGTTCATTATCACTCTTTTTAAATGTCCCCACCTTTTCATTTTCTATTTTTATCTTATCGCGGCTGTAAAAAATACAAAGTTTCCGGAAAAACAATTTCCGAGTCGAAATATAGTGATATTTGATATTTTACACGACTTTTAATTAAAGTCGTTGCGGTGGAAATCGTGGATATTCGGGGAATAAGAGAAATACGCGGAATTATTGGAAAATTTGGAGCGTAAAGTTGAACAAGTTTCGCTTGTTATTGTTTCCGATGTTTACACAGTCTGCGTCCTGTTTGTTAGATAAATTAATATCCATATTCACCCCCATTTTTTTTTCCTTTTTTTTTTTTTTTTTTACCCAGACCTCCAAAAACTACCAAAAACTGCTTTCTATCTCTTTGGAGACTTTGGGTTTCCCAGAAAAAAAGTTAAAAACGAAGCAAAACTTCCGAAAATACGTAAAACATGGGACTTTAGTGTCAAAGTACTTGTTTGAAGAGCTTCCAACGAAAACTTCCTTAAAGAGAAGTAACAATATAGGAGGGGGAAGTATAACGGAGGGGACGTATATGGGAGGGGAAGTATAACGAGGGAGGAAGCAATAAGGACCGAAAGTATAACGAAGGGAGGGAAAGTATAAAGGAGGGGAAGTATAATGGAGGGGAAGTATAAGGAAGGGGAAGTTTTCTTCTTTTTTTTTTTTGAAAAATTTTCCGAGTTTTTTTTTTTTTTTTTTTTTTCGAAAATTCAAGGGTCAAGGTAGAAATAATGGGCTCTTTGGCCAACGGATGTGCCACTCTTAATGAGTAGAAGTACGAAATTTCTCCCTACTAAAAAAATAAATAAAAAGTTGCAATTTTCTTACACCAAAAATTCTTAAAAAATATAAGGAGTAATTGGTGAAAAATTTTTAAAATTACAAACAGACATATCTCCGCCATTTTTTCGAAATTCAAAAATCGCCCTCGTCACATTCTAAATGTGTGTGAAAATTTGGTGAAAATCGGATGAAAACTGTGGCCATAAAGTGTTCCGGAAAAAATGCTACGGCCGGCCGGCACCACTGACAAAGTTGAAATCAGTATAGATCCATATTCGAATTTATCCCTATTCCCTCTGCCCTATTCCCTATTTAATCTTCCCTCTTCCCTCTTCAATCTTCCCTCTTTCCTATTCCCTCTTCCCTCTTTACTATTCCCTCTTCCCTTTTCCCTATTCCCTCTTTCCTATTCCCTTTTCCCTATTCCCTCTTTCCTATTCCTTCTTCCCTTTTCCCTATTCCCTCTTTCCTACTCCCTTGTCCCTCTTCCTTTTCCCCTTTCCCTCTTTCCTATTCCCTTGTCCCTCTTCATTTTCCCCTTTCCCTCTTCCCTTTTCCCTCTTCCCTTTTCCCCTTTCCCTCTTCCCTTTTCCCTCTTCCCTCTTTCCTATTCCCTCTTCCCTTTTCCCTATTCCCTCTTTCCTTTTCCCTATTCCCTCTTTCCTATTCCTTCTTCCCTTTTCCCTATTCCCTCTTTCCTATTCCCTTGTCCCTCTTCCTTTTCCCCTTTCCCTCTTCCCTTTTCCCTCGTCCCTCTTTCCTATTCCCTCTTCCCTTTTCCCTATTCCCTCTTTCCTATTCCCTCTTTCCTATTCCCTTTTCCCTATTCCCTCTTTCCTATTCCCTTTTCCCTATTCCCTCTTTCCTATTCCCTTTTCCCTATTCCCTCTTTCCTATTCCCTTTTCCCTATTCCCTTTTCCCTATTCCCTCTTTCCTATTCCCTTTTCCCTATTCCCTCTTTCCTATTCCCTTTTCCCTATTCCCTCTTTCCTATTCCCTTTTCCCTATTCCCTTTTCCCTATTCCCTCTTTCCTATTCCCTTTTCCCTATTCCCTCTTTCCTATTCCCTCTTCTCCTTTCCTCTTCACTCTTTCTCTTTTTTATTCCGGTCGAATATACAGGTAGACCCCTCCCAAAAAACCTGTCGTAGAGGGTCTCACAATAACTTCTTTAAGGAAGTTAAAATGGGGTTTCTATCACAAAAAACGAGAAAAAACTCCCAAAAAATCTTTGGGTTTTCAGTTCAATCCCCCAGAATGTTCTAAAAATACCGAAATGCGGGAAATATCTCGTTTTTTAAAAACCCTTTATATTTCTTTAACCTCGACCCTCCCTCCAACATGGTGTAAACGTCCAATTATGTACTCAACTCCCTTCCCATTAGAGAAAATGAAGATATTTTCTCTGAAAACGAAAATGTTTATTTCTCATTTGAGCTTGAAATAAGGAAAAAATCATTTATAGGTTTAAAAAAAATCTGGGTGAAGACATCGCATTCGGGTTTACATAATACAATTTCGTTCTGCCCTAATTTATCGCTGGATGTATAACATACCGCACGTATGATATAAAAGAATCGCGTCTAACATTAATAGGTCTCCTAGTCAATATCGATTCGCGCCTGGAGCCAATGATGACATTTCCGACCGGTTTTCAACTTAAACACCCCCCAACTTTTACATAATTACGGGGTCACCGACAACTTTCGATTTTTTTAGTACAACAAAAGCGACCGCGTCTATATAAAAACGGAAATTAGAATAAAAAGAGATCCTTTATCATGTTAATTCTTTTCAATATTAAAAGATTGTGATTTAAAACATGGGGTCGAAGAACTTTATTTTTTTTGGATGAGGATTTTGAGATTTTTTTTAGTTTCAAGTCACGTTCCGTCTCATCCCGTTTAATTGTCTCCTTATTATTTTCTAGTTACGTCACTTTAGAATTTATTAAGATTTAAAAAAGTTTAATTTCCTATCATTTCTGCCAACCTTACATAAATAATACCTAAAAAAATGATCAACACTGTTGACAGTGATGATGCAACAATGAAAACCATGTCAAGTATGGCAAAGAAATGAAGAAGAAGTAGAGATTTCAACTTTGTTAAGATTTAAAAACTGAATGATATCTCCCAGAAGTCTTAAGATCATTTTTTTATTTCCTCAAGGTCTTTCAATGCCATAATTACAGTAATTTAAGTCCAAGTCGTTATTTGATCAAATAATTAGAAACATGTGGTCAACAAAGTTGAAATTTCATTAAATTTTTAAGGAATACAAAAGACGCCATATGTGACATGGTTTTCATGGTTGCGTCATCACTGTCATCAGTGTTGAGCATTTTTTTTAGGTGTTATTTATGTAAGGTTGGCAGAAATGATAGGAAATTAAAGGAAATTAAAATTATCCCTTCAGACTATAAAAAAAGTACAGGTTTGAAGAGCTTCCTAGGCGAAACTCTATAGGGATAAAGAGAAGTAACAATATAGGAGGGGGAAGTATATAGAAGGGGGAAGTACATAGGAGGGGGAAGTATAACGGAGGGGGAAGTACATAGGAGGGGGCGTATAACGGAGGGGAAGTATAAGGGAGGGGACGTACAACGGATGGGGAAGTATAAGGGAGGGGACGTACAACGGAGGGGGAAGTATAAGGGAGGGAAAGTATAACAGAGGGGGAAGTATAACGATGGGGGAAGTATAACGAATGGAGAAGTATCAATGAGCGAAAGTATAAAAGAGGGGGAAGTATAAGGGAGGAGAAGTTTTTTTTTTTCTTTTAAACTTGGAGAAATTGGTGAAAATTTGGTAAAAATCGGCCGCAGCGAATTTTTTAAAATTTCAAACTGACATATCTCCGTCATTTGTTCGAAATTCAAAAAATCGCTCTCGCTACATTCTTCTTCACCGGCTAAAGAAATTTGAGTGAAAATTAGGTGAAAATCGGATGAAAACTGTGGCCGTAAAGTGTTCCGGAAAAAAATGCTACGGACGGCCGGCCGGGACCACAGACAAAGTTGAGATCGGTAAAGATCAATATTCGAATTGGTCAGAGAAGTTAAAAAAGGGGGAAAAAATGGATTATTTCCAACCACTTATACCCGAAAAAAATCCCTCTTTTTATAAAATTTTCGGGGGTTTTTCAAGGTCATTAACCCCATTTTAGCGAATTTTCTATTTTTGCGTTTTAGTCAGTTTCTAACGGAAAACCCTTTTTTCTATATTTAAGGCGATTTCCTCGCTTTTTCGCCCGATAAACTCCTTTTTACCAGGTTTTTGGACTTCGTCCCTAACTATCTTTCGACCTAAAAATTACGCTTTTTAAACGAATTTTTATGAGTTTTCAGCGATTTATCGACCTCTGGGCTTTCAAAAATGAAAGGATCACTATGATGGAGAGTATTTTCTAAAAGTGAATATTTTCACTCGTGGGTACATATCGGTTTTTACACGGTCTTTGATTACCCATTGAGCATCTGGCACGCATTTCTCCTAATTCATTGTTTGGACTTCACTTTCGTTTGAATTGAATACGCTTTTACTTCTAATTCTAAGCTTATAAAAAAAATTGAATTTTCAACAAAAGATTTTTTATAAAAGAACAATGAAAATAGAATCTTTTATAAATAGAGCAGACACTGGAGGTGTTCCAGGCGGAAATTTCTAAATAAAAACGGACGGCCGGCACCAAAGACAAAGTTGGAACAGAAAAATAGTTTTTAGAAAGCTCAAAAATCCTTTTCAGACTTGAAAAAAAAAATCCATCTGTAATTCTACCCTTTGTGAAGACATGTGTCGATCCCAGGCATGAGAGACATGTGTCGCCTCAGAGCCCCCCTAATTGGTTCGCCTCACTCGAAAAATTCTTTCTCCCAAAGAGGGTGTAAAATAAAAAAAGGGAGGGCCATAAAAAAAAATCTATTGAAGCACTAATTTTTCGTCAAAATTATATTTAGTCAAGGATATTTATGGCGTTTTAAAAATACACTTTTAAAAATAAAAGCGTATAATCCACATATTGAAAGAAAAATGGGTTTCTTTATATGGAATTTCTTAACGACTTGTGTAACTCTGAAGAAATGAGCGAAAATACGATGTTTTTTATTTATTCTCCTTGGATTTTGTGGTTTCTTTTTATTGCTTTTTTTTTTCATCAATCAGATGGTTTAATTGAAAAAGGTTATTGAGGTATTTCAAGGGGTGGGTACTTAAAATAATTAAATTTTCAAAGGCTTCGAATCTCAAGCTGACCCATTTTAAGCTTTCCATTACACAAATTGCAGAAAAAAATTTTTTTTACGCCAAAAAAACTCATTTTTATTATTAAAAATCATTACCAAATTGTTTTCATTTTGTCTTCATTATTAAAATTTAATTAAAACGTTTTTTCGGGGAAGAAAGTAACAGTTTTCAATTTATGACCATTTGTTGATTTTGGGAATATTTACATTTTCTGTTTATTATGTCAGGGTTTATTTGTATAATTTATTTTCAATTTCATGCTTAAGGCTAAGGTGGACAGAGGAATAATGGCAACTAAAAGTACTGGTTTGAAGAGATTCCAATGAAATCTTCCTTAAAGAGAAGTAACAATATAGGAGGGGGAAGTATATGGGAAGGGGAAGTATAACAGAGGGGGAAGTAAAACGGAGGGGGATGTATAACGGAGGGGGATTTTTTGTATTTGTTTGAAGAGCATCCAATGAAAACTTCCTTAAAGAGAAGAAACAATATAGGAGGGGGAAGTATAACGAAGGGGACGTAAAATGGAGGGGGAATTATATGGGAGGATAAGTATAATAGAGGGGGAAGTATAAGGGAGGGGAAGTATAACGAAGGGAGGGAAAGTATAAAGAAGGGGGAAGTATATAGGAGGGGAAGTATAAGAAGGGGAAGAGTTTTTTTTTTCGAAAAATTTTCCAAGTTTTTTTTTTAATTTTCCGAGTTTTTTTGTTTGAAAAATTTTATAAGTATTTTTTTGTTAAAAAATTGTCTAAGTTTTTTTTGTTTGAACATTTTTCCTGGTTTTCCTTTTCAAATTTGCGCTTTTTTTTTTGAAAAATTTTCAAAGTTCTTTTTTCGAAAATTGGTCAAGAAATAGAAAAGGGTCAAGGTAGAAATTATGGGTTCTTTCGCTTAAGGATGTGCCTCTCGTAATGGGTTGAAATACGGAATTTCTCCCTACTAAAAAAATAATAATTAAAAAGTGGCAATTTTTTTACACCAAAAATTCTTAAAAAATATAAGGAGTAATTGGTGAAAATTTGGTGAAAATCGGACCAACGGTTCGGCCGAAGAGAATTTTCTCCCGACGTGGAGGGTATCACAACAACTTCTTAAAGGAAGTTAAAAAGGCAAAAACACTGTATATTGAGGGTGATACAATATCTTCTCTTTTAGGTAAAGAGGACATTGCGATATCAGCAGTGGGATAAGCGATATCAGAAGTGAAAAACGGATATCAGAAGTGGGATAGTCGATATCAGAAGTGGGATAGCCATCTAGGCGGTTTCCGTCGTTATTTTCAAACTAAATTCTATAAGTAGGTTGGTATGCATGTATTTGAATATTCTGCGCAGAAAAAATTAAGACATCTTCTATTTCATCACAAATTATATCACAAAAGTCATGACGGGAACATTAATTTAATTAAAACAATCGCATTTTATCACGCGATTTCTTTTTTTGTAAGGTCCTCATAAAGCACGTGTTATGAATTCCCTGTCGGTTACTTCTCTCCCCTCTAATTTTCGAGCCTCTAATAAAATTTAATTATAAAACGGGCGTTTTGTCAAAATCAAAAGGCTGAAGTTTCGTTAATGGCGGAGTTGGAATTGTCAAAGCGATTATTTGGGGGGGGGGGGAGGGGGTGTTTTAATTCGGAGCTACCCTTCAATCATACATTTTAGGCCTTCTTTACATTCTAGTTGATTCTTTCTTAAATCTATCGGTTTTCCAAGTGAACCACTAGCGAACGCTGCGGTCTGTTACATGAACTAACTTCACGAATCCGCCATTTGTACAGTTTTTCGCATTTTTATAGGTTTTCCTGCAGTTTGAGCGTTTTTGGATATAAATTACTTTTTATTCGTTATAAAAAGAGCTTTTTAACGATATTAATATTAAGAAAGTCAAAAATGTATTTATATTTTTATGTTTTCAGGTAAGCAGAGGGTGTGTTGAAATATCGATTGATATTGAAATTGATAGGGACATCACGGTTTGCATTATAATCGAGGATGACCTAAAATTGAAACATTGCCCTTGCTTAAAATATAAATTTCTCGCGTTAAATGAGTTTGTCAGAAAAGTGTCCAACGCACATTTCACAGGGGGGAGGGGTTGGCGTTTATCCTATTAGAGGGACCACGGCTCTCAGATGATTTATACGAGTTTCTCCTCTTTTCCAGACGGCGAAGGGAACTGTGTTACTACTGCGACTCCGACGATAACTCTCGTTACCGCTAAATAACGGCACGTTTCCTCTTTTAACACGCCTTCCGCACTATATTCAGACATATAATTACCCCTCGGGATACGAAAAAAAAGAACATTCAGGATATGCAAATGTTTTTTTTGCACGAGATGAGTCAATGTGCCAGAGGAAAACTTTCTTATTGTAAACTGACCTATCTAGTTTATTATTTTTTGAAGGGAAAGCGATTCTTGCGATACGCATGAGGTTCACCCTTGACCATCTACCAGAAAAATACCTGTTACACAACCAAAACATAACCATAGATTTCAATTTTAATTACAAAAATTGAGAAAAACTTTTCAAAAAATTAAAAAAAAAATTCTGGCCCCTCAGAGACCCCTAAAAAATTTAGAAAAAATGGCGGAGATATGTCTGTTTGAAATTTTAAAAAATTTACTGCGGGCGAACCGTTGGTCCGATTTTCACCAAATTTTCACCAATTACTCCTTATATTTTTTAAGAATTTTTGGTGTAAAAAAATTGCCACTTTTTAATAATTATTTTTAACTTTTTTTCAGTAGGGAGAAATTTCATACTCTACCCATTAAGAGAGGCATATCCGAAGGCCAAAGAGTCCATTATTTCTACCTTGACACTTACAAAAATTTTCAAAAAAAAGAACTTAAAAAATTTTTCAAAAAAAACCGGAAAATTTTTGGAAAAAAACTTAGAAAATTTTTCGAAAAAAAAAATTAGGAAAATTTTTCATTTTTTTTTTCAATTTGTTATACTTTCGATCCCTTATAATTCCCCCTCCGTTATACTTCCCTCTCTGTTATAATTCCCCTCCGTTATACTTCCCCCTCTGTTATACTTCCCCTCCGTTATACTTCCCCCTCCTATATTGTTACTTCTCTTCAAGGAAGTTTTCGTGGGAAGCTCTTCAAACAAGTATTTTTTTCGCGTGAGGCTGGCCCAACACTCCGAATTTGAAAAAATTATTTTCGTCAAATTTGGCCACTTAACTTTTACTCTGGGATACCTACGTGTATAAATGGAAATTTTATTTTTAATTGGAGAAATAATAATAAAAAAGGTCGTTTACTCCTTTTTTGGGAAAATGCTTTTCTAATCTAGATTCCAGGAATAGAAAATTCGAACCATCTGCCATGTAAACAAAAGGATAATCGGCTCAAATCTTCCCACGTGAAGCTTTCTCCTTGACAGGTGAATAAGTTCCTAAATTTAAGGTTAAAAGGGAGAATTCAACGGAACTTCCTTAGATTTTAAGTTTTTTGTAGAAAAAAGACCAATGGTCTTGGCTCATTTTTAGGTCCACTTAAGGGTATATACAACAAATTTAACTAAACTTCCATAGATTTTAAGTAAATTTTGGTAGAAAAAAGAAAGACCCTTGGTCTTGGCTCATTTTCAGGTCCACTTGAGATTATATGAGGAAAATTGAAAAATTTGTGTGATTTTTGAACAATTTCGGGTGTGGTCAAAAGCAAATAAAGGGGTGTTTCGGTTCCGGCATTGTAAACTCGAACAAGAAAAATAGATGGGATTCGACATGGGACGTTGTAAATGTGGGCTGGGTCGAGAATAGGACATCTGCCACTTTCGGGTATTTATGGATGACTGGCAATCCGACAGGGGTAGAGGGACACAAAAAAAAATTTACCCTCGGGACGACGATTTCTGTCTGAAAAGACCCGAAATCTGTATAAGAATCGACAAAAAAAAAACTTCTACCTAAATAAAATTTCTTTCGTTTCGCCAGAGGCCGCCGTATCAGTCCACGATTTAAGAATTAGCGTGATAATCGAGAAAAATCGTGAAGTTTAATTGTTTGCTCAATCTAGGTCGAATCGTCTTCCTTATTATGAAATATTTTCATGAAATCTTTATTTAGATATTGTGCTATTTTTTGCTCGTTAGATCAAACCGCAAAATAGGCCAAATCTCTTTCAAAACGGCTTATAATTTCCGCCCAAAAATGATTGGACAAAAAGTAAGGAGGAAAACGCAGGAAAACGCTCTAAACTTGCTAAAAAAAGGAGTTTTTACTCAAAAGACCGAGAAAAAGTCTCAAATATCAGTTGATTAGAAGGTCTTTTAGGCCAAAGGTGGAGGAAAATCCACAAAAATCAAGGCAAGAGGTGTTTTTAGGCCCAAAAACCGAGAAAAACGTGTAGAAGGGGATTTACCTGTTTAAAAAATGAGAAAAGCTCCAAAATTTTTGTAATTTTTGTCAAATTTACGGTGTAAAAACACTCGTTTTACAGATTTTTTGGCGTTTCACACTATTTTAAGTGGTTTGGATATTTTTTTTTAATGTTAAAACACCAGATTTATCGAGATTTTTTAGCGTTTAACACTATTTTTTTTTCAATTTCTTATTGGAAAACATACTATTTTTATTCACTATTTGGTGTAAAAACACCTGTTTTATCGAGTGCTTATACCGTTTGGAAGTACCTTTAAGAATTATTTTTTTCTCTATTTTGTGGTGTTAAAACACCATTTTTCTCAAGTTTTTGAGCGTTTGACACTATTTCAAAGATTTTTGAATCAATGCTCTCAATTTTAAGGTGTAAGAACACCTCGTTTTATAGATTTTTTAGCGTTTCACACTACTTTAAGTGGATTGAATATTTTTTTAATGTTAAAACACCAGATTTATCTACGGTCTATTTATCTAATCTTACCAGATTTACGGTAGAAAAGGTTTTCTTTGTAAAAAAGGAGGTTTTTCTGGTCGATATAGTCAACCTGGTAAAAGGGTGCTTTTTTTGGCCGAAAACCCAAGGAAAACTTCCGAAAACTAGATAAAAAAGGGGTATTCAGCAGTCTAATGAGATTCTGAGTTTTCCGATGGTTTTTCGACCAAAAAACTCACTTTTTCCCCGAAAAAGAAATTTTTTTTCCCTGCCGACAAACTTCATTTTTAACAGTTTTTTGGGCCTTCCCTGCTATTTTTGATAAATAAAACTTCTTTCTATCGAATTTTCTGGAACTTTTCATACTTAAAAAATCGAGTAAAACACCAGAAAACATTGAAAGTGGGATTTTTTTTTGTTCAAAAACTGGGAAAAAACCGCTTAAACAATTTTTGGCTGTTTTTTTTTTAGCTTAGAACACAGCCAGAACAGCCAAAAATTGTTCAAGCTGTTTTTTCCCAGTTTTTGAACAAAAAAAAATCCCACTTTCAAAGTTTTCTGGCGTTTTACTCGGTTTTTAAGTATGGAAGAGGTTTTATTTTGTTTATCAAAAATAGCAGGCAATGCCCAAAAAACTGTTAAAAAAGAAGTTTATCGGCAGGGAAAAATTTTTTTTCTTAAATTTTTCTAAAATTTAACAGTTTTTTGGGCTTTGCCTGCTATTTTTGATAAATAAAACCTCTTTCTATCGAATTTTTAGGAGCTTTTCATACTTAAAAATCGAGTAAAACGCCAGAAAACTTTGAAAGTGGGATTTTTTTTGTTCAAAAACTGGGAAAAAAACCGCTTAGACAATTTTCGGCTGTTTTTTTTAGCTTAGAGTTGCTCATAAAAATTAGGTAGGGAAAGGGTTTTTTAATCGAAAAATGTAGGTAAAGCCTAAAAAGGGCGTTTCTGGGCAAAAAAAAGTAAGTAAAATACGGTAAAAAGAGGGTCTTAGGCTAATAACTGAGGAAAATCGTACAAAAAACATCAAACGCTTTAAATCCCATAAAGACGTAGAAAAAGATGGACAAAGTAATGAGAAAGAAATAACTTTGAAGTACATAAAAGAATTTTAAATGCCATACATGGGAACTCGGTAAAGGTAGTAATATAATTTTTTTTTAAACGGGAGAAACTTAAGGGAAAAAATTGTTTTTATGAGATAACCTGTTGATCGGGGAAGATCCGGACTGGTGTGGGTGGGTAGGAGCTGATTCTAGGTCACCTCTTTTCGCTCTTGTACTTTCAAAATGGCGTTCCCCCACGTGACGTAATAAAGACATCGGAAGATCGAGTTTAAATAAAAGAATATTTCTTTTAGGAGCGTCCTTAAACTTTTTTTTTCGAAAATCCTTCACCTCCTCCCTTTCGAACTACGCCCGGTCTCGTCCTACTCGATTAATATCAAGGCTGGAAGGCGTCGGGAGAACTTTTACGAAATGAAACCGGACTTGGATCGTTATCCCGCGGGATAAAAAAGCACGAGCGGCGCCCGAAGAAGGAGAGAGGAAAGGGAGAAAAAAAAATCCGTTTTCTCGTTTGTCTAAAACCGGACTCAAGAGATCCGTGAACTCTGACCCTTGATGAAGACGTGCAGATCAAGAACGTCCCAAATCCGCCATTATAAAAACACCAAAAAAGGCGCTTTTTTACCAAAATTCTAACACCGCCAACACAAACAAAGCTTTTGTGAAACCTTCGTCTCAAATATTTTCACAATGTGGGCACAATATCAGGCACGCAAAATGGTAAATAGACTGACCCACTTTCCCACTTTAAAGAACAATAAATAATAAAATATCGTAGGCTAAACGTGAAAAAGATAATTCTGAAAAATTAGATAGTATTTAAACAGGAAGATACTCTCACAAAAAACATGGAGAGTATAAAAATTCTATAAAAAAAGATTAAACCATCTTAGCTGAGCTTTAAAACCAATACTCTTAGTGCTAAACGCCAAAAAAACTGGATAAATCTGGTGTTTTAACACTAAAAAAATATCCAAACCACATAAAATAGTGTGAAACGCTAAAAAATCTATAAAACGAGTGTTTTTACACCGTAAAGTTGAGAGGATTGATTCAAAAATCTTTGAAATAGTGTCAAATGGTCAAAAACTTGATAAAAATGGTGTTTTAACACCACAAAATCGTGAAAAAAAATTCTTAAAGGTACTACCAAACGGTATATGCAATCGATAAAACAGGTGTTTTTACACCAGTGGATAAAAATAGTGTGTTTTACAATAAGAAATTAAAAAAAGCATCCAAAAAAATAGTGTTAAACGCTAAAAAATCTCGATAAATCGGGTGTTTAACATTAAAAAAATATCCAAACCACATAAAATAGTGTGAAACGCTAAAAAAAACCTATAAAACGAGTGTTTTTACACCGTAAAATTGAGAGAGTTAATTCAAAAATCTTTGAAATAGTGTCAAACGCTCGAAAACTTGATAAAAACGGTGTTTTAACACCACAAAATCATGAAAAAAAAAAATCTTAAAGGTACTACAAAATGGTATAAGCACTCGAAAAACAGGTGTTTTTACACCAGTGGATAAAATAGTGTGTTTAACAATAAGAAATTTAAAAAAAGCATCCAAAACTCTGAAATAGTGTTAAACGCTAAAAAATCTCGATAAATCTGGTGTTTTAACATTAAAAAATATCCAAACCACATAAAATAGTGTGAAACGCTAAAAAAAAACCTATAAAACGAGTGTTTTTACACCGTAAAATTGAGAGAGTTAATTCAAAAATCTTTGAAATAGTGTCAAACGCTCAAAAACTTGATAAAAACGGTGTTTTAACACCACAAAATCATGAAAAAAAAAAATCTTAAAGGTACTACAAAATGGTATAAGCACTCGAAAAACAGGTGTTTTTACACCAGTGGATAAAAATAGTGTGTTTACAATAAGAAATTAAAAAAGCATCCAAAACTCTAAAATAGTGTAAAACGCTAAAAAATCTCGATAAATCTGGTGTTTTAACATTAAAAAAAATATCCTAACCACTTAAAATAGTGTGAAACGCCAAAAAATCCATAAAACGGGTGTTTTTTCACCGAAAAATCGTGAATATTGATATAAAAGTCTTTAAAATAGTGTCAAACGCTCAAAAGCTTGATAAAAATGGTGTTTTAACACCACAAAATCGAGAAAAAAATAATTCTTAAAGGTACTACAAACGGTATAGCACTCGATAAAACAAGTGTTTTTACACCAAGAAATTGGGAAAAGTACCCAAAACTCCGAAATAGTGTTAAACGCTCGATAAATCAAGTGTTTTAGCCATAAAAAAATATCCAAACCTCATAAAATACTGTTAAACACTAAAAAATCCATAAAATTGGTTTTTTTTTCACCGACAAATATTGATACAAAAGTCTTTAAAATATTGTCAAACGCTCAAAAAACTTGATAAAACTGGTGTTTTAACACCACAAAGTCGAGAAAAATAATAAAAGTACTACTAAACGCTAAATGGACTCAATAAAACAGGTGTTTTTACACCTAAAAGTCGAGAATATTTATACAAAATCTTTAAATTAATGTTAAACGCTATAAAAGTGGATAAAAATAGTGTTTTTACACCAAGAATTTGGAAAAAGTACCCAAAACTCTGAAAAACTTCTAAAAAAAAATTGGAAATGACCAAAAACCGACCTTACTCCCAGGTTTCTTAGTGACCTTGAATGGTTTTGTAATCTTTTAAAATTTCAGTAAACCCGGAGCACGTCCTTGAGTTTTGGATTTAAAATAAAAAACCAGTCTTCGTTTGTCCTAGAAAATGGACTCGATGAGGGTAAAAGTGGAGCTGGGTTTCATCCGTCGCCGGCTTCATTTTTTTTTAATGACGACTTTCTCTTCAAAATTAATATTCCTATGCAAATATCTTAAAAACGTCTTTCTTACTACATTTTAAGAAATACGAAACTTTTTCTTCTTTTACGGGGATTGAAGGGGAAATAAGGGGCTCGTTACGGGAGTGAAATTGGGCGGGCGGAAAAATAGAGACCGAGAGAGTTTGATCCCCATTGTCAAGTAAACAAGAGTAACAAGGCGAAATAACGATTTGTACACAGCTACTTTTTTTTCAATTCCACATCCGATTCGATTAATATGACATTGATGGCGTCATCGTTGCTTAAGACTCTTCCTGAAGGGGAAGTTAATTGTGAAAGAATTCTCCTGCCCCTAATTAAGAGAAGGACGTGGAAAATTTTTAGTCCTCATTCATCTCTTATTTCACCATGTACGAAAAATTGCAGCGGGAACATCTGAAGAATAAATAATGAACCTTCGTCCTACAAACGAACTTTACGAACACGCACGTACTTGATTCAGAACAAAGGCCTACCTTACATCCTGATTTATTTTTATTGATCCAAACATCATACACCAAACGAACTGGAAATCAAATAATATTCAGAAAAACAAAAGCGGCAACAAAGGACCCTCCGACAGCTCCGAAAAGAAACCTAAGTGTCGGCCAATATCAAATTTGGTGCTATTTGGTGCTTTGCACTGTAAGCAGTCTAATAAAATTAAATTAAACTAAAATTAAGGCGACAGAAGAAAAGTGTGGAGATTTTCAGCGAGATATGAAATACTAGAAGAAGCGAAATAAAAATTTAAAACTATTCTCACTCGCGGAAAAATGAACCAATTTCAAATTCCAAAAAGAAAATGAACTTGGCACTAATATAAGATTTCCGCATCGATCTTAAAAATAAAAATTTTGGGGCCGAAATTTTTTTATTTTTGAAAAATTGGGGAACCAGGTAGGCATCAGAATCGGATAAAAAAAGTCTGAAAACGCATTTGGAAATTGTAAAATTGGTTGAAAATTAGTGTCCTAAACTTGTTTTAACTTCCTTAAAGAAGATATTGTGATACCCTCGACGACGGGTTTTGGGAAAGGGTCTTCCAGAAACCAGGAAGGTCAAATTGAATATTAATCTTTACCGATCTCAACTTTGTCCGTGGTGCCGGCCGTCCGTAGCATTTTTCCGGAACACTTCACGGCCAAAGTTTTCAACAGATTTTCACCAAATTTTCTTAGGTCGGTGAACAAGAAAATAAGGATTTTTGAATTTCGAAAAAATGGCGGAGACATGTTTGTTTGAAATTTTAAAAAAATTGGCAGCGTCCGAAAGTGCGTAGGTCCGATTTTCACCAAATTTTCACCAATTACTCCTTATATTTTTTACGAATTTGTGGTGTAATTTTTACATTAATTATCATTTTAGTTGGGAGAAATTTCATACATCCACCCAGTTTAGAGAGGGACCTCCCTTGGGCAAAAATCCCACTATTTCTACCTTGATACTTAGCAATTTTTTTGGAAAAATGAAAAAAGAAAAAGAAAAAAAAACTGCGAATTTAAAAAAAGAAACTTAGAAACTTTTTCGAAAAAAAAACTGAAAAAATTTTTTGAAAAAAAAACACAAAAAACTTCCCCTCTGTTATACTTTCCCTCCGTTATACTTCCCCCTCCGTTATACTCCCCCTCCTTTGTAATCCCCCTAAATTATATTCCCCCTCCGTTATACTTCCCCCTCCTATATTTTTACTTCTCTTTAAGGATGTTTTCGTTGGAAGCTCTTCAAACAAGTACTTTTATTCTTATTTTTCAAAAGTAAAAATAAACTTTAATTGAAAATTTAATTACTTTGCTATAAGGTACAGAAAAGAAGGATTCCACCCAAATGCCAACGAGTGAAAACACAATCGTAGAAAAAGTGGTACAAATGGTTTTAGTTGTCTTCCATTCGTAGAAAAAGGGAAATAAAGGGCTTTAAAATTGAATTTCTTGATTCTGACAGATGGAAGTGCATTTTCAAACGCAGGTTTCCGTTTAAAAAAGAGTTTGAGACAAAATCCGTCGCCCTTATTGCCATAAAGTCCACTCAGAAAGTCCTTAAACGGATTTTCGTTCCATAGGGTTGAAGTTTCCCGAAACTAATTAATCTGTCCGTTTCACACCTGGCTCTTTCTGTTAGTTTTAAAAAAGTCAATATTTTTCAAATTATTATTTTTTTATAACTTAAAACTCGGTCATGTACTTTCTAAGCTGCATCTGAGAAACGCGTTTCCGTGAGGACTCTTTCAAAAAAAAGAAAGCTGTCTATGAACTTTTTATATGATTTTTATTTATAATTTTTTTTTGTTATCTCATTTACATCTTGGAATTCGTTGAGGTAACGCCTGAAGGTCGATGAGAGACGCGTGGGCCGGGGTCCGAAAAAAGCGGCCTCGAAGTCCAATACTCTCAATAAAGTATAATAAAAAAAATAAAAATAAACTCTAATGAGAATCAGGAAGTCAAAAATTGGGTTTGTCCAAAAATATGTAATAAAACGCATAAATTGGTAAACCAAAGGTCGTAGGTTCAAACCCCACGTTGTCCTATTTCAAGTAATAAAATCTTCCCAAATCTTTCGAAATGTTTAAAAAAACAAATATTACGCATGGTCGCTTCCCATTATTCAAAACGCCTGGAAGTCCTTGAGATCGGAAAAAAAGTCAATAATCCTTCAACCGTAGGCCCAGCATAAAAAAAAAAGTCATTTTTGATTTTACGGTGACGTCATCGGAGTTAATTTAATATAAAATATGTCACGATTAGATTAGAAGTGACGATAGTTTTCCTTTTTTTCCTCGAACAATAACTCGGAGGAAGGTTAGTGACATGTGAAACCGCTGAATCATTTATGTCAAACGCCAAATCGGCCGTCGTTTCCTTTTCGTATCGTATTTAAAACCCTGAATCGATTCTTTGACCATTTCCATTAAATAAACAAATCGTTTTTGTTTGATATTGTATGTAGGGGTCGTTTACCGCCATTTTCAAAGGGGTCAGAGAGAAAAAAGTACGTGTTTGAAGAGCTTCCAACCAAAACATCCTTAAAAAGAAGTAGAAATGTAGGAGGGGGAAGTATAAAGGGGGGAAGTAAAAGGGAGGGGAAGTATAACGGAGGAGGAAGTACAAAGGAGGGGAAGTGTAACGGTGGAGGAAGTACATGGGAGGGGAAGTATAACGAGGGGGAAGTATAATGAGGGAAGTTTTTTTTTTCGAAAAATTTTTCGAGTTTTTTTTTTTGAAAATTTTTCTAAGTTTTCTTTTATAAATTTGCGCTTTTTTTTCTGAAAAATTTTTAAAGTTCATTTTTTTTCGTAAATTTTTGTCCATCCCCTAATGCTATATTCCCCTACGTTATACTTCCCTCTCCGTTATATTTCCCCTCCTTTATACTTCCCCCTCCGTTGTACTTCCCCCTCCTATATTTTTACTTCTCTTTAAGGAAGTTTTCGTTGGAAGCACTTCAAACTAGTACTTGGATCTTATTGCATTGAGGCTCTATTTTTTTAAATCTTCACATATCTCAAGAACGGGTGGACCGATTTTCTTACATGACGTATTTTTGGAAAGCTCTTTTAAAGGCACTTCAAAAGGTCGAAGTTGTCAACCCTGTATCTCTAACGGTTTTTGAGATATTTAAGGATATATCTAAAAAGGCCGGAAACTTAGCGACGGCCGGCCGGCACGAAAGACAAACTCATGATCGGCCGAGATCTTCCTCTACGACCCTTTCCCTAAACCGTCCATGGAGGGTAAAACAATAATTTCTTTCTTAGAATTCATGGATGTGGGGGGGGGGGTGTTGACCTTGGGTAAAAAAAACCGTTTTCTGAAAAAGTTTAAGTGAATTTGTTGTCAAAAAAAAACGAAGTTTATTATACTGCAGAATACGTGGAGATTTTAATCTAAAACTATAAGAAAAAGGGATGATAAACAAATAAAAAGATATAAATCAAACTGATGGAGGGGGGAGGGGGGAGGGGGATAAAAACTGTTTTTATTTTTGTTACACGATGTCTTTCTAAAAATTTTACTCGAAACAAATAAAATGTAGAAAAGTAAAAGAAAACACATAAAATTTGAAATAAACTTACATTTTGAAGGGCGGATGGCCGAAATTCAAAATTGAGAACAGAAAGGGACGCGAAGGAGACCAAGACTCCATTTTGAACTAACCACTGCTGCCAACCACACCCTTCTCGACAATAAAATACAAAAATATCCAATTTCAAGTATATATTAATATAAATGTAAGAATGAATGATTCTACTTCAAAAACATTCACAAAATACGTTTCACGCTTAAAAATTAAGCTTGATAGCACACTCGGCGTTTTGAGATTTTCCGCGCCTTTTTTTCCAGTGATAACTGATAAGTGATAACTTTTTTTATTTTAATGCAAAATAAAAGTTCCGGTTTGAAGAGCTTCCAACGATAACTTCCTCAAGGATACAGGAGGAGGAAGTATTAAGTAGGAGAACTAAATTTTTGTAAAAGTTGTGAAATAAATTTGGTGGGTATCGCAGTAAGTCTTGAGGAAGTTAGAAATTTTAGGTATTTTTTGTTGTTCGTTTTCTGTTTTTTGAAAAAAAAAAAAATAAAAATTAAGTACCTAATAAATCGCCATTTTATTTTCCGTTAAAAAAATTCTTGAGGAAGTTAAAAAAAAAAAAAAAAATTATTTTGAAAATTTTATATCAAGGTAGAAATTCAGTACGGTTAGCCAAAGAGAGGCCGCCCTCGAGCCGGCGAAGTGACTCACATTTCTGCCTAGAAAAATTATTAAGTAAAAAAAATTTTGGAAAATTAAAATTTTAAAAACATGGAAAATTTTTAAATAATTCAAGGAATGTTTAGTGAAAATTTGGTGAAGATCGGACCAACAGTACGCCCACAGCGCTCATTTTAAATCTTTGAACAGTCATATCTCCGCCATTTTGAAAAATTTCGAAAAAAGCTCTCGTCATTTTCAAGATTTCTGTGAAAGGAAGCTTGTGTATAAATTTGGTGAAGATCGGATGAAAATTGCGGCCGTGAAGTGTTCCGGAAAAAGTGGCGACGGACGGCCGGACGGCCGGACGGCCGGACGGCCGGACGGCCGGCACCACAGACAAAGTCAGGATCGGCAAAGATCACTTATCAGATTTATCCTACGGGGTCTGGAAGACCCTTTTCTAGTAACAGGGGGTCGGAGGGTATCACAGTAACTTCTTGAGGAAGTTAAAAACCAAAACAACAATTTTTTTAATAGTTTAAATAGTAGGAACATTTTTATTTATTTATTTTTAAAATATGTGTTCGTACAGTTGGATACTTTTTGTATTTTATGGTCATGAAGGCTGTGGTTGGCGGCAGTGGTTAGTTCAAAATGGCGTCTTGGTCTCCTTCGCGTCCCTTTCTGTTCTCAATTTTGAATTTCGGCCTTCAAAATGTAAGTTTTTTGTCAAATTTATTGTATTTTCTGTTACTTTTCTACACATTTTATTTGTTTTGAGTGAATTTTTTTAGAAAAGTAACATAAATATCAGTCTCCCCCCCCCCCCCCACCCCGAATACTTTAATTCCATAACTTTTTTTATGATTATCATCCCTTTTTCATGTATTTTGAGATAAAAATATCCACGTATTCTACAGTATAAATATTAAACTTTGTTTTTTTGACAACAATTCCATTAAATTTTTTCAGAACACCGTTTTTCCCAAGGTCACCTTCATCCCCCACCCCTCGCACCTAAGTCCCATAAAGAAATTAATGTTTTACCCTCCATGGACGGTTTTTAAGCTCTATTATGACACCCCATATCTTCTTACAAAAACTATAAGTTCCGTCAAAATTAGCATTTTTTGGATCCCTCATTTCGGCCATCTAATCTAATCGGTTTTAGACAGCAAATTTTCTAATTTTTAAAGAGTTTTTGGTTTTCATAAAAAATGTAAATTGTCATTCTTGCAATCTTTCCCTCAAAATACGCCAAAATCAAGGTGAAAAACGCCTCCAAAAACTTACTTTTGAGCCGTCAATATTTAACGCTTTGAAGCCAAGGTTTTATTAAAAACTTTTTTTTTTTTCATCGGGATTCGTGTTTTTTCCTCCACGGGGACGTGACGGGATAAGTTTAAAACGCGTAACTTTGTTTTACTACATATTGAACTGGAAAAAAAAGGGGCTGAAAAGGTTATTGAAGGTTTTTTCCCTCAATACACTCCGGATACAAGGGATAAAGTAAATACTCCTACGAATAAACTTCATAAACGAAAAAAAATTTTAATGAAAAAAAAATTAGTTAAAAATCAAAATTTCCAGAAAATTTTAAGTTAAACCAGGTTTGGCAACTTTTCTGCTCATAATTTACCTTTTAAATGGGCCCAAGAAGTAGACTTAAAAAAGAAGGTATAGGGTTCAATCCTGGGTGTATAGCAAGATTTTTTTTTTTTAATAAAAATTGGTCAGAGTGCCAAGGCAATATGGCGAAAGCCAGGACCGCAAATAAAAAAAAAGCAAAGGACAATTGAAGTCCCGTTATAGACAAATGATCGGGCGAAATCAAAGAGAAAGCTTTTTTAAATTGGACTCTTTTTTTTGTCCAAAATTACCCTTCGCCTTAATTATTTTGACACTTTCATTCCCGAATCTTCAGTTTTTATTTTCATCTTCGCGTTTTATGTTTCGGAGGTCCCGTTAGCTGAGGCGAAGGAAAGGGAAAGGCGAAGGCGTACGAAGTGGGGAGAAGTTTTTTTTTTCTGTTTTCATGGGTGGAGGGGAGATCGGTCACGTTCGAACTAATGAAGCACCTCAAGTACCTTCAGGCAACTTCGAAGAACCCGGAGTTCCCATTTTGAATTAGAAGAAAAGGTTCAATCATAAAAAAACATCCATTTTTTTAACTTCCTGAAAGAAGTTATTGTGATACCCTCGACGTCAGGTTTTTGGGGAAGGGTCTTCCAGACCCGAAGGGTCAAATCAGATCTTTACCGATCTCAACTTCGTCTGTGGTGCCGGCCGTCCGTCCGTAGCATTTTTTTTCCGGAACACTTTACGACCACAGTTTTCATCCAATTTTCACCAATTTTAACGAGAGCGATTTTGAATTTCGAAAAAATGGCGGAGATATGGCTGTTTGAAATTTTAAAAAATTCGCTGCGGCCGAACCGTTTGTCCGATTTTCACCAAATTTTCACCAATTACTCCTTATATTTTTAAAGAATTTTCGGTGTAAAAAATTGCCACTTTTTAAATATAATTTTTTTAGTAGGGAGATATTTCATACTTCTACCCATTACGAGAGGCACATCCCTAGGCCAAAGAGCCCATAATTTCTACCTTGACACTTAGACAAATTTTCGAAAAAAAGAACTTAAAAAATTTTTCAATAAAAAAAAAACTTAGACAATTTTTTGACAAAAAAAAACTTATAAAATTAAAAAAAAACTCGGGAAATAAAAAAAAATTGGAAGAATTTTCAAAAAAAACTTAAAAAATTTTTCCGAAAAAAAAACTCTTCCCTTTCTTATACTTCCCCTCCTTTATACTTTCCCTCCCTTCGTTATACTTCTTATCCTTATACTTCCCCCTTCGTTTTACGTCCCCACCGTTATACTTCCCCCTCCTATATTGTTACTTCTCTTTAAGGAAGTTTTCATGGGAAGCTCTTCAAACAAGTACTTAATTTTTGGGCTATTTTGATATCTCATGGAAAATTTAGTCAAGAGAATGTTCTCTGAAAAATCGCCGTCGGACCTTTCAAAAACATTTTTTTTTTCAGCACCTTTTTAAGAAAGTCGATAAAACAGATTTAGTTGACCTTTACAGGGGACTTTCTAATATTAAGAACCGACGGGAGAGGAAATATTTAGAGCGGTAAATGGTCGATACCTATCGCAAAGAGAAAACGTAAGTGAACATCTTAAGATTTGCATAGGGCGTTAATCAGATATTAAATAGAAAAAGAAATTCTCATTTTTTCGAATTATTAAAAATGGGTCGAAGAAAACGAGTCATTAAGCCTTAAAGGCTTTTTAATTTAAAGAAATTCTTAATTATTTTAACCTCAAAAGGTCGAAAGTTTTCCGAGTTTTTACACTTTTAAAATCGCTGTGTAAATGGTTCAATCGTGAAGGTCCGAAAAGTAGGTCTTTTACCATCTTTTTTCAACATAAACTTTTATTATTTTAGCCGTCGAATCTGCTTGTTCGAAAAGGTCGTGAGAAACGTTCAAACTCTCGTGTCAAAATCAAAGTGTTTAAAGTAATTTAAACCTTTAAGGTCCGAAAATAGGCGTCCCTTTGGGTGAAAAATCGTGAGGAGCTCTTGGCCGAGGAATAGGTGAACTTGAATGACCTTGAAGATCATTGATCCCTACCTGGTCGGCCTCAGGAGGTTAGATTTTCTTTTAAAAACACCCATGTAAAGAAATGGAAGATGGCCGAGAATGAAATAGCTCCGATGTTCCATTTCACAGGCGATCTATCGGGGAAGTGGAACAAATTTTGAAAGATTCTCTTTCTCTGAATACGTTTTTGAGAAAAAAAAAAAAAGACTTCTTTTTGTCGGAAAGCGATCGGACACGTAAATTTCTAGCTTTCCCGTAATTTCTTCGTCCCTCGGTCATGATTCGATTAATACACGACTTTCACGATTTTTTTCACTCAGCGATTTTTCTTTAGACTTCTTTTAGGTCGGACTTCGGATAGATTCCTACTTATTTTCGACCAGAAAATCCCATTTAACCAAGTTTTTTAGGCTTAGCACACACTTTTAGACCAAGAAAACCCTTTTTTTATCTGACTTCTTGAGTGTTCTGTTCTTCTTGAGTGTTTTTCGACAGAAAAACCGAAATTAAACGATTTTCCGGCGTTTTTCTTTTTTTCTTGAACCTCAAAACCTCCAAATATCGGTTTTCCGGGGAGTTCCTATCCGTCTTTAGGCGAAGAGGTTTCTTTTATTCCGGACTTTCGACAATTTCTTGACTTTTTTTTTACCAAGAAAATTCCTTTTTACCACGTTTTTAGGCTTAGCACTCACTTTTCGACCAAAAAAACCCTTTTTCATCGGACTTCTTGAGTGTTCTAAATGGTTTTTCGACAGAAAAACCATAATTAGACGATTTTTCCGCGTTTTCCTTTTTTTCTTGAACCTCAAGTTCAAGTTTCCGGGAAGTTCCTCGACTCTAGACGAAGAGGCTCCTTTTATTCCGGACTTTTGGCAATTTCTTGACTTTTTTTTGGTTAAGAAAATTTCTTTCTACCAGGTTTTTGGGCTTAGCCTACACATTTATACCAACTAAAGCCTTTTTTATGGAACTTTTTTTGATTTCTATAAGGTTTTTCGACAGAAAAACCGAAATTAGACGATTTTCCGGCGTTTTTCTTTTTTCTTGAAGCCTCAAAACCAATAAATACCGGTTTTCCGGGAAATTCCTAACCATCTCTAGGCGAAGAGGCTCCTTTTATTCCTGACTTTTGGCAACTTCTTGACTTTTTTTGAACAAGAAAATTCCTCTTTACCACGTTTTGGGGCTTAACCTACACTTTTAGACCAAGAAAAACCATTTTTATCGGACTTGAGGCTTAGCCTACACTTTTAGACCAAGAAAAACCTTTTTTATCGGACTTGAGGCTTAGCCTACACTTTTAGACCAAGAAAAACCTTTTTTATCGGACTTGAGGCTTAGCCTACACTTTTAGACCAAGAAAAACCTTTTTTATCGGACTTCCAGAGTGTTCTATATTATGGTTTTTCGACAGAAAAACCGAAATTAGACGATTTTCCGGCGTTTTTTTTTTCTTGAACCTCAAAACCTCAAAATAACTGTTTTCCGGGAAGTTCCTATCCCTCTTTACGCGAAGAGGCTCCTTTTGTTCCGGACTTTTGGCGATTTTTGGGAGTTAGCCTACACATTTATACCAAGAAAACCTTTTTTATCGAACTTTTTGTGATTTCTATGTGGTTTTCGACGGAAAAACCGAAATTACACAATTTTCCGGCGTTTTTATTTCTTTTTGAAGCCTCAAAACCTCTAAATATCGATTTTCCGGGAAGTTCCTAACCGTCTCTAGGCGAAGAGGCTCCTTTTATTCCTGACTTTTGGCGATTTTTTGGACTTAGCCTACACACTTATGCCAAGAAAACCTTTTTTATCGAACTATTTGTGATTTCTATATGGTTTTTCGACGGAAAAACCGAAATTATACAATTTTCCGGCGTTTTTCTTTCTTTTTATAGCCTCAAAACCTCTAAATATCGCTTTTCGGGAAAGGTCTTAACGGTCAAAAGGCCAAAAGACTCTTTTTTTTACCACTTTTCGGCAATTTCTGGGCTTCTTCAGGCGGAAAAACTCTATATTTAGCAGATTTTGGGGCTTCGCCTATCTTTTTGACAACAAAAACCTTTTTTTTTTTTCACGAATTTTCACAGTTTTTCCTCATTTTTTGACAATTGAAACCTAATAAACAAATTGTTTTCTCTTTTTTCTTAGTTTTTGGGCCATTTTAACATTAAAAAACTATTTTTAACATATTTTTGTGTGTCTCGAAAAAAAAAAAAATCTTATTGTACAAATCGTTTGCTTTAACCCAGGCTTTTGTCCCCACGATGTCTTGCCCTAAAAAAAAGGGTTTCTCTTAAATAAACTCGGGTTATAAAAATGTTTTGTTTGTTTAAAAAAACGCTCGTTTTTTTTAAATCGTCGAGGGTTATTTACATGGAAAAGACGTCGGATAACCCCTCTCCCCCCTCCAGCCGACATCGCTCCGTTTCTATCTTTCCGAGTACCGCAAACAGTAACTCAGAGTGAATATAAATTACTCAAGAGAAGCGAACCCATAACAATCCCTTAATAAACGAATCAAGGTTTTTATGTTGAGTTTTCCTCACCCAGAAACCCAATCAAATTTCCTTCTCTAAGGATTCTACAAGCTTTTCGTCTGCTGTATCCAAATCTGAAGTTCACTGCATGGACTATCGGAATCGGCAGCAAGTTGAAAAACCGTCAGTTTTGATGGAAAAGAAGTTAAAAAGCTGCACTCTACACACAAAGAACTCAAACGAATAATCCGATAGGGTCCGTTCTTGGCTCATTTCATCCGAAGAAGTCATTGAATACTTTTAAAAAAGTCGCCTTTTCGATTGATTTGAGTTTTTATTTTCGGAGAAATTTCGTTCGCACTAAAAATTCGTCCTTTGATGGGGGTTCCAAAAATATCGAGGGGGACGGATTAGAGCCTTCTATTGGTCTATGGGGGTTGCTGAAATCATTTTAGATCCATCTATAGGTCTGTGGGAGTTGCTTAAATCATTTTAGATCCTTCCATTGGTCTGGGGGAGTGGCTTAAATCATTTTAGAGCCTTCTATTGGTCTGTGGGAGTTGCTTAAATTATTCTAAAGCCCTCTATTGGTTAATAGGAGTAGCTTAAATCATTCTAGAGCCCTCTATTGGTCTATGGGAGTGGATTAAATCGCTCTAGAGCCTTCTATTGGTAGAGGGGCTCAACTGTACATTAGCCAAAAGTGTAAATCCGCAGCACATAATAGTTTCGACAAAAATGGACATGATGGTCCGATCAGCTGGAAATCGGCTATGACCTCACGTTATTTTGATAAAATAAATCTTTTGGGCCCTACAGTTTTTCTTAGACTGTATATTAGCATCTTTTGGTTAACCCGAAAGTGGGGAAACTTAACGAAAATCGATATCACCTTATGTGGTATGTTGATAATTTATAAGCCATTAATTTAAGTGACATTTCCCCCAAGGATCTATTGTTTTATTCAAATTAGGCTACTTAAAAGCCCTTCAAATTGTTTAATTTTTAACATACAGGGATAATTGACAATTAAAAAGATTGAATTATGATTTCTTAAAGAGTTCTTTTGTTTCTATCTCGTTTCTTGAGCAACGAACGCCTTTCTCTTCTCCACCTTTGCGTCCCCCCCTCTATGACCTGAAATTGAAATGGAATATGATTTTTTTTAGTTTTGTAATCGTTAAAGTTGTGGACGAAATATGTTTTTAGTAGGATGTTTGGTGGGTTTTTGAAATCAGGTAGCCAGGTGTCACCGGTGGATGGGTTTCGACAATAGGGCCTAGTAGGGGGTTCTATCTTCGAAAATGGTCGAGGGATGCTTTTGTTACAGTTTTAGGTTTTTTTGAAAAATGATTTACCGTCTTCGAGATGGTACGATGTGAAATGGTAGAGGGATCGGTTGTGGTGCGGTGTAGGGAGGCGGTAGATGAGAATCCAATAGATCGGGGAGTCGATGGCGTCTCCTCCGGTTATTCCTTGGCGGGGGTGGGACCTCCTCGGTCTGCGCTTCCGTTGAGGTGAACGTGCGGGTGTTCGCTGTCTGAGTTTCACTCACTGGCACAACACTCACGTTGCACTGGGACATGTCGACATGACGGCTCCCAGACCCCGACTGAAACTGTACGTCGTAAGGCTGCCAGAGTAGCCACGAGAGGGCGTCTCCGGGCTGCGGACCCCAAGAGCGGGGACGACGTCTCCCACCATCCGCCTCGGAAGACCCATGGGAGGTTCGGCTGTAGCTGAAACTAGACGGACGGCTTAGGGTACTCAACGCCGACGTCCGAGCGCTCACCGCAAGCTCCTCTTCGATCTCACGCCTCAAACCCGTCGCCAATCTTCCTTCGCCAAGTCTTCGAACGCCCGCTTCGAATTCAGCTTCCAACTCTTGCATTCCTGCCAACAAAAAAAAGTTATAACTAATTTCCATTCCTTCAATATCCTCCCTTAAAGAAGTTATTGTGATACACTCCACGTCGGGTTTTTGGGGAAGGGTCTTCCAGACCCCGGAGGGGTCAAAAAAACCAAAAAAACTTAGAAAATTTTTTGAAAAACAAAAGAAAACTCGGAAAATTAAAAAAAACTTAGAAAATTTCTTGAAAAAATTTTTAAAAATTTTCGAAAAAAAAGGAAACTTGGAAAATTTTTGAAAAAAAAACTTCCCCTCCGTTATTCTTCCCCTCCTTTTACTTTCCCTCCCTTATACTTCCCCCTCCGTTATACATCCCCTCCCATATACTTCCACCTCCGTTGTACGTCCCCTCCGTTATACTTCCCCCTCCTATATTGTTACTTCTCTTTAAGGAAGTTTTCGTTGAAAGCTATTCAAACCAGTATTTTAGTTGGGAGAAATTTGATACTTCCACTACTCGCGGGAGGGACATCCCATGGGCAGAAGGTCCATTATCTCCTGACACTTAAAAATTTGTCAAAAAATTATAATTTCCATTTCTTCGATATCATTTTTCTCCCCCAAATCCTTTAATCTCAGGCTATTTATTTTTCCATATTTTTTAATGCAATTTTTCTCGGATCCGCTTTTCATAGCCCGGAACATCCGTCCATTTGTTTGCGTAATTTTGAATAATCCAGGGATCCGCTTTTCCCGTTTTGAAAAACATCAAGCCCCTTCCCCCACCACTTTTTTTTAAATCGCGAATCGGACGTTTTAATCCTTTAATACGTTTCCTGGGTTGGGAGGGAGTAAAAAAAAAGAGAGAAAAAAATTGGATAATTTTACGCCCCATTGGTTTTACCACCTGCGGGCATCCCCGCCCTCCCCGGAGGCTTACGTAACTTGTTTTTCGATATTAAATTGCCATCAGTCTGTCATTTTCTGATTTTATTGACCTCTAACCCAGTTAGGATGGGCCCAGCGAGCGGCTTTCTCCATAGTGCCATTAGTGGTCACGTTCAATTCCAGACAAATTAATATAACGACACGACCTCGTGAGATTCCTTGATCTCTGACCCACGGAGGCCACTTTTCGACACATTTAAAGTTTTAATCCTGTGACCTTACTGTCTTAGAAACTCAGAAGGGATGGGCCCAGAAGGAAGCTTTATCCATATTGACAATGTTCAGCGATTTTAGAGCCATCTGTTGGTCTGTGGGAGTAGCTTAAATCAATTTAGAGCTTATTATTGGTCTGTGGGAGTGTCTTAAATCAATTTAGAGCCTTCGTTGGTCTGTGGGAGTTGCTTAAATCATTTTAGAGCCATCTATTGGTCTGTGGGAGTGGCTTAAATCAATTTAGAGCTTTTTAGGTCTGTGGGAGTGTCTTAAATCAATTTAGAGCCTTCGTTGGTCTGTGGGAGTTGCTTAAATAATTTTAGAGCTCTCTATTGGTCTGTGGGAGTTGCTTAAATCATTTTAGAGCCTTATATTGCTCTGTGGGAGTGGCTTAAATCAATTTAGAGCCTTCTATTGGTCTGAAGGAGTGGCTTAAATCAATTTAGAGCCTTCTATTGGTCTGCGGGAGTGGCTAAAATCATTTTAGAGCCTTCTATTGGTCTGGGAGTTGCTTAAATCAATTTAGAGCCTTCTATTGGTCTGTGGGAGTTGCTTAAATCATTTTAGAGCCTTCTATTGGTCTGTGGGAGTGGCTTAAATCATTTTAGAGCCTTCTATTGGTCTGTGGGAGTTAACCCAGATAGGATGGGCCCAGCGTGCGGCTTTCTCCATAGTGCCATTAGTGGTCAGACGTTCAATACCAGACAAATGGATATAACGACACGACCTCGTGAGATTCCTTGATCTCTGACCCACGGAGGCCACTTTTCGACACATTTAAAGTTTTAATCCTGTGACCTCACTGTCTTAGAAACTCAGTAGGGATGGGCCCAGAAGGAAGCTTTATCCATACTGCCAGTTCAGCCATAACAGAATCAGTATCATTCCATTGAAAAATAAAAGGTGAAATTTAAACTGAAAAGCTACCGGAAACCGCAAGGTCGTGTCCGTCCGTGCGAAAGCAAAATGAAAAAAAATTCTTACCCTTGAAAAATTACAGTTCACCACAAGTAAATAAGGCAATCATGGCTACCAATCGTGCAGAATTATAAACCGCGTGATTATTTAAAACAGGGAGAGGAAGAAGAAAAAAAATAAAAAGTTACCCAAGCTCATCCTTGTGATTTATTGGTCAGCCTACTTAAAACATCAAGGTTACAAAAAGCTTTTCTAATATCTTCTCAAAACATTAAGATAAGGAAACTTTCTTTTATTATCTCGGATTTTCCCCATTAGAAAGGATTTTTATTCTTTCACGATTTGCCGTTTCCTAAAAGATATTCAAAAAAATAAAATAACGAATTCATTCTTCCTTGGATCCACCTGTTGAAATCACTATTCTGCGCATGTTTTTTTTTATCCCCAAAATAGGGGAAAAATCGCAGGAAAATTCTATGAGCTCCAAAGTAGAAATGTTAATGAAAAAAAAAATTTTTAAAAAGGAGGAAAAAATGATGTTTTATAAATTAAGGTTTCTGCTAATTTTATGGACGGTTATTATTCATTTAACAAGGTTAAAACGGGTCTAGAGGCTTCTATTGGTTTGTGGGAGTGGCTTAAATCGTTTTAGAGCCTTCTATTGGTCGTTGGGAGTTGCTTAAATCATTTTAGAGGCTTCTGTTGGTCGTTGGGAGTAGGTTATATCATTTTAGAGCCATTCTATTGGTCTGCGGGAGTGGCTTAAATCATTTTAGAGGCTTCTTTTGGTCGTTGGGAATTGCTTATATCATTTTAGAGCCTTCTATTGGTCTACGGGAGTAGCTTAAATCATTTTAGAGCCTTCTATTGGTCTGTGGGAGGGGCTTATATCATTTTAGAGGCTTCTATTGGTCGTTGGGAGTTACTTAAATCATTTTAGAGGCTTCTATTGGACGTTGGGAGTAGCTTGTAACATTTTAGAGCCTTCTATTGGTCTGCGGGAGTGGGTCAAATCATTTTAGAGGATTCTACTGGTCGTTGGGAGTTGCTTAAATCATTTAGAGGCTTCTATTGGTCTGTGGGAGTTGCTTACTTCATTCTAGAGCTTTCTATTGGTCTGTGGGAGTTGCTTAACTCATTCTAAAGCCCTCCATTGGCTTATAGGAGGAGCTTAAATCATTCTGGAGCCCTCTATTGGTCTATGGGAGTGGATTAAATCATTCTAGAGCATTCTATTGGTCGGTGAGACCACATTAAACCTTTTTCCTCAAGTTTTTCTTCGCTTTATTTTGAAACGTTTCAGAAGTGGGATAAGAGCTACTTTTTTTCTGTTCAGAGTGGTTAAAATGCTTAGGTCAATTCCGATCTGCGGTTTTGTGGACTGAAAGGAAAAGACGGTAAAGAGAGTGAGAATGTTTTGGGGCTTAAGAAGCGGTAAGGAGGAGAGGTCGGGGAGAGGCTTCTAATTAAGGGCTGTCGCTACTAACACCTTAGGCTCCGGACTAATTAAATGCTTTGCCTTTCCCTAGACAATAGGGAGCCTTTTTGAACAGAAAGAAGAGTGAGAAAAAAGGGAGTTCTTTTGTCCTTTTTTCCTTTTATAAACTTTACATGATCGTAAAAAAAAAGTTTTGTTCATAAATTGATTGAGGTCGAGTCCGTGAAAAGGGGAAATCCGAGCGGGAAAATGTGTGCGGCCTATTTTGCGATTTATTTTTCCCAGCGGAGGTTTGTGTTTTCCCGCGAGTTTGTTAGGGGAGGACTACAGCCTCCGGGAAAACCAAGTAGTTTAACCTTTTTCCCTCCAACATCCCGAATTTTACAACATTTTTTCCGTTTTTAAAATTTAGGGTTTTATACTAATTTTCCATTGATCACTACCAGGGTAATTTAATATCTTTGGGGTTTAGATTACAAATTAATTTCCGTTAATACACGTATTTTGGTTTATCTAACAATTTTCGACCCTCTTATTCTTGTTTATAGGCCCCTGGAGGGCGGCGGTGAAGGAGAATCATAAATCCAAATCGTATCTCCAGGATAAATACGATCTCAGAATTTTAATTACGCTAACTCGTTATCACAAGCCTTTGTTATTCAAAACTTTTCAAGGAAAAAAAGAAAATTCGCATAATTTTAGGTATGATAACAGTACTACCAACTGAATCAATAATTCTTTCCGAATAATGTGGTAATTAATTAAGTCAATTATGAGTTCCAACAGCACGGACTTTGGGAGTGTTTCACTGGAGGCAGAAAGCATTCATTACCATCACAATGTGGGAGTGATTTGTCTGTCAGGGACAAGGGCATTAGCCGGAGACAAGTATTGCCTGATTTACAGTTTTACCCTTTTGTTCCTCAGAGCTGCCACCAAACTCCCATTAAAAAGTACTAGTCTGGAGCTAGCCCCGACGCGACGGTAACTTCCTCAAAGAGACGGAACGATATAGGAGGGGAAAGTTTTAAGGAGGGGGAAGTCCCAAGGAGGGGGAATACCTAAGGAGGGGGAAGCATAAAGTAGGGTAATGTCTTAATGAAGGGAAAGTTATAAAAAGAGGAAGTGTAATAATGTCAGGTATTTTTTAATTTATAAATTTTTTTTAAGGAAAAATGTACCTACTAATTTTTAACTTCCTCAAAGAAGTTATTGTGATACCCTCGACGTCGGGTTTTTGGGGAAGGGTCTTCCAGACCCCGGAGGGTCAAATCGAATATTGATCTTTACTTTTCTCAACTTTGTCTATGGTGCCGGCCGGCCGTCCGTAGCATTTTTTTTCCGGAACACTTTACGGCCACAGTTTTCAACCGATTTTCACCAAATTTTCACACAAATTTCTTTAGCCGGCGAAGAAGAAACTAACGAGGGCGATTTTTGAATTTCAAAAAAATGGCGGAGATATGTCTGTTTGAAATTTTAAAAAATTCGCTGCGGCCGAACCGTTATTTCACCAAATATTTACCAATTACTCCTTATATTTTTGACGAATTTTCGGTGTAAAAAAATTGCCTCTTTTTAATTTTTATTTTTTTTAGTAGGGAGAAATTTCATACTCTACCTATTACAAGAGGCACATCCCTAGGCCAAAGAGCCCATTATTTCTACCTTGACACTTGGAAAAATTTTCGAAAAAAAAAATCGCAAATTAAAAAAAAAAAAAAAAAAAAAACCTGAAAACTTTTCGATAAAAAAAACTTCCCCCTCCTTTATACTTTCGTTCCCTTATACTTCCCCCTTTGTTATACTTCCCCCTCCGTTGTACGTCCCCTCCGTTATACTTCCCCTCCTATATTGTTACTTCTCTTTAAGGAAGTTTTCGTTGGAAGCTCTTCAAACCAGTACCTTTTTTCTCAATTAGATATTACTATTTAATTTTCAGCTTTTCTTGCAAACTAATTTTGTAAGTATGACGGTAGAAATAATGGACCTTTTCCCCAAGGGATGTCCCTCACGCAAGTAGTGAAATTATCGAAGTTCTCCCTACTAAAAAAAAATTTTATTTACACCAAATATTCGTACAAAATATGAGGAGTACTTGGTCCCTTCCCCAAAAACGTTCATAGAGGGTAAAACAATAATTTCTTTAGGAATCAGGAAAAATTTTAGGCAGAATCGACGGAAAACTTTCCCTTTAGAAACCGTTCTTAAATGTCCAGACTTTTAGGTGTAAACTTCGATTACGGTTCTTTCTAAAAGCCAACGTTAAGCTTCTTAAAAACTGTACTCAGGTTTCCCAAGTGTAGAATTAATGCTCTCATGGCTTTGAAAGCCCGTATGCAATAATGCTTTCCCCTCTTTTCGATGAACGAGATTAGAAATAAAAAGGGGGGATGTTGTGGAGGCCCTTTTAAAAAAAAAATCTCATTTACGGTTCGTCTCACACGTTCCTTCAAAGGAAAATCGAGTTATTAATTTAAGCCGTTTGTCCCCCTTATTAGCAATCGATTTTTTCTCCTTGAAAAAATTTTATTAAAAAAATATGACGCTCGGGGGCAGTATATTAAAATAATAATGGTATGCAAATTGATGCAAATGGTCTTGAAGTAGTCGGAGGGGTTGCGGAGTTCATATCCTGGCGATAAATATGAGGATGGCTTGGATTAGAAGGGACTCTCCAGGGTGTAATTAGCAAGAAGTTGAACCCTTCCCTTCTACACCCCGTTACGTCATCCAGTTGCTCTTCCTTTTTCTATCTTGTTTTTCCTTCCAAGGAGATTGTTTTGCAAGTTAATAGGGTGTCAATTCTAACCCCATTGAATATTCAGATTCTTTTTTTTCTGCGAATATTTGGTTTTTGTAATTTACCACGCCCATTATAGTCTGCTTTTATTGATTCAAAACATTTCGAAGTTTATTGTGCGGAGGGAGCCTGTGTTTGTCTAGGGAAGAGGTCTCTGTTTGTCTTTCTCCCTCCCTTCTCACACTCGACTGCCGTCTAATTGACCGTGTGGACTAAACCTTAAAAAAGAAAAAAAATTCCTAATATTTTAAAACACTATAATCCGATCGTAAAACTTATACTTTAAGGATTTCCTCGTCTATAAGCCGAGAACGGCGTAAAACTCTGAATGGAGTTAGGACATTCAAGAAGATATGGGCCGGTTTTATGTGTGGTTACCGCAGGGAGAAACTCCCTCTACCCTCTTTTCTACCTGGAAGGATTGAAGGAGATACCCTTATTACGCTTTTAACACAATTTTTTTTTCTTCTCAAAGTTAAAAGTTTAAAAAAAATTGAAACATGAGTAATTTTTACTATCGATAAATTGGCTTCAGAAAAAATTCATTTCTTATTTTTTGATTTCTTGAAGTTATTGGATTACCCTCCATTTACGGTTTTTAGGAGAGGGTATGCCCGGGAAAAGTGATTTTTTAAGATCAGCCATCATTTAAAAGCTGTCAGATAAGCTGCTAAACAGCCGTTGGATCGTCAGATTAGCGGTTGAATAGTCGTTGGACGTCAGATTGGCAGTAAAACAGTCGACAGATCTTCAGATTGGCAGCTAAACAGCGCTTGGGCTATCAGATTAGCAGCTAAACAGTCGTTAGATCGTCAGATTAGCGGCTGAATAGTCGTTGGACGTCAGATTGGCAGCTAAACAACGCTTGGACTGTCAGATTTCAAACTAAACAGTAGTTGAAACGTAAATAAGCACCTGAAGAGACTTTAGATCGACAGATGAGCAGCTGAACTGCCGTTGGATCGTCAGATTTACAGCTAAATAGACGTTAGATCGTAACACAAGCATCTAAAGAGCTTTTCGATCGTCAGATTAGCAGCTAAACAGTCGTTAGATCGTCAGATTAGCGGCTGAATAGTCGTTGGACGTCAGATTGGCAGCTAAACAGTCGATAGATCTTCAGATTGGCAGCTAAACAGTCGATAGACCTTCAGATTGGCAGCAAAACAACGCTTGGACTATCAGATTAGCAGCTAAACAGTCGTTAGATCTTCTGATTGGCAGCTAAACAACGCTTGGACTGTCAGATTTCAAGCTAAACAGTCGTTAAAAAGTAAGATAAGCACCTGAAGAGATTTAGATCGACAGATGAGCAGCTGAACAGCCGTTGGATCGTCAGATTTACAGCTAAATAGACGTTAGATCGTAACACAAGCATCTAAAGAGCTTTTCGATCGTCAAATTTGCAGCTAAACAGTCGTTAAATCGTCTGATTGGCAGAAAAACATTCGTTATATCATCAGATTGGCAACTATATAGTTGTCTAATCGCCAGCTAAACAGTCATTAATCGCCGTTTAATGCTTAGCTAAACAGTCGTTAAAACGTAAGATAAGCACCTGAAGAAACTTTAGATCGTCAGATTAGCAGGTAAACAGTCGTTAAATCGTCTGATTGGCAGAAAAACATTCGTTATATCATCAGATTGGCAATTATATAGTTGCTTAATCGCCAGCTAAACAGTCTTTAATCGCCGTTTAATGCTTAGCTAAACAGTCGTTAAAACGTAAGATAAGAACCTGAAGAAACTTTTGATCGTCAGATTAGCAGTTAAACAGTCGTTAAATCGTCTGATTGGCAGCTAAAATGCCCTTGGATCGTCAGATTTGCAGTTAAAAAAGTCGTTAGATCGTAATATAATCACCTAAAGATCCTTTAAATCCTCATATTGGGAGACAGACAGCCGTTAATAGATCGGAAGCTCAGCGGTCGTTAGATCGACAGAAGAACAGCTAAGCAGCCGTTGGATCGTCAGATCCAAACAGCAAAACAGACGTTAGATCGTAACACAAGCATCTAAAGAGCTTTTCGATCGTCAGATTGGCAGCTAAACAGTCGTTAAATCGTCTGATTGGCAGAAAAACAATCGTAATATCATCAGATTGGCAATTATATAGTTGCTTAATCGGCAGCTAAACAGTCATTAATCGCCGTTTAATGCTTAGCTAAACAGTCGTTAAAACGTAAGATAAGCACCTGAAGAAACTTTTGATCGTCAGATTAGCAGTTAAACAGTCGTTAAATCGTCTGATTGGCAGCTAAAATGCCCTTGGATCGTCAGATTTGCAGTTAAAAAAGTCGTTAGATCGTAATATAATCACCTAAAGATCCTTTAAATCCTCATATTGGGAGACAGACAGCCGTTAAATAGATCGGAAGCTCAGCGGTCGTTAGATCGACAGAAGAACAGCTAAGCAGCCGTTGGATCGTCAGATCCAAACAGCAAAACAGACGTTAGATCGTAACACAAGCATCTAAAGAGCTTTTCGATCGTCAGATTGGCAGCTAAACAGTCGTTAAGTCGTCTGATTGGCAGAAAAACATTCGTTATATCATCAGATTGGCAATTATAATATAGTTGCTTAATCGCCAGCTAAACAGTCATTAATCGCCGTTTAATGCTTAGCTAAACAGTCGTTAAAACGTAAGATAAGCACCTGAAGAAACTTTAGATCGTCAGATTAGCAGGTAAACAGTCGTTAAATCGTCTGATTGGCAGAAAAACAATCGTAATATCATCAGATTGGCAATTATATAGTTGCTTAATCGGCAGCTAAACAGTCATTAATCGCCGTTTAATGCTTAGCTAAACAGTCGTTAAAACGTAAGATAAGCACCTGAAGAAACTTTAGATCGTCAGATTAGCAGGTAAACAGTCGTTAAATCGTCTGATTGGCAGAAAAACATTCGTTACATCATCAGATTGGCAATTATATATTTGCTTGATCGCCAGCTAAACAGTCATTAATCGCCGTTTAATGCTTAGCTAAACGGTTGTTAGATCGTCAGATTGGAGATTCCTTTTAGCTTGGCAGCTAAACAGTCGTTAGATCGTCTGATTGGCAGCTAAAATGCCCTTGGATCGTCAGATTTGCAGTTAAAAAAGTCGTTTGATCGTAATATAAGCACCTAAAGATCCTTTAAATCGTCATATTGGGAGACAGACAGCCGTTAAATAGATCGGCAGCTCAGCGGTCGTTAGATCGACACAAGAACAGCTAAGCAGCCGTCGGATCGTCAGATTTACAGCTAAACAGACGTTAGATCGTAACACAAGCATCTTAAGAGCTTTTCGATCGTCAGATTGGCAGGTAAATAGTTGCTTAATCGCCAGCTAAACAGTCATTAATCGCCGCTTAATGCTTAGCTAAGATCGTCAGATTGACAGATGTAAAGTCGCCCGATCGTCTGCTAAACGTTCGTTAAATAGGTTAAACAGTCGGTCAAACTTCAGCTAAGCAGTCGTTAGATCGTCCGTGATCTTCACGGCCGCAATTTTCATCCAATTCGCACCAAATTTTCAAAAAATTTACCGTTAATAGATATTTTGAAAAAAAAAAAAAGTCTTTTTCTATCTAAAATTTTGATGAATTAGAAATGGCCAGATCTAAATCGAGTCGTTAATCTAACCGTTAATACCATTTAAATACATAACTTAAGTTATTGATTAAACATTGAAAATTATCGGATTCAATATTAACTGGTGGCAATAACGTTAGACATAATAGCGCTTAAGTTCTGGAAGTTGACATTGGACAAAGTAAACATTTGATCGAGAGCCGACTAAAACCGTGGAAACGTCGCCATGGGTGGAAAACCCCGGCCGCATTTAAATCATGTATCAAAACCCATCCTTTTGTTAAAAAAGACTCGTTTAAATTAAATATTTAAAAACAATCAATTTTCATAAAGAAGAAAAAAAAATTTAAATAAACTTTATCTGAAAAATTGATGGCTCCAATAATTCATCCGGGAGACAGAAAATCGTTAAGGACATTCCATCTCTATTATTAATAATAAATAAGTTGATTTTTTTAATATTTTAGAACGGACAGTTTCGAGGGTCACGGATACGAGGGATTGGGCCTCGTTACCCGAGAATCCCAGGCGACCCCACTTTCAAACTTGAAGTACCTGAAGTTTGAAGTTTCACTCGAGGATACTCCACCAATTTTTATACAATATTAAATTACATTTTTAAAAATAATTTATGTGATCAGCTGTATGCAATAGATACAGAATCAAGAAAAAAAAACCAAGATTTTGGGGTATGAGGTTTTTTTTGAAACGTTTCTTTATGTTTTAAATACACAGTTTTAGCGTTATTTACAAGGCGCTTAAGATAGACTAAACACGCAATACATTCAAGACGTGCGGGACCACTAAAATGTACCTTTTAAGACGTTCCGGCCATTAACCTGAATTATATAAATAGAAAACCTCTTTTTCTACTGAAAAAGTTAATAAAAATTTAAAAAATAATAAAAATTTATTTTGATGATTTCCGGGGGTTTTTATAGTTCAATTACAATAAAAAAAATTTATTTGAGGGAAAAAAGAAGATTTTATTTTGCGAATTGATTTCAAATAAAAAAGAGATTTGTAGAATGGGCGTTTTGAACGATTTTTCAGTGAACAAAAAGTAAACTGGCTTCGGTTTAAAATGTTAATTCGTCGGTGGTGAAGTGGAAGCGGAGACATGGCTTCCTGGAATCCGAAATAGGGGGTTTGTAAATAATTGAACCGTGAGAGTGTCAGTGGAAAGGGACGGTCGGTTTTCGGAAAGTAGTTGCATTGGGGGGGGGGGGGGGGTTGAGAGTCGATTTACTTCTGCCCTTTTTACTACGTGACTCTTTTCCCTCTCTTTTCAAATTAACGAAGAAAACCTCCAAGCCATTACGAACGTTTTCCACCCCCAATCTTTGCCTCGAAAGATGTAAATCCGCCCTGGGTTAATGTCGACACATTTCGCCCTTTCCGAAAGGATGCCTTTAAACTGTGGCTATTAACATGAAAAGCCCTGAAAATGGTTTTAAATTACGGGAAATCAGGGGTTAAACTATTCAAATACTTTAACAAATTGCTAAGCCAAAAATATTGCCCCTGTCCAGAAAAGAAAGCTGGTCTATGGTTTTTAGGTAGATTTCTTATCTTCGAAATCTACCAATTACAATGGGTGCAGTAGTCGTAAAATCAAAAAATTTTGTATACATCTTTCGTTTCATACCCCTGGAGTCCATTGAACATTATTTTTTATACGTAGATTTTTTTTTAAATTTTTTTTACAGATTTTTTGAATTTTATACAATAGATTCTATAGAATTCATTCTTTTACACTAATACAAAAGATTTTTTTACAAAATTCATAAAAATGTAGAAAAAAAAATGGTCTAATTGTTTTATCATATTTTTTTTTGGTTAACGTAAAAAAATTGATAAAAAGAGTGAAATAAAATGAGTGATTAAAAAAGCTGAAAGCTAAAACCGTTTTAACTTCCTTAAAGAAGTTATTGTCATACCCTCGACATCGGGTTTTTGGAGAAGGGTCTTCCGGAGGTTCAAATCGAATATTGATCTTTACCGATCTCAACTTTGTCTGTGGTGCTGGCCGGCCGTAGCATTTTTTTCCGGAACACTTTACGGCCACAGTTTTCATCCGATTTTCACCAAATTTTCACACAAATTTCTTTAGCCGGAGAAGAAGAATGTAATGAGGGCGAAGTTTGAATTTCGAAAAAATGGCGGAGATATGTCTGTTTGAAATTTTAAAAAATTCGCTGCGGCAGAACCGTTAATCCCATTTTTACCAAATTTTTACCGATTAGGTACTCCTTATATTTTTTACGAATTTTTGGTGTAAAAAAATTGCCACTTTTTAATTGTTTTTTTTTTTTTTTTTTTTTTTTTTTTTTTTTTTTTTTTTTTTTTTAGTAGGGAGAAATTTTATATTTCTACCCATTACGAGAGGCACATCCCTTGGCCAAAGAGCCCATTATTTCTACCTTGAAACTTGAAAAATTTTGGAAAAAAAGACTTAGAAAATTTTTCAAACAAAATAAAAACTCCCCGTTATACTTCCCCCTCTGTTATACTTCCCCTCCCATATACTCCCCCCTCCGATTTACGTCCCCTCCGTTATACTTCCCCCTCCAATATACTTCCCCCTCCTATATTGTTTCTTCTCTTTAAGGAAGTTTTCGTTGGAAGCTCTTCAAACCAGTACTTTTCCTAGCAGCAGTCAATATTTCGTAAATAAGGAGCGAAATTCAAACATTTGATCACGGTTCTTAGCTTTGTTTAGTTCCGATAGTTTCTCCTAGATTGCAGCACAACCAAAACGAAAAAAATCCAAAACCCAACAGTTTTCTTGCGAAATTGGAGCAAAACTTCAAATAACCCTATTAATTGGTATAACGGACTTTGAGGGCTCTTAGGTTGTTTTTCTCAATTTTTAGGAAAACAAACTAGCATTTTGAAGCATTTTTAGTCATTTTTCTCTTTTTTTTTTTTTGGTCAAGTGATCTTTGGTCTAATACCAAGAAAACACCATTTTATCAGATTTTTGGAAAATTTTTCTTGGGCCTTTCGATCATTAAACTAGATTTTCGGTTGCCATCATCAATAGTTCGGTTTAAGGCGTAGAGGTTAGACTAAGCCCTCAAGACATTTAAGTTCTGCGGTCTTACAGAAGCTGAACAAATAAGTAAAAATGGCAAAAAAAAAAAAAAAAAAATTTTAGGATTATTCTAAATTGCTAGATTTCAGGAATACGAATGGTTTATTTTGTCTTCTATGTTTTATCGCGCTCAATGGTAGATGGAAGAAAAAAGGAGATAAGTGCCTTATTATGCTAAAAGCGCATGTGGCTTGATGGCAAGAAACTGTGGTCGTGTGTGGAAAAAAGAGAAAAACCTGAAGGGAACAAAGTACACGAAATATCTTTACGAGCGTTGTCGGGGGGAGTATAATTTAGGCAGGAGATAGACGGAGGGGAAAAAAAAAACAACAAAGAGATAATTTTATGAAGGTGAAAATTTTAGTAATTCGACAAGCAAACAGCCTTCATTCGATATTGTCTTTCGACAAACTTTCAGGGAGAGGGGGCAATTAATAAACGGAAAGGTTTGAAATGTTTAAGGGAGAGGGTTTTACCGTAGACTAAATTAAATGCAAATATCGCTTTGTTTGTGGAGTAGTGTCCCACTTATATTACGACTTGATAACTTGTTTGCTTTCAGGCAAAAAGGCAAACACGCGCAGGAGAAGTGGATTGGGGGGGATGACGAGAAGGTCGTTTTGGGGAGGAAAAGAGGATCACCATCTTTAATCCGCTTCCACTCTTGAGTATGTTATTCTCAACATCCATAACTTGATTACAATTTATAACGGAATATTTCGTAACTTTTGTCCTTTTAAATTCAATACGAAATCACCCTTAGAACCCGCTCTTTAGTCGAAAGGAACTTATTTTTGGCCTTAACCGGCCTTTTACCGCTGCTAGCTGGTGGTTGAGGAAACTTCGAAAACAGATCCAAAACTAAATTCCATTAGAAACCGATCTTAGGTCAAAATGGCGACTGATGGAAAAAAAGTGATAATAGTGATCAGTGATCAAGTAAAAGCGTGACTTCTCGGAATAAAAAGGCGCTATAGCGTGGTTTTCAGCATAAAAAGGCGCTATAGCGTGTTTTTCAGCATAAAATGGCGCTAAAGCGGAGTTTTTTTTCGAATAAAAAGGAGCTATTGCGTGGATTCTAGGCACAAAAAGGCGCTACAGCGTGGTTTTACGGAACAAAAAGGAGCTCTCTAGTGTGTTCTTTTGGAATAAAAAGGAGCTATAGCGTGGATTCTAGGCATGAAAAGGCGCTATAGCGAGGCTTCCCAGCATAAAAAATGCGCTATAGCGTGGCTTCCCAGCATACAAAAGGCGCTATAGAGTGGATTCTTAGTATAAAAAGGCTGCGCTATAGCGTGGTTTTTCGGCATAAAAAACGCTATCGCATGGCTTGTGGCGGCTGATAGAACAAAAGTGATTAATGGTGATCAGTTAACAAGTAAAAGCGTGGATTCTCGGCATAAAACGGCGATATAGCGTAGTTTTTCGGAATAAAAAGGAGCTATAGCGTGGGTTGTTGGCATAAAAAGGTGCTATAGCGAGGCTTCCCAGCATAAAAAAGGCGCTATGACGAGGCTTCCCAGCATAAAAAAGGCGCTATAACGAGGCTTTTCAGCATAAAAAAGGCGCTATAGCGAGGCTTCCCAGCATAAAAATGGCGCTATGGACTGGATTTTGGGCATAAAAAGGCGCTATAACGTGGTTTTTCGGCATAAAAAAGAGCTAAGAGTGCTTTTCGGCATAAAAAGGCGATATAGCGTGTCTTATCTGTATAAAAAGGGGCTATAGCGTGGTTTTTCTGCATAGCAAGGCGCTATAGCGTAGATTCTTGGCATAAAAAGGCTATATAGCGTGGTTTTTCGGCATAAAAAAGAGCTATAGAGTGCTTCTCGGCATAAAAAGGGGCTATAGCGTGGTTTTTTGCATAAAAAGGCGCTATAGCGTGGATTCTTGGCATTCAAAGGCTTATTATTAGTGGTTATTCGGCATAAAAAGGAGGTATAGAGTGCTTTTCGGCATAAAAAGGCGCTTTAGCGAGGCTTCCCAGGATAAAAATGGTGCTATAGAGTGGATTTTTGACATAAAAAGGCGCTGTAACGTGGTTTTTCGGCATAAAAAGGAGCTATAGAGTGCTTTTCGGCATAAAAAGGGCTATAGCGTGGCTTCCCCGCATAAAAAAGGCGCTATAACGAGGCTTTCCAGCATAAAAAAGGCGCTATAACGAGGCTTTCCAGCATAAAAAAGGCGCTATATCGAGGCTTTCCAGCATAAAAATAGTGCTATAAAGTGGATTTTTTGCATAAAAAGGCGCTATAACGTGGTTTTTCGGCATAAAAAGGCTATATAGCGTGGTTATTCGGCATAAAAAGGAGCTATAGAGTGCTTCTCGGCATAAAAAGGCGCTCTAGAGTGGATTATCGGCATAAAATGGTTTTTTCAACCTTGATAGGTACTTAAATTTTTTTTTCGATAGTGCTGACGAAAATTGATCAAAGTTTTGAACATTATGTTTTAGATTAAGTTTTCTTCCAAACTTTTAGTACATTCTTTAAGTGCTTTAGGCTTTTATTTTTCCGGGACGAAATTTCAGTGGTAGGCATTAGAAAATCAATATTTTCAACGTTTTGCTTTTGACATAAAACTCGGTTGTATTGAATTTCTAGATTAATGTTCGCCCAAGTTGAATATGCAAATATAGCTGATCCCAATTATTAATTAATGATTCAGCTCTCTTGTGTTAAATCGATATCCTATTGCTGGAGGTTGAATCGCAAATTAATTTTCAACGTATTTTTTTCTCTCCCCCCTTTACTCTCTCTCTTCAAAATTGTTCGCGGGAAATGTAGGTCAGGCCCGTCTTGTAAGAGAGCCGAGGCACAACACAAAAATGTATTCTTATATCAGGAGTTCCATTTTTAAATTAAAATTTCGCCTTCATTTTATATTAATTTTTTTTTGTCCATCTTCTTTAATAAGCTTGGTTTAAAATCTTTTAAATTTTCGTCGTGGGTCATTGATCAAGGACTCTATAAATACAGCTGGCATAAAACGAAGGGTAGTACACACAGGTGGCGACGGAAAAAAATTCGATTTGACCGCTCCCGTTGATAGTTGAAGGAACTAACTTAGTGTAAACAGACATTAGGCGAAAATTCCCTCTAGAAACTGTTCTTAAAGGCAAAAATGGGTAAAAATTCTGACACACAGCTGGCGACGGAAAAAATTTCGATTTGACTGCTCCCTGTTGATAGTTGAAGGAACTAACTGAGTTTAAACAGACATCAGGCAAAAATTCCCTCTAGAAACCTTTCTTTAAGCCAAAAATGGGTAAAACATCTGACAAATAATATAATATTGATATGTCTATAATAAGCCTGGTTTAAAATCTTAAAATTTAAATTTTCGTCGTGGGTCATTGATCAAGGACTCTTTAGATACAGCTGGCTTAAAAGGAAGGGTAAAATGTACTCACAGCTGGCTACGGAAAAAATTCGATTTGACCGCTTCCTGTTGATAGTTGAAGGAACTAACTTAGTATGAACATTTATCAGGCGAAAATTCCCTCCAGAAACCGTTCTTAAAGCCAAAAATGGGTCAAAAATCTGACAAATGATATATTGATATGTATAAGTAGTTATCGTATCTTACCATATAAAAAGTTTTTAAATCTATTTTTTCTCTGTGTTTCCCTCTTTTTTCTCTCTCTTTCTTTCCTCCAAGGTGAAATATAGGCTCCGACGGACTTTTATTCTTTTTCTTTCCAGCCTCCCCAACACCTAAATTTATTACACTCAAAAGGCACTCACCTCTTTATATCACTGATAATGTTCACGTATATATTCGGCCTTTTTGTCAGAAAACAGGGAAATTTGTCCTCTATTCCCGAAAAAAAATACAAAATGGAGAAAAATGTATATTTTTTTATTCGGGCGTTGGATTAATATTATGACCATCATCAATTACGTTTATACAAAAGTTGGTTTTAAACCCTTTTTCCCTCGGTAATTTATATTCGTTTTAAGCCTTGATTTAGACTTTCAACTCTGACAAGAACAATAATTTTTAATTAAAGTTTGTAAAGTTTATTAAATCATTAGGAAGGGGTGAAAAAAGATAAAAGCGAAATTCGTATGGAAAGGGTGGTTTTGGGGGTGAAATTTGTAGTTGTGGAACTACCTTAATGGCTAAGGATAGGATCTTAATGCTCTTAGGGCTTATCAGAGCCCTTATTGGCCCTTTTAATCTCAACCGATTTCCTCCTTTGGAAAAAAAAAGTTTATAAAAAAAATTTGAAAATATTTCAACTTTAATTTTTAGCCTCAATTGAATCTCTTCGGGGTAAAACGACCTCGTTTTTCCTAACGGCTGCCTTCCCAACGACGAAAACTCTAATTGGGAAGGCCAAAAGCATCCGTTCGGATTACGTTTTCTAAACGAGCATTTTCTCTCTCCTTTTTCTCTCTCCCCTTCCTATTTTTTCGTGAAAAGTTTTTTTTTTATTCGGAAAAAGCGTGGGAGAGTAATCCTTTGTGGATTTTGTACTCAGTTTTACCTTCCTGGAGGGGAAAAAAGGCTTTTTTGACATTCGAACTCACATGGTCAGAGGGTGCGTAAATAATTAATTTTACCATTATAAAACAAAACATCGGGGGAACTAAGTAAATGGTAAATTTGACCTAATTGATTACTACCCACAATACTTAAATATTTTAAATGATCAGTTATCAGGTAAATTGGAACGAAAAAAAGTACATACTAGTTTGAAGAGCTTCCTTCGATAACTTCATTAAAGGGAAGGTACAATATAGGAGGAAAATATTAAGGAGGGGGAAGTATAACGTAGGGGAAGTTTAAGGAGGGGGAAGTATAAAGGAGGGGACAGTACAACAGGAGGGGAAGAATAATGTCATGCATTTAGACAAATTCTTTTTTCGAAAAATTTGTCTAAGTATCAAGGTAGAAATAAAGGGCTTTCTTCCCAAAGGATTCTCTCGCAAAAAATGGAAGTATAAAATTTCTCCCAACTAATAAAACAAAACAAAAAAATTTTATTATGCCATAAATTTGTAAAAAATATAAGGAGTGGTGAAAATCGGACCAACGTTTTTAAAATTTCAAGCAGACAAATCTCCGCCATTTTTTCGTAATTCAAAAATCACCCTCGGTAGTTTCTTGTTCACCAACTAAAGAAAATTTAGTGAAAATGGGTTCAAGACAATGGCCTTGAAGTGTTCCGGAGAAATCCTACGGCCGGACGGCACCACTGACAAAGTTAAGATCGGTGAAGATAAATATTCAGCACAGGATTTTTGGGCTTTTTTAACAGTTTTTCGGAAGAGAACGCATAAATTTACCACATTTTTTACCGTTTTCCTCAATATTTTGGCTAAGGGAAACCTTGCTATCGATTTAAAGGAGACTCAATTTTGGCGCTGAAAACACCCCTTTTACCTGATTTTCAATAAAAAAACGAATTTTCCCGATTTCTAGGTTTTTCGCCCCAAAAAACACAATTTTACCGTAATTTTAAGCTTTTTTCTACGGATTCTGACCCAAAAGCTACAAATCCATTTTTTGCCTTTTTTTTTCGTGATCTTATGGCCAAAAAAACTCTTTATAACAGATTTTAAGCAGCGTAACTCATTTTCTCTAGAGACATCAAGTTCCACGGTATTTTCAGCCTTTTAAAAGTCTTTTTGGGCGAGAAAACCCAATATCTATCTATTTTTCTCCCTTATTCTTGAATTTTAGACCTATCCGAATTAAAAATTCGGAAGTTTGGTTTTTTAGTAGGGAGAAATGTGATACTTTCCCCACAGGCGAGAATGGCATCCCTCGGCATATGGTCCACTATTTCTACCTTGATACAGCAAATTTTCACTTCCTTAAAGAAGTTATTGTGATACCCTCGACGTCGGGTTTTTGGGGAAGGGTCTTCCAGACCCAGTAGGGTCAATTTGAATATTGATCTTTGTCTGCGGTCCCGGCCGGCCGTCCGGCCGTTTTTTACAAAAAAAAATTTTTTTGAAAGAAAAAAAACCCGAAAAATTAAAAAAAAAAAAAAAACTCGGAAAACTAAAAAAAAACCTCGGAAAATTTTTCGAAAAAAAAATTGACCATTTCTTGAAAAATTTTAGAAATTTTTTCGAAAAAACCAACTTGACGATTTCTTGAAAAATTTTAAAAATTTTTTCAAAAAACAAACTTGGAAATTTTTTCGAAAAACAAACTTGGAAATTTTTTCGAAAAAAAAAAACGCATTTCCCCTTCCTTTATACTTCCTCTTTCTTATACTTCCCCTCCCTTATACTTCCCCCTCAGTTGTACGTCCCCTCCGCTATACTTCACCCTCCTATATTGTTACTTCTCTTTAAGGAAGTTTTCGTTGGAAGCTCTTCAAACAAGTACTTTTCTTTGCAATTTTTAAAGAAACTAGTAAAATTTATCAAAAATTAAATTATTAATACTATTTTTTAAAGTAGGAGAGGAAAAAAAAATTAAAATTATAGGTACTTCTCCTTAAAACTTCCCAAATCTTCCCACTCATATGTGTATTGTTTTTTCCTTCTCCTAATCTACCTTTTTTTTTGGGGGGGGGGATTTTTTGGGGGGGAATAGGCCCAGGCTTTCGCCATACTGCCATGGCATTCTTTCATAGCAAACTCCATTTTGTAATAACTTTTTTTTTACGAACAGTAAACCTCTTTATAATTATCCCTCTTGAGACTAAGTAGGAGCTGGAAGATGAAAATGGTTCCGAGACAAGGGGAATCAAGTGTATGTAATGGCTCGGTAGATGTGCTCGGCGGGGGCGTAATCTCGAGTTGATAAAGGCGCTGGGAGGTCGGAACAGGGAGGTAGATGTGAAGGAAAACGATGAGGGGAGGATTTCAAGGTGTCTCTCGAGATTTTACCACTAATTGCGTTGTGCGTCAGCACGTGTGACACTCATTATTATTAGATTTTACTCTCCCTTTGATGAGCTACTGACGAACCTCTTTATGTTTGAACAATTTTTAATTTTTTTTGTTCTCCTCCTCCCCATAAAAGAAAGTTTCTACCCGGCTAAAACGATCATTAACAACTTTTCAGACTATCGATTTTATATTTATGTTTAGCACTTTAAAAAGTAGACAATTATTTTTTCAAAGACAAATTTTTGTACGCCTCTGTAGGCCTCGGATCTCTCTGACAAAAACGTCCCATGTTTTTCCACGTAGTTTACTCACTGAGTGCAGCCATTTTCAAAAGTTTTTCCAATTTTTTTGACAAATAAATCCTATATTTATGGGATTTTCAAGAAATTTCCTCAGATTATAGCCAGAAAAACCCATTTTTTACGGAATTTTTTGGAGTTCTCCTCTGTTTTGATGTAAATACTCCATTACTATGCGATTTTCGGAAGGTTTTTTCGAAAGAAAAGCGCATTTTTGAGTGATTTTCACGAGTTTAAGTTTGTTTTTAGAGAAATAAACTTCAATTTCTCCGTTTTTTCAGGGGTTTTCTTCGGTTTTCGGTAGAAAACCCAAATTTTAACGGTATTTTTAGGGTTTTTATTCTATTTTCTTACAAATAAACACCAATTTTTCAGTGGTTCGGTTTTTCAGTGGTTTTCTTCGGTTTAAGGTAGAAAAACCCAATTTTAACTGTATTTTAAGGATTTTTCTTCTATTTTCCTACTGAACAGCCCATTTTTAAATTTTTTTGTCGAAAAATTTTCCGAGTTTTTTTTATAAATTTTCCAGGTTTTTTTTTCCAAAAATTTTTGCCGGCCGGCCATCCGTAGCATTTTTTTCCAGAACACTTTACGGCCACAGTTTTCATCCGATTTTCACCAAATTTTCACACAAATTTCTTTAGCCGGTGAAGAAGAATGTAACGAGGGCGATTTTCGAATTTCGAAAAAATGGCGGAGATATGTCTGTTTGTGATAGGTCTGTGACATAATATCTCCGCCATTTTTTCGAAATTCAAAAATCGCCCTCGTTAGTTTTTTGTTCACCGGCTAAAGAAATTCGGGTGAAAATTTGGTGAAAATCGGATGAAAACTGTGGCCGTAAAGTGTTCCGGAAAAAAATGCTACGGACGGCCGGAACCACAGACAAAGTTGAGATCGGTGTAGATCCATATTCGAATTTATCCTGCGGGGTCTGGAAGACCCTTCCCCAAAAATCCGACGTCGAGGGTATCACAATAACTTCTTTAAGGAAGTTAAAAAATCCATTTTCTTAACTTTCTTAATGTTATTGCGACACCCTGTATTTGTCTGGAAAAAGGTATTTTCTGAATAGTGACAAAAAAATGCGATTTGTCTGCTGCTTGTTGGTAGAAAAGGAAACGAACTTCTTGAATAGATTTACAACAAAATTTCCCTTTATCGTAGCTCACAATGGATAACAGTACCGCTGGCGGTGATCAAAGAAACTAATTTTAAAAACAGTTTCAATGAAAAAATTCCCTTTAGAATCAGTTCCTAACTATAACAATTGGAAACTATTTTCTCGAGATATAAAAGCCATTGTTATCATAGAAATGTGAAAATGGTTTCTAAAATGAGAGGGAGAGGTTAGCCTGACATTTGTCACCGCGGTAAAGGGTTGGGAAGTGCCGGCGAAAAGGGAATCTGGAAGTTTCACGTCTCTATTCAAACCTTCACGACCTTCCATCAATTTTCGTTGGCAAAGCGTTCCTCATTACCAGATTTACCTCCCTTCGGGGAAACTTCGCGAAAATTTTCACCCTTCGAAGAAACGCTTCATTTAATTTTAATTTTAACTTTCTGCTACAAATTAAAAATACGTCCCTCAAGGGAAAGGTGACACGTGCTTTGTTGGAAAAAAAATAAAAAGTGTTGAAGTTTTTTTTTTTTTCTACCCCATTCTGTAATCACCTGGTGTCGATCTTTATCGTCCCCCAGGCGTATATTTATAAGTGACAAGGGTATGAATTTATACCATTTTTTTCCTGGCGTCATATTATCAAAGAGTGGGGGGTTGTTTCCGAAATAAAGTCGTGAAAAAAGGATCAATATTGAGAAAAATACATTTTTTTGATATTAGAATTTTTATTACGTATGTATTCCGCAAGGAGCTTGATTTTTCAAATAACCAATAATGGAGGAAGAATGACTGATAACGGGTATCTCACGACGCGTTTCGGCTTAAAAAGCCTCGTCAGGTGAGCTAAAAACATCCCCCTTCCTTATTCTTCCCCTCCTTTATACTTCCCCCTCCTTTATACTTCCCCCTTCTTTATACTACCCCTCCTTTATAATTTCCTTCCCTTCGTTATACTTTCGTTCCCTTATACTTCCCCCTCCGTTATACTTCTCCTCCCATATACTTCCCCCTCCGTTTTAAGTCCCCTCCATTATACTTCCCCTTCCCTTATACTTCCCCCTCCGTTATACTTCCCCTCCTATATACTTGCACCTCCCAGATACTTCCCTCTCCTATATTATTACTTCTCTTCAAGGAAGTTTTCGTTGGAACCTCTTCAAAAAAGTACTTTTATACCAAAAAATTTCGTTTGAAAAATGAAATGTTGTGATGACCTGTTGATTGAATTTAAACGAAACTCGTTTCAAGTCCTATTTTACTTTTTAAATTAGAAAATCCGAGGGAGATGAGGAAACGACACGATTTTCCTTTCTAAGTTATGAACCCTCAACAAAATATAAAACGCCCCTTCAATTTTTTTTTCCCAACACTTTTGTCCCCAATATTTTTTTAAAAGAAAAACTGTTCAACTTGTGATTTATTTACTACCCTTAAATAAGTTTAGAGAAAAAAAAAATTTACAAGCGTTTGCACTTGAAATAAGGTAAAAATCTTTTTTAAAAAATAATCATTGTGTCATAAAAATTAGTTTATAAACTAATCGGGCACCAAACAATTCGTTTAATTCAAGGTCGTTTCCATCAATTGTCGCTTTATTCGATTTTCGACCTAATAACAGCTAATTTAAAAAAAACAACAAAATCTTAAAATCATTTATTAAAAAATAAAAATAAATTAAAAAATTTCAAGGCTTAAAATATTCATAATGTATGATAAAACGCTTTTTTTCTTTCCCTCTACAGAATTAATCAAAATGATAAAAAAGAATATGAAATGAAAAAATATTCTGAGATGAAAAGGCTTATAAAATTTTTTACTTTAAAAAAACCCCTTTTGAGCAATAATTAAATACTAAAAAGTATTACATTATTTATAACGTCCTCGAAAAACGAGTTTTTTTTTTTTGCATTTTTGCTTTTTCTCATGCCCAAAATGCTTATCATGGAAATAAAAAGAAAAAAAAAAATTGAGGAAAGAATAATTTGACAAGTCGCGCCGGTGCATTCAGACATAGGTTAAGCTTTTATTCCGTGATAAGAATATTTATAAACGGATAAAGAAATTAGGATCGAGATATTCTGTAACATCTCTCGTTTTTTTGACGTAAATTAGATAAGGAAGTTAAAAAATTGATTCAGTTCTATTTGAAGATCGAAGGAAGTGCTATGGGAGCGAAAACAAAACAATGGATAGCATCATTATCGAGTAAGTAAAATTTTTAAATTGATTTGTTATACTATTTTTTATTGAAATGGAAGGTCAAGGTTTCGAAAAGTTATCAATAATGGATGAATCTAGTTTTGTTAATCTTTATTTTTGGATGAACTTCAACCTGAGTGTTTGTAAATGTGTCCTTAAAACCATGTAGGTCACAAGAATAATGGGCTCTGGCGACTTCTAGCTCATTATGGACAATCCTAGAACATTTCTAGCTCGTCGCTGACGATAGTAGACCATTTCTAGCTTGTTGTCGACGATTCTAGACCACTTCCAGCTCGTTTTTAACGCATCTAGACCATTTTTATCTCGTTATCGACAATCCTATACCATTTCCAGCTACTTGTTGACGATACTAGACCATATTTTCTAGCTCGTTATCGACGATCCTACACCATTTCCAGCTCGTCGTTTACGATACTAGAACATTTCAAGCTCGTTATCGACGATCCAAAACCATATCTAGCTCGTTACCGACAATCCTAAGTCATTTATAGCTCGTTATTAACGATTTTAACATTTCCTGCTCATTTTTAACGATCCTAGACCATTTCTAGCTCGTTTTTGACGATCCTAAACCATTCATAGCTCATTGTGACGTATCAAGACCTTTTCTATCTCGTTATCGTCAATTCTAAATCATTCACAGCTCGTTATCAAAGATCCTTGACCATTTCCAGCATGTTTTGACGATCCTAGACCATTCCTAGCTCGTTTTTGACGATCCTAAACCATTTATAGCTCGTTTTGACGTATCTAGACCATTTCTATCCTGTTATCGACGATCCTAGACCACTTCTGGCTCGTTATCGACAATACAAAATCATTTCTAGCTCGTTATCGACAATCCTAAATCAATTACAGCTCGTTTTGACGATCTTAACATTTCTATCTCGTTATCGACAATCCTAAATCATTTACAGCTCGTTTTGACGATCTTCAAATTTCTATCTCGATATCGACGATCCTAGACCACTTCTAGCTCGTTATCGACAATCCAAAATCATTTCTAGATCGTTATCGACAATCCTAAATCAATTACAGCTCGTTTTGACGATCTTAACATTTCTATCTCGTTATCGACTATCCTAAATCATTTACAGCTCGTTTTGACGATCTTAAAATTTCTATCTCGATATCGACGATCCTAGACCACTTCTAGCTCGTTATCGACAATCCAAAATCATTTCTAGCTCGTTATCGACAATCCTAAATCAATTACAGCTCGTTTTGACGATCTTAAAATTTCTATCTCGTTATCGACGATCCTAAACCATTTATAGCTCGTTTCGACGATCCTAGACCATTTCCAGCTCGTTTTTGACAATCCTAGACCATTTCCAGCTCGTTTTTGACAATCCTAGACCATTTCCAGCTCGTTTTTGACGATCTTAATATATCTCTCACGTTATCGACGATCCTAAACCATTTATAGCTCGTTTAGACGTATCTAGACCTTTTTTTTATCTCGCTATCGACAATCCTAAATCATTTACAGCTCGTTATCGGCAATCCTTAATCAATTACAGCTCGTTTTGACGTATCTAGACCTTTTCTATCTTGTTATCGACAATCCTAAATCATTTACAGCTCGTTTTGACGATCTTAAAATTTCTATCTCGTTATCGACGATCCTAAACCATTTATAGCTCGTTTGGACGATCCTAGACCATTTCCAGCTCGTTTTTGACGATCCTAGACCATTTCCAGCTCGTTTTTGACGATCTTAATATATCTCTCACGTTATCGACGATCCTAAACCATTTATAGCTCGTTTTGACTTATCTAGACCTTTTTATCTCGTTATCGACAATCCTAAATCATTTACAGCTCGTTATTGACAATCTTAACATTTCCAGCTCGTTATCGAAGATCCTAGACCATTTCCAGCTCAATACGGCAGCTTATAAAAGGAAATTTGTTTTCAGGTAATTTATGTGTGGCAATAGCGGGGTCAGGATTTGCATGGATGACGCCGCTTATGGTCCGCCTGGTGAGCGAAAGCAGCCCGGTACCCATGACGACCACCGACAGCTCTTGGCTTTCTTCTTCCATCCAAATCGGCCAACTGATCATCACTATGCCAGTCAGCCTTTTAGCCGATAAGTACGTACTACCATCAAAATAAAAGTATTAATCTTTATTTTCAGATTTGGAAGAAAATACGTGATTTTGAGTACTGGACCATTAAGTTTGATAGCTTGGTTAATTATTGTGACGACAAGGTCGATTTTTATGCTGTACATCGTGAGAACGCTGCAGGGGATCGTGGCCGCCATCGCTTTTACCGTTGTCCCTCTTTATTTGGCTGAAATCTCTGAAGCTGGATTACGCGGTGTATTATCTGGGCAACTTAAAGTTTTATGGTACATGGGGACCCTTTATGATTACCTATCTGGGCCTTTTCTTTCATATGACAACTACGCCATCGTCTGCGCAGTTCTACCAATCATCTTTCTGGCTCTATTCGCTTTTATGCCTGAAAGCCCGTATTTTCTTATCATGAAAGAAACAGTGATGCGTATGAATCTTTGAAATGGCTGCGGGATGGACGAAACAATTTTGAAGTTGAGTTAAAAGGTATACAGCATTCTATAGAAGATGATCTTAAAAGGAAGGCGACCTGGAAAGACCTTTTCGCCACACGCAGAGACATTTACGTCTTCCTTTTAGTCCAGATTGTCTGCCTAACCAAAATGCTCAACGGCCTTTCCGCTATTATAGTCTACGCGACCCAAACATTCTCTGAGGAGTTCAGCGAAACTTTAAACAGTGAAAGCTTAACGATTATTTTTGGATTCGTTCTTCTTTTGACGTCATTTTTTCATCATTTCTTACCGATAAAGTCGGGCGACGTCCTCTTTTGATTTTCTCATCTGCAGCATCCGCTTTATGCCATGCTGTGACAGCTGTGATATGTTTCTTAGATAAGGAGACCAGTGTTGACGTTACGGATATCAAATGGATTTCATGGATAACCATCATCGGATTCTGCATCGCCTGCAACGTCGGACTTGGACCTCTATTGACGACGATTCAAGCAGAATACTTTCCGTCGCATACACGCTCTTTAGGATCCGGGTTGACCGAAGTGGTGGCAGCGATCGCCGGATTTATATCAATCAAGCAATATCAAGTCATCAACGACATCTACGGCGTTTACATGAACTTCTTCATATTCTGCATAATCTCCTTGATAGGAACGGTCATATTAATTAAAGTCCTACCGGAAACTGCTGGAAAAACGTTGGGACAAATACAACAAGACTTTCACGCTAAAACTGAAGAAACTAGAATTTAAAATTAGATCTGGTGGCACACATCTCGTCCGAAAGTATTCTCGTCCTAAAAATAATAGAAAAAGAAAAAATATAAACTGTCTTCTCGTCCGAAAGTATTCTCGTCCTAACAAGCTACGCCCTTTTTTAGGACGAGATGACAGTAGGACGAGAATACTTTCGGATGAGAATACATTTCATTTAATTTTAAGTAATATTTTATTTTACACATACACGTATTTTTAGGACGAGACGACAGTAGGACGAGAATACTTTCGGACGAGATGATTTCTAATTATTAAAGTTTAATAATATTTAAAAAATTGTATAAAAATTAAAATCCACTTGTCCGAATGTATTCTCGTCCTACTGTCATCTCGTCCTAAAAAGGGGCGTAGCCTGTTAGGACGAGAAGACAGTTTATATTTTTTCTTTTCCTATTATTTTTAGGACGAGAATACTTAAGGACGAGAATACTTTCGGACGAGATGATTTCTAATTTATTAAAGTTTAATAATATTTAAAAAATTGTATAAAAATTAAAATCCACTTGTCCAAATGTATTCTCGTCCTACTGTCATCTCGTCCTAAAAAGGGGCGTAGCCTGTTAGGACGAGAATACTTTTGGACGAGAAGACAGTTTATATTTTTTTTTTTCTATTATTTTTAGGACGAGAATACTTTAGGACGAGAATAATTTCGGACGAGATGTAGGCATCCGATCTGAGGTCTCACATCTCGTCAGAAAGTAATCTCGTCCTAAAGTATTCTCGTCCTAAAAATAATAGAAAAAGAAAAATATAAACTGTCTTCTCGTCCGAAAGTATTCTCGTCCTAACAGGCTACGCCGTTTTTTAGGACGAGATGGCAGTAGGAGGAGAATACTTTTGGATGAGAATACAGTTTAAATTTTTTCTTTTTCTATTATTTTTAGGACGAGAATACTTTAGGACGAGAATAATTTCGGACGAGATGTAGGATCCTTCGATCTTAAGCAAAAAATCTTTGGTCCTGAAGATTTATCATCGATTCTACCAAAATGTTCCTGGTTGCTTTTCTATTAGAAAGAATAGTTTTATTTTATTTTAGGTCGTAATAAATTAGGATGAATGCTATGAAAAGAGTCGGAATATAAAATGAGGGTTGAAAAGGGGTGAATGTTCTCGGAAGGACCTTCTCCACTGGTCAGCAGATAGTTAGGACCCTTGATGGAGTCCTTCTCGGTATTATGATGCAAATATCCGCCCGGTTGTTAAAACCATCAACCCAGCTTTTTCTCCGGCCCTTTTTCAAGGGGCCTTATTTTGTTCTAAAAATATTCTTTAAGTCTGTAAAGTTTGAAAAATTTGTTTAATAAAATTTTATTTTTATTTTGTTTTCGATTTTTATAAAATTCAAGATCCCTTGAACTTGGCAAGCGTGTTTACTAGCGACGAGGTCACTTGTTGGGTTCTATTTTCGCTTGCCAATTTTTTAAACCGTACAGGTAGAGACTGCTTAAAAGAAGTTATTGTGATACCCTCCACGTCGGGTTTTTGGGGAAGGGTCTGGAAGACCCGGGAGAGTCAAATCTTTACCGATCTTTACCGACCTCAACTTTGTCTGTGGTGCCGGCCGTAGCATTTTTGTCCGGAACACTTCACGGCCACAGTTTTCAACCGATTTTCACCAAATTTTCACATAAATTTCTTTTGCCGGTAAAGAAAAACTAATGAGGGCGATTTTTGAATTTCGAAAAAATGGCGGGGATATGTCTGTTTGAAGTTTTAAAAAATTTGCTGAGGCCGAACCGTTAATCTGATTTTCACCAAATTTTCACCAATTACACCTTATATTTTTAAGAATTTTTGGTGTAAAAAAATTGCCACTTTTTAATTATTATTTTTTTTTAGTAGGGAGAAATTTCATACTTATACCCATTACGAGAGGCACATCTCTAGGCCAAAGAGCCCATTATTTCTACCTTGACACTTAAAAAATTTTCGCAAAGAGATCTGAAAAAAATTTTCAAAAAGAAAAGTACTTGAAATTTTTGGACAAAAAAAACTTTAAAAATTGTTCAAAAAAAAACCAGGAAAATTTTTCGAAAAAAATTAAAGCTTGCCCCTTCCTTATTCTTCCCTTCCTTTATACTTTCCCTCCCTTCGTTATACTTCCCCCTCTGTTATACTTCCCCCTCCGTTATACTTCCCCCTCCGTTATACTTCCCCATCTGTTATACTTCCCCCTCCGTTATACTTCCCCATCTGTTATACTTCCCCTCCCATATACTTCCCTCTGTTATACTTCCCCTCCCATATATTTCCCCTCTGTTATACTTCCCCTCCCATATACTCGTACTTCCCCCTCTGTTATACTTCCCCTCCCATATACTCGTACTTCCTCTGTTATACTTCCCCTCCCATATACTTCCCTCTCTGTTATACTTCCCCTCCCATAAACTTCCCCTCCGTTATACTTCCCCCTCCAATATTATTACTTCTCTTTAAGGAAGTTATCGCTGGAAGCTTTTCTACCTTGATACTTAAAAACATTTTCGAAAAAAAACTTGGATTTTTTGAAAAAAAGGAAAAAGAAAAAAAAAACTTCGGAAATTTTTTCAAATAATAAAAAAAACTTCCCCCTCCCTCATACTTCCCCTCCGTTATACTACCCCATCCATTATACTTCTCCTCCTTTGTACTTCCCCCTCCCACATTGTTTCTTCTCTTTAAGGAAGTTCCCGTCGGGGCCAACTCCAGACTAGTACTTCTCTTATCTCTTTGGGGCCGGAGGCGCTGGCTAAGCGGACCACTCAGATCCGGCATCGACGCCACTGAAGGGGGATTATTAAACCGAAATGATACCATTTTCACTTTTATTTAAGATCCTACTTGAAAGAACAATAAAAGTGATTCACTATCATCGAGTGTTTAAACAAACATTTTTTTTTCAAAATGGGTAATTGTGTCAAGTTCAAATTCGTTCAAATTTGTCAAGAGGAAAAGAAAATTCGTAAGGAAAAAGTTTTTCCTCTGATAACCCTGACATTTCCAGGTAAAAATCGAGTCCAACCTATTGTGAATTGAGGGTTAGGTAACCCCCTTCTTGAGGCCTTTCTGTAGGGATCAGTTTCCAAACAAGTTATTCAAATGTGGAAAGTGCTCAGCGAAAAGACCTCAGGAATAAAAACGACCCCTATCATTTTTTATGATAAATTTTTTGAAATGTTTAAAACTTAACTTTTTTTATCCTCCCCTTGAAAATGGGTCAGGCGGAAAAGCGTTGTTTACTCTGATAAGATGGATGGCTTTTATTGTTCCGGGTCCATCGCTCAATTGGAAAGTAAAAAAAAAGTCAAGACAAAATAAAAATGGCTGTCCAGACTTCATTGCCCAATAGGAAGGCTAAAAAAAATTGACTAGAGTGCAACCTGGTGTTAGTTTACAAAAACAAACTTTATGAAATGAGCTGAAAATGGTCTAGGATCAATCTAGGATCGTCAATAACGAGCTAGAAGTGGTCTAGGATCGTCAACAACGAGCTAGTAGTGATCTAGGATCGTCAATATTGAGCTAGTAGTGATCAAGGATCGTCAATAACGAGCTATAAATGGTTTAGGATCGTCAATAACGAGCTATAAATGGTTTAGGATTGTCAATAACGACCTAAAAATCGTCTAAGATCGTCTTTGACGAGCTAAAAATGGTCTAGGATCAATCTAGGATCGTCAATAACGAGCTATAACTGGTTTAATAACGAGCTAGAAGGAGTCTAGGATCGTCAATAACGTGGTGGAAATGGTTTAAGATTGTTAATAACGAGCTTGAAATGGTCTAGTATCAATCTAGGATGGTCATTAACGAGCTAAAAATGTTCTAGGATCAATCTAGGATGGTTAATATCGAGCTAGAAGTGGTCGAGGATCGTCAATAACGAGCTATAAATGGTTTAGGATCGTCATTGACGAGCTAAAAATGGTCTAGGATCGTCATTGACGAGCTAAATATGGTCTAGGATCGCCGTTGACGAGCTAAAAATGGTCTAGGATCTATCTAGGATCGTCAATGACGAGCTATAATTGATTTATGATCGCCAATAACGAGCTAGAAGTAGTCTAGGGACGTCAATAACGTAGTGAAAATGGTCTAGGATGGTTAATACCGAGCTAGAAATGGTTTACGATCGCCAAAAACGAGCTAGAAATGGTTTATGATCGATTATTGTTCCGGGTCCATCGCTCAATTGGAAAGTAAAAAAAAAGTCAAGACAAAATAAAATGGCTGTCCAGACTTCATTGCCCAATTTTCACCGGGAAATTTCAAATTAAAAAAAACATCGTTAATATATCTCAAGCTATTTAAAGTCATTACTGATCAGTGACTCCTATTACGTCACAGTCTATTTTCGGATCTATTTTCAATAAAATTTTCTTAAGTTCAAGGATCTTTCGAAGAAAAAAAAAAATTAGAAATATTTTCGAAGAAAAACTAGCGGTGGGGGCTGATCGGGGTCCAAAATAATGAAGACGCTCAGTCTCGTTAGTTCTCTAGTCATGGGGGCCACCGCACGACAGTATTTCGCCTCTATGGCATGTGAGTATTTTTTAAATTTTTGTATAAACACCCATTTTCTCAAAATCTTTCTTTTATTTCGTAGAAAAACGTGAAAAAACAATAGAATTTTAGGTTACATATTTTTTCAGGAAGGCTAAAAAATTGACTTGAGTGCAACCTGGTGTTAGTTTACAGAAACAAACTTTATGAAATGATTTTTGATAAAGATTTTCCTTTAGGAACCGTTTATTTTAAAATTCCCTGAAATTAGATAGGTAGTGGTGTAGACTATTTAGTGAAGATTGGGATGAAAGTAAGGTAATTAAATGGGTGAAAATCTATTGTACATGGAAACCGCATTAAAATTTAAATGGTTGGAACCCTATTAACGCTTCCCTAGAATTAGGTTTCCTTGACACTAGATTTCCAATATTGCCCTTGTTCATTGGTCTGGAGTTAATCAAGTTTAATGATCGGAGGGAGACAATATCGTTTGTGGGTTTGCAATATAGGGGAGGACAGTCTATGCGTATGGAAACATCTAGTTTGATCCGGACGTACCCGGTCGGGGGAAATATCGAGGGAAAACTTGGGCTTTCTGTAAGGTCAAGCGTTGTTTTCAGCGATGAAGCCGAATAAGCAAACCTTCAGAAAGAATCGTCGAAAGCTACCTGGAAGTGGTCTTGGTCGTCAAAAACGAGCTAGAAATGGTCTAGGGTTGACAAAAACGAGCTGGAATCGGTCTAGGATCAATCTAGGATCGTCATTAACGAAGTAAAATGGTCTAGGATCAATCTGGGATGTTCGATAACGAGCTAGAATTGGTCTAGTATCGTCAAAAACCAACAAGATGTGGTCTAGGATCGTCAATAACGTGGTGGAAGTGGTCTAGGATTGTTAATAACGAGCTAGAAATAGTACCTATAGTATCGTGAAAAAGAGCTAGAAATGGTTTATGATCGTCATTAACGAGCTATAAATAGTTTAGGAAACAAACTAGATGTGGTTTATTATCCCGGTAACGAGCTAGAAGTGGTCTAGGATCGTCATTAACGTGGTGGTAATGGTCTAGGACTGTTAATAACTAGCTAGAAATGGTTTACGATCGCCAATAACGATCTAGAAGTGGTCTAGGATCGTCGTTAACGAGCTAAAAATGGTCTAGGATCAATCTATAATGGTCAATAACGAGCTAGAAGTGGTCTAGGATCGCCAATAACGAGCTAGAAGTGGTCAAGGATTGTCAATAACGAGTAAGAATGGTCTAGTATCATCAAACCCAAGCTAGATGTGGTTTATGATCGCCAATAACGCCAATAAAGAGCTAGAAGTGGTCTTGGATCAATCTAGGATGCGCAATAACGAGCTGGAATCGGTCTAGGATTGTTAATAACTAGCTAGAAATGGTTTACGATCGCCAATAACGATCTAGAAGTGGTCTAGGATCGTCATTAACGAGCTAAAAATGGTCTAGGATCAATCTAGAATGGTCAATAACGAGCTAGAAGTGGTCTAGGATCGCCAATAACGAGCTAGAGGTGGTCAAGGATTGTCAATAACGAGCAAGAATGGTCTAGTATCATCAAAACCAAGCTAGATGTGGTTTATGAAAGCCAATAACGAGCTAGAAGTGGTCTTGGATCAATCTAGGATGCGCAATAACGAGCTGGAATCGGTCTAGGATCAATCTAGGATGGTCAATAACGTGCTAGAAGTGGCTAGGATCAACCTAGGATGGTCAATAACTAGCTAGAAGTTGTCTAGGATCAATCTAGGATGGTCAATAACGAGCTGGAATCGGTCTAGTATCGTCAAAAACAAGCTATATGTGGTTTATGATCGCCAATAACGAGCTAGAAGTGGTCTAGGATCAATCTAGGATGCTCAATAACGAGCTGGAATCGGTCTAGGATCAATCTAGGATGGTCAATAACGCGCTAGAAGTGGTCTAGGATCAATCTAGGATGGTCAATGACGTGCTAGAAGTGGTCTAGGATCAATCTAGGATGGTCAATAACGAGCTAGAAGTGGTCTAGTATCGTCGAAAACAAGCTATATGTGGTTTATGATCGCCAATAACGAGCTAGAAGTGGTCTAGGATCAATCTAGGATGCTCAATAACGAGCTGGAATCGGTCTAGGATCAATCTAGGATGGTCAATAACGAGCTAAAAGTGGTCTAGGATCAATCTAGGATGCTCAATAACGAGCTGGAATCGGTCTAGGATCAATCTAGAATGGTCAATAATGTAAGGTTGGTATACCTGGTCGGAGGGAAGGCTCTAGTGTGTTATGTTTATGCCTCAAGAGTTAAGTTGGTTTTCAGTTTTATGTTAACTTCTAGTGTATTTTAATGATTAAACTATACTTTATGACGTCTTTTATCGTTTCTATTTAATCATTTGGCTATTCTTACAATAACGTGCTAGAAGCGGTCTAGGATCAACCTAGGAGGTCAATAACGAGCTAGAAGTGGTCTAGGATCGTCAAAAACAAGTAAGATGTGATTTATTATCGCCAATAACGAGCTAGAAGTGGTCTAGGATCGTCAAAAACAAGTAAGATGTGATTTATTATCGCTAATAACGAGCTAGAAGTGGTCTGGGATTTTCAATAACGAGCAAGAATGGTCTAGTATCATCAAAAACAAGCTAGATTGTGGTTTATGATCGCCATTAACGAGCTAGAAGTGCTTTAGGATCAATCTAGATCAATAAGGAGCTGGAATCGGGGATCAATCAATCTAGGATGTCAATAACGTGCTAGAAGTGGTCTAGGATCAATCTAGGATGGTCAATAACGAGCTAGAAGTGGTCTAGTATCGTCGAAAACAAGCTATATGTGGTTTATGATCGCCAACAACGAGCTATAAGTGGTCTAGGATCGTCAATAACTTGCTGGAAATGGTCTAGGATTGTTAATAACGAGCTGGACGAGGTCTAGAATCGCCAATCTAGGATGGTCAATAACGTGCTAGAAGTGGTCTAGGATCAATCTAGGATGGTCAATAACGAGCTAGAAGTGGTCTAGTATCGTCGAAAACAAGCTATATGTGGTTTATGATCGCCAACAACGAGCTATAAGTGGTCTAGGATCGTCAACGAGCTATAAGTGGTCTAGGATCGTCAATAACTTGCTGGAAATGGTCTAGGATTGTTAATAACGAGCTGGACGAGGTCTAGAATCGCCAATAACGAGCTAGAACAAGTCTTGGATCGTTAACTTCTAGCAATAAATGGTCCAGAATCGTCAATAACGACCTAGAAATGGTCTTCAATTTTGAGCTTGAAATGGTCTATCGTGAATAGCTAGCCGATTGAATTCTAGGATCTAGAAATCTAGGCACTTTATAAAAGAGAATCAACTTTTTGGTAATTTATGTTTGTCGATATAAAAGAACAAAAAGTTTACTCACCGTTTTATGTATTTCCATGCTTTCCTCGTTCTGAAACAATAAATTAAACGTTTATTTCAATTTTCGCAGGATTTCTAGATTTTTTTTAAAATGTGGCTGCAAGTGAAGGGTACATAGTGTTCTTTTTTGTTCGATCAATCTCGGTGAAGTGGGTTAAGGGCGGAAGTGGACGGGGAGGAAAAAAAGGGAAGAAAACGTCACTCCTGGAACGGTGATTGATCAAAGCTCTCATATGGAAACGCGGTAATCATCCATTTACATAAGAATTGATTTATGAGGATGATTCGTGGGATTGACGTATTTTTAGAAAATATTTTTTTCGAAATCTAACAAATTATCTGAAATAGTTCTTTTATGAATCAGGTCGTTTAAAAAAACGTTTGTCATTTTTTTTTCCTTGAGTATCTTTTCTGGGTAATCTCTTCTTTTAAAGGAAGCGTTAAGGGTGGGTTCAATAACTTTTCCGAGGAGCCTCTGGCACTTTTCCAACATATACCGTTCAAGTACGCTAATGACTTGCGGTAATAAATTTGCCTTTTTTTCTTTCTTTTAAGGCTGCTTGTCTGTGGCGATGACTGGGATCTGTTTCGTTTGGCTGGAGCCGCTTTTGGTGGACATCGAAAGCGACCGGAGCGAAATGAAAATGACGAAAAGCGAATCGTCGTGGCTGGTCGCTTCCATCGAGCTCGGCGAAGTTTTGGTGACTTTACCCGCAGGAATTTTAGCCGACAGGTATTCATCTTCAAAAACTGAGTTTTAATTAATCTCTTTAGGATCAAAAGTTGTTAATCATATTAAATGGACGAAAGTAAATAGCGTTCACATTTCAAATCTCTTTGATAACTTAATCAACTAAATGAAACCGGCGTTATTAGACCGAAAGCATTAATGCCGGTGGGGCATTTCGTTTCAAGGGTAAAATCAATAAATTCGGCTTGAAAATTTCAACTTTCGAATGAGTTAAACAATGCGTTTGAAAATCATTTATGAGCAGTTGCAGTCAATCTTTGGTTAGCAGTTGGTTAAGGGCTACGGGGATTGAGCAACTTGGGTTGATTGGGCAAGGCTGGAAAGACGCTAACGCAAAGAAAGATAACCAACGGTTAAGAAACCCTGGTAGTTGTACTGTTAGTTAGCCGTCTGATAAATTAGAATTCGCAAAAACAGTTGGCAACCGTGGCACCAATATTGAAAAAGTTGACTTTTTGTAATCCCGGTCTAGGAACGCGAGAACCGCCATTCGCGCTTGGCGCTAGCGACATGCAAAAACTGGTAATCTGTTGGGGAAGAAATGAACTACGTGATGATCGCATCACTAGTCGCTTTCTGCTTTGCTGGCGCTAGGAGCGGTCGGGAGAAGTGAGGGGAAAAGTGCTGCGTCAGTAGCGCAGAGAATCCGGCGTCAGACGCGGTCTCGAATGGGACTGGGATTGGGGACTTGGTTGGTTGGGCAAGGCTGGAAAGACGCTAACGCAGAAAGATAACCAACGTTAAGAAACCCTGTTAGTTAACCGTCTGATAGATTAGAATTTGGAAAAACAGTTGGCAACCGTGGCACCAAAATTGAAAAAGTCGACTTTTTGTAATCCCGGTCTAGGAACGCGAGAACCGCCATTCGCGCTTGGCGTTAGCGACATGCAAAAACTGGTAATCTGTTGGGGAAGAAATGAACTACGTGATGATCGCATCACTCGTCGCTTTCTGTGCTTTGCTGGGCGCTAGGAGCGGTGGGGGAGAAGTGAGGGGAAAAGTGCTGCGTCAGTAGCGCAGATAATCCGGCGTCAGACGCGGTCTCGAATGGGTTAAGGGTTACGGGGATTGGGGATTGCGCAACTTGGGTTGGTTGGGCAAGGCGGATGGAAAGACGCTAACGCAAAGAAAGATAACCAACGGTTAAGAAACCCTGTTAGTTAACCGTCTGATAAATTAGAATTTGGAAAAACAGTTGGCAACCGTGGCACCAAAATTGAAAAAGTCGACTTTTTGTTACGCGATACCGTTCTGCCCCGACATGCAAAACTTTTGCAGTCCTGTGGTAATCTTTTGTTTATCAAGCAGCAAATAGAATTGAGACTCTCGGAGTTCGACATCATTGGTGTGATGCTATCTAGCGTGTCTATTCAAAACTAAAAGTCTATTCTAGTCGCGTGTCGCTCTCTGAGACTTTTATCTACATTGACCTCCGAAGGGGATTGGGGTTTTATCACCCTTGTAAATATTTGGGCTTCGTTCAATCTTGTTCTCATGTACGGTGTAGAATTTAATTGAAAATTCTTGTTTACAGATGGGGACGAAAGCCTCTCATATTGAGTACGGGTCCGATGTGTCTTCTATCCTGGATACTTATATTGACGACGAGGAATCTCCCAGTTTTATTTATAGCGTATCGTCCAGGGCGCTGCAGTCGCCGTCGTATACACCGTCGTACCTATGTACATAGCAGAAATCTCCGAGCCGAGGATACGTGGAGAACTCAGTGGACAGTTTCAGACTATGTGGTACGTCGGCGTACTTTTCACATACGTCACCGGTCCATACATGGCGTACCAAAACTACACATATTGCTGCGCCATCATTCCCATAATATTCATCGTGCTTTTTAGCTATATGCCTGAATCTCCATATTATTTGTTTATGGTGAAAAAACCAGAAGATGCGCAAGAAGCCGTACGATGGCTTAGAGATTCGGATAAGGTGGAAGATGAGTTTGAATCTATTAAGCATTCGGTGCAAGAAGACATGAAGCAGAAGGAAGCTGGAAAGATCTGATTGCTACCAAAAAAGATAGGAAAGCATTCTTCATAGTTCAGGCTGTCTGCGCCATCAAATATTTGAATGGTATGCCTGTTGTGACGTATGCTACCAAGACGTTTGCGTCAGGCCCTGAAGGGTTTTAAGCCATCACGAATTGACGATTCTTTTAGGAGTTTTGCTTTGTACAACGACGTTTTTTCGGCTTTCTTTTCCGACTCCGTAGGCCGTCCTCTTTTGGTGATCTCAACTTTGGGAAGCGTTTTCTTCAATATCGTCATCGGGACCTACTACTATTTAGACGATGTGGCCAAAGTCGACGTTTCTTCATATCATTGGATTATGTACGTCGGCGTAGCGGGCTTCTGCGTTATTTCAAATGTCGGATTGGGACCACTCATGCAGACGATACAAGCGGAGTTTTTCCCGTCGCATACGCGAGGTGTGGGAAGCGGAGTAACCGAAATCACCGCCTCCGTCGCAACTTTCATCAACCTCAAACAGTACCAGACGATCGAAGACCTCTGCGGTGTCTACATGAACTTCTGGATTTTCGGCTCTTTCGGTTTTATCGGTGCGATCGTACTTTTTTTCGTCATTCCAGAAACAGCGGGGAAAAGCTTAGGAAATTCAATCCGGCTTTAACACGAAAAATAAAGAGTTGAACATGCAGATGGAAATGTACGAAAACAAAGAAAAATCAAATAACGTAGCAATCGTTTGATCCTTTCTCTTCAATTTGCAGAAACAAAAGACTAGTGGTAAAAACCACATAAAAATTCTATTTTTTTTTATTAGCTAATTATAAATTTTATAGAAAAATGGTCGTAGGGCACAGGTTTCTTTTCTTGCTCACGGTGAGGATTAGAGAGTCCCTTAAAAAATTATTCTATTTCAATTTTGAAAATTCTTAATAATTTTTTAAAAGAAAAATTCGTTACTTTTCCTTTTTTAAGTTTTCCTCCCGGAAAATGGAAAATTCTACCTCTTTATCACAGTCAATCTCTTTAATCCTCACCGCCCTCTTTAGCCTTAAGCCCAAAACATTCCTTTTACAGAAAGCCTTCTTTAAAATTGTATTTTTTAAAAATTTTCTCATTTTAAAATGTGGCTATTTATTGGCTGTGAAAAACAAATTCTCCATTTTTTTGTACAAATAAAATATTAAAATACTATTTTTAACTTCCTTATAGAAGTTATTGTGATACCCTCCACGTTGGGTTTTTGGGGAAGGGTCTGGAGGACCCCGGAGGGTCAAATCGAACATATGATCAACTTTGTCTGTCATGCCGGCAGGCCGTCCGCAGCATTTTTTTCCGGAACACTTAACAGCCACAATTTTCAACCGATTTTCACCAGATTTTTACCAAATTTTCTTCAGTCAGTGAACAGGAAACTAAGCAGGGCAATTTTTTAATTTCGAAAAAATGGCGGAGATATGTCTGTTTGGAATTTTAAAAAATTCGCTGTAGCCGAAACGTTGGTCCGATTTTCACCAAATTTTCACCAATCACTACTTATATTTTTTATGAATTTTTGTTGTAAAAAAATTGCTTCTTTTTAATAATTTTTTTTTTTAGTAGGGAGAAATTTCGTACTTCTACGCATTACGAGAGGCACATCCCTAGGCCAAAGAGCCCATTATTTCTACCTTGACATTTGAAAAAATTTTCGAAAAAAATAAACTCGGAAAATTTTTCAAAAACAAAAACTTATAAAATTTCTTGAAAATCCTTAGAAAGTTTTTCGAAAAAACAAACTTGAAAAAATTATCGAAAAAAAAAAAAAAAAACTTGGAAAATTCTTCGAAAAATAAAAGAAAACTTGGAAAAATTTTCGAAAAATAAAACTCCCCCCTCCTTTATACTCCCCCCCTCCTTTATATTTCACTCCCTTCGTTATACATCCACCTCCTTTATACTTTCCCCTCCTTTATACTTTCCCTCCCTTCGTTAAACTTTCCCCTCCTTTATACTTTCCCTCCCTTCGTTAAACTTCCCCTCCTTTATACTTTCCCTCCCTTCGTTATACTTTCCCTCCTTTCGTTATACTTCCCCCCCTTTATACTTTCACTCCCTTCGTTATACATCCACCTCCTTTATACTTTCCCTCCCTTCGTTATACTTCCCCTCCCTTCGTTATACTTTCCCTCCTTTCGTTATACTTCCCCCTCCTTTATACTTTCCCTCCCTTCGTTATACTTCCCCTCCTTTATACTTTCCCTCCCTTCGTTATACTTCCCTCTCTTTTATACTTTCCTTCCCTTCGTTATACTTCCCTTTCCTTTATACTTTCCCTCCCTTTGCTATACCTCCCCCTCCTTTTTAATTTCCATCCCTCCTTTATACTTCCCCATCTGTTATACTTCCCCTGACTTATACATCCGCCTCTATTATACTTCCCCTCCCATATACTTCCCCCTTCGTTGTACGTCCGCTCCGTTATACTTCCCCCTCCTATATTGTTACTTCTATTTAAGGAAGTTTTCGTTGGATGCTCTTCAAATTAGCACTTTAATTATTTATGGACCTATTGAACTTGGAAATTAATTTGTGAAAATGGTATTTTGGGAAATCTGAAGGTTCCATGTGAGTAATAAGGGTTAAAATTAGATCTATGCCTAGGGAGAGGCGATAATAAGGGTTGAAAAATGTGTTCGGTCCGCCGCCTTTCGAAAATTGATGGGAGTAGCCCTTTCCCTAACGAAACCACCAGGGATGTGTCCTTTATATCATTTCTCGAACCTAATTGACCCCCCCCCCCCTCCTCCCCAAGGGCCAAAGGGAAAGAAAAAAGGGTTTTCTAAATAAGGTAAATTTAATATTTTTTTTATCCTGGGATTTTCTTGATTGTCCACCCGCATTCCGGGAATTCCCAAGGAATGCGGGTCAGAAAACTTTTGGACAAATCCCTCAAAAGCAATTTTTTTTTTACAAACATAAAATTGAACAGTCAATTCCGCTTGCAGTAAATTGATACTCGGATATACCCCGGGGCTCCCTATTTAATTCAAAGTCTTTGGATACGAAAATTAGGTGCGGTGAACCCTATATCAAACGTTAATTGAATAAACATGATATTCGTAAAATGTTCAAAAGGGAAATCGATTGATAATTTTGAGAGGGTGAAGAGCGAGAGTTCTCTCCCAAGTTATCCTGGAATCCTCTTTGTCTAATCTTAGAGCCGACCTCTTGATTTATGCTGGTATTCCAACCAATCACAAGTTAGGAAAAGAAAACAGCGATTGTCTAAAACTAGATGAAATAACGGAAAAATTTCTCTAAACCAAATGTTTGAAAAATGACAACTAGGGACATTATAATTATATAATGTTAATGAAGTATGCAGACGTAATTTGTCTATATTACAAGATTATGAGAGGTTCCGAGGGATTCGCTAACTTCGTTAAGTGATTTAACTTAACCGTGAACATTTCCCGAGTCGGTTTTCCCAAAAGCCGGGGGGGGGGGGGGAGGAACCCGAGTAACTTTTACGCGAAAACCCCTTTTTGAAGTTTCAAAATAACTTTTTTTTCCTTGGAACAAAAAAGTTTCATTAAAAATTATTTAAATAACATCAATGTCGGACAGAAGTTTTCCGAGATAAGGATCTTGTCCGAGTCCTGAAGGGTCCGATCTTGTTAAAAGATTTCACCGCGAAATAAGAGAAGGAAAAGTTGAAGTGAGTGTAGGAGACACAAAAAGTAGTCCCTTCCTTATTTTTATAAACGGAAAAGTATCAATAAAAAATTGGATTTTTTGGTAAAAAACTTAACGTAAAATATTTACAACGATTTCTTAAGGGTCAACTCATTATTTACGAGGATACCAAATTGACTAAATTTCTAGCTCGTTATATACGATTCTAGACCGTTTCTAGCTCAATATTCACGGTCGATGACCATCTTCAGCTAGTTTTTGTTGATCCTAGACCACTTCTAGCTCGCTGCTTGCGATCCTAAACCATTTCTAGCTCGTTGTTCTAAGTCGATGACCGTTTCCAGCTGGTTATAGACAATTTTAAGCCATTTCTACCTCGTTATTGACGAACCTAGACCACTTCTACATCGTTGTTCTGAGTCGATGACCGTTTCCATCTCGTTATTGACGAACCTAGACCAATTCCGGCGTGTTTTTGGCGATCCTAGATCACTTCTAGCTAGTTGTTCGCGATCCTAAACCATTTCTAGCTCGTAATTCTCGGTCTATGACCATTTCTAGCTCGTGGTTGACGAACCCAGACCGTTTCTAGCTCGTAATTGACCAACCTAGACCATTTCCAGCGTATTTGTGGCGATTCCAGACCACTTCTAGCTCAATATTCTCGGTCGATGACCATTTTCAGCTAGTTTTTGGCGATCCTAGACCACTTCTAGCTCGTTGTTCGCGATCGTAAACCATTTCTAGCTCGTAATTCTCGGTCGATGACCATTTCCAGCTTGTTTTTGGCGATCCTAGACTACTTCTAGCTCAATATTCTCGGTCGATGACCATTTTCAGCTAGTTTTTGGCGCTCCTAGACCACATCTAGCTCGTTGTTTGCGATCCTAAACCATCCCTAACCATCTGTAGCTCGTTATTCTCGGTCGCTGACCATTTTTAGCTAGTTTTTGGCGATCCTAGACCACTTCTAGCTCGTTGTTCGCGATTCTAAACCATTTCTAGCTCGTTGTTCTCGGTCGATGACCATTTCCAGCTTGTTTTTGGCGATCCTAGACTACTTCTAGCTCAATATTCTCGGTCGATGACCATTTTCAGCTAGTTTTTGGCGATCCTAGACCATTTCTAGCTCGTTGTTCGCGATTCTAAACCATTTCTAGCTCGTTGTTTTCAGTCGATGACCATTTCCGGCTTGTTTTGTCGATCCTAGACCACTTCTAGCTCTATATTCTCGGTCGATGACAATTTCTAGCTCGTTGTTGACGAGCCTAGACTGTTTCTAGCTCGTTATTAACGAACCTCGACCATTTCCAGCTTGTTTGTGACGATTCCCGACCACTTCTAGCTCGTAACCTCGTTCGATGACCCTTTCCAGCTTATTGTTGGCGATCATAAACCATTTCTAGCTCGTTATTCTCGGTCGATGATCATTTCCAGGTTGTTATTGACAAACCTACACTATTTGCACCTTGTTTTTGGCGACCCGGGACCATTTTTACCTCGTAATAGATGACCATAGACCCTTCTGAACGCCAATCTTCAACTAACTTTGCAGCATACCCCATTTTTAAGTGCACATCACATGTTTCATTGCCGATTTTTGAACCCTAAGGACAAGATTTCCTTGATGGATAGTGCCGGAAGGAAAGAACTACCATTTCTGAACTCATTTGTTGAAACCTAGCATAACATTTAACACGAAAAACGTCTAAAAGTTGTAAATAAGACGAAAAGTCTCTCGTTCGTGCGGAACATTATTATCTGCGGTTCTCGAACCTGACAAACTTGGTTAATATCCAGTTTCAGGGCGATGCCAAAACTTAACACTGTTAACCCCAAACCCCTCGAGCGAAACGGTCGATTAAAGGGTCAAAATTTAAATACCCATATAAATATTAACATCGATTATATTTTATTTAAAAATTTGTCTCGGGGCTTATAAATAATAAAAACCATTAGTGGCTTCTTTTAAAGAAAAACTGTTACTTTTTTCCCCCTTTTTTGTCTCCCGGGAGGAAAATGGGTCGTGAAAGAAAATGTTACAAGTGTTGTCGGATATCCGGGAACGTCCGACGCATTTCCCAAGGGTGTCGCCCTCCAACCACATTTGAAAATAAGTTTCCGATTAATAAATAATAAAAAAAGTTACTTTTTATTGTTAAATGCCTTTTTATCAACAATTTATAAAAAGCCAATTAAAAAAGGCTTTGGGGTCATCTTTCATGAATTAAGGAATCTAAAAGTTATTAAGAAAAGCCTCTGTAAGGGCCACTTCTAGCTCGTTATTCTCCGTCGATGACCTTTTCCAGCTTGTTTTTGGCGATCCTAGACCACATCTATCTCAACATTCTCGGTCGATGACCATTTCCAGCGTGTTTGTGGCGATTCCAGACCACTTCTAGCTCTATATTCTCGGTCGATGACAATTTCTAGCTCGTTTTTGACGAGCCTAGACCGGTTCTAGCTCGTAATTGACGAACCTAGACCGTTTCCAGCTTGTTTTTGCCGATCCTAGACCTCCTCTAGCTCGTTGTTCGCGATCCTAAGCCACATCTAGCTCGTTATTCTAAGTCGATGACCGTTTCCAGCTTGTTTTTGCCGATCCTAGGCCACTTCTAGCTCGTTGTTCGCGATCCTAAGCCATTTTTAGCTCGTTATTCTCGGTCGATGACCAATTCCAGTTTGTTTTTGGCGGTTCTAGACCACTTTTAGCTCTATATTCTCGGTCGATGACAATTTCTAGCTCGTTTTTGACTAGCCTAGACCGTTTCTAGCTCTTAATTGACGAACCTAGACCAATTCCAGCTTGTTTGTGGCGATTCCAGACCACTTCTAGCTCAATATTCTCGGTCGATGACCGTTTCCAGCTTGTTTTTGGCGATCCTAGACCACTTCTAGCACGTTGTTCGCGATCCTAAGCCATTTCTAGCTCGTTATTCTAAGTCGATGACCTTTTCCAGCTTGTTTTTGGCGATCCTAGACCACATCTAGCTCAACATTCTCGGTCGATGACCATTTCCAGTTTGTTTGTGGCGATCCTAGACCACTTTTAGCTCTATTTTCTCGGTCGATGACAATTTCTAGCTCGTTTTTGACGAGGCTAGACCGTTTCTAGCTCGTTTTTGACGAACCTAGACCATTTCCAGCGTGTTTGTGGCGATTCCAGACCACTTCTAGCTCAATATTCTCGGTCGATGACCGTTTCCCGCTGGATTTTGGCGATCCTAGACCACTTCTTGCTCGTTGTTCGCGATCCTAAGCCATTTCTAGCTCGTTATTATCAGTCGATGACTATTTCTAGCTCGTTGTCCGACGCATTTCCCAAGGGTGTCGCCCTCCCACCACATTTCAAAACAAGTTTCCGATTAATAAATAATAAAAAAAAATGTCATTTCTTTTTGTTAAATGCCTTCTCTTTTATCAACAATTTATAAAAAGCCAATTAAAAAAGGCTTTGGGGGTCATCTTTCATGAATTAAGGAATCAAAAAGTTATTAAGGAAAGCCTCTGAAAGGGGTTTCTGGAAATATTTTAATTTCCAAGAAGAAAAAAAAGGGGAAAAAGATTCAAATTTCACGCATCATAAATACATCTGAAGGCGTTATTAAAAAAGGGAGTTTCTGCGGAAAATAAAAGGGGTTTTTCGTCTACTTTTGGAGCGTGTAAATCACGTTAAAATCCCGCCACCGACTCGAAGATGACAGCCTGGATTTCCCGGACGGTGAGAAACGATCCACTTTCAACTTATGCTCTCTTTGACTTCCAGATGAAAAAATAATAATTTTTTTTTTGTTTCTACTTTTCTCCGATTTCTCTCTTTTCAAGGTGCCTGAACTCTAAAGCGTTTTTTTTAAACGATTTTGAAAAAAAGGGCCAAAAAAAGAATGACAAACGACGAGTTTCTATTGAATTCAAGTGGAGTTTCCCGAAAGGAAGTTGTAGAACTTGGGGGTGTAAGAACTTAAGAACAGAGAGGAAACTGAACAAGAAGAGGGCCCTTCAAGTTGTAGAACCTGAGAAGTTTAGTTAAACTTATAATTAATGAGTTATTATACATAAAAAAGAATTTTTTAAATACCGTTTCCTCCGGCGCACAGTGGGGAAATGCTGGAAAAAATTAATTTGATGAATTTCTTCATCTCGGTTCACTTATAAAATATGTTTCTCATATTTATTAGTAGTATTTACGTTAGCGTATACAATAATAGATTCTAAATCAAGGTCAATTGAACTCGCACACAAAAAAATTTTTCGTCGGATATTCTGATAAAAAAAACGAGCTACGCCTTCCTACGGTCTGAGACTATTTTTTCCTGAATCTAGATACTCTAATAAAGGTTCTATAAAAAATTGGTACCCGAGCTCAACCGAATTGGTGAGTTATGAATTTTTTTATGTCGAGACGCGATAAATACAGCATGTATTAACATAGCGTTACACACAATTATTAATTTATTAATAATAAATTATATTAACTAAATTAATTTATTAATATATGTGTATTAATTTATTAATATTTGAGTATTTATTTATTAATATTTGTTAATTTTAGTAAACAAATCATTTAAATTAATCCTGTTTTGTTATCAAGACTATTGGTTCATTAATACGCTAGCCTGTGCTAGCCGAAAATGAGCCCCTTCATGATTCTATATTCTCATTCAGTTAAATTTTTTTTGCCGATAATGATAATAAATATAACAATTTTTATGTTTATTTTTGGTATTTAATATTTATATTAATATTTATTAATATTACCTATACATTATTATTTTTTACCTTCAAATATATAAAAACAATTAAAATTGGTTTTAATATGTGTAACCAATGTATTTTTTTACCCTGAATCGAATGAGACTAGTCCCAGGTCGATAGGACCATCCGTTCTCGAGATATAGAATTTTTTCCGTTTTTTGGCCATTTTTCCCCACTGTGCGGCGGCCCCACCGTGATTTCATTAAATTGGCCCTTTTTTTGAATTATAAATTAAAAGGGTTTAACGTGTAGAATCAATTATGATTGAAGTTTGTTTTTGGCGATCCTAAACCACATCTAGCTTGTTGTTCGCGATCCTAAACCATTTCCAGCTTGTTTTTGGCGATCCTAGACCACTTCTGGCTCGTTGTTTGCGATCCTAAACCATTTCTAGCTCGTTATTCTCAGTCGATGACCATTTCCAACTCGTTAATCACAAACATAAGCCATTTCTACCTCGTTATTGACGAACCTAGACCATTTCCAGTTTGTTTTTGGCGATCCTAGACCACTTCTAGCTCGTTGCGCGCGATCCTAAACCATTTGAGGCGCTCCGGGTACGAAGGGCGAACTCGACATCGGACAAATTTTTTTTAACTTCCTTAAAGAAGTTATTGTGATACCCTCGACGTCGGGTTTTTGGGGAAGGGTCCTCCAGTTTTTTTTCATTTTCAGATTCTAGACCTCTTGGTGAATACACCCATATAATTTTTACGTTGAGTTCTCCATTTTTTCCCCTTTAAATACGTAAAAACCGAAACTTTAAAATGCGAATATCTCGAAACTACGTTTTGTCGAGCCCTTCGTACACGGAGCGCCTCATTTCTTGCTCGTTATTCTCCGTCGATGACCATTACCAGCTTGTTTTTGGCGATCCTAGACCACTTCTAGCTCGTTGTTCGCGATCCTAAACCATTTCTAGCTCGTTATTCTCAGTCGATGACCATTTCCAGCTCGTTATTCTCCGTCGATGACCATTACCAGCTTGTTTTTGGCGATCCTAGACTACTTCTAGCTCAATATTCTCGGTCGATGACTATTTCCAGCTTGTTTTTGGCGATCCTAGACCACTTCTACCTCGTTGTTCGCGATCCTAAACCATTTCTAGCTCGTTATTCTCAGTCGATGACCATTTCCAGCTTGTTTTTGGCGATCCTAGACCACTTCTAGCTCGTTGTTCGCGATCCTAAGCCATTTCTAGCTCGTTGTGCGCGATCCTAAACCATTTCTAGCTCGTTATTCTCAGTCGATGACCATTTCCAGCTTGTTTTTGGCGATCGTAGACTACTTCTAGCTCAATATTCTCGGTCGACGACTATTTCCAGCTTGTTTTTGGCGATCCTAGACCACTTCTACCTCGTTGTTCGCGATCCTAAACCATTTCTAGCTCGTTATTCTCAGTCGATGACCATTTCCAGCTTGTTTTTGGCGATCCTAGACCACTTCTAGCTCGTTGTTCGCGATCCTAAGCCATTTCTAGCTCGTTGATAGCGATCCTAAACCATTTCTAGCTCGTTATTCTCAGTCGATGACCATTTCCAGCTCGTTATTGACGAACCTAGACCATTTCCAGCTTGTTTGTGGCCATTCCAGACTACTTCTAGCTCAATATTCTCGGTCGATTTCCATTTCCAGCTTGTTTTGGTGATCCGGTGGCCCCTCCGTGATTTCATTAAATTGACCTTTTTTTTTCCAATTATAAATTAAAAGGTTTTAACGTATAGAATCAATTATGATTGAAGTCAATTTCGGATATTTTCTCCCCCACCCAGTGTTGTTTTCGATTGTCGGCGGGTGATTTAGGGTGAGCGTTTTCGGGAAATTAGGGAAGCGCCCCCACCACCAATCTTCCTTTTCCATCTCTCTTGTTTACGCTTTCGCCCTAATCAGAACGTTTACACGTGAACGAAAATTACCTCCTCCATGTTGATTTTGAAAAACAACAATTGAACCCCTTTTTTTCCTTCAATTTTTAATTAAAAAATTGAAGAAACGTTTCTTTTAGTCTGAAACTAAATTAGTTTTTTCAATTCTCTTTTTAAAATAAATTTCAATCAACCCTTCTTCTTTTTTTCTTTCTTTAGAAAAGGGATTTATTGCTTTAAAAAAGCACGATATCTTATTTGCATTGGATTTACATAAGAATAATTAATCCTCCTTGACGTCAGAGGGCTAAGATAAAGATTTAACAGATTCTCTTTTACAGAAAAAAATGTTTTGCAAACAAAAAAGCGCTAAATAAATCACTTAATTGCTTTTAAAAATGTTTTGTTATAACTTTATAACCTCCTGTTAAATCTTCAGGGGTGCCAACTTATATTTGTAATATTGTTGCTGTTTCAAAAAATGTTTAAAGAATATCTGGGTTAAAAATCAGGTAAAAAAAATTAAACGATAAAAAGTAAGGCATTAAATGTGTTTCCGGCTTATTGCTATGCAAATAAAGTTTGTTTGACAATTACTCAACACTGGTTTCATCTCACTTAACGTTCTCGATAAATAACAAGTCAAGGACTTCCTATAGTTAGACCGTTTTTTATCTCCAGTATTTTCTTATTGTTAAAAGTGAAAAACAAAATTAAAAGCTTTTTTGAAAAAAAAATTAACCTCCCCGGCGGGGAATCGAACCCCGGTCTCCCGCGTGACAGGCGGGGATACTGACCACTATACTACCGAGGACTTGTTGTTCGGGAACTGAAAAACATCTTGACGTTTATAATTTACTTCTAATACAGGAAGTAAGGTTTAAATTATTAACAATTATTATGGTTTTTTTGTGAGGGAGAGAGAATGAAAAAGCGGATATTCCACGACCGGTTTCGGCGTAATACGCCTCATCAGGTGGACTATTTCCTTATTTTTCACTCTCATCTCATTTTCTACTTGACCTTTACTATGTGGTATAAGTTTCATTCTCTCTCCCTCACAAAAAAACCATAATAATTGTTAAAAATGCAATGATATTTCCCAGATAAAAAAGTTTAAATTATTGTTTTTATATTATTGTTTATTTTATTATTGTATTATTATTTTTTTTTTAATTTTAACACTGATCCGATTTTCGACCAATGGGAAATTAGGGAGTTTTTCTTTATTTTTCTTCCTCAGAAACCTCAATTTTCTCAACCTTTTTTGACCAATTTCCAGGCGTTTTTCTCGTTTTTTTTTTTTTTTTTTTTTTTTTTTTTTTTTTTTTTTTTTTTTTTTGGTCAAAAAAGCGTAATTTTGATTGGATTTTCAGAATTTTTCAGCGCTTTTCTTTCGAAATAAAAAAACCCTTTTTTTAACGACCCCCCCCCCCCTCCCCGATTCCGGAAAATGGCAGAAAAATTTTCACTGCTTTTGGCAAAAAAAAAAAAAAAAAAAGTACTTATGTGAAGAGCTTCCAACGAATACTATAAGAGGGGGAGGTATAACGGAGGGGGAAGTATAACGGAGGGGGAAGTATCACGGATGGGGAAGTATAAGGGAACAAAAGTATATTTTTTCTGACAAATTTTTTAAGTTTTTATGTCAAAAAATTTACGAATTTTTAAAGTTTTTTTCGTCAAAAAATTTACGAATTTATTAAGTTTTTTTCGTCTTATAATATTTACGAATTTTTTTTTGGAAAAATTTTCCGAGTTTTTTTTTTTCGAAAAAATTTCCGTTTTTTTCCGGGTTTTCTTTTTTTTGCGCTTTTTTTTCTGAAAATTTTTTTTAAGTTCTATTTTTTCGATAATTTTTTTTAAGTGTCAAGCTAGAAATAAAGAGCTCTTTGGCCTAGGGATGTGCCTCCCGTAATGGGGTAGAAGTATGAAATTTCTCCCTACTAAAAAAAATAATGAACAAAAAGTGGCTATTATTTTACACCAAAAAATCGTAAAAAATATAAGGAGTAATTGGTGAAAATTTGGTGAAAATCGGACCAACGGCCGCAGCGAATTTTTTAAAATTTCAAACCGACATAATATCTCCGCCATTTTTTCGAAATTTAAAAATGCCCTCGGTACATTCTTGTTCACCGGCTAAAGAAATTTGCGTAAAAATTTGGTGAAAATCGGATGAAAACTGTGGCCGTAAAGTGTTCCGGAAAGGCCGGCCGGTCGGCAGCACAGACAAAGATGAGATCGGTATAGATCAATATTCGATTTGACCCTCCGGGGTCTGGAAGACCCCAAAAACCCGACGTCTAGGGTATCACAATAACTTTTTTACGGAAGTTAAAACCCTGCAACCTTGCTTTTTAACCAATTTTTTTTTAATTTTTCACGGCTTTTCAGCCAATTAGTTACAATTAGTTTTTTTGATTTTTTTCTCATTCCTATCGACGAAAAACGTCGCGTTTCCAGTCAAGATGTTATCTTTAAAAATGAGTAATATTTTAATAATTGAAATCAAGTGGCATTAGGGAGAAGGCAATCAGTTTTAAATGAAATGAGATTTGATTCTTTTTAAGCCAAAAATTAATATTTGAACATAATAAAAAACAAACAAAGGCTTAAAATACATTGATCGATGACGTCAAAGGTAAGAAAAATAATAATAAAAAATCTAAAAGCTTCTATTTGCATTTGAAACAGGTTTTACTGTGTCCGTTCGTTTTTCTTCCTTTTTTTGCTCGAGCAATTGGAGGGAGGCGTCTCGATCGAAATTGTAAAACTGAAGACGACCCTCAGTCTTATCAGTCAGTAGGACTCGAGTGGCCGACCAGGTATGAGTAGAGAAAATGCATTTTATTAATTTGAGCACCTACAGACAACTGATAGCCGCATTCATCAGTGAGTTCAAAATTTATTTTATCTTCCAAAAGGTCATCTCTGCTATCAATACGCCATAAATTTTTTTTTATCAGGGAAATATCATTGAATTTTTATCAATTATTAAGGTTTCATTGTGAGGGAGAGAGAATGAAAAAACGGATATTCCACGACCGGTTTCGGCGTGTTACGCCTCTTCAGGTGGACTATTTCCTTATTTTTCACTCTCATCTCATTTTCTACTTGACCTTTACTATGTTTTATAAGTGAGACCGGGAAGGTAACTTAAAAACAGACAGATTCTGTTACCTTCCCGCGGTCTCACTTATAAAACATAGTAAAGGTCAAGTAGAAAATGAGATGAGAGTGATATTTAAGGAAATAGTCCACCTGATGAGGCGTATTACGCCGAAACCGGTCGTGGAATGTCCGTTTTTTCATTCTCTCTCCCTCACAATGAAACCTTAATAATTGAAACATTTTTTTTATATGATAATCCTAACCATTTTTAGATAATTAAAAGTTTAGTCAATTATTAACAAAGTCTTTGTTTTTAGGTTCGATATCGATATTTTGCGCAGGATGTGCTTTTTCATGGATAACTCCTTTGCTGTACAAGCTGAAAGGTCCGGATTCGGAGCTTCCGTTGACGGCAGACGAAGGATCCTGGGTCGTCGCTTTGATAGAAATCGGGAATCTATTCACTCCGATACCGGCCGGCTTTCTAGTCGACCTCTGGGGAAGAAAATGGATGCTGTGGCTCACCGGTCCTGTATATATCTTCACCTGGATTCTAACCCTCTGCACAAGATCCGTCATTACTCTTTATTTTATACGGACAATCCAAGGTAAATTTGTTTACTTGAAACGCCTTTACTTGCTTCCCTAATATGGTAAGACAGGTCTTTGACACTTTGGAGGTCGACGTGGGTTACTCCTGGATTTGAAGAATCCGGAATCGTCAGCAGAGATTGGGCATGGCTCTGACAGTCGCAAGATTAAGACGTGACAATCATTTCACTGTCAAGGAAGCCTTTCTTAATTGTTCCACTTAACGTCAAAATAGTTTAATTGGCCCTGTTTTAAAAAATCAATGAGACATTTATGGTTTTTGAAATTATTTCCGATTAGATCTTGTAGCAACTGTCAAAAACTAGTTTCATGACATGATTTGACAACTAAATTCAATTTTTTTTAAATTTTTAACTTCGTATTACGAGTGTAGTACTCATACATCAAAATTCAACCAAAAGACAGAGAGGGAAGATGGCTAAAAGAAGTTTCCTATACGGTTGGATTTCTAGCTCTTGTATACGATTCTAGACCATTTCTAGCTCATTATATAAGATTCTAGACCATTTCTAGCTCGTTATATAAGATTCCAGACCATTTCTACCTCGTTACATAAGATTCTAGACCATTTCTAGCTCGTTATATACGATTCTAGACCATTTCAAACTCGTTATATACGATTCTAGACCATTTCGTTAACCAGCTCGTTATTCTTGGTCGATGACCAATTCCAGCTCATTATTGACAATCATACCATCATACGCCAATTTAAGCTCGTTATTGACGAACCTAGACCATTTCCAGGTAGTTTTTGGCGATCCAAGACCGCTTCTAGCTCCATATTCTCGGTCGAGGACCATTTCCAGCTTCTTTTTGGCGATCCTAGACCACTTCTAGCTCAATATTCTCGGTCGATGATCATTTCCAGCTCGTTTTTGGCGATCCTAGACCACTTCTAGCTCAATATTCGCGGTCGATGATCTCTTCCAGCTTGTTTTTGACGATCCAAGACCACTTCTAGCTCGTTGTTCGCGATCCTAAACCACTTCTAGCTCGTTATTCTCAGTCGATGACCATTTCCACCTTGTTTTTGGCGATCCTAGACCACTTATAGCTCAATATTCTCGGTCGAAGACCATTTCCAGCTTGTTTTTGGCGATTCTACACCACTTTCTGCTCAATATTCTCGGTCGATGACCATTTCAAGCTCGTTAGTGACGAACGTAGACCACTTCCTGCTTGCTTTCGGCGATCCTAGACCACTTCCAGCTCAATATTCTCGGTCGAAGACCATTTCCAGCATGTTTTTGGCGATCCTAGACCACTTCTAGCTCAATATTCTCGGTCGAAGACCATTTCCAGCTTGTTTTTGGCGATTCTAGACCACTTATAGCTCAATATTCTCGGTCGAAGACCATTTCCAGCTTGTTTTTGGCGATTCTACACCACTTTCTGCTCAATATTCTCGGTCGATGACCATTTCAAGCTCGTTAGTGACGAACGTAGACCACTTCCTGCTTGCTTTCGGCGATCCTAGACCACTTCCAGCTCAATATTCTCGGTCGAAGACCATTTCCAGCATGTTTTTGGCGATCCTAGACCACTTCTAGCTCAATATTCTCGGTCGAAGACCATTTCCAGCTTGTTTTTGGCGATTCTAGACCACTTCTAGCTCAATATTCTCGGTCGAAGACCAATTCCAGCTTGTTTGTGGCGATCCTCGACCACTTATATCTCAATATTCTCGGTCGAAGACCAATTCCAGCTTGTTTTTGGCGACCCTCGACCACTTCTAGCTCATTATTCTCGGTCGAAGACCATTTCCAGCTTGTTTTCGGCGATCTTAGACCACTTCTAGCTCAATCTTCTCGGTCGATGATCATTTCCAGCTTGTTTTTGGCGATCCTAGACTACTTCTAGCTCAATATTCTCGGTCGAAGACCATTTCCAGCTAGTTTTTGGCGATCCTCTACCAATTCTAGCTCATTATTCTCGGTCGATGATCATTTCCAGCTTGTTTTTGGCGATCCTCGACCAATTCTAGCTCAATATTCTCGGTCGATGAACATCTCGGTTGGATACCTCATAGGTCCCGGAGACTAAGTAGATGCCTCTCAACAAAAAAGACCAATGGTCTTATATCTCGACTTTCTAGAGCCCGATCGACTTGAAATTTGGTGCAGGTCTTCTCTGATGCTATACAAATAACGTCTACACATTTCAAGTCAATCGGGCAACAGGGAGTAGAGATATAAGACCCTGAAAATCCGTTTTTTCCCCAGTACGTCTTCTTCTTTTTCATTCAGCTAAACTTGGCATCTCTTCATTATTATAATTGTAACCTCCCCGGATAGAGATTGCCAAAATAACTAGAATGAGCTTTTGCAAAAAAATTCCCCATGATTTTTAGTGCCCAAATAGGAAACTACTTTTAGGGGAATGTGCTGCGATCTATTGGATTTGAAATAAGACATTCCAGAGGTATAGTCCGCCTTAAGTGTTTTTTTTTACTCCACCTTTGAATATTCTGGAGATCTTTAAGGCACCCTTGAAAATTTGCAAGATTTAGTGAGACAATTATGATAAAAATGGAGTACTCAAGCGCGGAATTAACGATGTTGGGAAAAAGGGGGGGAAAATTTTAATTTCCCAGTTTCTAACTTAATTAGCCCCTCCTGATTGAAGCAAAAGCTAATTACGTCACTAAATTCCGGAAGCGGAGATCCTATATCCACTTCTGCCTATAAAATGCCCCTTTAAACAATTTAACGATGTTAATAAATTTCTGAAAGTTCAAAACTTATGATAGAGGGAAGTCTAGAAAGCGCCATTTTAAAATTTTCTTACACTAATTTTTTTTTGCAGGTATGGCAATGTCTGTACAGTTCACAGTGCTACCAATGTACCTCGGAGAAATCGCCGGGCCTAAATTACGTGGTTCGTTGAGCTCGTTTTTCCAGGGGATGTGGTATCTCGGAATTCTTTACGAATATTCCGCAGGTGCGTTTTACGAGTACGAGGGTCTCACGTGGTTCTCCCTCGCTCCCCCTATAGTAAGTACGCCTTAAAAAAAATTATTAAATTCAAAATTAAATTACTTTCACGACTAAACAATTACGTACATAATTGGAATCTAAAAAAAAAATAGTTTTCTACTTAAATCGATATTGAGGAGAATATTCCCTTGAATCCTTGAACAAATGACTCATTAAGTTATGTTCAAACAGAAGATACAAGAGTTGTAAACCTTGATTAAATAATACGCGAGTACATTTAAAAAGCAAATATTAGCAAACGAGGGTGTTAACAAAGCACTTTTTTGACAGTTTTGTTTATAGATCGATTATTCAATTTTAAGCCGTATACAGAACGAGACTCCCAAATGATAAAAGCAGGAATTTTTCCTCTCGTTTGATAACACTAGGGGGTTAATTTTTTTCCTATCGCAAGGAGGGCTCTTTGATAACACGAAGGGGTTAATTTTTTTCTTCTCGCAAGGAGAGTTCTTTGATAACACGAAGGGGTTAATTTTTTTCTTCTCGCAAGGAGAGTTCTTTGATAACACGTGGGGGTTAACTTTTTTTCTCTCGCAAGGAGAGCTCTTTGATAACACGAGGGGGTTAATTTTTTCTTCTCGCAAGGAGAGCTCTTTGATAACACGGAGGGGTTAATTTTTTCCTATCGCAAGGAGAGCTCTTTGATAACACCAAGGGGTAATTTTTTTCCTCTCGCAAGGAGAGCTCTTTGATAACACAAAGGGGGTAATTTTTTTCCTCTCGCAAGGAGAGCTCTTTGATAACACGAAGGAGTTAATTTTTTTCTTCTCGCAAGGAGAGCTCTTTGATAACACGAAGGGGTTAATTTTTTTCCTCTCGCAAGGGGAACTCTTTGATAACACGAAGAGGTTAATTTTTCTCCTCTCGCAAGGAGAGCTCTTTGATAACACAAAGGGGTTAATTTTTTTCCTCTCGCAAGGAGAGCTCTTTGATAACACGAAGAGGTTAATTTTTGTCCTCTCGCATGGAGAGCTCTTTGATAACACCAAGGGGTAATTTTTTTCCTCTCGCAAGGAGAGCACTTTGATAACACGAGGGGGTTAACTTTTTTCTTCTCGCAAGAAGAGCTCTTTGATAACACCAAGAGGTAATTTTTTCCTCTCGCAAGGAGAGCTCTTTGATAGCACGAAGAGGTTAATTTTTTTCTTCTCGCAAGGAGAGCTCTTTGATAACACGAAGGGGTTAATTTTTTTCCTCTCGCAAGAAGAGCTCGTTTGAAAAGGTAGTTCCTGCGCTAATAAAATCACAACACTAGGTAGATTTCGAAGAAAAGAATGGCCCACTTACAATCTAGGGAAAAAACCGTTTCTAGAAGGCTTTTTCAGACATACAGAGTAATACAATAACTTTTGCGCAATTGACGCTACATAGTTATTCAGAGTTTTGAAAAGTTGAGCATTTAGAAAATCGATAAGTAATATCGTTTGAGTTAAGATCGTGTTTCTAAACGTGTTCACCCTGTAAACACATCCTGCAATTTGACTTGCAAAGCTGACGCAACCTCTATTTACCTTACAAACTAACATGCACACAATGGACGTCCAAAACATTCCAATAACGTACAAAGTGAAATTAAAATGGATTCGCTAAAACGTTTTCCCACAACGTAGGGTTGTTGCGATACTTCCGATATATCGGAATATCGATATTTCCCTACCGATATTTCCGATATATCGCGATATTTTTACGATATGAATCCGAAAGAAAAATGGGGCAACACGCGGATAACTTATAACTAACTTATATCAGTTATAAGTGATAACATCCATACTGTATGGCTATGGACCATACGATATATATCGCGATATATCGGAATATCGATATTTTTCTACCGATATATCGGAATATTGATATTTCCCTACCGATATTTCCGATATTTCGCGATATTTTTACGATAAGAATCCGAAAGAAAAATGGGGCAACACACGGATAACTTATAACTTATCAGTGATAAGTGATAACATCCATACTGTATGGCTATGGACCATACGATAGATATCGCGATATATCGGAATATCGATATTATCCTACCAATATATCGGAATATCAATATTTTCCTACCGACATATCGGAATATCGATATTTTCCTACCGACATATCGGAATATCGATATTTTCCTACCGACATATCGGAATATCGATATTTTCCTACCGATATATCGGAATATCGATATTTTCATATCAAATATATCGGTTTTTCCGTTATTTTCCTACCGATATATCGGTTCTTCTTATATTTTCCTTCCGATATATCGGTTCTTTCGATATTTTCCTACCGATATATCGGTTCTTTCGATGTTTTCCTACCGATATATCGGTTCTTCCGATATTTTCCTTCCGATATATCGGTTTATCCGATATTTTCCTTCCGATATATCGGTTCATCCGATATTTTCCTTCCGATATTTTATCCAATACGATGTGTCCGAGATTTTATACGATTTAAAATATCGTATCGGATAAAATATCGGAAGGAAAATATCGGATGAACCGATATATCGGAAGGAAATTATCGGATGAACCGATATATCGGAAGGAAAATATCGGATGAACCGATATATCTGAAGGAAAATACCGGTTCATCCGATATATCGGAAGGAAAATATCGGATGAACCGATATATCGGAAGGAAAATATCGGATGAACCGATATATCGGAAGGAAAATATCGTATCGGATAAAATATCGGAAGGAAGGCCATATCGAATCAACCCTACCCTAAAAGATAGCGCAACTGTGGTAATATTGATAACACTAGGGGGTTAATTTTTTTCCTCTCGCAAGGAGAGCTCGTTTGATAAAGCGAGGGGGTTAATTTTTTTTGTACACAAAATACCCGTAGCCACTACAATATCTGCTCTCAATTTTTCTTAGCTAGTAGTCTGGGGTTTATGAGCCGATAGAAATTTCTATTTTGAGATAAAGTTTTCTGTTTGATTAAGAGGTGTATCTAAATTGATTTAGGGCTTAAGTTAGGTTGTGGGAAACAAGAAACTTTAGACATTAGTTAAATAGAGCTTTCATGTTTCTGTCAAGGTGAAAGAGACTAATAGTCAAAATTTTCAGGTCTTTGTGGTACTTTTTCTGTGGTGCCCGGAGTCGCCGTATTACTTAGTGATGAAAGGTAAGCAAGAGGAGGCGTCGAAGTCGTTATGTTGGCTTCGCGGTACGACGAAAGATGACCCGAAATTGATGGAAGAGCTTCGCCAGATGCAGAGTTCGATGCAAGATGAGAAAGACCAGAAGGGAAACTGGCGTGATATTTTAGGGACGAGGGAAGGGCGGAAGGGACTTTTTCTCGTCCAGGTGGTAGCCATGACTGAAATAATGTCGGGTTTGACCACAGTCGTTGTCTACGTTTCAGAAACATTTGCGAGAACGAGCGGCAACCCTGATATCGCCGACGTCTTCACCATCATCTTAGGAGCCCTTTTATTCCTCGTAACTCTCCTCACGGCCGTATTAGTCGACAGAGTAGGAAGAAGGCCGCTTCTTTTAATATCCTCTTTTGGGGGAACCGCTTGTCTTTTCCTCGCCGCTTTATATTACACGCTGGATTATTTACCGAGTGTCGACACCTCCGGCATCCAGTGGCTCCCTTATATCGCCATACTTGGTTTTATGAGTTTAATTTCTTTGGGCGTCGGCGCACTTTTGCCCGCTTTACAAAGCGAACTTTTCCCCAATAGCACACGTGGAATCGCCTCAGGCATAACCATCCTGAACATCACCATCTTATCCTTCACGTGTCTCAAAATGTACCAGGTTATCGAAGACAACATCGGCCTCTACTTCAACTACTGCATATTCTTCATCTTCTCCCTTCTCGGTTCCCTCCTCATATTCTTCTTCCTGCCAGAAACCAAAGGAAAAACGTTCGCCGAAATACAAAAAATGATGTAATTTTAACTCCAAACTGTAAATAAATTGTAAATATCTTTTTTGTTATTTTTAGTTTTTAATTAAAACCTCTTGATATTGAGATACAAATTATTCCGTCCACAAAAGGCCTCCGAGGACAATGCGAGAGGAGCCGTAGATCGAAAACAATGGCGGACGGTTTAACAATTACACCGTAAAATACAAAAGGCGTATGTTCCTAATTGAGGCCTTAATAGGTCGATTCTCATTACCGCTTCTTCATTATTGCAATATCAGTATTTGACTTGCAAACTTTTATTTGAACGCCTTAATTGCATATAAACATTTTTCCCCCCTTTTATTTTTTTAAGCCCTTAATTAATTCAGAGAAAAAAAATAGGTCGAGGCGTTGTTAATTTTTCAACAATGTTTTAATTGGCTCAGAAAGCTCAATTTTCGAGGAGGAAGGAATATTTAATTAGTCTCTTTCTTAAATGTAAACAAGCACCGGGGTCAAATACTTGAGAAAAGACCTCTTTTTAATTAAAAATTAAACACTAATTATTTATTATGCACTTTTCTGTCTCTCGGAATAGGAAATTCGTATTATTCTGGATAAAATATCAGAATTTTTAGGGAAAAATAATGTAATGGGTGTCCAATAGTCCCTAATGAAGATGGATTATTATCAGAGTAAGAAAAATTATAAGGGAGGGGAAGTATAAAGGAGGGGGAAGTATAAGGGAGGGGAAGTATAAGAGAGGGGAATGTATTTTTACGAAAATTTTTCCAAGTTTTCTTTTTTATTTTAAACATTTTCCGAGTTTTTTCAAGAAATTTTATAAATTTTTTTAATTTTCCGAGTTTTTTTTTTTAATTTTTCGAGTTTTTTTATTTTTCTAAAAAGTGTCAAGGTAGAAATAATGGGCTCTTTGGCCTACGAATGTGCCTCTCTTAATGGGTAGAAGTACGAAATTTTTCCCTACTAAAAAAAGTAGTGGTTTGAAGAGCTTCCAACGAAAACTTCCTTAAAAAGAAGTAACAATATAGGAGGGGAAGTATAACGGAGGGGACAAATATGGGAGGGGAAGTATAACAGAGGGGACAATATGGGAGGGGAAGTATCACAGAGGGGAAATATATAGGAGGGGAAGTATAACGGAGGGGAAGTATAACTGAGGGGACGTAAAACGGAGGGGGAAGTATAAGGATGGGGAAGTATAACAGGGGGAAGTATAAGGGAACGAAAGTATAACGAAGGGAGGGAAAGTATAAAGGAGGGGGAAGTCTAAAAGAGGGAAAGAATAAGGGAGAGGGATTTTTTTTTACGAAAAATTTTCCGGGTTTTCCTTTTTTTTACGAATAATTTTCCGTTTTTTTTTTTTGAAAAATTTTCTGTTTTTTTCCCTAAAATTTTCCGGTTTTTTTTTTTCGAAAAATGTTCCGGTTTTTTTAAAGTTTTTTTTTTTTTTGAAAAGTTTCGGTTTTTTTCCAAAAATTTTCCGGGTTTTCCTTTTTTTCCATTTTTTTAAAATTTTTAAGTTCTTTTTTTTTTAACATTTTTTAAAAGTGTCAAGGTAGAAATAATGGGCTCTTTGGCCTAGGGATGTGCCTCTCGTAATGGGTAGAAGTACGAAATTTCTCCCTACTAAATAAAATAATAATTAAAAAGTGGCAATTTTTTTTACACCAAAAATTCTTACAAAGTATAAGGAGTAATTGGTGAAAATTTGGTGAAAATCGGACCACCGGTTCGGCCGCAGCGAATTTTTTAAAATTTCCAACAGACATATCTCCGCCATTTTTTCGAAATTCAAAAATCGCCCTCTTCTTCACCGGCTAAAGAATTTGTGTGAAAATTTGGTGAAAATCGGATGAAAACTGTGTCCGTAAAGTGTTCCGGAAAAAAATGCTACGGCCGGCCGGCACCACAGACAAAGTTGAGAACGGTGTAGATCCATATTCGAATTTACCCTACGGGGTCTGGAAGACCCCAAAAACCCGACGTGGAGGGTATCACAATAACTTCTTTAAGGAAGTTATAATGCGATTTGAATGCTACCTTTTGGCTAATTACATAAACCAGCATCATGGCGCGATTCTATTGGACAATAACGTAAACATGAATCGACGTAGGACAATTTCCCTTTAAAAACCGTTCTTTAAAGTTAAAATCAATGGAATAATTCAAAAATAGCGAAAAATTTGGAATAATCTTACTAAAAGGTTTTTTGGAAAATAAAATATATAGGTCAGGCTTTTTATTAATGTATCGTCCGGAAGAAGAAAAAAACTGGGACAAGAGGAAATCGTGAAGCCGTTAACGCGAAAATATATGCCATCTGTATAAAACGACTTTAATAAACAAGATCGTCAAACAAATGGTAGAAAATGAAGTCCAGAACGAGTGAACGTTCAGAGGAGTAATGAAAAGGTTGATGATTCAGCTGAAAGGGTCTCGGGGCCCTTTTTTCCCTTAGCAACCCTCCCTTCGATACAAAGAAAAACCCTCGGACAAATTAGACGTTATATGGAATTTGTTTAGAGAAGGATTTTGAGCTTTTAGACTTAAAAGAGAGATCTCGAATAAAAAGATTTTGGGATTTAAGGGTAAAAACTAGTCCTGAAAACCTTTACAGATGTCATGACATTTTCCGTTGTGTCGCATGAAATTCTCTCCCTTCGAACTTATCGAAGGCAGACTATAAAATAAAGCTTTCTGATCCAGTGAGCCTATATTTTATGAGTTTAATAAGTTCGACGATATTATAAAGAAAAAGGGGGCAATAAAAGTTTTATTGAAAATTTTTTTCCCAACTCTAAAAATTCGACATGAAAAAAAAAAATTAATAAAAAATAGAGGCTTAACTTGATGTATGGAAGGGTAAAATGGGCAGTTGTGGCTAACGGTCTGATAGGAAAGAAAATAAATATCAGGCGTATTTTTTTCTCTCTCTCTTTTTTTCTGTTTCGGGAAAAGGGAAAAAATCCCAAAACAATTTGTAGTCTGGATGTTCGCTTCTCAAGGGAGATCTTACATGCAACCGTTGAGGGAATCAATATGCGGTGGAGGGTCTGAATGAAATTTCGACCTCCCATAAAGATGACCCCAGTCAAAATAAACAATTTTACTGAAAACTCTTTTTTTCAATTATTTTCCCGGGGTTAACAGAAAGATTTGTCGCCCAACATGTTTCTGGAAAGCTCATAAGTCAACAGTTTCTTGAAAAAATAAATCGATTCCATTTTTTTTCACGGTTTATATGAAATCGATTCATCAAGTTTAACATGAATCGATTAATGAAGTTAGTTTATGTTTTGATCACTAGGCAGCTGTCAAATCGCATTCTGTTCTATTCCGTAAGACGCAGAAAAGTAAAACCCCGACAAGCGGTGAGAAAAGGAGCTAAAAAATATTATTTTCAATGAAAATCAAAAGGCGATTTGGCGGCTACCTGTTGGTTGTTGATAAAACTAACTATTTATAATCAATTTTTGATTAAATTTCCTTTAAGAAACCGTTCTTTAACTTTTTTTCTGACTTTATCACGGCCAGGAAAGGAAAATTAATTTTTTTACGTTTTACCGAATATGACATCGATTCATCAAGTTCAACATGGATAGATCAACATGAATCGATTCATCAAGTTAGTTTATGTAATTGATCACTAGGCAGCTGTCAAATCGCATTCTGTTCTATTCCATGAGACGCAGAAAAGTAAAACCCCGACAAGCTGTGAGAAAAGGAGCTAAAAAATATTATTTTCGATGAAAACCAAAAGGCGATTTGGCGGCTACCTGTTGGTTGTTTATAAAACTAACTATTTATAATCTATTTTGTTTAAATTTCCTTTAAGAAACCGTTCTTTAACTTTTTTCTGATTTTATCACGGCCAGCAAAGAAAAATTCGTATTTTTCAAGGTTTACCGAATATGAAATCGATTCATCAAGTTTAATCCTAATCGATCAACATGAATCGATTCATCAAGTTAGTTTATGTAATTGATCACTAGGCAGCTGTCAAATCGCAATATGTTCTATTACGTAAGACGCAGAAAAGTAAAACCCCGAAAAGCTGGGAGAAAAGGAGCAAAAAACTATTGTTTTCAATGAAAATCAAAAGGCAATTTGGCAGCTACCTGTTGGTTGTTGGTAAAACTAACTATTTTTAATCTATTTTTGATTAAATTTCCTTTAAGAAACCGTTCTTTAACTTTTTTCTGATTTTATCACGGCCAGGAAAGGAAAATTTATATTTTTCAATTTTTTTTTCCACGGTTTACCGTACAAAGGTGTTTTTACGCTCTGCTAATACATCACGTCTACATCGGTTTGCCCCGCACGTTCCGTTTCACGGTAGCGCCCCGATATCCTCAAAACTCCTAAAAAGGTAGTCCGTGTTCTCGTAAATCATGATTTTTTTTTCTGCCTCCTTTCCCCATTTTTCTGTTGCTGTAAGTACTAGGTAGGTGTTAATAGAACGGATATTGTATAAACAAAACGTTTCATCTTATCAAAGGGGCTTATAAGGGAGGGCATCAACGTTGCGGGTGTATTGTGATAAGACTTAAGCCTCTCCAACCGCCCGTCCCGTCACAATTTAACCCCTCGGGGATTACTCAAGTAGCCTCCTAATTTGCATCGCCCTGGGTAATTTTAAAGTGACACTAATCCCCTTTCTCCCGCACAATTTCACTCCAATTCCTTTAAAAAATAACGCCGGAGGAGAAAAAGCACAAAAGGTGTTCAAAATAAAGGGAATTTTGTTTCCAAAACAAAAGTCCGAATTACCCCTTTTATTCTACACTACATTTCACCCAGGAAGAACACAAATTATACTCCATGTTAGAACCTTCCCCTCCGTCACAATACTAACCTTTACAAAACCCTTAATAGGAAAAGAGGGGATTTGTACCTAAGATTAAATTACGTGAGTCGTTCCACCTTGATTTATAGCTTTTCTCAGGGATTTTCCTTTTCCAGATTCCTACGGATTAAGAATTGTCCTTTTTCTTATAAATTGTTTCTTTTTGTTCATTTTCTTGGATTCCTCATTTTCCTAATGGTACAGTTGAAAAAATGAGGAAAAATCGATGGAGTTTCAGAAATTGGTATTCCTAGGTAAGGGTACGGACAAAACGCGTATGTCGGTATTGATATCGACGAGGTGTGTCGATGCCATCCATCCATGCATCAGCAGAAAAAACGCGGATGTCGCTACTGATATCGACGAGTTGGGTCGATGCCATCCATCCATGCTTCAGCGGACTAAACGCGGACGTCGTCGTCGTTGTGTGCGAGTGTCTCGATGCCATCGATCCATGCATCAGCGAAATGATTGCGGATGGCGTCGTCGTTGTGTGCGAGTGTCGATTCCACCGATCCATGCATCAGCGAAATGGTCGCGGATATCGTCGTCGATGTGTGCGAGTGTGTCGATGCCATCGATCCATGCATCAGCGAACAGATCGCGGACGTCGTCGTCGCTGTGTGCGAGTGTGTCGATGCCATCCATCCATGCATCAGCGAAATGATCGTGGACGTCGTCGTCGCTGTGTGCGAGTGTGTCGATGCCATACATCCATGCTTCAGCGAAATGATCGCGGATGTCGTCGTCTTTGTGTGCGGGTGTGTCGATGCCATCGATCCATGCATCAGCGAAATGATCGCGGATGTCGTCGTCGTTGTGTACGAGTGTCTCGATGCCATCCATCCATGCATGAGCAGACAAAACGCGGATGTCGGTATTGATATCGACGAGTTGTGTCGACGCCATCCATCCATGCGTCAGCGATTGCAGATGCCGCCGTCGATATCGAGGGAGCCGTGCAATTAAAAGGGGTTGGGTTGGGTACGGACAAAACGCGTATGTCGGAGTTGATATCGGCGAGTTGTGTCGATGCCATCGATCCATGCATCAGTTCGTTGTGCGTCGTTGTGTGCTAGTGTGTAGATGCCATCCATCCATGCATGAGCAGACAAAACTCGGATGTCGCTACTGATTTCGACGAGTTGTGTCGATGCCATCCATCCATGCATGAGCAGACAAAACGCGGATGTCGCTATTGATATCTACGAGTTATGTCGACGCCATCCATCCTTGCGTCAGCGATTGCAGATTCCGCCGTCGATATCGAGGGAGCCGTGCAAGAAAAAGGGGTTGGGTTGGGTACGGACAAAACGCGTATGTCGGTATTGATATCGGCGAGTTGTGTCGATGCCATCGATCCATGCATCAGCGAAATGATCGCGGATGGCGTCGTCGTTGTGTGCGCGTATGTCGATGCCATCCATCCATGCATCAGCGGGCAAAACGCGGATGTCGCTACTGATATCGTCGGGTTGTGTCGATGCCATCGATCCATGCATCAGGGAAATGATCGCGGATGGCGTCGTCGTTGTGTGCGAGTGTGTCGATGCCATCCATCCATGCATCAGCGGGCAAAACGCGGATGTCGCTACTGATATCGTCGAGTTGAGTCGATGCCATCCATCCATGCATCAGCAGACAAAACGCGGATGTCGCTATTGATATCGACGAGTTGTGTCGATGCTATCCATCCAGGCGTCAGCGATTGCAGATGCCGCCGTCGATATCGAGGGAGCCGTGCAATAAAAAGGGGTTGGGTTGGGAACGGACAAAACGCGTATGTCGCTACTGATATCGTCGAGTTGAGTCGATGCCATCCATCCTTGCATCAGCAGACAAAACGCGTATGTCGCTACTGACATCGTCGAGTTGAGTCGATGCCATCCATCCATGCATCAGCAGACGAAACGCGGATGTCGCTATTGATATCGACGAGTTGTGTCGATGCCATCCATCAATGCGTCAGCGATTGCAGATGCCGCCGTCGGGATGTCGACGTAAAAGAAAAAAGGGTTGTAAAAAAGACTGATCTGGGGGGGGGGGGCCTTGTAACTTTAACAAGCCAGTGCGGATGGCCCCAATGACATCCCCAACATCTTGGTATCGTTTTGCACGCTTCCATCCTTTGATTACATCGATTAGTCATCGCTTAGAAATCTATTAGACATCGATAGCAACATCCACGTTCTGTCCGCAACCTAATTTGGGCTGCTGAACTCGAAACAGGTTTGCCAACATCAAAAATTATCCAGAAATTATGCTGGAAAACCAAAGTATCTGCTCCATTTTGGGCTAATTTTAATGGACACTAATGAAAATGTTGTGTTTTTATCAGGTTTTGAGAGAGTATTTTTTCACCCTGAACGACGTTTCGGGGAGGTTTTTATCTGAACAAACCGCACCGGAATAAATTTTCATCTCCACCCCTCCGGACATAAAAATATCTTTCGGCTGACTAACACCGTTCGGCTCACTTCAATTTCCTCCGTCGCCTTCCCTGGGGGGAAAGAGGAACCGCGCCCGTAAACCTATTTATTCCTTATGGGACCCCTCGAATTTTCTCCTGGAAGGGAAGAGCAATCGCATTACGGAGTAACCTACGGGTGACCTGACATACGCCAATCAACCACGCTCTTCTCTTGATTAGTATGGACATATTTGAAACCCTCCACCATCAAACGAGAAAATACAATTTCCATTTTAACGCAATCCGACCCCCCCCCCCCCACCCTTTGACAAAAGCTCTCCTCTTGTTTTCCAAATTCATGCGGTCATTTTCATTTTACACTCGAAAAATTCAAAAAAGCATTCACACGACTCCCATTATAATATTCCGCTTGATTAATTTATGGACTAATCGCAATCGAAAGCTATTTTTTTGCCGCCAAATGTTTGTAGCCCAGGGTCTCTGTTCACCAGAGCGTCCGGGGTTCGATCACCAAAAAGACCATGTTCGTTTCATGAATTTGCTCTGGTGAGAACATTTTGAGCAAACTGAGTCGGAACGAATCCTAAACGAACAAGTTGTGCATCGATTCATTCATAAAACGGGATAGGTCTTTCTTTGCCTAAAGGCATTATACACCAGTTTCAGGGATTCGTTCCGACTCAGTTAGTTCAAAATGTTCTCACCAGAGCAAATTCACGAAACATGGTCTTTCTGATTAACTATAAAAGCTCATAGAAATTACCTATCTCCAAAACGTTCCCGCCAATTTTAGCGTGGGTTTAAAGTTTCCTTGATAGTTTTTTAATTTTAACTTCCAAAATTCATCCAAAAATCTGTTGAGAAACTAGTTGATTTCCGAACCCGAAACTAAACGAAATAACAAAATAACCTTCTTAAAATATAACCTTACGTTTTCTGGGAGTCGGGAAGTGAGTCGTTCACGTATACGACTCAGTATAACAATTCCGACTATAGGCTCGAATCGTGTGACCTTGAGACGGAAAGGAATTACGATTCCCTGAAACTCTCTATGAAGTTTCTTTTACAGCCCAATAGATAGCACACAAAAATTATTAATTTTTTTTAGTAGGGAGAAATTTCGTACTTCAACCATTACGAGAGGCACATCCCTAGGCCAAAGAGCCCAATATTCTTACCTTGACACTAAGAAATTTTCAAAAAAGAACTTAAAAATTTAGAAAAAAGTTTTCAAAAAAAACTAAGAAATTTTTTGAAAAAAAAACTCAGAAAAATATTCTAAAAAAACTTAAAAATTTCTTGAAAAACCTTAGATAGTTTTTCGAAAAAATAAACTTAGAAAATTTTGGAAAAAAAACTTCCCCCTCTGTTATACTTCCCCTCCATATACTTCCCCTTCCGTTGTACATCCCCTCCGTTACTTCCCCCTCCTATATTGTTACTTCTCTTTAAGTAAGTTTTCGTTGGAAGCTATTCAAACAAGTACCTTTTCTCAACTTTAATATAGGACTTAAAAAATATTAAATAAATTAGTTATTCCCTACATTTTGATGTTTCAGGACAACCCAATTTTTTTATGCTCATTGGGTGAATGAACTTTTTCTTTTAACCTAAAATATGTATAAAAAATTTTTATAATTAAGCTCAATAGTTAAGGGTCGGTTTGAAAGAAAAAAAAACCCCCCCGACCAATTGAAACCGGCAAGTACCATTACCCTTTTTTTTCAAGGAGTCTAATTACAGTTCATCTTTTATTATTCACAACGGTATACATTAAAAAGAAAGCCTCTTTTTCTCAAAAAAGAAAAGAGTAATTAAAAAAAAGGACTAATTTCAGGGTGTTTTCTCATCTAAGATGTTTTAAAACCAGCGTATCGATTAAAAACGTTTTTTTGGGTATTGAAGGAAATTGTCTTGAAGGAAAAAAATTCAATTTAAGTTTTAATTAATTTTGAGGAGAGGAAAGGCCTTAAAAAAAGTAAATTTTAATGAATGTGAAGATGGAAAAGTTATGAAAGTTTGCCAATTATTACACGAAAGAACAATCAAAGTTCGGTTTTACGTCATTTAAGTTTTCTTTTTATGAAAAAAATATTTTAAATGAAGAAAATTTATTCTTGGGAGTTTGTACAAATCAGAAGTTATCGAAAAAAAATGTTTCGCTCGTAAATAAACGATTTTCACGTCGGCTACTGATTTCGAACAAGAAAAGTTTCCCTAAGGGAGTAAATCATTAGATTACACGGGTCAATTCAATGAAGAAGTTCCTCTCTGGGGGTGGGGGGAAACATTAATCAAGATAAAAACCCTCAGAGGCCTCTAGTGCGCAAAACATCACTAGGTTTATACAGCGTTTCTAAGCATCTCTAACCACCAGGTTCAACGCAAAAAAAAGGGCCTAATCAATAACGCTTTTTGCTCAAAAATCAGGATTTCCGGTCTTAAGAACATTCAAAAAATTTTCCTCTAGAAGCTCTTATGAGAAGAGACAGAACGAAGAAAATCAGGTGTGCCAACTTGAAATTTTGCACAGTGTGCTCCAATTGGGGGGGAGGGGGGCTTTTTTGGGCTAATTTTACTCGACTATTTTGCACTCAAATTGTTAACGGAGTGTCGGTAAGTTGAGACGAGGCGAATGGTTTCCCTAAGCAAACAGTGTTTGTTTGGAGAAACCCCCGACCCCCAGGAAACCAGTCTCCCAATTTCGCATCCATTAGGTGGAAGCCCTGTAACGAATTTCCACTTATGCTAAACTAAAGTACTGGTTTGAAGCTTCCTACGAAAACTTCCTTAAACAGAAGTAAGAATATAGGAGGGGGAAGTATAAAGGAGAGAATTATAAGGGAGGGGAAGTATAAAGGAGGGGTAAGTATAAGGGAGGGGAAGTATAAAGGAGGGTAAGTACAAGGGAGGGGAAGTATAAAGGACGGGGAAGTATAAGAAAGGGGAAGTAAAAAGGAGGGGTAAGTACAAGGGAGGGGAAGTATAAAGGACGGGGAAGTATAAGAAAGGGAAAGTAAAAAGAAGGGGGAAATATAGAGGAGGGGGAAGTATAAGAAAAGGGAAGTAAAAGGAGGGAGAAGTATAAAGTGGTAGGTATAAGGGAGGGGAAGTTTTTTTCGAAAAATTTTCCAAGTTTTCTTTTTTTTCGAAAAATTTTCCAAGTTTTCTTTTTTTTTCGAAAAATTTTCCAAGTTTTCTTTTTTACGAAAAATTTTCCAAGTTTTCTTTTTTTTCGAAAATTTTCCAACTTTTTTTTATTTTCCGAGTTTTTTTTTGTTTTCCAAGTTTTTTTTGTAAAAAATTTTTTAAGTGTTTTTAATTTTCCGAGTTTTTTTTGTAAAAAATTTATTTTTTAATTTTCCGATTTTTTTATCTTCCGGAGATGCTTTTTTAAATTTGCGCTATTTTTTGAAAAATTTTTAAGTTCTTTTTTCGAAAATTTTTTTAAGTGCCAAGGTAGAAATAATGGGCTCTTTGGCCTAGGGATGTGCCTCTCGTAATGGGTAGACGTACGAAATTTCTCCCTACTAAAAAAAGTAATTAAAAAGTGGGAATTTTTTTCACAAAAAATTCTTAAAAAATATAAGGAGTAATTGGTGAAAATTTGGTGAAAATCGGATTAACAGTTCGGCCGCAGCGAATTTTTTAAAATTTCAAACAGACATATCTCCGCCATTTTTTTCGAAATTCAAAATCGCCCTCGTTACATTCTTCTTCTCCGGCTAAAGAAAATTTGATGAAAATCTGGTGAAAAACTGTCGCCGTCAAGTTTTCCGAAAAAAAAAAAATGCTATGGCTGGCACCACAGACAATTGAGATCGGTAAATATCTTCGAATTGACCCTCTGGAAGACCCTTCCACAAAAAACCGACGTGGAGGGTATCGCAATAACTTCTTTAAGGAAGTTAAAAATGAAGGGAAAATCGTTCATGAATAAAGGATGATGCAAGAAAAACACAGAGTGTCGAGAATGGTACAGGGAAGGTCAGAAAGTCAAGTTTACATGAAAAATTAACCATTTCAAGCTAAACCAACTTCTAGTTCCCGGAAGACACGCAGCTCTACATGTTTTCAAGAGGACATTCCCTACTTTTAGACGTGTTTCTAACCTTTTAAATACGATGCAGCTTTCAAGCGAAGTTCTGGAAGAATAAACTTCCTTGAAAAATCAGGCTAGTTACGCAGTTGATAATCAATGAAATCGCGTGTAATCCAGCTCTTAACCTATATTCCACATTGATCGGCAAGATGTTTAAGAGGGGAAAAAGAGCTGCATGGCCCTTATTGTTCGATATTTTGATCGCTTTTCGAAATATTCAAAGTGCACGACACTTTCCATCTCGTTAATGGGCCTTGTTCTGAGCTTAGCTATAAATTAGGTAATCTTTCTAGATCATTAGGGAGACATCCATTACCCGAAGCGGAAAAGGGCTTTTCTTCTCTTTAAAGTAAAGTAAAGACTTTGATTTATTTCGGCTTGAACGTTTTCTGAATCAAAGAATAAACGTTTTCAAATAATCACGACGTTTATTTCCAGTTTTGAAGTCGACGAAAAATCCGCCGATGGACTATCAAATGATCTGTTCGGACCAAATGCGCAGAAAAGCAGAAAAACGCCCGCCGGATTTTTGCCGGTGGCCTGTTGCTAAAAGGGCGAAGGTTAAATCCGGCCTCAGTCCGATTATTTGTTTGGAATAGAGAGAAAAGGGCGGGGAAGTATTTAAAAAAAGTTGGCAATCATGTATAGGGCGTCTTCAAATAGTCACGACGTTTATTTCCAGTTAGTCGACAAAAAATGCGCCGATAGATAGGACTATCAAATGATCTGTTGGGATGTAATGCGCCGAAGCAGAAAAACGGATTTTCGCCTGTGGCCTGTTTCTTACTAAAAGGGGGTGGGGTAAATCCGGCCTCGGTCCGATTATTTGTTCCTGAATAGAGAGAAGCGGGGAAGTGTTTAAAAAAGTTGGCAATCATGCATAGTACGTCATATGGGCTCCATTTTATTGGTGTCAAGTTATTTTTAATAAAGTTATTGATTTGTCTAGATCTTCTTTTATATTTACTTAAGCGCTCGAGGATTTTTTTCCGATTGGGAAAAAAATTGAAGGGCGAAATATCAAAGATTGGTAAACTTCAATTAGGGGAACGTCCCCGGGGACCAAATTAAGGGTTTGGTTTTGCGGCATCCCCGCTTCCGTGATTGATGATTGTTTTTCTCATTAAAGAACCCTCCCTTTTTCGAATCTTCAACTCCCAAAAGCCTTTTTTTCCTTTAAATTAAACTGATTCCTCAGAAAAAGAGAGAGGAAAAAATCCAAGGGTGTTATTGTGAGTAAAATTTGGTTTTGGAAGGGACATGGGCGGTCGTGCTTAACTTTCCTATTCATTGGTATGGGAATTATTAATCCCTGTGGCTCAGTTTAATAATGGACGATCACAACTCTAATTTAAATTTTAACCCCTCGCTTTTTGTCCTGCTGATCCTTTGAGGGAAAATGTAACATAAAGTACTAGTTCGAAGAGCTTTCAACGAAAAATTCCTAAAGGGAAGTGTCAATAGGAGGGGGATGTATAACGGAGGGGACGTACCACAGAGGCGGAAGTATAAGTCAGGGAATTATAAGGGAGGGGGAGGTTTTTTTCGAAAATTTTTCCAAGTTTTATTTTTTTTTCGAAAAACTTTCTAAGTTTTTTCAAGAAATTTCCAAGTTTTTTTTTAAACTTTTTTTTAATTTTCCGAGTTTTTTTGTTTTCTGAAAAATTTTCCGAGTTTTTTTATTTTCCGAGTTTTTTGTTTTTCTGAAAAATTTTCCAAGTTTTTTTTTTTTCTGAAAAATTTTCCAAGTTTTTTGTTTTCTAAAAAATTGTCCGAGTTTTTTTTGAAAAATTTTCCGAGTTTTTTTTTGTTTTTTTGAAAAATTGTCCGAGTTTATTGTAGAAAATTGTCCTGGTTTTCTTTTTTAAACTTGCGCTTTTTTTTCTGAAAATTTTTTCTAAGTTCTTTTTTTTTCCAAAATTTTTCGAAAAAAGTGTCTAGGTAGAAATAATGGGCTCTTTCGCCTAGGGATGTGCCTCTCGTAATGGGTAGAAGTATGAAATTTTTCCCTACTAAAAAAAATAATAAAAAATTTGCAATTTTTTTACACCAAAAATTCGTAAAAATATAAGAAGTAATTGGTGAAATATTGGTGAAAATCGGTTAAAAACTGTGGCTGTAACGTGTTCCGGAAAAAAATGCTACTGACGGACGGCCGACCGGCACCACAGACAAAGTTGAGATGGGGGTCTGGAAGACCCCTTCCCAAAAACCCGACATGGAGGGTATCACAATAACTCCTTTAAGGAAGTTAAATGATCAAAATCTAATTTTTTTATAAACTATTTTTTAAAACCATCTTTCATCCCTTTTGGTTCTTGCGACATTTCAGACCTATTGTGACGTCAAATTTGATTTATAAGGACACCGAGAGATTAATTCAAACCTCTCCCTCTTCGCTATTTGTCACCGGAGGGCCATTTTCGGCCAATTCATACCCTGGAATTATCGACGTGCGCTGTGGAGGGACCAGGAGGTTTCAAAAGGCTACCTACCTAAAAATTTTTTAATCGCAAATATTGATTTTTACATAAAAATATTAATCTTGACCACTTATTAATCTTTGTTTTTAGAGGATGACTAATTTATTACACCTCGTTGCTTCATTTTTGAAAAATTATTTAATTGTGAAGTCTGAAAGTTAATACGGGGGAGAGATGTATAAAAGGGTTTTGAATTTAGATTCGTAATTAGTAAGATGAGTATAAAAGGGGGAGAGTTATCTTATACCTAAATTTTAGATCTCCTCTTTCGTACTTCACTGAAAATTCATTATCATCTTCCCCGTACAGAAGAATGGGGAAGAGAAATTCGAAACTTTAAGGCTTAACGAGTTGTAACTCAAGGGGATTACTATAAAAAAAGAAGAGAGGGAATGTATTGTACAGGTGAATGCGTGGAATTTTTTTTTCTCCCTTTTTTTCTGAGTTCAAAGGGTGACCTAATAATCTGGCCGAGGGGAAAAATGGTTTCGCGCTTCAAAGGATTTTATTGACAATACAAAAAAATGTGTCTAATGAACATAAAAAGCGCTATATAGTACAACCCCGATAATCCGACGATTTTCGATAGGAAAAATTGAAAACGGGCGTCGAATGCCGATTATCCGATGGGAAAAATGGGGCTAAAGCGGGTGAAAAAAATACAATTTCGCATGAAAACCTGATCACTGTCTTTTTTTATCGAATTCAGAGTCAATTTTCCTTTAGAAACCGTTCTTAAAAATGGGTAAAAGAAAAACTTTTAATTATTTTTCTTCACTCGGGTGATTTAAAAAATAGATAGATTTCGAAGAAAAAGAAAAAAATGTTAGGAAAAACTGAAAAAGGGTGCGTTTTGCCGCACTCTAGCCTGGAGGATCAAAGTTAAAATTTTGCACTCTATTTATGTGTCTAAATATATGAGGCGCTCCGAATACGAAGGGCGAACTCGACATCGGACAAATTTTTTTTTTTTCATTTTCAGATTCTAGACCTTGAAGAATGCACCATGTAATTTTTATCTTGAGTTTCCCCTTTTTTCCCCTTTAAAATACGTAAAAACCGATATGCGGCAAAGCTCTACTCTCAACCTTTTTATTAATTTTTTTTCTTTTCGAGATTTGGTGATTTTTAAAAAAACCCTTTTCTCTGTGATTCTATGATGATTATGATGATTCTAAAATCTCGCCACGAAAATTGCAGAGAGTGACTTTTCTGTCGAGTTCGCCCTCAACAGAAAACTTTAAAATGCGATATCTCGAAACTACGTTTTGTCGAGTTCGCCCTTCGTATTCGGAGCGCCTCATATGACCTTTAAAAGTATTTTCGATAGTCAATAATTTAAACAACAAAAAGATATGATATCGCTATCAAAAAATCGTACATCGCAAAAACCCTTCTACAGCAGCCAGAGGAAGTTGTGATATCTACTTCCGTTTTAAAAGCTCCCCTTGGCGGCGTCTCGATATGCTTTTTATCTAGGATAACACAGTTTTTAGGAATGTTTAGCGTCCTACGAACAAATCCTTTTTTCAGAAATTTTAAGGATTTCAGAGTAATCGATAACTATTATAACTAACCAGTAATCACTGATTATTAAACACCTGTAAACAAGCCTTTCGCGACGCCGCCAAGGGGAGCTTTGAAACGGGAGCAAGGGCGTTGAAGTTGATATCATAACTTTTTCTGGCTGCTGTAGACGGGTTTTTGAAGGTGGGGTGTTTTTTACACTGCATGTCAACTTCCTTAAAGAAGTTATTGTGATACCCTCGACGTCGGGTTTTTGGAGAAGGGTCTTCCAGACCCCGGAGGGTCAATTCGAATATTGATCTTTACCGATCTCAACTTTGTCTGTGGTGCCGGCCGGCCGTCCGGCCGTAGCGTTTTTTTACGGTCACAATTTCACCAGATTTTCACCAAATTTTCACCAAATTTTCTTTAGTCGGTGAACAAGAAACTAAAATTTGGAAAATTCGAAAAAATGGCGGAGATGTGTCTGTTTGAAATTTTAAAAACTCGCTGCGGCCGAACCGTTGGTCCGATTTTCACCAAATTTTCACCAATTACTACTAATATTTTTTAAGAATTTTCGGTATAAAAAATTGCAAATTTTATTATTATTTTTTAATAGGGAGAAATTTCCTACTTCTACCCATTACGAGAGGCACATCCCTGGGCCAAAAAACCCATTATTTCTACCTTGACACTGTTTTCGAAAAATTTTCGAGAAAACCTTGAAAATTTTCGAAAATAAAACTCGGACAATTTTTCAAACAAACAAAAAAACTCGGAAAATTAAAAAAAAAAAAAACTCGGACAATTTTTCCACAAACAAAAAAACTCGGAAAGTTAAAAAAAATCGGACAATTTTTTAAAAAAAACTTAGAAAATTTCTTGAAAAAACTTAGAAAATTTTTCGACAAAAAAAGAAACGGAAAAATTTTCGCAAAAAAACTTCCCCCTCCCTTATATTCCACTCCCTTATTCTTCCCCCTCCGTTATCCATCCTCCTCTGTTATACTTCCCCCTCTGTTATACTTCCCCTCTGGTTTACTTCCCCTCCGTTATACTTAACCTCCCATATACTTCCCCCTCCGTTATACTTAACCTCCCATTTACTTCCCCCTCCGTTATACTTCCCTCCTATATTGTTACTTCACGCTCAAACCACTACTTTTTTTTCCACGATTGGGACTGAAGATTCATTATTACCATCAAGTTTCCAAGCTTAATGATATGATTTATTTTAATCTATTCTGATTCTCGGCGTCCTATAATTAATTCCATGCTTCCTCGAAACGCCATTATCAGAGAGCGAGGACAAAAGCTTTCTTTGTTATCCTTACCGGAGAAGGCAGAACTTATAATGGAACTCGACGCAGCGGGGAGGGGGGGGGGGGTTTCTTCCTAAGAAAAGAGGAGCCATAAGTTCTTAATTCGTCTTAAAGGTGAATAAGACGATAAAGAATTTTTGTTTATACAAATTAATATAAAACCCTTTTTTTTAGAGGGGTTTACTTTTAGAACTTATAATGGAACTCGACGCAGCGGCGGAGGAGGGGGGGGGGGATTCTCTTCCTAAGAAAAGAGGAAGCCATAAGTTCTTAATTCGTCTTAAAGGTGAATAAGACGATAAAGAATTTTTGTTTTATACAAATTAATATAAAACCCTTTTTTTAGAGGGGTTTACTTTTAGGTCTACAATTAACCCTCCCTGAATAAACCCCTTCGCCACGGTTCGACTATAAATAAAAAATTTCATGAGAGGGAAACACAAACATCCCTAAGGGGCTTATAAGGGCTTTTATTTGTCATGCTTTCGAAAATTATACTGTAATTTCGTATATCTTCCCAAATTGACGGTTCATCATATAAAACCTTTTATTGTTATGTACACAAATGTTTTTGAAACTCCATAGGATGTAAATTAATCTCCGAATGAATTATGTATCAGGCGTTAGTTCTAGTTAGCTTTAGAAGATAACTGTTGGAGATCCTATTAGTCAAATGATTACCTTAATCTTGTTTCCCAGTTGGATTTACATAATTATCGCTTTTCCAATCAATACTAATTGCTGTCTTAAACTTCAAAAATGAAAACAGAGAAATTCTTTTGTGATTCCATTGAATGATATTTATTTTCTATAGGGTGGAAAAAGCGAGATAAAAAAAGGACAAAAGGAAAAAAAGCCCTGGAGGCAATACCCATACATTCCAGTCCCTTTTTTTATTGTATAAAAAACAAAAATAGATGTTCTTCTGAACATCAGAATTGTCATTAGATTGGATTTCCATAAAGGGTTTAAAAAGTACTGGTTTGAAGAGCTTCCAACGAAAACTTCCTTAAAGAGAAGTATCTATATAGGAGGGGGAAGTATATCGGAGGGGAAGTAAAACGTAGGGGGAAGTTATGGAGGGGAAGTATAACGGAGTGGGATGTATATGGGAGGGGGAAGTTTAAGTGAGGGGTAGTATAACAGAGGGTGAAGTTTAACGGAGGGGGAAGTATAAGGGAACGAAAGTATAAGGGAAAGGGGTGTATAAGGGAGAATTTTCCAAGTTTGTTTTTTCAAAAAATTTTATAAGTTTTTTTTGTAAAAAAAAATTTTTTTTTTCGAAAAATTTTCCGGGTTTTCTTTTTCTTTTTTTTTCGAAAAAATTTTAAGTTCTTTTTTCGAAAATTTTTAAGTGCCAAGGTAGAAATAATGGGCTCTTTGGCCTACGGATGTGCCTCTCGTAAAGGGTAGAAGTATAAAATTTCTCCCTACTAAAAAAATGATAATTAAAAAGTGGCAATTTTTTTACACCAAAAATTCTTAAAAAATATAAGGAGTAATTGGTGAAAATTTGGTGAAAATCGGATTAACGGTTCGGCCGCAGCGAATTTTTAAAAATTTCAAACAGATATCTCCGCCATTTTTTCGAAATTCAAAAATCGCCCTCGTTACATTCTTCTTCTCCGACTAAGGAAGATTTGTGAAAATTTGGTGAAAATCGGTTAAAAACTGTGGCCGTAAAGTGTTCCTGAAAAAAATGCTACGGACGGCCGGCCGGCACCACAGACAAAGTTGAGATCGGTAAAGATCAATATTCGATTTGACCCTCCGGGGTCTGCGAGACCCTCCCCCAAAAACCCGACGTCGAGGGTATCGCAATAACTTCTTTAAGCAAGTTAATAATTTATTTAGATAGAACATTTTGTTTTTTCTTCGACTGGTGTCTCCGCAGAGTCGGAGGAGCAGGCTAATTGGGCGAGAAATTCGATCATTGTTCTGGTCGGACGCCCTGACATTCCTGGTGAAAGATAATGAATGGTACCGTCGGTGGTCATTACGTTGTAGATGTCTAAATGCAACCAATCGGCAGAAGGTACGAACTAGAAATGCTGCAGTCTGTCCGGCCATTCCTGTATCGACCATTCTGTCGACTAAATGATAGTCTTCATGTTTGTCAGCGACGTCTGAAATTGGGGTGTTGGTTATTTTATCGGAGTAGTGTTTCCATAAAGGAAGGCGCCAAATGCGATCTCCTGTGTGTACACTGGCGAGTTTTAATGTGTCGTAAAGGATATCGTTGTTGCTGAAAACAGCAGCGGCCGCTTCACCGAATGCGTCGACAAGTTCTTTGGTGAAGCTTCCTAATGTGTAGATCATTTTGGGTTGTAGGTTGAGTAGGATAAAGCGTCGGATAAGGCTAGTCTTCCGTCGAAATCTGTGTTTTGAATTAGAACTGTTTTTCCGCTTCGGGTTCTGACGACGTCGCCGGGTTTGAGGGCACATGAGCCAGGCATGTTTTCATAAAGGGGGATTAGTCCGCGGAAGTTTATGGGAAGTCGTAATGCAGAGATGGCTCTTGCTGTGGCGACGATGCTCGCTGCGCCGCTCATGTCGCCCCTCATGTCTTTCTGTGCTTCGCACGATTTCAAGCAGAGTCCGCCACTGTCGAAAGTAACGCCTTTACCGACAGCGACGATGGGAGAGACGTCGGCATCGCATCCGTAATAATGTACCTCCATAAAAACCGGTGCTTCACACGATCCCTTCGCTGCAGCCAAAAACGCATTCATATTCATCAACCTTGACCACTCTTTCCCTTTTATTTCTACGCTGACCCCACTTTTCGTCAAAAGTGGGACTATCGTTTCTGAAAAACCGTTAGGTGTCATGATGTTCGCAGGTGTTTCGGAAAGCTGACGCGTCAAATTTTGTGCTGCTGCTTTTTGAAGGCCGATTTGCCATCCTGTGAAATCGCAGTCGTTGTAGAGTTCTAGCTTAGGGATCATTTTTTGTTTTGATTTTAATTCTTGATACATCCAGACGCCCATGGCTGCACCTTCGGCAGCGGATTCGGCATGACCCATAGAGTCGACATCGATTGTTCTCATATGCTGGACCTGTAGCGCACGAGCTCCGACGGCCGTTGCCGTACGTATCGCTTCTTTCCCTTCATCGATAAATTCGTAATCGTCATAACTCAAACATTCGTCGCCCAATCCGGTCAACGCAATCGCCGTGTACTCACCGTCTAAATTATAAAATAGCCTCGCTTCACCCAACTTGGGGACCGGGCCGGAACTCGACAACGTCGCCCTCAACTTTCCATTGAGTCTATTATCCAACTTTTCGGCAGCCTTCGTCCACACCATCGTCGTACCGTACTCATCGTCATCTTTACCAAAAACTCCCAAAACAAGTCCAGATAATTCTTGCAGTTCCCCTTGACAGTTTAAATTCCTCGCTGGAATAACCGTGTTGAATTTAGATACCAAAAATTTTAGTTTGTTTAAAAATGCCATATTTGTGTAGTTTTTAAAAAATAATCACATGAGTACAACAAAACCCACCGCTGCCACCAGTTCCTATTTAAAAAGCTTCTTTAAGACCCTAAAAATGATTTCCTTTTTTTATATTTATTTTCTTTTCACCAACCCTATTTTAGGGTCAATTTACTCTAGTGGTTTTCCCAGAGTTTTCACTCTGAGAGGTTTACGGGATGCCCTAACTATGAAAATATATATCTTTCATATATTCTCGACGGGGATTCAGCCTTCGACGATCCATCAGAAAATTGGAGCCTCCAGGGGTGGGATTTTATTTTTATTCTCCGCTGAATAAAACAAGAAACTAATCGAAACAAGTTAAATTATTCAATGTCCGAAAAGCCTTAAATGGACCTAATTAAATTTTCAAACTAATTCTAGTTTTAGGGAGTCCAACGGAAAAAAATTTAACAAAATGAACATCAAAGCAATCTTTTTAGAGACCGAAAAAAAGGGAGGAAAATACACTTTGATCATTTTAAACGTTAATTAGGAGGAAAAGGTATAATGGCCCTACGGCAGCAGGGACTAAGAGAACCTAAAGAAAGCAAAGTACCAGAACCCGTAGGACGATTGCATTTCCCAGTGTACAGAGTTCCCAATATAAGCAAAAAAAAAAAAAAACCGTCGGTTCAATTTTCAACAAATTTTCACCTAATTTGCCACTAGTTAATTATCATTTTTTTAGTAGGGAGAAATTTCGTACTTCTACCCTTTACGAGAGGCACATCCCTAGGCCAAACCCCATTATTTCTACCTAGACACTTATAAAAAAAAAAGAACTTAAAATTTTTTCAAAAAAAAAAAGGAAAACTCGGAATATTCTTGGAAAAAAAACTTAGAAAGTTAAAAAAAAAAAAAAAAAAAAAAAAAATCGATAATTTTTGACAAAAAAAATTTTTAAAAACAAAAAAAAACTCGGAAAATAAACAAAAATTAAAAATAAAAACTTCTCCCTTGCTTATTCTTCCCCTCCTTTATAATTTTTTTTACTGTCGTATACTTTCGTTCTCTTACACTTGCCCCAAAAAATAGTTTTTTGGCTGACAGACCAAGTAAAATCGACAAAACGTTCATGGCAGAAACACCCCAGAAAAATGCCCCCATATTGTAGGTTTTTTTGGCAGACAAACTGAGTAAAATCGCCAATACGGGGTGTTCATGGCAGAAATACCCCAGAAAAATGCCCCCAAAAAGTAGTTTTTTGGCAGACAGACTGAGTAAAATCGCCTAAACGGGGTGTTCATGGCAGAAATACCCCAGAAAAATGCCCCCAAAAATGGAATTTCCTCCTTTATACTTCCCCCTCTGTTATTCTTCCTCTTCCATACACTTCCCCCTCCGTTTTAAGTCCCTTCCGTTATACTTCCCCCTCCTATATACTTCCCCTTCCCATATACTTCCCCCTCCTGTATTGTTACTTCTCTTTAAGGAAGTTTTCATTGGAAGCTCTTCAAACCAGTACTTTTCATACCTACTCTCAATTCTTCTTTGCTATTGGCGCAATGTCGACGCTAAATCGATTGGAAGGCATCGTATGTGCATTGTAAAGTTTAGGCCTTAAGCAAAACACCAGAACCCCTAGGACGATTGCATTTCCGAGTATACAGAGTTCCCAAGATATAAGCAAAAACCGAAAAAAAGTTCCATGTCCGGTTTTTTCAACGACCATAATCCACTTTTATAGCCGGCCAATGAACCTGCGGTTATATTTATGCTTTCCATTTCGGCATCTCCTTAAAAGAGAGAACCCCCATATAAAGGGAAGGCCCAGAAATGCCATAGTGCTCAAGAGAATTGCCTAGAAATGCCATAGTTCCCAAGAGAAGGCCTAGAAACGCCATAGCTCAAAAGAGAAGGGCCCAGAAATGGCCATAGCTCTAAAGAAAAGGGCCTGGAAACGCCATAGCTCAAAAGAGAAGGGCCCAGAAATGGCCATAGCTCTAAAGAAAAGAGCCTAGAAATGCCATAGTTCTGAAAAGAATGGCCTAGAAATGCTGTTTCAAGAACAGAAAGAAAACTGAAGTTCAAGAACTGGCATAGAAAGAAGAATTTCGACAAGTCTGTCGAAAAGACTGACATAATATCACCGCCATTTTGACGAATTTCAAAAAAATCCCCTTGCCAAATCCTAGAAACCTAAAAAAAGATGATTCTTTGAAAATTAGGTGAAAATCGGATGGAAATTACGGCCGTCAAGCCAGCCGGAAACTTGGCGACGGCCTGCCGGCACAAAAGACAACCTCGTGATCTGCCGACATCTCTATTCAGTTTCCCTTTTCGGGGTTTCGAAGATCCTTCCCTAAAAACTGCTGCTGAGAACGTCATATATCCGAACACGCGCCAAACAGCGCCAAACGACGTTCGAAACGTGTGCACAATCGATTACGTCATAACGACCTTCTGCAACCCGTGCCCTCAGATTAGACTGCCAAAGCAGAATGCAACTCCTAATGAACCCTAACAATCACATCATCCAATCTAACATCTGATTTTTTCTCTTACCTAAAAATATCTTCTACCCGAGCTATATTTACCGCGGTTATTCCAGCCGCCTTTTACTAACATCTCCCTTCTCAAAACACACCTTCGGGAGCAGAATTAACCTTTTAACAATTTAAAAATAAAAACTTTCGTTCCTAATTCGCACTTTCGGCATTCCCTAATTAGCAATCGCTAAAAAGATCATCACATAATTTTCTGCATTTTTTTTTCTCCCATTTTTAACTTATAAAGAAGTCATTGTGATACCCTCCACGTCGGGTTTTTGTTTTAAATTATAAGTTTTTTTAGATTTCAAATTTATAATCGACGTAAAAGTGGGCTATAAGCGGAAATTGAAAAGTTATCCAACTTATGCAGAACACAAATTATATTTTTAATTTGGGTAAAATTCTTGATTCAATTTTGTAAGATAAAAAGAGAAAAAACGTAAATCTCCTGTTTCCACGTATCTTTAGTGTTCTTTTAAACTAGTTTAACTTCCTAAAGGGTGAATCTGAGAAAAGAGTGTGGGTGGAAAACTTTTAAACAGTATAAACGAGAAGAAGTTTAGGAAGAAAAGTAAGGAAGACACAAAGCCTAGTTTTTAGTTGTGATTTAGGTACTTCCATTGAGAGAAAAACAATTAGGTTAAAAGGAAGGAAATTTACCTGATTTACATGGCGTTTTGCTTTTTTTTTCCGAAAGAAGAAAACTTCACATGACACTTGAGACACGTGGGATTTTGTATTTTTGCGTGTTGGGAAGGGAAGAAAGTTAACCCCGGTCGTTTCGGAACGGTGGCCGTTACGAGACTGATTTCCAACCCCCTTTTTGCCGCCTCCTACGGCGTCACCGAACCCCCCCGGTTCCTCTTTTACGTCGACCGCTCCACCCCCACGAGGGTGAACTTGGACGTTTCCATGGCGACGGAACGCCAACTTGTTTTAATCTAGACTTTACCTTTTTCCGAATTAGGTCTTTGTTAACGGATGAAGGCAATCAGAAAACCCAAATTCCCCCAAAAAAATCGTTTGTTTAGTAAAAATTTCAAATGATGGATTCTTGGCTGATAGTAAGAAAAATTCCCTAAAAAATTGGTTTCTCCAGATTTTTCGGACAAATCTCCATGAAAATCGCCATAAAAAAAGAGGAGATTCTTGAGCAAAAAAAAAAAAAAAAAAAAAAAAAAAAAAAAAAAAAAAAAAAAACTTGGAAAAAAACTTGGAAAATTTTTCAAAAAAACTTTGAAATTATTTGACAAAAAAACTTTAAAAAATTTTCGAAAAAACTCGGAAAATTTTTTGAAAAAAGAAAAAAACTCGGAAAATAAAAAATTAACTCGGAAAATAAAAAAACTCGGAAAATAAAAATAAAAACTCTGAAAATTTTTCAAAAAAACTTATAAATTTTTTTGAAAACTTAGTAGATTTTTTGAAAAAACAAACTTGGAAATTTTGTCGAAAAAAAATAAAATTTGGAAAATTTTTCGAAAAAAAACACACAAACTTCCCCATCCCTTATACTTCCCCTTCCTTATACTTCCCCCTCCTTTATACTTTCGTTCTCTTATACTTCCCCCTTCGTTATACTTCCCCTGACTTATACTTCCTCCTCCGTTGTACGTCCCCTCCGTTATACTTCCCCTTTCTATATACTTCCCCCTCCTATATTTTTACTTCTCTTTAAGGAAGTTTTCGTTGGAAGCTTTTCAAACAATTATTTATTGCTATTAAAAGTTACAGAGGGAGAAAGAATGAAAAAAGCGGATATTCCACGACCGGTTTCGGCGTAATACGCCTCATCAGGTGGACTATTTCCTTATTTTTCATTCTCCTACACTTTTTACTTGACTTTCATTTGACTTTTATTTGCGCGATTACGCATAAGCCAAAACCTTGTAGTAAAAAAATTATTTATTTCAGATTCGTAATCCACGCTAAATTTCAAGTTGATTTGACTATTCATATGACCATTTTTGACAACTTTAAATATGAGAAATTTTAGCGTTTTTGGCGCTAAAATCCGTAAAAATCGACCTAAGAGACTCATTTTTTTTTAAATTCCACTTCTTTTTCTTCGTTATACTTCCCCTGACTTATACTTCCCTCCCTGTTATACTTCCCCCTCCGTTGTACGTCCCCTCCGATATACTTCCCTCCCTGTTATACTTCCCCCTCCGTTGTACGTCCCCTCCGATATACTTCCGCCTCCTATATTGTTACTTCTCTGTAAGGAAGTTTTCGTTGGAAGCTCTTCAAACAATAATTTATTTCAGATTCGTAATCTACGCAAAATTTCAAGTATGAGAAATTTTAGCGTTTTTTGCGCTTAAATCCGTTAAAATCGACCTAAGAGACTCATTTTTTTAAAATTCCACTTCTTTTTGTCCGAAGATTCCAACTAACACAAATTCAAGCATCTTCGCATTCTGCATCACGAGATGCTCAAAAAGAAATTTAAAAAAAGTTATTTTTCGGTAGAAAAGCCTCGGAAAACGCAGCAAAAAGGGTGTTTCTGGACAACAGACACCATAGAAGCACCCAAAAATCAGGTTTGCCAAAATTAGGAAGAGAAAAACGTCTTAATAAGAGCATTCATTAGTCGAAATATAGCGGGGAAAAACCTTAAATCCTGTGATTTTTGATAGAAAGGCGTTTACAGATGTTTCATGAGAAAAAAAATCTATCACGGAGGGTATTACAATAACTACTGGGCCCAAATTTACAAAGGCCTTAGGTTTAAATCCCGGCAATTGCTCAAAAAAACCGTTCATGGAGGGTATTACAATTTCTCAATGAGAAAGTTTAACACACAACGGTAAAACGGCTTTTTTTTCGGTAGACAGACCGGAAAAACGTAACATAAAACAATAATAATAATAATCTTTATTTCGTTTAGCACTGGTTAAAAGGTGTTTTTATTGAACATTTTGTGGCAAAAAACGCCCAAAAAGGGTGTTTCATGGCCAAAATAATCTTAAACACCGAAAATCGATTTAAAACCTGTGTATATTGGTCAAAATTCAGTGTAAAACACCTAAAAACCCTATTAAGGGGATATGAGGGTTTTAAGTTAATTGCTTTGTAAATTGTTCGTTGTGAGCAACGGTTTTCGGTTTTTCCCTTCTATCTTGGAAACCGTCGCTCAAAACGAAAAAATGTTCTAAGTAAACGTTGTAGCTACGGAAATTTACTACATAAAATATCTTATTAGTTTTTTCCCTCAGAGCAATATTTTAGGAGATATGAAGGTTTTAAGTTTTCAGACAGGCTCTGTAGGATTATTACTTTTAACCTCATAACTCCTTAAATATTGCTCCTACGCAAATAATGAATAAAGAAATTTTTGTAGAAAATCTTTGTACCTACAACTTTTACTTAGGACATTTTTTCGTTTTGAGCGACGGTTTCCGAGATAGAAGGAAAAAACCGAAAACCGTTGTTAACAACGAAAAATTTGCAAAGCAACTCACTTAAAAACCATCATACCTCCTTAAACAAAGAGAGAGATAAAAAAAAAATGTAAAACACCTGTTTTTATTAGACAAAACACCGCAAAAAGACCCAAAAGAGACGTCCCGAAACATCCAGCCAACTAGATGATCTTATTGCTATCTACCGTCTTCTCTCTAGAAGCTCGTAGTTCCTCTTCTCCTCTGAAGAGGACGCCTAAATGCTACCTCTCAATATTGATTTCACAATAATAATAATAAAAGACTTTATTAAAACATATATTTCTCATTTACAATATATAGAAAGACAAACATCGATAACCTTCAACATCAAATTTTTACAAAATCACAGGGTTTTTTACAAAAAATATTTCAGTCTTTTTGCCAGTTGTTGATTTGGTAGTCGCCGACGATGAGTGAATAAATTTTCTCTCTGTATTCAAAAGGGTTGACGTTGTCGACTAAATTTAGTTTCTTCATGAGTCTTTCGCAGTACCAACAAATGAAGACACCGCAGTTAAAATCGTCTTTTTGTCGAGAATGAACGGGAGTAGTGACCGTCCAGTCTTCTTCCTTGAAATCCTTCACCGCATTCGATTTGATATGATTAAGTAAATTTTTGATGACATTCTGCGCCTGAGGCATCGTCGAGGAAGGATCGTATAACGAAATATCTTTCGATTTCATATCTACGTTAAGCAGAATCCAATGGCAACCGTCATAGTTGTATGGGATCAGAATACATTTGTCTTTTTCGAAAACGACTTCGTCCGAACAGTTGGAAGAAAAGACAAGCTGGGCGACGGCAGAAGACAAAAATGAAAAGTCCTTATCAAGTATTCTTTCTATAAATCCATCAATGATTGAATCATAAATCCAACCCTTGGTAAAACAGCTGTCGGCTTTCCGTAAAGCCCTAATTTCTTGGTCGCTAATACCGTAGTCTAACGATTTCAAACTCAACATGTTAATGGTCGAACAGCCTATTTTGAACAATGGCCTCGTCAGCTGTTTTTCATCGCAGTTCTCCACATTCGGAGTAAACTGTTTTATGGGTAAATGAACTTTGGAGATGCAAGTTTCAAGTATTTGACGTAGCAAGTTGTTGACATCTGGAAGAACTTTGGGATCTGCTTCCATATACGCTAGGACAATCTTCGACAATAGCTGCTTCCCCAAATTTCTATTTTCGTCTTCATAATCTTTAAAGCTCTGAAGTAAATCTCCGACGTCGTTTTCATAGCGGTATTCCGTCGATACTATTTTGGGCGGTTCGGTCATATCGAAGATCATTTGATAAGAATTTTGGATTTCATAGCTTTGTTTGACGCAAAACGCAAAAAGTTCCAAGTCGTCCCTGTTTAAAATGACTTCGCCTTCATAATTTAGTGATCTTATTTTGTGCATGTGAGCACAAAGACCGTTTCTGCACGAACAGCGGAATAGATGGCGGCATAAATCATGACAGATGGTGTAGCAACAGCGCGAGCAGTCTGGGCGTTCGCATTTTAAGTCGGTCTGCTCTACACAGTAGGTCGTATTTTGGGTTCCGATGTACCATACGTTCTCCGAAATTTTGGACACATTTTCCATCATTAAGCCATCTCTATGGCATATTTTTGAATCGCTGAGATCAATGGATGTGTTCGTCACGTAGTTTCGCGTCGTCTGGCTATTGACGTACTCGAAGCTTTTTCCTGCCAACACCTGATTTAGATGAACGACAGGCATACCTTCGGTGATGATATCCTTGATGTAATTGACAGTCGTCTTGGAGAATTCGTCATAATTGACGTTTTTAAGCACAAATGGGTGATGATGACTGCTGTATTTGACCAACACGGATTTTCTTTTTATGACAGATAGTATTCTAGAGCGGCAGTTTTTGTCGAATCTGCAGGTAAAATATGAAGATTCTTTGTTCTTAAGATGTGAGAAGGATGTGAAGTATTTTTTCTGCTCAGAACGACGCCAGTCTTCAAAATCCTTTCGGTTTTTAAACTTCAACGTTTCTGCTTGCCCCACGTGTCTTAACAGGTGCCGAATGAATTTTTTCTCCCCGACTATCCTTTCAGGGCAGTCAGTACATTTAAATAAATTCCTTCTTTTAGGACAAAAATGGCGGAAAAACGTAACTTTCGATTTAAACGAACTCCGGCAATACGAACATTCTAACCTTTTGGGCTTTTTCGTTCTTGACGTCTTCGACGCTTTCAAAAAGGCGGGAACTTCCGCGCGTCTCTCCGGAAGAATGGCGGTCGTCATTTTCTCTCACACGACGACTTCAACGTTCCTTGCATTCAAAATAGTACAATTAGTTCATTTATTTTCGTTTTTTAATCACAAAAAATAGAATATAACAAAGTAAACAACACAACTTCAAAGTTACAAAACCTTATGAAACCTTCCACCACTGTTTATGCCGGGACAGAGTTCAAGGTTACCCTCTGCCCAAGCGATCAATAACCATACAAAACAATATTTCAAATTAAATAAAATGCAATATTAAAAGTAAATTTGTCAAATTCTAAAATTATGTATAAAAAATATTGAATTGTGATGGATATAGAAGGCTTTGAATCGCGCAGGCGGCATTCAAGGTCGAAAAATAAATGAAAATTCAATCAGCTGGGAATTGAAAATGCGTTCGGGCGTTTAAAATTTCTTTTGCCGCCGCGTTTTGGCCATTTTTCACCATTTTCTGGTCTAGAAATACCTGTTACCTGTAGGTTGGTAGAATTTGTCGATTTTCTGGTGTATAAACACCCGTTATATCAGGCGTTTGGGCGTTTAAAATTTCTTTTTCCGCCGCGTTTTGGCCATTCTCCACCAATTCCTGGTCTAGAAATACCTGTTATCTGTAGATTGGTAGAATTTGTCGATTTTCTGGTGTATAAACACCCGTTATATCAGGCGTATGGGCGTTTAAAATTTCTTTTTCCGCCGGGTTTTGGCCATTTTTCACCATTTCCTGGTCTAGAAATACCTATTACCTGTAGGTTGGTCGAATTTATCGATTTTCTGATGTATAAACACCCGTTATATCAGGCGTTCGGGCGTTTAAAATTTCTTTTGCCGCCGGGTTTTGGCCATTTTTCACCAATTCCTGGTCTAGAAATACCTGTTATCTGTAGATTGGTAGAATTTGTCGATTTTCTGGTGTATAAACACCCGTTATATCAGGCGTTTGGGCGTTAAAATTTCTTTTTACACCGGGTTTTGGCCATTTTTCACCAAATCCTGGTCTAGAAATACCTTTTATCTGTAGATTGGTAGAATTTGTCGATTTTCTGGTGTATAAACACCCGTTATATCAGGCGTTCGGGCGTTTAAAATTTCTTTTTCCACCGCGTTTTGGCCATTCTCCACCAATTCCTGGTCTAGAAATACCTGTTACCTGTAGGTTGGTAGACTTTGTCGATTTTCTGGTGTATAAACACCCGTTATATCAGGCGTTCGGGCGTTTAAAATTTCTGTTTCCGCCGGGTTTTCGCCATTTTTCACCATTTCCTGGTCTAGAAATACCTGTTTTCTGTAGATTGGTAGAATTTGTCGATTTTCTGGTGTATAAACACCCGTTATATCAGGCGTTTGGGCGTTAAAATTTCTTTTTACACCGGGTTTTGGCCATTTTTCACCAAATCCTGGTCTAGAAATACCTTTTATCTGTAGATTGGTAGAATTTGTCGATTTTCTGGTGTATAAACACCCGTTATATCAGGCGTTCGGGCGTTTAAAATTTCTTTTTCCACCGCGTTTTGGCCATTCTCCACCAATTCCTGGTCTAGAAATACCTGTTACCTGTAGGTTGGTAGACTTTGTCGATTTTCTGGTGTATAAACACCCGTTATATCAGGCGTTCGGGCGTTTAAAATTTCTTTTTACACCGGGTTTTGGCCATTTTTCACCAAATCCTGGTCTAGAAATACCTTTTATCTGTAGATTGGTAGAATTTGTCGATTTTCTGGTGTATAAACACCCGTTATATCAGGCGTTTGGGCGTTTAAAATTTCTTTTTCCACCGGGTTTTGGGCATTTTTCACCAATTCCTGGTCTAGAAATACCTGTTATCTGTAGGTTGGTAGAATTTGTCGATTTTCTGGTGTATGAACACCCGTTATATCAGGCGTTCGGGCGTTTAAAATTTCTGTTTCCGCCGGGTTTTCGCCATTTTTCACCATTTCCTGGTCTAGAAATACCTGTTTTCTGTAGATTGGTAGAATTTGTCGATTTTCTGGTGTATAAACACCCGTTATATCAGGCGTTTGGGCGTTAAAATTTCTTTTTACACCGGGTTTTGGCCATTTTTCACCAAATCCTGGTCTAGAAATACCTTTTATCTGTAGATTGGTAGAATTTGTCGATTTTCTGGTGTATAAACACCCGTTATATCAGGCGTTCGGGCGTTTAAAATTTCTTTTTCCACCGCGTTTTGGCCATTCTCCACCAATTCCTGGTCTAGAAATACCTGTTACCTGTAGGTTGGTAGACTTTGTCGATTTTCTGGTGTATAAACACCCGTTATATCAGGCGTTCGGGCGTTTAAAATTTCTTTTTTCACCGGGTTTTGGCCATTTTCACCAAATCCTGGTCTAGAAATACCTTTTATCTGTAGATTGGTAGAATTTGTCGATTTTCTGGTGTATAAACACCCGTTATATCAGGCGTTTGGGCGTTTAAAATTTCTTTTTCCACCGGGTTTTCGCCATTTTTCACCATTTCCTGGTCTAGAAATACCTGTTATCTGTAGGTTGGTCGAATTTGTCGATTTTCTGGTGTATAAACACCCGTTATATCAGGCGTTCGGGCGTTTAAAATTTCTTTTTCCGCCGGGTTTTGGCCATTCTCCACCAATTCCTGGTCTAGAAATACCTGTTATCTGTAGATTGGTAGAATTTGTCGATATTCTGGTGTATAAACACCCGTTATATCAGGCGTTCGGGCGTTTAAAATTTCTTTTTCCGCCGGGTTTTGGCCATTTTCCACCAATTCCTGGTCTAGAAATACCTGTTATCTGTAGATTGGTAGAATTTGTCGATTTTCTGGTGTATAAACACCCGTTATATTAGGCGTTTGGGCGTTTAAAAATTCTTTCACCTGGTTTTCGGTCCTAAATTTTATGGTCTAGAAACACTATTTTGGGCGTTTTAACACCTTTTAGCAGGTTTTTTAACCGGCTTTCTAAAAGGAAATTTAATCCAGAACCAATTATCAAAAGTTAGTTTCTTCATCTGACGCAGGGGGCGGTCAAATCGCATTTTTCTTAAACTTCCAGTCAACAATAATTTTTTCCCAGTTAAACAGAAGCCCTTTTACAGTTTTACCACCATAATTATCACAAGTCAGAAACCTAATATTTTTATAATTTCCATAATAAACGTTCATTTTTTCAAAACGTTGAATGTTTAAGCACTATAATATTGAAATGAAATGCAAATGAGTTTCTATTTCGTAAGTTTTGGTATCATATTTTTAAGAAAGTTCTTTTTTTCTTCGAGTCGTACTTAATCCCCGTGAGAGATTTTAGTTTTTTTCTTTTCTTTTAATTGAATGAGATCTTAGATGGAAAGGAGATTAGCGACGAAAATGATGCTCGCTCTGTTTGTTTTATGCAAATTCGCGTGCCCGGTGGATTTTCACTCGCACCTTCGGAAGCTCTAAAACTGCCACTTGAGTTCCATGGACCGTCGTGATTTATGGGACACATTTTAACTCGCTTTCTTCATCGTTTCGCCTCGAAAAATAAAAAAAAGGAAGATCTCAATTAAAATAATTTAACTCAGCGAGCGCTGCCTATTGGTCGGATTGAGAAGCCAACTTTATAAATAGGTTCAACACAAAATTTCCCTTTACAATCAGTTCTTAAGTCAAAATAATAAAGTAAACAGTGAGCATATTCGTTCATCCCTGGTGGCCGATGAAAGAAACTTATTTGACCGATCTATTCATTAAAAAATCTCCTTTTAGATACCGTTCTTGACTGGAAATGAGATCCTATCTTTTTTAACTTCCGTAAAGAAGTTATTGCGATACCCTCGACGTCGGGTTTTTGGAGAAGGGTCTTCCAGACCCCGGAGAGTCAAATCGAATAGTGATCATTACCGATCTCATCTTTGTCTGTGGTGCCGGCCGGCCGTAGAATTTTTTCCGAAACACTTTACGGCCACAGTTTTCATCCGATTTTCACCAATTTTTCACACAAATTTCTTTAGCCGGTGAAGAAGAATGTAACTAGGGCGATTTTTGAATTTCGAAAAAATGGCGGAGATATGTCTGTTTGAAATTTTAAAAAATTCGCTGCGGCCGAACCGTTTGTCCGATTTTAACCAAATTTTCACCAATTATTCCTTATTTTTTACTAAAGGTTTTTTTGGCTCATGCGAATCGCGCAAATAGGGAACGTTTTTTTTTTTTTTTTTTTTTTTTTTTTTTTTTTTTTTTTTTTTTTAATTGGATGCTATTAAAAGTTACAGAGGGAGAAAGAATGAAATAACGGATATTCCACGACCGGTTTCGGCGTAATACGCCTCATCAGGTGGACTATTTCCTTATTTTTCATTCTCCTACACTTTTTACTTGACTTTCATTAGACGGTATTATGGACACTGCGGGAAGGTGGACAAACGAACCATTTATACGGCACCCCCCGGGCCCCACTACCTCCTAATTGTCATTACACCACCTCTTTTTATTCCTATTAAGGAATTCTAAAGTATTTTTAGTATAGTCCACCTGATGAGGCGTATTACGCCGAAACCGGTCGTGGAATATCCGTATTTTCATTCTTTCTCCCTCTGTAACTTTTAATAGCATCCAATAAAAAAAAATTATTCCTTATATTTTTTTAAAATTTTTTGTGTAAAAACATTGCCACTTATTAATTATTATTTTTTTTAGTAGGGAGAAATTTCATACTTCTACCCATTACGAGAGGCACATCCCTAGGCCAAAGAGCACATTATTTCTACCTTGACACAAAATTTTTTCGAAAAAAAGAACTTAAAAAATTAAAAAAAAAAATGCATAAAAAAAGGAAACCCGGAAAATTTTTGGAAAAAAAAACTTTAAACATTTTTCAAAAAAAAAAACCCGGAAAATATTTCGAGAAAAAAAAATTTCAAAAAAAACTAGGAAAATTTTGTGAAAAAAAAAATAAAAACATCCCCCTTCCTTAGTCTTTCCTTCCATTATACTTTCCCTTTCTTCGCTAAATTTTCGTTCACTTATACTTCCCCCTCCTATATTGTTACTTCTCTTTATGGAAGTTTTCGTTGGAAGCACTTCGAACCGTTGTTCTTAACTGAAAACGAGTTTTTTTTTCGGGTTAAAATGTAGTTTTTTTTATTTTTCCATAAAGTTCTCATAATCTGGACGCCTAAACAAACGAAAGTTGATGAGAGGATCACGCGAATCTCCCTTGATCTTTCCAGAAGAAGAGTCACGCACGTGAAAAATGCTAATTAGACATTGAATCCTCCTTTTGTAGCGTACAAGATTTGCGCTTTCCCGGGCCATTTAGAGCAAATAAATAACCGAGAGATGCTATAAATTTTACCATTATATCGACGTCCACAAACCACCCCGGGTTATTCATGATTAATAGCTTAATTAACGTCTCATTATCTCAATTTAAAATAATAGCATTTTCGTGAATTTTTTTTTCAAACGCTTAAAATCTTAAAATTCGAAGCTTTCTCACAATTTTTTTTTTTCGCCTGAAGATTTGAGGTTCAGAAAAAAAAACGAAGCCGCTCAAACGTGACTAATAGTAAGGATCGAGTAAAGAAAATTGAACGTCTTAATTCAATAGACTTTCACACTTTCGTTGTGACCACTAACATAAAAAAAAGCATTCATGAAGGCAAAAAAACTTCCTCGTTTAACTTTTAACCGAATTACAAATTTTCGGTTGTTTGAAGAAGAGTGGAAAAAGTTTTTTTTGCCCCCATGGGATTCGAACCTATGCCTTCTAGCCGACCGCTCTATGATCTATGGGAGCCTAGTTGAAGAAGTTAACCTAAAAATGAGATATTTCTGCACTTTATACCATTAATTAATTTTTTTTAAATAAAAAAACTTGGTTGCAAATATCTCTAGAAAAGTGAGATTCTTCTCAGGTTATTAAAAATGTCACATGTTTTATCCTTCACGTCTATTTTTTATTCTTTATTATTTTTATACGACTTTCTAAAGCTTACTCCCGGTATTTTTTTCTTCTTTTCCCATTTTCTATACGCCTCGCCGTCGGGTTTTTAATAAAAAAAAAGGTCGGGTATTTAACGCGTAGTGATAGCGGTAAACGACCTTGGTAAATGCGTGTCATTAAAACGGCGTTTCTCGCAAATAAGGATGTTTTTCACTTAAAGATCTTTCAGAATCCGTCTAGAAAATAGAAACGGGAGCTTTTTCCCCTCCGAAGTGGTTCTCTCGAAAGAATTTTTTGGATCGAATGTCTTTGGGGGTCGGTACATAATCGATCATAATTTTGTCTCTGGTACCGGCTGGACGTCCTCCAATCCAAGTATTAAGTAATATCTCTATTATTTACAATCTTGTGATTGGATTCAGAAAATCGAGAAAAGTTACTAGTTTGAAGAAACGAAAACCTCCTTAAAGTGAAGTAAAAACATGGGAGGGGGAAGTATAGTGGAGGGGAAAGTATATGGGAGAGGAAGTATAACGGTTGGGGAAGTATAAAGGAAAGGTATTAAACGAAGCGGGAAGTATAAGAGAGGAGAAGTATAAAGGAGGGGAAGTATTAAGGGAGGAAGTAGACGGAGGAGAAGTATAACAGAGGCTGAAGTATTACAGAGGGGAATTATATCGGAGGGGGAAGTATAAGGGGGCAATATAACGAAGGGGGAAGTACAATGGAGAGGAAGTATAAAGGGGGTTGAGTGTAAGGAGGGGAAGTATAACGGAGGGGAAGTATAACGGAGGTGAAATGTAAATGTGTGGGAAGTATAAAAGGGGGAAGTGTAAATGTGGGGGAAGGGTAAAGTTGGGGGAAGTGTAAATGTGGGGGAAGTATAAAGGGGGGAAGTGTAAATGTGGGGGAAGTATAAAAGGGGGGAAGTGTAAATGTGGGGAAGTATAAAGGGGGAAGTATAAAGGGGGGAAGTGTAAGGAGGGGAAGTATAAATGTGGGGAAATTTTTAAGAGGGGAAGTGTAAAGAGGGGAAGTATAACTTAGAGGGAAGTACAAGATAGGGGAAGTATATCGGAGAGGATGTATAACGGAGGTGGAAGTATAAAGGAGGAAAAGTATAAAGGAAGGGTAGTAAACCGAAGGGGGAAGTATAACGGAGGGGGAAGTATAAAGGAAGGAAAGTATTAAGGGGGAAGTATAACGGAGGAGAAGTATAACAGAGGCGGATGTATAGGAGAGGGGAATTATATCGAAGAGGGAAGAATAAGGGGGGAGGTGAGTATAACGGAGGGGAAGTATAACGGATGGGGAAGTTTAACGGAGGGGGAAGTATAAGGGGGTGAGTATAACGAAGGGGAAGTGTAACGGATGGGGAAGTGTAACGGATGGGGAAGTATAACGGAGGGGGAAGTATAAGGGTGGTGAGTATGACGAAGGGGAAGTGTAACGGAGGGGGAAGTATAACGGAGGGGAAGTACAACGGAAGGGGAAGTATAATGGATAGGAAGTATAAATGTGGTGGAAGTTTAAGGTGGGCAAGTATGACGGATAGGGAAGCACAAGGTAGGGGAAGTATATCGGAGGGGAAAGTATTATTGGGGGAAGTATAACGGAGGGGAAGTAAAACGAAGGGGGAGTATAACGGAGGGGGAAGTATAAAGGAGGGGTAGTAAACCGAAGAGGGAAGTATAACGGATGAGAAGTATACAGGAGGGGAAGTATTAAGGGGGGAAGTATAACGGAGATCGGTAAAGATCAATATTCGATTTGACCCTCCGAAGTTTGGAAGACCCTTCCCCAAAAACCCTACCTTGAGGGTATCACAATATCTTCAGTGAGGAAGTTTAAAAAAAACCACAAATTGCCTCTAAGAAAAGTTGAGGAATAAGCACTAAAATGCTGCTTTAAAGGGTTTCTTGATGCAGTAAAAATCCAGTTGACAAAAAGAATAACGATAAATGGTCAGATTTTTATAATAATAAAAAAAAAAACTTTCTCCAAATTCAGTTGCAAAAAATTTTTTGACTGATTTCCCCCCAGTTTTATTGTAATTTTATTGTTCTCGTCGAAAATAAATAATTAGAATAATAATTTTTTCTTTCCTTGAAAAGCATGATGTTCTAAAAAAATTTCTTAGAACGTTATGAAATCAAGTCTCCCACGTTTTACTAAAAGAAGAATATTAATAACACGCTCACTTTTTTTCCCTGTCTTTCTTTTTTTTTTCAAAGTTAAAAATAGACTAATTAACTGCAGGTCATGTTATCCAGGTGAAAGTCAATTAAGTTAGTATAAAACTCGTACACATTTACCTTCTTAAACGGCCAATTTATAATTATTGTTGATAATTATTAATGAAACTTTAAGAATTTTTTTAAAATAGTGCTTGACTTTAAAAAAAAAAATAATTTCACTATTATTAAAAACGACTTTAAATGACTTAATTAATTATTAAAATTATTTATTATTAGTACTTTTTTTCTGAAGGTATAAAAACTAGGATTTTGACGTAGATGGAAAAAAAAAGCGAAGGCGTAAATAGATTTTATTAAGGAATAAAACATTCCGAAATGTATTTCCATTAAAAAGCAAAAGCTATTTTAATTTTCTCTCTTTTCCCTTTTTATCGTGATCGAAATGGGTCAGGAATGAAATTAATTATTCTTACATTTTAACATGAAAATGATGAAGCGAGAAAGTCGTTAAAATGCTTGGGAGTCTTTAGTTTTCAATGGCTTCCGTTTTGACTGAAAAAATTTTTTTTCTATGGATGGAGCGTTTTTTAACTGTGGTTTAAATAGAAAACCCCATTTTTGGAGGGTTTTCTTCGATTTTTGTTCAACAGGAACCCTTTAAAACCACTTTTAAGGCTTTTTCGTGGCTTTTTAGATGAGAAAGGAGTGTTTAACTCCATTTTCTGGTCAAAAATCACCTAAGTAACTAGGTTTTTGGCCGTTTTTTCTTTGTTTTTTGGTCAAAAACCCATATTTTTGGTCAGAAAAAAGCAATTTCATCCCATTTTTGGAGGGGTTTTGGTTGTTTTTCTTCGATTTTTGTTCAACGGAAACCCTTTAAAACCACTTTTAAGGGTTATTCGTGGCTTTTAAGGTAAGAAAGGAGTTTTGAACACCATTTTCAGGTCAAAAATCACCTAATTAAATAGTTTTTTGGCCCCTTATTTTTAGTTTTTCGGTCAAAAACCCATATTTTTGGTCAGAAAACAGCAATTTCACCCCATTTTTGGAGGGGTTTTGGTTGTTTTTCTTCGATTTTTGTTCAACAGAAACCCTTTAAAACCACTTTTAAGGGTTATTCGTGGCTTTTTAGGTGAGAAAGGAGTCTTTAACTCCATTTTCTGGTCAAAAATCACCTAATTAAATAGTTTTTTGGCCCCTTATTCTTAGTTTTTCGGTCAAAAACCCATATTTTTGGTCCGAAAAAAGCAATTTCACCCCATTTTTGGAGGGGTTTTGGTTGTTTTTATTCGATTTTTGTTCAACAGAAACCCTTTAAAACCACTTTTAAGGCTTTTTCGTGGCTTTTTAGATGAGAAAGGAGTCTTTAACTCCATTTTCTGGTCAAAAATCACCCAATTAACTAGGTTTTTGGCCCATTTTTCTTTGTTTTTCGGTCAAAAACCCAAATTTTTGGTAAGAAAAAAGCAATTTCACCCCATTTTTGGAGGGGTTTTGGTTGTTTTTCTTCGATTTTCGTTCAACAGGAACCCTTTAAAACCACTTTTAAGGGTTTTTCGTGGCTTTTTAGGTGAGAAAGAAACTTTAACTCCATTTTCTGGTCAAAAATCACCTAATTAACTAGGTTTTTGGCACATTTTTCTTTGTTTTTCGGTCAAAAACCCATATTTTTGGTCAGAAAACGGCAATTTCACCCCATTTCTGGAGGGGTTTTGGCTGTTTTTCTTCGATTTTCGTTCAACAGGAACCCTTTAAAACCACTTTTAAGGGTTTTTCGTGGCTTTTTAGGTGAGAAAAGACTCTTTAACTCCATTTTCTGGTCGAAAATCACCTTCAACTAGGTTTTTTGCCCCTTTTTCTTTGTTTTTCGGTCAAAAATCCATATTTTTGGTTAAAAAAAAGCAATTTCACCCCATTTTTGGCGTGGTTTCGGTTGTTTTTCTTCAATTTTCGTTCAACAGGAACCCTTTAAAACCACTTTTATGGGTTTTTCGTGGCATTTCAGGTGAGAAAAGACTCTTTAACTCCATCTTCTCGTCAAAAATGACCTTTAAACTAGGTTTTTGGCCCTTTTTTTCTTTTTTTTTTCGTTCAAAAACCCATATTTTTGATCAAAAAAGCAATTTCATCCTATTTTAAAGACATTTCCTCTCTTTTGCGGGGGAAAAAACACCTTTTTTAAGCGTACAAACTTTTTTACCAGTCTAGCCAACCAATTATATTTTTTTAAATTTAAAATTTTTCGTTTATTGTGGCGATGATGGTTCCGAAAAAAGTTTTTTTTTAACTAATTCTAATTTATATGAAAATGAGTTTTTTTTAATTTCCAACCTTTAAAATTTTACACGTTCGAAAATTAACCTAGGAAGTAATTTGAAAGACAAATTGGCCATAAATAAAATTTATTTTCGAGCATTTTGTGTTTATTTTGTATGGCAGAGTGAGAGGGAGCTGTAATTTTGTAGTGAAAGCATCTTAAAAGTGCATTTTTTTGGCTTTTGAAGGCAATTAAGAAGGTTTTAATCATGAAATCTTTTTACAACTATGCAAAGTCGAGAAAGTTTTAAGAAGATAAGGTCGCCTTTTTCCTTAACAATTTTTTTTTCTCTTCTTAATAAACGTTAATCCGATCATATTGACAAGTAGGGATCAAAAAGTTGACTTTTCTCTGCGGTTTTTAAACGGGACTAAACGGATCTCAAAGGAGGAGAAAGAGAAGTCAAAGAAAGTCATAAAAAGCGTAAGGGAATAACATGTCTAACTGTTCGAAAGTGACTGTTCCAGATAAGAATTATACACACGTGACGAGCCCGGAATACAAAAGGGACCCAGGAAAAAATTCCCATTCAATCGTAGAGACAAGGAATCCTTCAATTGAATTAGAAACCCCCCAAAACCAATTTGATTATCGAATTATCCACACAATACTCTTCCTTAAAATATTTTTTAAGTGAGGATTTTGGCTCATCTGGGTTTTTCTGGAGGTTGGTAACACTGTAGGTTTGTATGTTCCCGAGAAGGGAAACACTTGCAGTTTTTGGGGCCCAAAAATTTCTCAATTTTTTTTTAATAGTTAGCATTTTATTATAGCCTCAATTGGCAATTTGGTAATTGATCGAAATTTCGGAAATTGCCGGATTTTTTTCTTTTCTTTTCTTTTTATTTTTGACAGATTTGGGCTAATCTGGGTTTTTCTGGAGGTTGGCAACACTGAAGGTTTCGCTTGTTCCCGAGAAGTGAAACACTTGGACTGTTTGGGGCCGAAAAATGTCTCAATTTTTTCAATGTTTTGGCATTCTATCATAGCCTCAATTGGCCATTTGGTAATTGATCAAAATTTCGAAAATAAAATTGGCGTTTTTTTTTTTTTTTAATTTTTTATTTATTTATTTTTTTTTGAAAGATATTGGCTCATCTGGGTTTTTCTCGTGGTTGGCAACACTGAAGGTTTCCTTGTTCCCGAGAAGGGGAACAGTTGGACTTTTTGGGGCCGGAAAATGTCTCAATTTTTTAAATTTTTGGCATTTTATCCATAGCCATAATTGGCAATTAGGTAATTCATCAAAATTTCGAAAATTGGCGGATTTTTTTTTTCTTTTCTTTTTATTTTTGAAAGATTTGAGCTCATCTGGGTTTCTCTGGAGGTTGGCAGCACTGAAGGTTTCGCTTGTTCCCGAAAAGGAAAACATTCTTGGGGCCGAAAAACATCTCAATTTTTTAAATTTTTAGCATTTTATCATAGCCTTAATTGGCAATTAGGTAATTGATCAAAATTTCGTTGATTTTAAAGCAAAATTGGCGGTTTTTTTTTTTTCTTTTCATTTTTGAACGATTTTGGCTCATCTGGGTTTTTCTGGTGGTTGGCAACACTGAAGGTTTCGCTAGTTCCCGAGAAGGGAAACACTTGAACATTTTGAGGCCGAAAAATGTCTCAATTTTTAGAATTTTATCATAGCCTTAATTGGCAATTAGGTAATTGATCAAAATTTCGTTGATTTTAAAACAAAAATGGCGGGGTTTTTTTTTCTTGTCTTTTCTTTTTATTTTAGAAAGATTTGGGCTATTCTAGGTTTTTATGAAGGTTGGCAACACTGAAAGTTTCGCTTGTTCCCGAGAAGGGGAACACTTGAACTTTTTGGGGCCTATTCTATTCTAAAAATGTAGGTCGGAAAGATATGAAAAATAAATTAATCTTCTTCCACCTGTGCAAACTACAATGATGAAAAGAAGACATCAAAAGGGAGAGAAAACCGGAGAAATTCATCTTCTATAACTCCCGTTTATACAATAAAAAGAAATGAAAAATAACCAAAAACGAGTAATAGAAAGAAAAAAAAAGTCATTGAAAAGTATATGAAACTTTTTTTTCCTTCAGATGAAGGGAGGGCCCAGGAATATGTTGGCTACGCGGTTTTATTAAGCCAACACAACTAGCGAACCTGTCGGAAATATTATAATCTCTTATCACTTTTAACTGTTTAATTAAAAGAGACGAAAAATATATGTTGGCTACGCGGTTTTATTATGCCAACACAGCTAGCGAACCTGTTGGAATTATTATAATCTCTTATCTTTTATCACTTTTAACTGTTAATCTGCCTGATTAGCTTAACTGTTTAACCTTATTAAGGAGGTATGATGGTTTTTAAGTGAGTTGCTTTGCAAATTTTTCGTTGTTAACAACGGTTTTCGGTTTTTCCCTTCTATCTCGGAAACCGTCGCTCAAAACGAAAAAATGTCATAAGTAACAGTCGTAGCTATGGAAATTTCCTACAAAAAAGACCTCATTACCATTTTTGTCAGAGCAATACTTAAGGAGATATGAGGGTTCTTAAGTGAGTTGCTTTGCAAATTTTTCGTTGTGAGCAACGGTTTTCGGTTTCTCCCTTCTATCTCGGAAACCGTCGCTCAAAACGAAAAAATGTCCTAAGTAAAAGTTGTAAGTACAAAAATTTCCTACAAAACGTTTTTTATTCATTATTTGCGTAAGAGCAATATTTAAGGAGTTATGAGGTTAAAACTAATAATCCTACAGCGCCTGTCTGAAAACTTAAAACCTTCATATCTCCTAAAATATTGCTCTGACGGAAAAAACTAATACAATATTTTATGTAGTAAATTTTTGTAGCTACAACTTTTACTTAGGACATTTTTTCGTTTTGAGCGACGGTTTCCAAGATAGATGGGAAAAACCGAAAACCGTAGCTCACAACGAAATATGTACAAAGCAACCAACTTAAAACCCTCATATCCCCTTAATTTAGATGATTTCCTCCAGGATCTCTAGTAGTCTCACTACAAAAAAACATAAACGCCATCCCTTTTTTTATCTTTTTCTTTTCATCCAGAGTGTGTCGAAAGAACTTTTTACGATTATTTTTCATTTAAAAACATTTGTTTTCCTCCTGGAGACGATTTTATTGTTAGTTTTCTCACGATTTTGATTTTTTTTTTATTATAACAATAATTACTTTCCTCGGCACACATTTAAAAAAAACTTGAGCCCCCCCCGGGATCAACATTGACCCGGATGCCCTCAAATTTATAGACCGGAACCGATGCTGCGTAAAATAAAATAAAAAACAAGATCTTCTACGAAAATTGAACAAATTTTTAACTTCCTTAAAGAAGTTATTGTGATACCCTCGAGGTCGGGTTTTTGGGGAAGGGTCTTCCAGACCCCGGAGGGCCAAATCGAATATCTTTACCGATCTCAACTTTGTCTGTGGTTCCGGCCGGCCGTCCGTCCCACGCATACTTAAAAAAATTTTCGAAAAAAAAAAAAAAAATTAAAAAAAAAAAAAAAAAATTTTCGAAAAAAAAAAAAACCGGAAAAGTTTTGGAAAATAAACTTAAGAAATTTTTCAAAAAAAAGCGCAAATTTAAAAAAGAAAATCCGGAAAATTAAAAAAAACTCGGAAAATTAAAAAAAAAATTCCTGCTCCCTTATACTTCCCCCTTCTTTATACTTTCGTTACCTAAAACTTCCAACTCCGTTATACTTTCCCCCTCTGTTATACTTCCCCCTCCGTTTTACGTCCCCTCCGTTGTAAGTCCCCCTCCTATATACTTCCCCCTCCTATATTGTTACTTGTCTTTAAGGAAGTTTTCGTTGGAAGCTCTTCAAACCAGTATTTTAAAATATTGATAAATGAAGACTTTTCGGCATGGATACGGTGGGTGGTTTTTTAATTTAATTATAGGTTTCTTTTAATTATAGGTTGTTATTTTTGGAAGATAGAAATTAAAAGAAACATAAGTCGTTTTTTCGGACTTATGAATGTTGATTTTCAAATCAGCGAAATAGGCCCTTCGGTCTTTTTGTTCGAGAAAAACCAATGAAAATTTCAGTGTTGCCAACCTCCAGAAAAACCAAGATGAGCCAAAATCGTTCAAAAATAAAAAGAAAAGAAAAGAATACAATCCGCCAATTTTCGAAATTTTGAACAATTACCTAATTGCCTAGGCTATGATAAAATGCTAAAAATTAAAAAAATGAGATATTTTTCGGCCCCAAAAAGTTCAAGTGTTTCCCTTCTCGGAAAGAAGGGAAAAGAAGGGAAACCTTCAGTGCCGCCAACCGCCTGAAAAACCCAGATGAGCAAAAATATTTCAAAAATAAAAAGAAAAGAAAAAAATCTGCCAATTTTCGAAATTTTGATCACTTTCCCAATTGGCAATTGAGGCTATGTTAAAATGCTAAGAATTAAAAAAAATTGAGATATTTTTCGGCCCCAAAAAGTTCAAGTGTTTCCCTTCTCGGGAACAAGCGAAACCTACAGTTTTGCCAACCTCCAGAAAACCCCAGATGAACCAAAATCTTTCAAAATAAAAAGAAATAAAAAGAAAAAAATCCGCCAATTTTCGAAATTTTGATCAATTGAGGCTATGATAAATAGCGAAAATTTAAAAAAATTGAGACATTTTTCGGGCCCAAAAAGTTCAAGTGTTTCCCTTCTCGGGAGCAAGCGAAACTTTCAGTGTTGCCAACCTCCAGAAAAACCAAGATGAGCCCAAATCTTTTATAAATAAAAAGAAAAGAAAAAAATCCGCCAATTTTCGAAATTTTGATCATTTACCCAATTGCCAATGGAGGCTATCGTAAAATGCTAAAAATTTAAAAAATTGAGACATTTTTCGGCCCCAAAATGTTCAAGTGTTTCCCTTCACGGGAACAAGTCGAACCTTCAGTGTTGCCAACCTCCAGAAAAACCCAGAAGAGCCAAAATCTTTCAAAAATAAAAAGAAAAGAAGAAAATCCGCCAATTTTCGAAATTTTGATCAATTACCTTAATGCCAATTGAGGCTATGATAAAATACTAAAAATTAAAAAAATTGAGACTTTTTTCGGCCCCACTTTTCCTCATAATTCCCGAGCATTTTATTTGATTTTCTTGCCCAGAAACTCCTCATTTTACCCAACTTTATGCCTTTTTCTGACTAAATTACCCTTAAAAAAACCCTAAACATCCGATTTGTATGCTTTTTCCTCTTTTTGGATAAAAACCCCACGATTTTACGCTGAAAACCGATTTATTTCTGCGGCACATACATTCTTAATAAGGTCGATGCAATTGTCTTGTCTCCTAGTCGCTACTGTCGATAATTGGGAGGTTTCGATCTGAAAGATCCACCTCGTTTCTGAGCACGTTTTTCCATCAGAAGCTGTCTCAGTGTAAAGGGAAAATGTCTTCGTTAAGATAATATTTTAAACGTGAAAAAAATAAATCTTAAAAAAAAATAGAAAGGGGCGAAAAAAATGAAGAGAAATTTTTTTTTCTGCTGTCAAATTTTTTGTGGTTTTGACAGTAAAGAGCTCTTTTAAGGAAGTTCCTTTCATGGCAATATGGCTAAAGGCTTTTTTTGCCTATAAAACTATCAAAGCAGCTCTTCAAAGTTTAAAAATAGTAACTTTTACTTTTTTATTCCCACCTTTTCGGCCTAATTCAAACGTAAAATTAATGTGATTTTGATAACATGTTTGTGTCGACCTCGTTTTTCACTTTCTTCCCGAAAATTCGTCGAAATGGAACTTGATCCTTGCGAATTTTTACAAGGCAATAATGTACCTTTCACCCTTTTATAGGATTTCGATCTGATAAATGTTATACAGGATGTGAATTAATTATGTTTAAGGTGAGCGGGGGATGAATTATCATCGTAAAATATCATTTCAAATCCTGACCCTTTTGAGAGACGACCGTATTTCATACTCGGCCGAGTTATTAATAAATTCCGTTGTTAATAAATCGCCTCCACGAGAACGAATAGTGTCCGCTGATTTATTCGACAAATACGCCCACTATTCAAACTCTTTTCTATATGAAAATTCAATATATTAAGGCCGAGGTGGACGAAGAAGTAGGGGGATCAACTAGGTGAATTTTGAGGTCCTCCTAGCGCTTTCGAAAAGTTTTAAAATTTTGGATACGCAGAGTTCACAACTTAAAAATAAAAGTTTCACCATGTCTCAATTTTTTGAATTTTTAGCATTTTATTGTAGTTTCAATTGGCATTTAGGTAATTGATCAAAGTTTCGAAAATTGGCGAATTTTTTTCTTTTCTTTTTATTTTTGAAAGATTTTGGCTCATCTGGGTTTTTCTGGAGGTTGGCAACACTGAAGGTTTCGCTTGTTCCCGAGAACAGGAAGCTCCTAGTGCTTTCGAAAAGTTTTAATATTTTCGAGTTCACTACATGGCCAATTTAACGGCTGTTTAAAAATTTGACGATTTAACGCTGACGCTTCACCCTCCCCCAACTATTTTCTATTTATTTATCAAAATATTAATTTTCATAATTTTAATTTGAATATTTGACGGTTTTTCTATCAACCGAACAATTTTCTTGCTTATTTGTCTAATTAATCTGATGAATTTACTTATTTGGCAAACGACTTTTCACTGAAGATTTAACGGCGGTTTTACGATCATGCTGATTATTTAACGTTGTAAGAACTAAATAATTGTTTTTACTAACATTTTAATGTGTGGGAACCACAAAACATATGTTCTAAATAATATATAATCATTCATCAGAGTAAAATACATGACACACAAAACAACTTCTTTCTTCATTTCTTGCTTTCTAAAAGTGGTGATGATCCATCCCACAATTGGTGACCCACGACGAACACGAACACGAACACAGCGATGAAACAACAACAAGGTACATTTTTACTCTCTCAACATACATACAGAACGAGAATAGCGTCTTGATCACCCATCGACGGCAACAGCAATTCTCCCAACTCGTCAACAGTTCCGCACCTCTTCGACCCGCTGAATTGGTGGAACTTCGACTTCGGAACGAACTTCTAGACACCTGCGACACTCACGTCCCAGCTAGATAGTTAGCGTTCCCATCGACACACGCATCTTCAACACATCATCGCTCGACACACAGCACCTCAGCCCTTCACCTTCTTTTCTCCGTAGGGGGGGTGATGTGGGAACCACAAAACATATGTTCGAAATAATATATATCATTCATCAGAAAACATGACACACAAAACAACTTCTTCTTCATTTCTTGCTTTCTAAATTTAGTGGTGATGATCCATCCCACAAATGTTTAACGTTTGTTTTAGTAACGTTTTGACGATTTGCCGACCTACTGAAAAACCTTAACATAACCAACGATTTGAAGATTTAAAGACCGTTTCAGTGACAATCTGATTCCATCTGTCCATTCTTCATGACAATCTGATGATTTAACGACTGTCTTACAACGATTTGACGATTAAACGATGGTTTTACCTACTAACGATTTGAAGCTCGTTATTCAAGCAACCAGACGATTTACCAACTTTTTTTTTTTTTTAACGATTTGGCAGATTAACGACCGTTTTACTAACCTTTAGATTACCTCAATACCGTTTTTCTAAAAAAATCTAAACTTAACGGCGGTTTTACTTACCATCTGACGCTTTAAAGACCATCTTACTAAACAATCTGACGATATAACGACCGTTTTACTCTCCTTTAGACGACTTAACTACCGTTTTTCTAACAAATTGTAAACTTAATGACGGTTTTACTTACAATCTGACGCTTTAAAAACTGTACTAAACGATATAACGGCCGTTTAACGATAAATTTGACGATTTAACAACGGTTTTACTAATCAAAAATCGATTTGACGGCTGTTTTGCCTGCACTCTTACGTTTTAACGACTCTCTTACTATCGATTTGACAATTTAACGGTATCTTAGTAATAATGTGACTATTTAATGACCATTTTACGATCAATACTACAATTTATCTTCATGAGTTCTAAAATCTTGTTTGTCTGGCGATTTAACCTTACTGACGATTTGACGATATCTACCGTTTAATGATTAATCTGACGTTTTAACGGCCCGTTTAGTGCCACTTTGACAATGGATTATTTTTAAAAGGTTTTGGAGGGTCAAAAAATTATGCCTCAACCACCTATAACGACTGTTTTACTTTACGTTAGACGACTTAACCACCGTTTTTCTAACAAAATCTGAACTTAACCACGGATTTACTTACAATCTGACGCTTTAAAGACCATACTAAACTATCTGACGATATAACCAACTTTTACTCTAAATTTGACGACTTAACAACCGTTTTACTAACCAAAAATCGATTTGACGGCTGTTTTACATGCACTCTGACGTTTTAACGACACTTTTACGATCGATTTGACGTTTTAATGTCCATTCTTGATGACAATCTGAAGATTTAACGACTGTCTTACAACGATTTCACGATTAAACGTTGTTTCACCTACCAACGACATGAAGATCGTTATACTTGCAAACTGACGATTTACCGACTGTCTTTCTAACCGACCATTTAACGATCGTTTTACTAAACTTTAACTACCGTTTTTCTAACAAAATCTAAACTTAACGACGGGTTTACTTACAATCTAACGCTTTAAAGACCATCATACTATACAACTTGACGATATAACGACATTTTTGCTATAAATTTGACGATTTAACAACCGTTTTACTAACCTCAAATCGATTTAACGGCTGTTTTACCTGCACTCTGACGTTTTAACGACTCTTTTACTATCGATTCGACAATTTAAAGATATTTTAATAATATCATTAACTAACATAACTTTGTTAGATCTAAAATCTTGTTTGTCTGGCGATTTAACCTTACTGACGATTTGACGATTTATCGACCGTTTAATGATTAATCTGACGTTTTAACTGCTCGTTTAGTACCACTTTGATATTGGATTATTTTTAAAAGGTCTTGGAGGGTCAAAATATTATGCCTCAACCACTTTTAACGACCGTTTTACTATACTTTAGACGACTTAACTACCGTTTTTCTAACAAATTTTAAACTTAACGACAGTTTTACTTACAATCTGACGCTGTAAAGACCATATTAAACATTCTGACGATATAAAAACCGTTTTACGATAAATTTAACAATTTAACAACAGTTTTACTAACAATAAATCGATTTAACGGCTGTTTTACATGTACTCTGACGTTTTAACGACTCTTTTACTATCGATTTGTCAATTTAACGATTGTCTTAGTAATAATGTGACTATTTAATGACCGTTTTACGATCTATAATTCTAAAATCTTGTTTGTCGTACTGTCTGGCGATTTAACCTTACTGACGATTTAACGATTTATCGACCGTTTAATGTTTAATCTGACATTTTAACTGCCCTTTTAGTGCCACTTTGATAATGGATTATTTTTAAAAGGTCTTGGAGGGTCAAAAAATTATGCCTCTACCACATAAGCCTTGAAATAAGCTTAGTGAGCCGGAAAAAATTCTAACAATGAAGGTGTATATTTGAGTCTATTATTTTATTCCGAACCATCTTTTATGTAGAAAGATAAGATATTTAAATATGTGTTTTTATGGGCCCCTATCACGTTTATGAAGGCGGCTCTCGTGCTTGATGGTCTTTCGTCACAGGCGCGGGAATCGCTTAATCTAAGAGCTTCATCGGAGAAACAAAAGCCCCTATAGGTTAAAAACGAGTTTCTCGATTTTCACTTAAATTTCTTTCACTTCATTGTGATCTCCGATGACATCGTAAAAGAAGGGAGGAGATTAGAAAGCCCGGGCCGGACAGCAAGGGGCGTTTTGCCCGTTTTATAGTCCGACCTTTTGAACCTAAAAACCGATTATTATCTACGCTTTTTAACCTCGATTCTACTCACACGGCGAAGTAAAAATTAAAACAAAATCCATCATAAACATCCAAATAAAGACATAATTGGATATTTAAAATTGAGAAAGAGACTAAAAAAACGACGTGCGAGAAAGTGAAACCGTTTTAGGGAAATTGCTCGATTGTTCGTCCAATTAATTTTTGACCGGTTACAAACAGAGCACAAAAAACAATTGCCTAATACGTACGCATCTCCTTTTCTGGGAGTTTAAAGAGTGAAAGCGAATTTCGCACAAATTCTCAAATTATAGCAAATAAAAAATAAATCTTTTATCTAAAATGTGCGAGAAAAAAAGCTGACCCCATGAAGAAGAAAGTCTTCAATTTGCATACGCGAGGGAGATAACCTTCTTTTTAAGCTTCGCTGTTGACTTTATCTTAAGTCGATAACAGACAATTTGCTAATATTAAACGTGATTAATTTAAAAATGATATTTTTAAAAAAAAATCTCCGATCTACGTGGGAGGTTGATTTAAAAAAAAAACTTTTTCCGAAAGAGAGAGTTTTGTTTTATTATTAATTATTATATTTTAAAGATTAAATTAATTTAATTAAGATTTAATTAATTTAAAATCTGTTATGGTCATTAATCTGTTTCTTACAATTCCTAGGTATATTGCTAAGAATCTTTAAAAGATTTTGATCAGCTGGATGCAATAGTTCTGAGAGTTTTTTGGGGGAGAAGAGGCGAAAAATTGTGATTCCCAAAAATAACGGCGAAAATGCTGAAAATCTCGCCAAATAGGTTGTTTTTTTATTCAAAATACTGAGGAGAAAAATCTGAAACCTTTTTTCTGCCCAAATTCAAGGAAATCGCCAAAAATCTGGACAAAAAGAGGGTTTTATCTTCCAAAAAAATGATGGAAAATCACCAAAATCCGATGAAAAGGTTTTTTTGACGTCCTAAAGAGGTAGATTAAGCCAAAAGAGTGTTTTTTTTTCCGAAAAAGTAGGAGAATTTCCCAATATTTGGGGGGGGGGGAGAGGATCGGTGAAAAACTGTGAAAATCTTTCGAAAATCCTGCTTTTTCAGCAATAAACTAGGAAAAATAAAGAAAATCCGGTCAGAAAAATGCTTTACTCCGTTTGTCCGGTCAAAAAATAAAAAATCGCCTAAAATCTGAAAAAAAAAAAAATCCCGAAAAATGGAATTTTCGTCCAAAAATAGCGAAAAACTCAAAATAGGCTGTTTTTCTGAGAGGAAAAATCTGAAACTATTTTCAGCCCAAATTCAAGGAAATCCCAAAAAATCTGGACAAAAAGAGGGTTTTATCTTCCAAAAAAATAATGGAAAATCACCAAAATCTGATGAAAAAGTTTTTTTTATGTCCAAAAGAGGTAGATTAAGCCAAAGGAGTGTTTTTTTTTTCCCCGAAAAAGTAGAAAGATTCCTAATATCTGAGGGGGGGGGGAGGATCAGGAGGATCAGTGAAAAACTGAGAAAATCTTCCGAAAATCCGCCTTTCTCATCAATATACTAGGAAAAATAAAGAAAATCCGGTAAGAAAAAGGCTTTACTCGGTTACATTTTAATGTTTAACGTTTGTTTTAGTAACGATTTGACGATTTGCCGACCGCTTTACAAAAAAACCATCATATAACCAAAGATTTAACAACTGTCTTACTGACGGTTTGAACATTTAACGACCGTTTCACTGAAAATCTGACGTTTTAATCTCCATTCTTTATGACAATCTGATGATTTAACGTAAAATCATCGTCTTTCAACGATTTCACGATTAAACGATGGTTTTACCTACTAACTCCAGCAACCAGACGATTTACCGACTGTGTTTCTAACAATTTGACAAATTAACGATCGTTTTACTAAACATTAGACGACTTAACTACCGTTTTTCTAAAAAAATCTAAACTTAAAGACGGTTTTACTTACAATCTGACGCTTTAAAGACCATCTTATAAACAATCCGACAATTTAACGATCGTTTTACTAAACTTTAGACTACTTAACTACCGTTTTTCTAAAATAATCTAAACTTAACGACGGTTTTACGTACAATCTGACGCTTTAAAGACCATCTTACTAAACAATCTGACGATATAACGACCGTTTTACTATACTTTAGACGACTTAACTACCGTTTTTCTAAGAAAATCTAAACTTAACGACGGTTTAGATTATATCCGGTAAAAACCTAAAATCCGGTCAAAAAAGGACTTTACTCGGTTTGTTGGCCAAAACATCAAGAAATCGCCTAAAATCTGAAAAATAAAAAAAATAAAGGAGGCCAAAAAATCCCGAAAAATCGGTGTTTTAATCCAAAAACAGCGAAAAACTCCTTAAAAATTAAGAAAAATGAGGAAGTTAAAAATAAGATAATTTTTCTTGGTTTAAAACCACAAAATCAGAGTTTTCCTAGTCAGCCCTTGGGTTAAATTCAGGATAGTTGAATTTTCCATAGAAACTTATATAGTTTTTACGTAGGTATTTTTTAAAATTAATTTCGTTTTCATATACTTTTGATAAAATTCAGTGAAGCCCATTTTCAATTTTATGCCTCTGCACTATTCCTTCAAAAAAGAGACTTTTTACCCGCATACTGCAAAACCAGTTTAAAACTTAAAAAAAGTTATCAAGTAAGAAGAAAAAAAATTTTTTGGCCATAAAAGTTCGAAATTAGTCTAAAGCTTAGATTAAAAGGGTTGGTGGAGGGGTTGGAAAACCGGTGGGAGCGAGAGAAAGGAGAGGCGAGTACTAAAGCGAGCTCCGTCCCCAAACGCAAACCATTCCCGACATCTTAACGGTTGTGTTGTGTGCATTTTGACCATTTACATCTTTTTTCAAAAACCACATCTCCCAAACTCTGGATAAATTTCGGTAAGTCCTCATTTTTTCCCAGAAAAAAAATTGAAATTTTTTTAGTTTTCTTAAAATTCAAAATTTTTTTCATTAATTTTACTCTAAACCGGTGCATTAAAGGTCAGGATTTATTACCTTATGTATAAATTTGTATTTGAAAATAATTCGTCTTAATAAGTTAAAGCTTTAAATGGACTTAGGGTTTTTTTATAATTGCCACCGGGGGTTTTAAGACCTAAAAATCCTGTGGGAAAGCAATTTAAAGCGTTTAAAAATCATTTTAAGACCAAATTTTAACTTCTTTTTAAGGAAAAACAATTATCTTGTTTTTATTTTAAATTATAACATTTTTTCAAGTTAATAGAGCGGAAATCGGAGAATTTTTAGAATTATAATTTTGGTGACACGTGACATGGCGGTTGAAGCGTCCTGAATCGCACGGTTTATAAGGATAACTTTTTTTTTGTTTTTTTGGGCGATTTACATTAAAATGTGGGACAAGTTTTTCGTGATCGCATGACCGGGATTGTTCCCAGGGCGGGAGGACCTTTCATACTCAAAAGAAAAGGGAAAAAAACCGACAAAAGATCGTTTAATAGCGCGAGAAAGTTAGGAAAGATCATGAATTAGTCATTTTAAAGGTAATTTCTTTTTAAATAATTCTTTTAGGAGGATTATACCAACGGAAAATTTTATTTCAAACACAAAAAAGCTATTTTGCTAAAATTTTACAAATTAGTTTCCCCTTTTTGAAAACTAAAATTCATCGGAAAATTTTTTACAAAAGGTAATTCTCGTTATTTTAGCATTCTTTAAGCGGCATAGGAAGCAGTTTTTCCGAAAAAAATTTTCGTTAGGAAAAAAGAAAAGTTACTTTTCGATAAAAATATTTTTTTCAAAAATTCGATAGTCTTTTTATGGGTTTTAATGAGTTCTTTCCAAAAAAAATTGCCTTTTTTTTTTTTTTTAAAGAACGGTTTCTAAAGGAAAATTTTAAGTTTTGGATCTTATGATTTGAATTGATTAAAAAATAGTAGTCGAATAGCTTTGTCTTCTTAATCTATATGCTTAACCCATGATTATAATTTGAAGTTTGATATTTGAGTTTAAGTGAGGTTTCTAAAGGAAAATTTTGTCCAGAATCGAAGTTTTAGAAAAATTCTGTTTTTAAATTTTACGTGAAGGAAAAAGTACAAGTTTGAAGAGCTTCAAACGAAAACGTCCTTAAAGAGAACTAAAAATATAGGAAGGGGAAGTATGATGGGGGAGGAAGTATAAGGGAGGGGGAAGTATAAAGGAGGGGGAGTATAAGGGAGGAAGTTCAAGGGACGGGAAGTATAACGGAGGGGTAATTTTATTTTTCGAAAAATTTTCAGTTTTCATTTTTAAAAATGTAGTTTTTTTTTCTTTTCAAAAAATATTTTAAGTTTTTTTTTTCGAAAATTTTTCAGTGTCAAGGCAGAAATAATGGGATTTTTGCCCAAGAGGTCCCTCTCGTAAGGCGTGGAAGTATGAAGTATGATATTTCCCTACTAAACTGATAAAATGTAAAAAAATGACAATTTTTTTTCATCAAAAATTCTTAAAAAATATAAGGAGTAATTGGTTAAAATTTGGTGAAAATCGGACCAACGGTTCGGCCGCAGCGAATTTTTTAAAATTTCAAACAGACATATCTTCGCCATTTTTTCAAAATTGAAAAATCGCCCTCCTTAGTTTCTTGTTCACCGACTAAAGAAAATTTGGTGAAAATCTGATGAAAATCGGTTGAAAGTGGCCATAAAGTGTTCCGGAAAAATGCTACGGACGGCCGGCACCACAGACAAAGATCCTTGAAGACCCTTCCCCAAATGCCCGATGTGGAGGGTATCACAATAACATCTGTAAGGAAGTTAAAATTGGACTCCAAGGCTTTTGACCACCGTTAAAGTCTCTAAAGAATCGAAAATAGTTTTCGTTTTCTTTTCGGAAATTTCCCACACTTTTTAGCATTCAAGTCTACTCGCTCATTGAAAATCGTCTCGAGTACCGAAATTCTTCGTCGCCTCATAAATAAGATGTTTAAAAGGCGTCAGGGTTCAAAAACGTTCTTCCCAGAGACAAAAAGACGTCACGGATCGTTAATGACTTTTATCAAGATTACAGAAACCAGGAAAAAAAAGGTCTCTATTAGCCTCGTTTCTAATTTTTGAGTCTTTTTAGTATTTCTCAGATTCCTGACTCACGGAAATTGACCAAAAATCATCCTTAAAAAAGTCAAGGTTTCAATCGGTCACGCCTGGTCAAAAATTATCAAAATTAGTACTTTTCAAATGAAAAAATTTTTTTCTTGTTTTCTAGATTTTTTTTTTAATCAAAAAGTTATAAAAATGTGTTGCGGGTGGAAAAAAAATTCCTTTTATAAATTATAGCCGGTAGATATAAAATTCATTGCCCTCCCCACCTCATTGGATAAGATTCAGCCCAAGGCCGTCCAAGGTCGTGAACGTCCGCAACTTTTACTAAATCCCTCCGGTTAGTCCCGCCTTCATCACGCTTCCTTCTTATTTTTTTCTTCTTCTTCGTGTTTAAAAAATTATAATAATTCTATCGAAAAATTATCTATTAAGTTTTAAATTTATTTATACGTTAAATGGCAAAATTATTTGTTTTTTGATGGTAAAATCTTTGACCCAAATAATGGCTTAAATTATGCTTTTTTTTAACTTCGAAGTTATTAATATCAAACACTTAACCAATAATCGAGGAAGAAATGACTGTGATAACGGGTATCTCACGACGCGTTTCGGCTTAATAAGCCTCGTCAGGTGAGCTATTCCCTCTATCACAATCATTTCTATCTTTTCTCTGTGGACCTATCTACGAGAGAATTAGTGGAAACTGCGGGAAGCTGGAGACAAAACGTCCCCCAAAAACCTCAACGCCGCCACTTCTCTAAGAGATAGAGCCACTCACCACCTCCTTATTGGTTTTTATGACAGAACTGCTGCCAAGGCATTACTTTACTTATTTTAATTTTAATTGCTATACGCAAATTGATTTTAATATCAAACACTTAACCAATAATCGAGGAAGAAATGACTGTGGCGTCGTGAGATACCCGTTATCACAGTCATTTCTTCCTCGATTATTGGTTAAGTGTTTGATATTAAAATCAATTTGCGTATAGCAATTAAAATTAAAATAAGTAAAGTAATGCCTTGGCAGCAGTTCTGTCATAAAAACCAATAAGGAGGTGGTGAGTGGCTCTATCTCTTAGAGAAGTGGCGGCGTTGAGGTTTTTGGGGGACGTTTTGTCTCCAGCTTCCCGCAGTTTCCACTAATTCTCTCGTAGATAGGTCCACAGAGAAAAGATAGAAATGATTGTGATAGAGGGAATAGCTCACCTGACGAGGCTTATTAAGCCGAAACGCGTCGTGAGATACCCGTTATCACAGTCATTTCTTCCTCAATTATTGGTTAAGTGTTTGATATTAAAATCAATTTGCGTATAGCAATTAAAATTAAAATAAACTTCGAAGTTATTGAGATACTCTCCACTTCGGGTTTTTGGGGAAGGGTCTTCCAGACCCCGGAGGGTCAAATCGATTTTTAACGATCTCAACTTTGTCAATGGTGCCGGCCGGCCGGCCGTAGCATTTTTCCGGAACACTTTACGGCCACAGTTTTCACACAAATTTCTTTAGCCGGTGAACAAGAATGTAACGAGGGCGATTTTTGAACTTCGAAAAAATGGCGGAGATATGTCTGTTTGAAATTTTAAAAAATTCCAAATTTTCACCAATTACTCCTTATATTTTTAAAGAATTTTTGATGTACAAAAATTGCCACTTTTTAATTATTTTTTTTTTAGTAGGGAGAAATTTCATTCTTCTACCCAATACGAAAGGCACATCCGTAGGCCAAATAGCACATTATTTCTACCTTGACACTTAAAAGAACTTAAAAAATTTGTCAGAAAAAAACGCAAATTTAAAAAAGAAAAACCAGGAAAATTTTTCGAATAAAAAACTCGGAAAATTTTTCAAAAAAAAAACTTAAAAAATTTTTTGGCAAAAAATACTCGGAAAATTTTCAAAAAAACTCGGAAAATTGGAAAAATTTTCAAAAAAACTTAGAAATTTTTCGAAAATAAAGAAAACTTGGAAAATTGTTCGAAAAAAAACCTCCCCCTCCCGTATACTTCCCCCTTTGTTATACTTCCCCTTCGTCATACTTCCCCCTCCTATATTGTTACTTCTCTTTAAGGACGTTTTCGTTGGAAGCTCTTGAAACGAACTTTTTGATTGACTATTTTATGTAAGAAATTTTTTTTTCTTTTCTTTTTAGGAGTTTAATAATAGCCCTAAGGCAATCTCGTCTATTATCTTCTCAACTTATTCTTATTGCGTCGACCATCTTAACCGTCTTAATAAGGCAGCTTGTGAAATCATTTTTTTTTTTCTTATATCATTTATAGACTAAAAGGTTTTTTGAACCTACTTTTCGCCTCAACGGTCAAAAGTAACAAAGAAAACACCCAAGAAAGTAAAAAAAAAAAATTATTTTTCTAATTACGGGTTATTTTTATCTTATATGAATCAAACGAGGTTTTGACCTGAAAAACAAGGTTTAAAAAATGTGTTTTTGAAAAAATAAAATTAATCTAAGATTAGGAAGACCAATTAAACATTTTGTCCTCATTTCTACGTAGGTTTATTATTTTGATTAATTCTTCAATTTCTTGGCAAAAATTTTAGTTTTTGCCTTACATTATAGCAGAAAGTTGTTTATTTTTTTTTTAAATTTTAGATAACCTAATTTAAATAAATTATTGTTCTCTGTATTCTTAAAATTGGGGTTTAATTGTTAAAAAACCGAGAATTTAAAATCTCCTTTTTTTTAGGTTTTTTTTTCTGCCGAAAAAAACGGAGAAAACTACAAAAATTGTGTATATATGAGGATTTTTCTGTCAAAAACCGAGAAAAAAATCAACAAAAATTATGTAAAAATCGGGTTTCATTGCTAAAAAACTAAGGAGTACTAAAAAACCTTTAAAATGTTTTTGTTCTGTCAAAAAACCATGAAAAACTCCCAAAAACCATGAAAAATGGGGTTTTTAGTAAAAAAAAAGTTTAGTCAATGGCTAAATTTATGCATTACAGCTATTTTACCGTATAAAATGAACCAAACATCATAGTATAAGTACCTCAGGTCTTTTACTTTGAATTTTTCCTGCGGGGAATGAAACTGGAAAGATGTAAAAGTCGATAAAACGTTTTTTTTTTTTAAATTCTCTTATGGTTTAACTAGAAAATTGAAACGAATACTTCGCCGAGAGAAAGCCATTAATTTCTCACCTTGAGAGTTTTTCCTTCAATTACCCATCTCCAATCAAAGAAGCTGTGCAAAGGCATTTTTCTCTCCGAAGATTCGCGAAGAAAGTTGATTAGAGCAGATTGGGACAATGACATTGCAGGCTGTCTATCCCCTTCTAGTGTTACGTGATGAAGAAAAAAAATCGACCCCGAAAAAAAAGAGATGCTCTACTTTTGGACAAAAAAAATTCTCATATTCTCCTCAAAAATAAATCCACCGTTTATACGATTCTACATTCTACGCCAAAACATTTGGAATTTAGAGGTCGGAGATTATAATTATGCGTTCCCAAAGGTCAGAATAGTTTAACTTTCTTTTTCTACACACACAAAAAATGTTGTACGATATTTTACTCATGCACTGAAAATTTGTGGGACGGAAATCCAGTCTTAAAACGGTACCAGCTCTCAAAACTGGTCCTCAGATGTGTCCATTCATCTGTGGCGAAAACGGTTTTCGATGCCTCCCCTAAAAAATAAATTAAAGAAACACGTTCAAAAGAAATAATCCCAACATATTAGCTTTGTTCAAACCGCAGTTTGAAACTGGTTTGAAACTCCTGGAGCATGCGCAGAAGGACTGAGACGTCGAATCTGACGTCGCTTATATCGTTTGTCCGTCATATCTGACGTGCAAATCCTTCTGCGCATGCTCCAGGAGTTTCTGACCAGTTTCAAACTGCGGTTGGAACAAAGCAATAAAAAAGTGAGGAAAACTTGGAAAAATTGCGGAAAAAAAAGGGTTTTGGTCTAAAGTCGACATAATGCGGTTCGCCATAATGCATTTGACCATAAAATAGGAGAGCGAGTTACCGTTCACCATGAAAAACTCAACATAAAGAAAATAGTCAAAAACGTTAGTTTGAACATAATTCATCTCACCATAAAGAAGGGGCCTCAGTTGGAATGGAAACTTTAATTTTAAAGAACTTGTCGTTTCGACATAAAACTGTTTCTGTCATTTGGGCATAATACATCTCACCATAAGCTAGGGACAGCCAAAGATATTTTCGCCGTTTGAAAAGCGATTATGGCGAAACGACAAAAACCTCAAAACTTGACAGTTCACCATAATGCAATTCAACATAAGGCATCTCACCATAAACTAGGAAAAGCAAGCATTCAGCCAATGGGATCAGCTCGTTTGACACAAGGGGGCTTATTTTTTTTCCTCTCGCGAGGATGTGCGAATTGCATTATGGTATGCATACCCCCTTTTGTCATAAAACGAGCTGATTCCATTGGCTGCCTGCTTGCTTTTAGTTTATGGTGAGATGCTTTATGTTGAATTGAATTATGGAGATCTGTCAAGTTTTAAGTTTTTTGTCGTTTCACCATAATCGCGTTTTAAAATATCTTTGGCTATCCCTAGCTTATGGTGAGATGGATTATGCCCAAACGACAGAAACAACTGGCTTAAAAAGAGGCTTTTATGGTGAGAAGCCTTATGGTGACTCCTTATTTTTTATGTCGACTTGCATATATTGAATCAGTCGCTTATGGCGAAACGCTATATGTTCAAATGCATCATGCTCCAAATCTTTGAGCTTTTGAGAGCTTAATGTTCAATTGCATTATGCCGAAATTATGGTGAACTACAGATTTTTTATGTCGAAATGCATCCGTTAAAAAGTAAAGGAAACTCGCAAAAATCTGGTAAAGGGGTTTTCTTGGTCTAAAATCGGCGGAAAAATTCGATGCCTTTAAAAAAATAATAGAAACAGGTTAAAAAGAAATAATCTCAGCTTCAATAATAATCGATAGAAATCCAAAATAATTAACGTTTTCCGAAATTTCTCTCATAAACGTTAGAAAGCAGTTTAAACAATGAATTGCGTGAGTCTTCTCTAATTTTTGCGATCGCCTTTTTTTTTTTTTTTTTAAAAAAAGAAGAAAATTACTACCTTTTAATTCACATTAGAACCGGTATTTTGATAAAAAATGAAAGTTTTCCTACGTGAAGTTTTTAAAATCTCAATACCCCGGAATTATTTAAACAAAATTTTGTGACATCTGCCCCGGAAATTGTCTTCCATTAGAAACCTAAGACGAAAATCGTTCTTCTCTCTTAATTTCGTGAAACCTGCACTGTTTATTTATCGATTGACCTCAAAAAACAAACCGAAATTGAATCGACAGAATTAAACATTAAAACTCTAGGAGTGATTTCGTTAATTGCGCCTAGAGAAGCCGATATCCCATGCGGATTATAAAAACTTTCAAATTTTTCCAGGTCAAAAAGTATTTTTTCATCATTTAAATCCTTCTTAAGCCTGAAAGTCTTCTGTAAATTTTTTAAAAAGGAAAATTACACAAAAAAGCAGTGAAAGTGATAACACGTAGAAAAACCGCCACTGTATTGTTGAATTCCAAATAAGTTAAATCAAATGCAAATTTTTACTTTCTTCTATAGAATTCTAAGCTTTTTTTTACGTTTTTCTTTTTGGAAAGCGAATAGGCGGAGAAGGACGTTACGCTTAAATTGGTCTCGGAGGATTTGTACTTTTAAATTATTCGTTTTTTTGATTTTCAATTTTTTTTTAAAAAAAGATTCAAGGGCACCAGTCAAGGTAAAAGACAAAAGGAGTATTTCGGTGGTTCTTTTTTTTAAGGATTTCCTTTGTTTTGCCGGTCTTCTGAAAATTGGATATTTCAAGAAAGTTTAATGATATTTGAACTTGTTCACCTTTCCGTTATTGGATTTTTGCCCTTAAAAATGCCAGAACACATCGGGAGAGGTTATTAAAACTGATGCAGTTCAGAAAAACCGCTGACTAACGATTTTATTGTGGATTTTTCAACTTTCTCAAATAGAAGTTTATTGTATTACCCACCATGTTCGGTTCGGAAACCAATTACATGATTTTTATGCAAAAAAAAAAAAAAAAAAAAAAAAAAAAAAAAAAAAAAAAAAAAAAAAAAAAAAAAAAAAAAAACTTTTTACTGCATTTTTGGGTGCGTCCTCCTGTTTTTGGTCCTAAAAACCACCTTTTTGTTAACTTTTCTGAGTGTTTTGTTCAAAAAAGTTTGAAAATCCAATTTTAATTTTTTTTTTTGGGGGGGGGGGGGCTTTTTTCTTTTTTTTTACAAAAAAATCGATTTCTTTCAGTGAAATAAACCACTTTTTAACTCGATTTTCGAGCCATTTTTTTTTAAAAGATAAACATTGTGACAGAATTGAGTAATTTACGAATTGAATAGTAAATCGTCGACAAGACCGGTGGCATTAAGGACCCCAGAGGGGGGGTGGGGGGAGGTGCAATTTGCAATCAAAGAAAATTGTAGCTTCTTCGCCTCGTATTAAGAGAGAGTATGAAATCGGATTGCTCGTGCAAGAAAATCGGCTGATAGACGGCGCGGCGGCCGTCCCAGTTGTGATTTTTTCCCTTCCCCTCCAGAAGCCCCCGAATAGTAGATCACAAAACGTATTTTTATATGTTTTGTACAAAAATAACTTTTCTAACAAAAATCTCCGATTTCACCTTTCAAAATTGATATAAAATATTTCTCAAGTACTTTATATCGCATTACTCATCTCAGAAAAAGGTGGGAGGAGATAGTTTATCTTCGCGAATGATTTGAAAAATGATAGGGGGGAGTTAATGAAACCTGCATACGTTTAAAAACAAGTTTTAAATTATTTTACGAATAAAATTTGCTTTTAAAATGCATAATCTTATATAGTAAAATAAATAATTAAATGGGACCAGGGGGTTTCGCCGAATTGCCAGTACAACAGGGCCGGAAAAGTGTTCAAAATCCATAGGCTTTAGTCTTTAAAAAAACCTAACCTCTAGGTAAGAGTCAAAGACCACCAACCCACGAAATAGGGTTTCTAGATAAATTTCTAGTAGCAACATTATGAAAATAAGCACGTCCGAGACTGTAAAATATATAAGATCCCCTCGTATCTTTAAACGGCTCATGACAGGAAGCTATTAGAAAGGCAAATAATGTGCGACGTGTGTTCACTATAGTGACTTTCACATAATAAAAATTGTGCCTACTTTTTATATCATTGTCCTTTTTTTTCTTAGGCGGAATAACTGGAAAAACGTAGATAATCTGCAGCGGAGAGTTTGCTCTCAATTCGTCAAAAAGAGTATGTTTTGACGGTCCCAAAACGACCCAATAAAAAGATGTTAAACGCCCGAACGCCGGTAAAAAGGGTGTTTGAACACCAGAAAGCCGATGATAATGACCTAAAACTCATTTAAATGGTCTTAAAAGCTCTAACACCTGATAAAACGGATGTTTCAACACCAGAAAACCGAGGATAATGACCCAAAACTGATTAAAAAGGGTCTTAAAAACTCAAACACCTGATAAAACGGATGTTTCAACACCTGAAAACCGAGGATAATGACCATAAACTCATTATGAATGAATGAATGAATGAATGAAAAAGTACTTATCTTTACAAAAATAAAATTAAAAATTACAAATTCTTGTTTTACAAAAAAAATCACTTTTCACAAAAAGAAAAAGTTCTATACATAGTACTGCTTCAGCATGGTATGGTTTATACCGTCTGCTGGAGTGGGGTAAAGTTTTTCATATACACGTATACAAACATTTTTTTTATTTATTTATTTATTTATTTTTTTTAAATTAAACTGATTCTAATAGTTAAAATAAGATATTAATTCTGCCCGGTAATCTAGAGCCCTTTTTACGTATCTTATCATTCTTATTGATGGTGGTCCATTTAGTTCCCTCACCAAAGCGCTTCTCGCGATCTTGGACTGCCCAAAATACCATTTGCGTATCTCCGCTAGGATCGAGCACTGCGCAATGAAATGGAACAGATCTTCCTGAACCTTATCATTGCACAGAGCGCAGAGATTGCTTTTGCCAGCTCTCAACTCATTAAAAAGGGTCTTAAAAGCTCAAACACCAGATGATATGGATGTTTCAACACCAGAAAACCGAGCATTATCACCATAAACTCATTAAAACGGTGCTTAAAAGCTCTAACGCCTGATAAAACGGTTACTTATGTAAAAATGGATTTTTTAAAATTTAAAATGAATAAATCACCCAAAAGTTCCACGAAAATCGGGGCTGCTTCGGCGAAAAAAAAAACTTAAGAAAAATCCTTAAAATCTTGTTAAAATTTCACAGAAGAAAATGCTCAAAAATCCTATAAATAGAGGGGAATTTTTCGAACCCTCAGAAACACCCCGGAAAATAAAAATTCCTGTAGTACAGAAAAAAAAAACTTTAAGCCTTTAATCTAATCGATGGATCGAAATATCGAGTGAAAACCCTCCGTCGAAAAAAAAAAAGGCGTCTGAAGCAAGTAAAGCACGAGTTCCCTTTCGAGACACATGCTTTCAGATAGTAAAAAGAAAGGGATCGCTCTTTTTGTCCGTATCTAAAAATCGGTGACCTCCAATTTCGCGGAAGCCCCTCCCGCGCTCAGTGAAAGTCAAACAGACGAGAAAACGACCGCGTACCCGAGATGGGGCTTTTTCGATTAAAAATCTCCTCAGAGTCATGAAGAGCATTATCCTAATTTCCTACCATTTTTCATAGTTTTCCTTGATTAAAAACAAATTATATATTCAAATCAGGTCTCTTAAATTATAGTTTTTCCCATTAAAAAATCACGAAGAAGAAATTTTATAAAATGAGTTTTTTAAAAATCGCTTAAAAGTTGTCTTTTTTATGTGGGTCAGGCCCCCGCCGAAGATTTTTTTTTTCGCCTGACATAGTGACCTTCTCGGACTTTACGATTTCGCTGTATCATGTCACATTCATCGAAGATCCAGAAAGTTTTTTTTTTAAGTCACTCAGAATTAGCGGAACTTTTGGCGAAGTTTGTAATAGGAGAGGGTGAGAGGTTTCTTTTCGATTAGCCTCGCACGGAATATTTTCTTCACCCAGTTGTCTCCCAAAACCTAGAAATGTGACAACTCGGACGTAAAGATATGCTACCTTTTTACAACCTCCGTTATTCTGGCTGAGCTTTTCATTCATTTTTTTTTCTCCCTTTCAAACATGAAATGGCGATTTTATCGATGAATCGAAAGAAAATGCCTTTTGTCAATCCCATTCAGGTTTTTCAACTCAACATTGTGGCACCCTCATGACGTAACGAGGTTGAAATTAACCAAAAATTTTAATTAATATCCTTTAGCGTTGGCCATGCAGATCTCCTTAATAAAGGACTAATTAAAAAAAATTGCCACTTTGAAATCCTAAACGACTTTGAAGATGGCACAAAAAACAGGTTTTTCAAACAGAAATTCTATGTTATTAGAGATTAATTAATATTTATAGAGTTCAATAGAGCAATTAGATAAAAATTGATGCGTTTTATGATTGATCGCTTAGGGAGTGGTGCAGAAATGCAGAAAATTCTATGGTTCTACGCTGAAAGACAGTTTTTTTTACTTTTCTTTGGCTGCTATTTCTCTGAACTTTTTGCCAAAAGTTAAAAGAAAGAAAGGGACCAAAAATCGAGAAAAATAATTTAGCTTTAGTAAAATAAGTTTTTTTCGCAAAAAAACTGAGGAATACGTAAAAAGTCTTTTTAAAAAGTGGATTGTAGAACAAACAACTGAAGAAAAAGGAAATTTGGCAACAGTGGACCTCCACGGAGGTCAACGATTTCATAACCACCACAACTCAAGGTCATCTCAAGGTCAAGCTGTATTTTACCCTCTTTCCCCTTATCTTAAGTTTTTCTCCGCAAAAAAACTGAGGAATACGTAAAAAGTCTTTTTAAAAAGTGGATTGTCGAACAAAAAACTGAAGAAAAAGGAAATCTGGCAACAGCGGACCTCCACGGAGGTCAGCGATCTCATAACCACCACAGCTCAAGGTCATCTCAAGGTAGTCAAGGTCAAGCTGTATTTTACCCTGTTTTCCCTTATCCGAAGTTTTTCTTCTGCAAAAATACTGAGGAATACGTAAAAAGTCTTTTTAAGAAGTGGATTGTAGAACGAAAAACTGAAGAAAAAGGAAATCTGGCAACAGTGGACCTCCACGGAGGTCAGCGATATCATAACCACCACAGCTCAAGGTCATCTCAAGGTCAAGTTGTATTTTACCCTGTTTTCCCTTATCCGAAGTTTTTCTTCTGCAAAAATACTGAGGAATACGTAAAAAGTCTTTTTAAAAGTGGATTGTCGAACGAAAAACTGAAGAAAAAGGAAATCTGGCAACAGCGGACCTCCACGGAGGTTCAGCGATTTCATAACCACCACAGCTCAAGGTCAAGCTGTATTTTACCCTCTTTCCCCTTTTCCTAAGTTTTTCTTACGCAAAAATACTGAGGAATACGTAAAAAGTGATTGTAGAACGAAAAACTTAAGAAAAAGGAAATCTGGCAACAGTGGACCTCCACGGAGGTCAGTGATGTCATAACCACCACAACTCAAGGTCATCTCAAGGTCAAGCTGTGTTTTACCCTCTTTTTCCTTTTCCTAAGTTTTTCTTACGCAAAAATACTGAGGAATACGTAAAAAGTTTTTTTAAAAGTGGATTGTAGAACGAAAAACTGAAGAAAGAGGAAATTTGGCAACAGTGGACCTCCACGGAGGTCAGCGATCTCATAACCACCACAACTCAAGGTCAAGCTGTATTTTACCCTCTTTCCCCTTATCCTATAAGGGCCGCATCAAAATGACCCATTTTCAAGGGATGAGGCAACCCCTAACACATTTTTTCGACAAAATATACACTGCGTATGGAGGTTTTCTCCATAAAAACTCACGCCATTAAAAATGAATGGAGCGTAAAATTGTTCATTTTTCAAAACGGAATTGTGAGTCATGTAAACACGCCGTCCGCTTTTCATAAACAAAAATTGAAGTAAAGTGGAAGTCGTGAAAATTTAACGATCTGTATTTGTCGTTTTATTGCTTCATGGACTCTGTTCTTTACTTCCCGCCACTACGGACGCCGCTTGCATATTTTTTTCTCGGAGTTTAAAAGCAAACACATGTAAATCAGGGGAATGACAAACAAAATTTTTTTTTCTTCTTTCTTAAAAAGTCAATATTTCAAAACAATTTGTCGTAAAAAATTTAAATTTTAAATGAAAAAGTTCTACATAAAATTTAAGAATTTTTATATTGATTGAAGGTGTCAAATAAGCATAAAAACTGTTTTTCTTGCTCGAACAGCAATCCTGTGTTCAAATCCCGGGTCGTCATAATTTTTTTTTAAATAAAATAAAAATATCCTTAAATCCACAAAAATGGAGGGTGTCACAATAATATCTCTTTGAGGAAGTTAAAATCTATCTAAAATTGCCCTAAAATCCGTCATACTAGGGTTAAAAAAAAGGGCAACGACAGATTTCTGTGTAAACAAAAAATTGAAGAATTTAAAATACAAATATGTAAATAGGTACAGTTTAAATAAAGCATGCGCCGTAGTAAATAAAGGTTTGTTAAGCCCGCATGGCATTTCAGTATTGTGGGTTTAGCATCCTGTATAAGTTAAAAACCTGCCACGTTGTGTATAAGTGTTTGGTAAGCCCGCAAGGCAGTTCAGTATTGCGGGTTTATCATCCTGTATTTTTGGTAAAACTTTCGACGGATAGATGGCAGTTCATGGCTTCTCAACAAAGCTTCCCTTTCCTTCGATATCTAATTTTTTATTTATTTTTATTATTTTTTATATAATTTTATATCTAATTCTAATTTTTTTTAAATAATGGTTTTTTCAATTTTTTTTAAATGTTGATTTTTTTTTGTTTTAGCTGAGAGTTTATCCGAAATTACAACCAACGAGTGCGAATTAATATTGGAAAAACGGAATATCAAAGGTAATTGCCAACATGTACACTTACAAAAAAAATCATAAAAATGTCATCATTCAACTGTCAACCTTTAATTGATACCAAAATCATTAAAATTAAGCCAGTAGCGTAAGAGCTATCCCGGATTAAGTGAAGGCGTGATTCCAAACTTATGCTCGCGATTGTAAAATCCGTCCAAGAGTTATGATTTTTTTTTATCCTCAGTGTGTTTTTGGAAGGGAATATTTTTTTATTCATCATTTCATTCATTAAATATTTTTTTATTCATCATAAAAATATGTCATTATTTTAAAGGTTCAACTGTCAACTTTGAATCGATACCAAAATCATTAAAATTAAGCCAGTAGTTTAGGACCTATCCCGGATTAAGTGAAGTGATTCCAAACTTTTGCTCTCGAGTGTAGTATCCGTCCTAGAGTTATGATTTTTTTTTTATCCTCAATGTCTAGTTTTTGGATGGGAATATTTTTTTATTCATCATTTCATTCATTAAAATATTCTTTTATTCATCGTAAAACTGTCATTATTTTAAAGGTTCAACTGTCAACTTTAAATTGATACAAAAATCAATAACATTAAGCCAGTAGTTCAGGAGCTATCCCGGATTAAGTGAAGGCGTTATTCCTAACTTTTGCTCTCAAGTGTAGTATTCGTCCTGGAGTTATGATTTTTTTTTATCCTCAATGTCTAGTTTTTGGAAGGGAATATGACCCTATTTTTATGGAAAAATTTTTTTTTTGCAGTATCCCGACTTCCCTGGGCATTTGTTAACTTCCTGAGACCTTTAAAATTTGCATTTTTATTTAAAATCTTACAAAAGGTTTGTTTTAAATAGTTGTTGTGGTACCCCTGAAGGATTCTTTCCTGGAAATGTTCATTTTTACCATTGGTTAGGACCAACTTGAAGTTCTTCCAGACGAAATAAATCTTTTGATGGCATAAAATTATATGGTGGGGTATTTTTTTGTATTTAAGGCATTCAGAATTATAATTTATTGAACTTAATTTTCTTTATTATAGTTTTTAGGATTGCGGTTTTCCTGGCGATCCGTCATTGTGTAAAAAACCTGCGGTTTTCCATACTTGAGATTCTTCATTTAATAACAACCTTTTTTTTTAAAAAAAAAAAAAAAAAGTGGGGAAGGAATCAGGGGAGATAACAAGAAAAACGAGAGGGGAAAAACCTTTGTCGACTAAAATAAACTCTGTTTACTCACGCTTCGAAATCGTGGAAATGGGAAGGGAAAATTTAAGGGGCTGACACACGAGAATCCGAACGGGACAAAGGACAATTTTAAATGCAAATTTAAAAACGTCACTCAAGTTGAAATGTTGAAAATTTTCTCGTGGGGCTCATTGTCTTGTTCTGAGAGACGTTTACGAGGTGCAACATTCCTTCCTCACTTGTTTAAACAGCCATTAAAAAAAGCGAGCAATTTCGATTTCATATTACAGTTCAGTTATCTAATGGCTTTTTAACTTTTTCCCCCAGAATTTTATTTATTTTTTGAGAAATTTTGATCTAAACGGTGATTTTCAAGTTTTGCGGTATTTTGGACACCTGATGTAGGTCGTCCGTAAAATCGGAGAGGGAAAAAAAAGAGAAGGAAATAAAGGAAAAGTAATCGAGGCCTATGCGGTCTGCCACATTCATTTCTTTTCACAATTCAGGCCTTTCGACGCCTTTTAACCCCATTCATTTGGAAACTTTCGGCTAAAAAACGCGAATCCCGGAAAGTCGAATCCAAAATACTTTTTTACAATTTGCTCAGAGTTTTTTAAACGTTTTGGCGGAAAATTGGCAAATTGGCTGAAAAACAATGGAAACTTATTGACCAAAGGAGCCAGAAAAACAATAGAAGCTTCTTTGCCAAAAGTGCCAGAAAAACGATGGAAGATTCTTGGCCAAAAGAGCCAGAAAAACAATGAAAGATTCTTGGCCAATAGAGCCAGAAAAACGATGGAAGCTTCTTTGCCAAAAGAGCCAGAAAAACAAGGGAAGCTTCTTTGCCAAAAGTGCCAGAAAAACGATGGAAGGTTCTCGGCCAAAAGAGCCAGAAAAACAATGGAAGCTTCTTGGCCAAAAGAGCCAGAAAAACGATGGAAGCTTCTTCGCCAAAAGAGCCAGAAAAACAATGGAAGCATCTTGGCCAAAAGTGACAAAAGAACGATGGAAGCTTCTTTGCCAAAAGTGACAAAAGAACGATGGAAGCTTCTTGGCCAAAAGAGCCAGAAAAACAAAGGAAGATTTTTGGTCAAAAGAGCGAGAAAAACGATGGAAGCTTCTTGGCCAAAAGCCAGAAAAACAATGGAAGATTTTTGGCCAAAAGAGCCAGAAAAACAATGGAAGATTTTTGGCCAAAAGAGCCAGAAAACGATGGAAGCTTCTTGGCCAAAAGAGCCAGAAAAACGATGGAAGCTTCTTTGCCAAAAGAGCCAGAAAAACAATGGAAGATTTTTGGCCAAAAGAGCCAGAAAAACAATGGAAGATTTTTGGCCAAAAGAGCCAGAAAAACGATGGAAGCTTCTTGGCCAAAAGAGCCAGAAAAACAATGGAAGATTTTTGGTCAAAAGAGCCAGAAAAACGATGGAAGCTTCTTGGCCAAAAGAGCCAGAAAAACAATGGAAGCTTCTTCGCCAACAAAGAACTTATTTTTCAGGAATCTATATCTCAGCACCCTGTATTCCCATTGATTTCAAATTTTATACAGAGGTTCTCTGAAAATTTTAAATCGATTATACAGGATGGCGAGATATTTTTTTAAAATAATCAATTCCTCAAATTGACTTTTAGGTTATTCCCTTTGTTGACGTTCACCCTGTCTCTCTATAACCTAAAAATTACTCTTTGTTGATTTTAGCGTTTTGTTTTCCAATCTGGCGAACTCCCTCTCGTGGAGGTGAACACTCGATTAACCTCGAAGCTCGTTAAACTGGATATTCGATTGCCTCTGATGTAAAATCATACGGAGGGAGACCATATTTTCAGGCGAGATTATCAAAGTGTCTTCTCTCACCCCATAAACGTTTTTATTATCAAACGAATACGATTTTAACAGCCAAAACAAGTTCGGTTTTTTTTTTCTATCGTATATTCCCCTTTAAAACTAGACAGGACTTCCGATATCTTTTTCTCGATCAAAAAGACCATCAACATAGCTACAACTAAAGATTTCATTATTTCCTAGTGTTTTTAACTCTTTTTTTGTCGGATCATATCGTTTTAGAAAGTTTTCTGGGCTATTTCATGGTAGTCATTAAAATAACTAACATCACCGAACGGTTTACAACATGATGCCCCTTTAGGAACCGCTCTTTTTAAAATGGTCCTTCTCTAAGCTGCTGATAAGCAATCATTTGTCTAATTTCAAGGGATCATCCTCTATTTTTGGAGGACTCTGGGTTTCTTTTTGCCGAAACGTCTTTTTATTTCTTGGCCAAAAGTGCTAGAAAAATGATGGAAGCTTCTTGGCCAAAAGAGCCAGAAAAACAATGGAAACTTCTTGGCCAAAATAGCCAGAAAAACGATGGAAGCTTCCTGGCCAAGAGAGCCAGAAAAACAATGGAAGCTTCTTGGCCAAAGGAGCCAGAAAAACGAAGGAAGCTTCTTGGCCAAAAGAGCCAGAAAAACGATGGAAGCTTCTTGGCCAAAAGAGCCAGAAAAACGAAGGAAGCTTCTTGGCCAAAAGAGCCAGAAAAACGATGGAAGCTTCTTGGCCAAAAGAGCCAGAAAAACAATGGAAGCTTCTTGGCCAAAAGAGCCAGAAAAACAATGGAAGCTTCTTGGCTAAAATAGCCAGAAAAACGATGGAAGCTTCTTGGCCAAGAGAGCCAGAAAAACAATGGAAGCTTCTTGGCCAAAAGAGCCAGAAAAACAATGGAAGCTTCTTGGCCAAAAGAGCCAGAAAAACAATGGAAGTTTCTTGGCTAAAAGAGCCAGAAAACGCCCGAAAATCGATGAATACCTAGCTTCTTGTCCAAAAGAGCAAAGAAAACGCCCAAAAATCGATCAAATGAAAGCTTCTTGGCCAAAAGAGCCAAGAAAACGCCCGAAAATCGATGAATTGGAAGCAGAAAAACAATGGAACTTTCTTGGCCAAAAGAGTCAGGAAAAACGATGGAAGCTTCTTGGCTAAAAGAGCCAGAAAAACAATGGAAGCTTCTTTGCCAAAAGTGCCAGAGAAACGATGGAAGCTTCTTCGCCAAAAGAGCCAGAAAAAAAATGGAAGCTTCTTGGGCAAAAGAGCCAGAAAAACGCGGAAGCTTGCTTTTTGGCCAAAAGAGCTAGAAAAACAAAGGAATCTTCTTGGCCAAAAGAGCTAGAAAAACAAAGGAATCTTCTTGGCCAAAAGAGCCAGAAAAACAATGGAATCTTCTTGGCGAAAGGAGCCAAGAAAACAATGGAAGTGTTTTGGCCAAAAGAGCCAAGAAAACGCCCAAAAATAGATAAAAAAGAATTTTTTTTTGTTTGCTTTTCTTTTTAACAAAATTTGTGTCCGCGCGAAATAATTGATGTTTTGGTGAGTGGAATGACCGCCCTTGCCCGCGACCTTGCCTCCCGCCAATCCACTGACCACTTTCTCACACGAAAAAAAAGGACTTTTTATTTGAATTTTTTAGTGAAATGAAATTTACATAATTTTTTGTTTTCAGATGAGGTTGTTGGTCGCGATCGTTTTGATAGCTGGAGCCCGTTCGGAGAGTACAGAATCGAAAGATAAACGGCAGGGTAAATCTTTGACGTATTTCCCAGATTCTTATCTGAGCGGATCGCCTGTCCTTATGAATGGAATAAGCGACGAATACGATTATGCGGATCAGAGTTATACTGAGGGAAATGACATCTCGAGCCGGGCACGTCCTGGACGTCCGAAGCCTGACTCACCCGTTTATTACATCCGCCTACCTCCGAGTCCATACATGCTAGTACCCGGCGTAGGATATGTAAGCCGACCGCCGACCCTCCGGCCGCCCCCTGTCGTACAACCGAGGCCTTCTCAATTTATAAATCTTCCCATCGAATTCATCTCCAACGGTAAACCCACTGGGGTTTATTCGTATCCTCAAGATTCGCCGGTTGTCAACTTGAACAAAGGTCCTTACGTCTACAACGGCCGCCCATCCGACATCTTCCTTCTCAGAAATACCTACAACTCTCTTTACGAAGACGCCCTTCAAAATTTCTACCCTTAAAAATCAAAAATCAAAATTTAGTTTTAATCTTTGGTACAGTTTTTAAAAAATAAGAATCACGCTACAACTGGGCCACACGGTCTCCGTTAGTCCTTATATCCCATTTTGACTCAAGAGCGGTCTATATAGGGAAATCTTTTCCTTGAACCGTCCTATCAAGTTAGTTTCTTTTAATCCCAAAAGGTAGCACTCACATTTCTCTGCCTTAAAATGAGTCTACATTAAAAAACTGTTCCATCGAAACCTTTGCATTTTATTATCTTTTTTCTCACCCTGTGACGTCATCGAGGTATAAAATCAATCAGGCTGTGGCCTTGTGATTTCATAAGGTATACATATTTTGTATATCTAGTCTAATTAATTTATTTTGTATAAAATGCCGTTTGTATATTTATTTATTTTAATGTAAATATGTCTAATAATTAAAATAAATGCTCATTATGCTCAGTTAGAATTGACAGTTATAATTGGCGAGTTATCCTCTATTTATTATGGAAAGAAGTACGATTATGCAAATAATGTAGGAATCGGTAAGTAGATCCATTTTGATGTTAGAATTTTAAAATTCTTTTTAAATAAGGAAGTAATAGTAGTCTGGAGCTAGCCCCGACGGGAACTTCCCTAAAGAGAAGGAACATATAGGAGAGGGTAGTATTAAGGAGGGGAAGTATAAGGGAGGGGGAAGTAAAGTACTGGTTTGAAGAGCTTCCAACGAAAACTTCCTTATAGAGAAGTATCTATGTAGGAGGGGGAAGTATAACGGAGGGGACGTAAAACGTAGGGGAAGTATATGGGAGGGAAGTTTAACGGAGTGGGAAGTATATGGGAGGGGAAGTATAACGGAGGGGGAAGTAAAATACTGGTTTGAAGAGCTTCCAACGAAAACTTCCTTATTGAGAAGTATCTATATAGAAGGGGGAAGTATTTGGGAGGGGAAGTTTAACGGAGTGGGAAGTATATGGGAGGGGAAGTATAACGGAGTGGGAAGTATATGGGAGGGGAAGTATAACGGAGGGGGAAGTATATGGGAGGGAAGTTTCACGGAGGGGGAAGTTTCACGGAGGGGAAGTTTAACGGAGGAGGAAGTATAAGTGAGGGGAAGTTTAACGGAGGAGGAAGTATAAGTGAGGGGAAGTATAACGGAGGGGAAGTATAAGGGAACGATAGTATTTTAGTAATTTTCTAAGTTTTTTTTTTTCGAAAATTTCCCTAGTTTTTTTTGTCAAAAAATTTAATTTTTTAAGTATCTAGGTAGAAATTATGGGCTCTTTGCCTAGGGATGTGCCTCTCGTAACGGGTGGAAGTATGAAATTTCTCCCTACTAAAAAAAGTTAAAACAAAAAAAAAAGTTTTTTTTACACCGATAATTCGTAAAAATTATAAGGAGTATTTCGTCGCGTTAGTTCTAACACCGGACAAGTCATTTTTTATCAATTTTGTAGGCATTGTTTCTGAGGTAAATTTTGTGGTGGATCAGACCAATTGATTATTTATCCGTATTTTGGCTCTTCTGAAAACCTTGGAAAAATGACTTGTCCGGTGTTAGAATTAACACGACGATTTGATGAAAATTTGGTGAAAATCGGACCAACGGTTCGGCCGCAGCGCAGTTTGTAAAATTTCAAACAGACATATCTCCGCCATTTTTTCGAAATTCGAAAATCGCCCTCGTTACTTTTTTTTTCATTGAGAAACGAAGATTATTGAAAACTCTGTACAAATCGGGTGAAAATTGTGGGCGTAAAGTGTTCCGGAAAAAATGGCACGGCCGGCCGGCACCACAGACAAAGTTGAGATCAATATTCGATTTGACCCCGGGGTCTGAAAGACCCATCCCCAACAACCCGACTTGGGAGTATCACAAAAATGTTTTTTTGACATTGGGTCAAAATGACCTAAAAGTTTTGCTTCTGTGACTCATTTTAAAATAAAGGTAAAAAAATTGTTAGAATAATTTAATCAAAGGGGACAACCGGAAGGGTTGACTTCCCCTTTTCCTTCATTCTTCAGGGGTGACTAACTCCTCCGAAATTCACATCATTCTTTGAATTCTGATGCAGTTGGATTTTCCCGCGGTAAACGCCAATTTCAAGGATAAAATTCCTTTGAAATCAATAGGCGAAAATAACTATTATTTCCGAACTATAACTCCGGTTATAATAATCTTCAAGGGGTAAAAATAGTTGGGGGAAAAAAAAAATTCCCTTTGTTTCTGAACGTCTGGATGTTAAAGATGCCTCATTATCTCCGTTCTTCTTTCGGTCGTTAGTCCTATAAAAGGGAACGTTTTCCAGACGGCATAAGTCAAGGATTTTTAGTGGACAGTCAGTCAATTACGTGCGCGGAAAAACGTTCGGCGTTTTGTGAACACGGGTCGCCCTTTTATACGAACTATTCCAACCCACTAACAACCTATGTTAAACTAGCATAAACTCTTTTTCTCTGTTTCACTCTAATTGAGTTGGAAACGCCTTTTTTTACAGAGAAGACAGTGAAAATTAATAACATGTTTGTAATCTCGAGGCCAAAAAAAAAATTTACTTTCTTTCCAAGAACTCATTTTTCCCCGGGCAATTAACATAAGAAAAGTGTTGTAAAAAACTTTTTGGTGGAATAAAAAGAGAAAAATCAATAAGGATTTATGCTTTTAGCGAATAAGGCGGGATAATCCGCTTTTGAAAAGACTTTTATCAAGTAATCCTATTTGTATTTGTGGGAGAAGAAAAGGGGAAATAGCCATCTTGTGATTCATCCAAACTGCGGCGAAAGAGCGACCCCGAGCTTAACTTGCGAGGAAAAAAAGAAATGGTTTGAAGAGCTTCCAACGAAAACTTCCTTAAAGAAAAGTAACATATGGGAGGGGGAAGTATAACGGAGGAGACGTACAGCGGAGTGGGAAGTATATGGGAGGGGGAGTATAACAGAGGGGGAAGTATAAGTCAGGAGAAGTATAAAAGGGGGGTAGTATTAGGGAACGAAATTATAACGAACGGAGGGAAAGTATAAAGGAGGGAGAAATATAAGGAAGAAAAGGTATAAGGAAGGGGAAGTATAGGAAGGGGGAAGTATTTTTTCGAAAATTTTTCCAAGTTTTCTTTTTTTTTCGAAAAATTTTCCAAGTTGGTTTTTTCAGTTTGAGGACGAAATTTCTCCCTACTAAAAAAAAATAATAATTAAAAATTAGAAATTTTTTTTACACCAAAAATTCTTAAAAAATATAAGGAGTAATTGGTGAATATTTGGTGAAATTCGGAACAACGGTTTGGCCGCAGCGAATTGGCGGAAGTATGACGGAGAAGACTTGCCACGGAGGGGGAAGTATAACAGAGAGGGAAGTATAAAGGAGGGTGAAGTACAAAGGAGGGGAAGTATAATGGAGGGGGAAGTATTTTTTCGAAAATTTTTCCAAGGTTTCTTTTTTAGGTAGATTTCTTTTCTTCAAAAATCTACCTATTGTAATGTACCAAGTAGTCGCAGATTCAAAAAATTTTCTATACGTTTTTCGTTTCATACCTCCTGGACCCCAAAACCATCCTCAGTTGAAAAGTTTATATATACAGGGTGTCCGGAAACACATGGCAAGCGTCTAGGAGAGCGTTAAAAAGTGGTTTTACGAAAAAAAGTTAAATGTAAACCCCCCTTAATTTAAATCAAAGAATTTGATGGTGTAGTTTAAAATCCGCCTGGATATACAGGGTGTCCCAGACACAACCTAACTTCGTTATTTCAAATGAGAACCCCTATTTTTTATTTCAGATTCGTAATCTACGCAAAATTTCAAGTAGATTTGAGTATTCATATGACGATTTTGGACAACTTTTAAAAAATGTCAAAATTTAGCGTTTTTTGCGCTAAAATCCGTTAAAATTGACCTAGGAGACTCGTTTTTTTTTTAATTCCACTTATTTTTCCCGAAGAATCCAACTGTCTCAAATTTGAGCATCTTCGCATTCTGCATCACAAAATTTCGTCGCTAATGGCCTTTTTTCAAGTTAGAACCCAAATTTTTAGTTCAGAAATGAAAATTAGCACTTGTTGAAAGGAATTTTTCTTTCGGACCACAAATTTTGAAAGAGCTACAGCGTCTTTAGTGTTTATGCATCAAAAATGAAAATTCCGTCAACAAATCGCTAATTTCCATTTTTGAAGTATGGAATTTGGAGTTTAACTTGAAAAAAGGCCATTAGCGACGAAATCTCGTGATGCAGAATGCGAAGATGCTCAAATTTGAGACAGTTGAATTCTTCGGGAAAAAATAAGTGGAATTAAAAAAAAACGAGTCTCCTAGGTCAATTTTAACGGATTTTAGCGCAAAAAACGCTAAATTTTGACATTTTTTAAAAGTTGTCCAAAATTGTCATATGAGTACTCAAATCTACTTGAAATTTTGCGTAGATTACGAATCTGAAATAAAAAATAGGGGGTCTCATTTGAAATAACGAAGTTAGGTTGTGTCTGGGACACCCTGTATATCCAGGCGGATTTTAAACTACACCATCAAATTCTTTGATTTAAATTAAGGGGGGTTTACTTTTAACTTTTTTTTCGTAAAACCACTTTTTAACGCTCTCCCAGACGCTTGCCATGTGTTTCCGGACACCCTGTATATATATATATATAGCACGATAACTGGAGCAATTTTAATGTGAGGGTGACGATATCCGGTATTTAGAGCTTTTATCTCAATAGCTCGGACGAGTTCGTTAATGGCTGAAATCGGACCAGCGATTCACCTACTTTACTTAGGCTTAAAAGACAAATTGGCATTTTCTATTGAAATCCTAGTCCTTTTGCAAAAAAAACTTTAAGACCTCTGCGAGGGCGTGTAAAAAATTAATTAAAGCAGGTTTGGACGAGCCAGGCGCAAAATATTGAACTAGCTAAACTTTTAAAAAAATTTGAATTTATACCGGGAAATTATTAAATATTTTATTAATAAAATTATCAGATGTTTTTCTAGGGGCTCAGTGGCGCAATTTTTCTTATATCATCATTTTTATAACATAATTATATTTTTGTGTTTATACATTTTAATTTTAATCATGAAAAGAAATCTACCTTTTAGTCCCTGCTACCGCAGGGTCATTATTTTTTTTAATTTTCCAAGTTTTCCAAGAAATTTTATTAGTTTTTTTTTTAATTTTGCGAGTTTTTTTTTTGTTTTGCGAGTTTTTTTTGTTTTAATTTTCCGGGTTTTCTTTTTTATAGCGCTTTTTTTTCTTAAATTTTTAAGTTCTTATTTTCGAAAATTTTCTGAGTGTCAAGGTAGAAATAAGGAGCTCTTTGCCCTAGGGATGTGCCTCTCGTAACGGGTGGAAGTATGAAATTTCTTCCTACTAAAATTAAGTGTCAAGGTAGAAATAATGGGCTCATTGGCCAAGGGATATGCCTCTCGTAATGGGTAGAAGTATGAAATTTCTCCCTACTAAAAAAAATAATGATTAAAAAGTGGCAATTTTTTACACCAAAAATTCTTAAAAAATATAAGGAGTATGGTGAAAATCGGACCAACGCGTCGGTTTCTTCTTCACCGGCTAAAGAAATTTGTGTGAAAATTTGGTGAAAATCGGAACAAAACTGTGGCCGTAAAGTGTTCCTTAAGGACGGCCGGCCGTGCCCACAGTGGTGGTGCCCACAGACAAAGTTGAGATCGGTAAAGATCAACATTCGATTTGACCCTCCGTGTACATCCATATTCGAATTGACCCTACGGGGTCTGAAAGACCCCTCCCCAAAAACCCGACGTGGAGGCTATCACAATAACTCCTTTAAGGAAGTTAAAATTACCTGGAAATTTGATGACATAAGGTTGGCAGCATTGCAGTAAGCCTGCTAGAAAACAAGCTTTATCTTCATCTAAGAGAACTTGTATCCCGTGAGGTTGGCAACGATCTTGCACCTTGGATAAAACTTCAAGCATCTTTGAACTAAGTTTTTAATTTTCTTTACAATGTAAATACTACTCAGAATGAGACAACTTAATTGAAAAAAGTTTTTTTTATCGGATGATTCAAATTTTTCAATTCTAATTAATTTGCGCGAGGAAAGAGGGCGCATTAAGGGTTAATTAAGACGAGATAATGACATAATGAGAAGGCCTGTAAAATGTAAATCCCTCGATAAACAGACCAAAACGTGATCTGGGATAAAATAATCCTGGAATTTTAATATTCCCCCTTTACGGGAGGACTTCATTAGGCCCTTTTTGTCTCCTTTATTCACCGCTATCGGGGATTTATCCGACGTCCCATGACAATAAAATGGTAAAAATGAAGTCGTAAAATCGAATTTAGGAGAAAAACGGTTGTTGGGTTTTTTAACGGCATTATTATAGTCGTTAATTATGTTTTATAGCTCGTATGACCATATTCGTCCTCCAAAGTAGAGAAACAGAAGGGACATAAAAATCATCTTTTTTTTAAAAGAATTTAACAATTCAATTTTTCGGAGGGTCTAAAACGAAATTTTTCGTTTAACTTCTTGAGAAAGTATTCAAAGAATTTAATTACAATAAAATAATGATTGGGTATTTAAAACGCCTTAAAACGTTTCTCAAGAAATTAAAATGGCAACATTCCATGAAAATTTCCTAAGCCAATAAAAGTGGCCAAAAAATATGTAAAAAAGTTCTCAAAATTATTTAATTACGAAGATAAAAGTTTAGATCATTTGCGGCATCTCTCCTCTGAAAATGGTACGATTTTAACTTCCATAAAGAAGTTACTGTGATACCCTAGATGCCTGGTTTTTGGGGGGAAAGTCTTCCAGACCCCGGGGGATCAAATCGAATATTGATCTTTACCGATCTCAACTTTGTCTGTGGTGCCGGCCGTCCGTAGCATTTTTTTCAGGAAGACGTTACGGCCACAGTTTTCATCCGGTTTTCTCCTTTTCACACAAAGTTCTTTAGACGGTGAAGAAGAATGTAACGAGGGCGATTTTTGAATTTCGAAAAAATGGCGGAGATATGTCTGTTTGAAATTTTAAAAAATTCGCTGGGGCCGAACCGTTGGTCCAATTTTCACCAAATTTTCACCAATTACTCCTTATATTTTTTAAGAATTTTTGGTGTAAAAAAATTGCCACTTTTTAATTATTATTATTTTTTTTAGTAGGGAGAAATTTCATACTTCTACCCATTACGAGAGGCACATCCGTAGGCCAAAAACCCATTATTTCTACCTTGACACTTCAAAATTTCAAAAAAGCGCAAATTAAGAAAAGAAAACCCGGAAAATTTTTCGAAAAAAAAAAAACTCCGACCATTTGTCGAAAATAAACTTCGCTAAATGTTTGAAACAAAAAAAACTCGGAAAATAAAAACAAAAATAATAAGAAATTCGGAAAATTTTTCAAAAAACAAACTTGGAAAATTAAAAAAAAAAAAAAAAAAAAAAAACTTGGAAAATTTTTGGAAAATAAAGCAAAAAACTTCTCCCTTCCTTATACTTCCCCTTCCTTATACTTCCCCCTCCTTTATACTTTCCCTCCCTCCGTTATACTTTCGTTCCCTTATACTTCCCCCTCCGTTATACTTTCCTTTGTTACTCCTCCAATATTGTTACTTCTCTTTAAGGAAGTTTTCGTTGGAAGGTCTTCAAACAAGTTTTTTTTGGTTTTTTAGTAGGGAGAAATTTGATACTATCACCGTTTGCGAGAGATGCATCCCTTGGGCAGAAAGCCCATTATATCTACCTTGATACATAGAAAATGTTTTTTTTTTTTTTTTTTATATAATTAAAAAGAAGTAGATATGACCAATGAGCAAGAGGCTTACTCTTACTATTGGTCAATCTACTCTTTTTTTGTTTAATTGTATTAAGCCAGGGCTTTTTACAAAGGGGGAGGGGATCAGACCCAGGCGGGGGCTTTCGCCATAATGCCATGGCGCCCTTTTGGGCCAACTACCTGAGTAGTGGCCTAACTAAATTATCCACAGATTTTGTAGAGGGATATTTTTAATTGGAATTTTACTTCCAACCAAAAATCCCTATACCCAACCTGGGATCGAACCCCGGTCTTCCGTGGTGAGAGTCAGAGACTGAACCCACCAGCCACGGAGCCGGTTAGAAAATGTGTTGAATATTCGAAAAAGAAAACAAAACTTACTTTCCCTCCTTTAGTGTATACTTCCGTCTCCGTTATACTCCCCCTCCCTTATACTCTGTTATACTTCCCCTGCGATATGCTTCCCCCTCCTATACGAGAGTCTTTACTTCAATTACTTATCGCTAAACCATTTACTAAAATATTTCCCCATTTTTGGCATTCAAGAACGGTTTTCAAAGGGAAGTATTTATTTTGTACCTATATCTATTCCCAAAGATATTTTTTTGAAATTTTTAGGGGAATCTTCACTTTTTACGACACTGGTCAAATTACGAAATTTTTATTTCAAAAAACAGTTTTTATTTGCTTTTAAATATTTTATTTTATTTTAAATGCTTTTAAATTCCCTTTTAAATATTTCTGGTGGGAAGACGTGCAAAATATTTGGCCCAGTATTTTTTTTTTTCTCCAAAAAAACATTTTTTTTTTTTCAAGAATTTATGTGAACTGCAAGAGAATTAAAATGCTGGTTTTGTATAAAACGCGAGCACGTGGAAGCGTTTTTATTTATGCATTACACCTTGTAGACTATATAGCCGTTCTCCGCTTACAAACAAGTTTATCTCCGCTCTGGCGGCTCATAATGGAAGAAATTACGGTCGAATCTTTTCCCATTTAAATCCCTTATGGTACAGGTTCATAAATAAAACGAGAAGAGATAAAAAGGAAAAAAATTAATTGAGAAAAAAAAGCTTAAAGATGAAAATCAAGGAAGCGGATCTTGGACCCCTTCTAAGGCTTTCCCAGTTGACAAAACGGGCATCTGTCACTGGAATGTAACAGTATTACTTTTGTGTATGTACGAGTATAAAGTGCAGAATAACGGCATCTAACGTGACATGATACGTTCCATTCCGGCGAGCAAGTTTAACAAAAACAGTAGCTCCTTTTTGTTCCCTCCCAATTGGGAAAAACAAGCGCGGAGGACGGTTTTTCTCGGTATCTCAATAGTTACCTCCTGGCCAGAAATTATATAGGAGCGCTCGAGAAATTCGTTCATTTTCTTGTATTTTTTGTGAACCGCTAACCGGAGCTTATAATTATAAATTAAGTTAATATGTCGTGAAATAGTTACTCGTATTAATACATAATTTATACCTTAGGCATAGAATGCGGTTTGATTTAATATAAACCGTAATTTTTAATTTGCAGAGTTTGAAAACATCCTGTTGATAGTTTTGGCCAAAATACTTCCTTAATAAGTTGAAAAATTTGGGAGGTCGAAGGAGAAAAAAAGACTGAAAAGGGGGGGTTTCTTGGTAGAGTGCCCAAAAATCCGGTGAAAAAAGGATTTTCCTGGTCGAAAAATAAATTTTTAAAAGTCTGAAAAACCAGAGAATCCTTAAATCTTGGTAAAAAAAACTAAAGGAACATTTCAAAAATGCTCTAAATTAGAGATTCGTTGAAAATGCGCTCAAATCCCGAGATAGACAATTTGTTGGGCTTTTTCTAAAATTTTTGTTGCCGAAGAATGATTTTTAACTTCCTTAAAGAAGTTATTGTGATACCCTCCACGTCGGGTTTTTGGGGAGTCAACTTGGTCAGTCCGTCGGGCCGTCCGGCCGTTGCATTTTTTTCCGGAAAACTTTACGGCCACAGTTTTCATCCGATTTTCAAAAAAAATTTCTTTAGCCGGTAAAGAAGAAAACGAGGGCGATTTTTGTATTTCGAAAAAATGGCGGAGATGTGTGTTTGAAATTTTAAAATATTCGCTGCGGCCGAACCGTTAATCCGATTTTCACCAAATTTTCACCAATTACTCCTTATATTTTTTACGAATTTTTGGTGTAAAAAAATTGCCACTTTTTAATTATTAATTTTTTTTTGTAGGGAGAAATTCATACTTCTAGCCATTACGAGAGGCACATCCCTAGGCCTAAGAGCCCATTACTTCTACCTTGACACTTATAAAAAAATTTTCGAAAAAAAAAGGAAAACCCGGAAAATTTTTCGAAAAAACAAAAAAAACTAGGAAAATTTTTCAAAAAAATAGAATCTTTCCCCTTCCGAATTCTTTTTCTCCTTTATACTTCCCCTCCCTTCGTTTTACTTTCGTTCCCTTATACTTCCACCTCTGTTATACTTCCCCTCCCATATACTTTCCCCTCCGTTTTACGTCCCCTCCGTTATACTTCCCCTCCCATATACTTCCCCCTCCGTTTTACGTCCCCTCCGTTATATATTCCCCTCCCATAAACTTCCCTCTCCGTTGTACGCCCCTCCGTTATACTTCCCCTCCCATATACCTCCCCCTCCGTTTTACGTCCCCTCCGTTATACTTCCCTCTCCGTTGTACGCCCCTCCGTTATACATCCCATCCCATATACCTCCCCCTCCGTTTTACGTCCCCTCCGTTATACTTCCCCCTCCTATATACTTCCCCTTCCCATATACTTCCCCCTCCTATATTGTTACTTCTCTTTAACGAAGTTTTCGTTGAAAGCTCTTCAAACCAGTATTTCATGATGAAATTTGGCACCTGGAGGCAACTATGGGTAAAAAGACCGTAGGAAATAATTTTAAAAATTCATTAAACATAATTTATTTTATAAATAATTATTTTTGAACATCACTCAATGAGTATCTATCAGTTCTTAATTTTATTCTATAAAAAAATCTATACACTTTATTTTTTCGATGAAATGCTTTAGGTACTTTTATTATTTTTAAAAAAATAACTTAAATAAAAACTAAATTTAAAGCTTAAGAAAGTACCGAAATAAATACACTGAAAGAAAATAGGAAAATTAATTCACAAAAAATAATTTTTGAGCACGAAAGAAAAAAAAAACTTAAAAATATAGTACAAAAGTTTACAATCTAAAACATCAACTAACATAAATCTAAAAATAAAATAACAATAAGCTAAACATGTACAAAATTTTGATTGAAAAATTTGGAGATTTTATTTGAGCTTATGTGGATTGGGGTAGTTGTTGATTCTGTGGATGGATCCTGTCCTTTTTTTGCTTTCGATTACGTAGAGGGCGTGGGGTTTACCGTTTCCGGGGAAATATTTTTGAAATGCGTTTTTTGAGGGTTTTTTAGGTTTGTAGTAGCTGACGCGTCGTTGAGGCTCGTCTCCGATCCAGATGGAAGGCTTGAAGACTTGATTGGCCTCCTTGGATTTCGCGCTTGTCTTCCTGGCGACCATTTTCTTCACTTCGGGGAGGTTCCAGTGATATATTTTACCGGGTTTTCCGTTCGATTTGAAGCTTACCGGGATCCTGTTGACGCTGTGAGATTGAGAATCTTTCGTTACTTCCCCGTCGTAGTAGTAAGGATTATGCGGGAGTTTTATTATGTACATATTTGAATCGCCGGAGTGACTTTTTCGGGATTGTGAGGCGAGCCGTTTTCTGTGGTGGTTCGGATTTTTGACTCTGGTCATTCCGATATGTCTTAAGACGTCGCTGGTGCTTTTTCGCTTTTTTCCCGTCTCCACTTTGATGGGGAGCATCCTCGGAGTTTCTTCATCTGTCGTCGATTCCGCTTTTTCGATTTCGTTTTTACGTACGGAGGCAGATAAAGCGACGGAGAGGCTCAAAGCTAGAACTAGCAGAGCGTAATTTATCTCCATTCTGAAAAAAAGAAAATCAAAATTTCAGTCAAGTTAAAAACTAGTGGGTTTTTCTTGAACTAAAAATTAAAAGGGAAGAGGTTAAAAAACGCCTTAACAACCCTATTTTAAGTAGAATAATTGGGCGTTTATCTCGATTTTTTTTCTAATAAACCCAAATTTTACTACGATTTTAAAATCCGATGAAAAGGGCTTTCATGGACAAAAGTGAGTGAGTGTATACATGTCGACATAATGCGGTTCGCCATAATGCATTTGACCATAAAATAGCAGAAATCGCGAGTTCACCATAAAAAATCTGCAACTCAACATAAAGAAAATAGTCGAAAACGTTCACCATAATGCGAACATAATAAATCTCATCATAAAGAAGAGATTTAAAACTTGTCGTTTCGACATAAAATTTGTCGTTTCAACATAACGCAGTTGAACATAAAGGAAATTGTCATTTTAAAGAACTTGTCGTTTCGCCATAATACTGTTTCTGTCGTTTGGGCATAATACATCTCACCATAAAGAAGAGATTTAACACTTGTCGTTTCGACTTAAAATTTGTCGTTTCATCATAACGCAGTTGAACATCAAGGAAATTTTCATTTTAAAGAACTTGTCGTTTGGGCATAATACATCTCACTATAAAAAGAGATTTAACAAACTTGTCGTTTCGACATAAAATTTGTCGTTTCAACATAACGCAGTTGAACATCAAGGAAATTTTCATTTTAAAGAACTTGTCGTTTCGCCATAAACTGTTTCTGTCGTTTGGGCATAATACATCTCACCATAAAGAAGAGATTTAACACTTGTCGTTTCGACATAAAATTTGTCGTTTCAACATAACGCAGTTGAACGTAAAGGAAATATTCATTTTAAAGAACCTGTCGTTTCGGCATAAAACTGTTTCTGTCGTTTGGGCATAATACATCTCACCATAGGGACAGCCAAAGAGCCTATTTTGCCATTTAAAACGCGAAAAAAAAAAAACCTTAAAAATTTACAGTTCACCATAATGCAATTTGCACATCCTTGCGAGAGAAAAAAAATCAACCCCCTTGTGTTATAAAAAGAGCTGATCCCATTGGCTGCCTTCTTGTTTTTCCTAGTTTATGGTGAGATGCTTTATATTGAATTGCATTATGGTAAACTGTCAAGTTATAAGGTTTTTGTCGTTTCCCTAGTTTATGGTAGATGTATTATGCCCCACAGAAACAGCCCAACAGAAACAACAGAGGCTTTATGGTGACTTGCACTTTTTTTTATGTCGACTTGCATTTATTGAAAAATTCATTTATGGCGAAACGCTTTATGTTGAAATGCATTATGATCAAAATTTTTGAACTTTTGAGAGCTTTATGTTCAATAGCATTACGCCCAAAACGCTTTATGGTGAACTACAGATTTTTTTTATGTCGAAATGCAGATTTTTTATGTTCAACTTCTTTAGGTTGACATGCGTTATGTTGAACGGAGTTCTCCCCCTTAGTTGGGTAGGGAAAAAATCTGTAAATTTTTGTAGCCCCTTCTGCCTTAAAAATCATCTATTTTATCACCTTCCCACGTTTTAAACCTTCCAAATTTTTGCATTATGCCCGAAACGGAAATGTTTATGGCGAAACGATTTATGCTCATAATTTTAGAACTTTTGAGAGCTTTATCTTCAATCGCATTATGCCGGTATTATGGTGAAATACAGATTTTTTACGTCGAAATGCAGATTTTTATGTTCAATTGCTTTATGGTGAAATGTGTTATGTAGAACGGTGTTCTCCCGTACTAGGGTAAATGACCAACCAATGATCAACATGCGTTTCGACTACTCTCTATCGGTGCGTCAAGAAACTAAATGTACGAATCGATTCAACAACAAAATTTCCCTTTTTACCTTCCATCTTTCTCATATAATAAATTGCAGAGGAAAAACGGGCGACCCTGAAATTGAACAAAAGGTGCGTTTCTTTTGTACCACATATCAAATTACAACCTCATTAAAAGCATAAAAAAAATGTCGGTAACTTAAAAGAGGCTTTATTAATATTGCTTAACTTAATTATCTCAAAGAACCTCCCAAGTAGATAGAAAACATAATGAGATTTTTTGTAATTAAAAGATTTTAAAAATTGAAAAAAAAAAGTTTTGTCATTTTTAATATTTACGTTAATAATTTAAAGGCAATCAGAAAAGCAATATTAAACGCTCATTTTGAGTTGATGGGAGAAATTCTATTGTTTTGAACGGAGCGTGGGGGCTTCATCTGTCATCCTTTATCGGCTTCTGATACGGTCACAATTAGACTTAAAGCGTTAGGTAACCCTGGAGAAAAAGGAGGTATCGTAATGTATTCCTAACACGGAGCCACGGCGACATATGAGGGCAAAGGCAATTATTTTACCCTCGCTCATTATAAACGGAATAAAGCTTCGATTTGAGATTCACAATCCGCGATTACGAAGGCGCTCGGAAGCTTCTTTTGTGCACAGTCACCATTTTAGATTTCGGTTCAATTTTTATTCTCATTAGTTCAGCCTATAATTTTCATGTTTCTCTCAAAGAAAATTTATTGTAAAACTTATGGGGGTTTCTTCCGTTGATCTTCAATTATTTTTGGCATTTCCTACAATTTTAACTTCCTTAAAGAAGTTATTGTGATACCCTACACGTTTTTGGGGAGGGGTCTTCCAGACCCCGGAGGGTAAATTCGATATGGATCTACACCGATCTCAACTTTGTCTGTGGTGCCGGCCGGCCGTAGCATTTTTTTCACTTTACGGCCACAGTTTTCATCCGATTTTCACCAAATTTTCACAAAAATTTTTTAGCCGGTGAAGAAAAATGTAACGAGGGCGATTTTTGAATTTCGAAAAAATGGCGGAAATATGTCTGTTTGAAATTTTTCGAAAAAAAAAATTTACAAAAAAACTTAGACAATTTTTCGAAAAAAAGTTCAAAAAATACTTAGAAAATTTTTCGGAAAAAACTTGGAAAATTTTTGAAAAAAAAATCGGAAAATTTTTGAGAAAAAACAAAACTCGGAAAATTTTTCCAAAATAAACTTGAAAATTTTTCGAAAAAACAAACTTAGAAAATTCTCCTTTATTCTTTCCCTCCCTTATACATCCCCTTCCGTTATACTTTCGTTCCCTTATACTTCCCGCTCCGTTATACTTCCCCCTCTGTTATACTACCCCTTACTTAAACTTCCCCCTCCCATATACTTCCCCTCACTTATACTTCCCCCTCCCATATTCTTCCCATCACTTATACTTCCCCCTCCCATATACATCCCCCTCCGTTTTACTTCCCCTCCCATATACTTTCCCCTACATTTTACGTCCCCTCCGTTATACTTCCCCCTTCCTCTTTAAGGAAGTTTTCGTTGGAAGCTCTTCATACCAGTACTTTCTACCATGACACTTAAAAAATTTTTCAAAAAAAAAGCGCAAATTTAAAAAAGAAAACCCGGAAAATTTTTCAAAAAAAAAACTCGGAAAATTAAAAAAAACTCGGAAAATTAAAAAAACTTAGAAAATTTTTTGAAAAACTTGGACAATTTTTCGAAAAAAAAAAAAAGAACACTTGGAAAAAATACTTCCTCCTCCCTTATACTTCCCCCTCCTTTATACTTCCCCTCCCTTATAATTCCCTCTCCTTTATACTTTCCTCTCCTATATACTCCCCCCTTCGTTATACTTCCCTCTCTGTTATACTTCCCCCTCCCTTGTACGTCCCCTCGCTGTTTATCCCGTTTTTTCTGCAAAGTGACCCCTATTTTGCAGACTTTTCTGGCGTTTCCTTGTCTCTCAGAAATCATTTATAAAAATAAAAAAAATAAGGAGCAATTTTCACACTTTTTTTTAAAGGTCAATAGCGGATGTGGAAAAGAATAAGAACTTATATGAAAGAAAAAAAAACCCGATCACAAATTGTAAGATTTTATTGTAAAATTCTTTATCTGTTTTAATTACTTTTTCTGTAGGAAATAGCTCGACAAATAAAAAATAAAAATAAAAAAACGATAGGGAGAAAAAAAGGAGAAAAATTCCAGCTGCTCTGATTTCAGACAATCTTAACGTCTCACCGTGTACCTTTTTGCGTTCCCTTCTTTTATAAATTTATTGCCTTTTGATTCCGGGAAACGTTCTTTAAACTTTTTTTTTTAATTTTTTTTCTGCTCTTTTTATGTCCTGTTTTTCCTCCTAGAAGAACTTGTTTTTATACTATTTTGAAATAATCGTAACCTTTAACTGGAAGGTAGAATGGTCCACCTCTTCCTTGTTTACAGTTTGATTGCCATGGCGTATTGGCGGAATCTGGGGCCGTTCATCGTTTGGTAAAGGATTGAACTTCTCGGTGGGCTAGTGGTCAAGGACTCTAGCTTCTAAAATTTCCAAGGCTTATCTAATATGCAGTCCGTGGATCTTGCTTGGCAATTTGGCGAATGCCTCCAGAGTCCTTTTGGAGATTACTAGACAGTTCAAAAGCCTTTTGCCAAATTAACGAGAAACGGTCCCAGCGGGGGTTTTTGGCAAAATTCCATGGAGCGGCCATCAAACTAGAGGTGTGCTGTCGTGCTGTCTGCTAATACCTTCATAATGTCTGGGTTTTATTTTGTGGTCCTCAAACATCAAAGACCAGAGCTCATAAAAATGTTTATTTTGAGTAAACCGTTATGTAGTTAATCTAGCTTGCAAATCAAAACATCCGCATAGGACGTAAAAGCCAAATAAAGGTCGGTTTCTTTACACGTTTTTCCTCCTCTGGGGCGAAGACAATATGGGTCATGGAGACGGCTATTGACTTGGGGCGTTCACCTACGGGCGACTCGGGTGGAAGAAAAAAAAGTCTAGAGGGACCCTCCGAAGGAACCTCGACAGCGCGGTCTCTCATTATCATAACACTCCTTCTCTCACGGCGTTTAAGTTTCCTTATGCTTTCGCATGAATAAAATTACCGTTTGTTAGCATGCTTGTAACAAGAACTTGACTGAAGCCTCTTCCCTTTTTCGACAAAAGCCCTCGACGTGTTCTCCGTTCCGCTGATAAAGAACTGGAAAAAAATTACCCCTTGGGCCTTGACCCTCCTATTTTCAAACCAAAATATCCACTCGAACTTTATTGCCCTGCATTCTATAAACACATGAGGCGGCATTCCTGTGACAGATGGACTTCCGAGAAAATCTGGTCAGGCCTTTTTTTTTGCTCAACTCATTAGCCACATTTGGCTCCATGGAATTCAATAAATTAAAACACTTGTGGGTAATAATGTCAACGTTAAAATTGCTTACTTTTACCCTCGACGCTTGTTTTGTTACTATTTGGAAGGAGGAGACATCCCGTTATATAACAAGATGTTTGGTGAGCATCAAAGGTCTTTTAAGATAAGCCTGGAAGAGGGGAAGGGTGATGTATGGGCCGAGCTTTGTGTCTTGTGTGTGTTCTCCGAAAGGGGAAGCGTAAAACAAGGGCCGGAGCCAGTTCCTACGCCTTCGGAGAACGCGTTATTCACCCTTGAGCGATAGCGGATTTCCGTCTGATTTACTCCCCATGTCCGAGCGGCGAGATCCAATTTTGCCGTGACAACCAGATTAAAAAACAATATTCAAATCTGTACAATAGATTGGAAAACGCTTACGCTACAGGCGAAAACCCGTTAAGGGACCTTCATTTCGAATTCTACAGAACGACGGGGTGTTTTCAAATGACTCTAGAGCAGCATAAGGAAATCAGGAAAGCCAACTGCGCCGAGAGGCCTCTCCATATATGAAATCATATGGCTGTCTGGCTTCATTTAGTGATAGAATTTGGCTTCTTCAAAATCAGGGAAGCCAACTGCGCCGAGAGGCCTCTAGGCATATCAAATCCTATGGCTGGAGGGCTTCGTTTAGTGATAAAATTTGGCTTTTTCACAATCAGTGAAGCCAACTGCGCCGAGAGGCCCCAAAATTGTGTGGTCATCAATTTAAAAGCAGAGCCTAAGTCACTAATATAAGCGGCGCGGAAAGTTTCATTTCCGGCCTCTGTTCTAATTCATAGAGTTCGATATTCTTTTCAGAACTGTCTAGACTTTCAGATAATGGTGACGGATATTTTCAATAGGATGAATAGGGACTACTTTCGCCGACTTCCCCTTAAAAGAAACGGAAGGCAAATATGTTAATCAAACTACAAAATTAGAGACAATTCGTATTCGGAGGCGTTTTCTCTAATGACCGGTGAGATAACAGGTTTTCGGACTTCGCCGGATTCTCGTCAACGAGGTCGGCGATGAAGGTCGCCTGCCGTTCGTTCAACTCGAGAAGAAGAGCGGAATTTCCTCCTACGCGAGAAATTTTTTCGCTCGAAATTTGAGGTCGATTTTGCGGTAAAGAAAAACCAAAAGACGTCCTTGAAAAGACGTTTTTTGAAAGGGAAACCTTCAATTTTCTAGCGGGCTTTCTTCTGGAGACATAACACGAAGCCCCCCAGGGCGTTATGTGTTATAAATAATGTTTATTAAAGGGTTAAATGGGATTGTGGGTGTTTTTGTCTAACTAGTTTGTAATGACCACGCCGCGATGCGATCACGTTCCATCCGGATTCAAATTAAGGCCGAACACGACTTTTTTTTTTCTAACGATCTTAAAATTAGATAAATAAATTATTATTCTGGTTTCATTTTAATCTTGAAAAAAGCTTCAAGTATCATTTTTGTCCTTAAAAAACAGCACGCAGAGGCAACCGGTTCGCTAATAGATATCGAACATGTGTATCGACTTGAGGTTGATTAATCGCACGATATTATAATTGGCGAAAGATCCGTTATTTGGAGAAGCAGTTTTGAAATACCGGAAAAAAGATGGAAAAACTATGATTTTCGATGTGTCGTGATGGGTATGACACGATTTGTCGGTATAGCGGTTCTCGGGTCGTGTTGAGACTATGGTTAGAGGGAGGAAGATGACCGACCGTTAAAAGGCCTTTCGTAATAATCGGTTGACGCCCACAGTAGCTTCCAGCGTTCCGGGAATCGTGATGACCAATGGTCATCATCTGTTAAGAATTGGGTCAAAATCGGAAAAATCCCTGGGAGTCTTAATGGACATTTAAATCATTTTGGCCTCATCATTTAATCTTCTGTAGACCTTGTACGTTGATGATCTATGACCTTCCATCATTTGCGCACTGATGACTAAAGACCTGCGGAGTTATTTTCGTCCTCTAGAAGGCTGCATCTAAATCCCTGGACCCCAAAAATACGTCAAAAGACCCAAAAGCAAATTAAAGTACTGGTTTGAAGAGCTTCCAACCAAAACTTCCTTGAGAAGTAACAATAAGGAGGGGGAAGTATACCGAGGGGACGTAAAACGGAGGGGGAAGTATGACGAAGGGAGGGAAAGTATAAGGGAGGGGGAAGTATAAGGGAGGGGAAGTATATGGAAGGCGAAGTATAAGGGCCTGGAAGTTTTTCTTCTTTTTTTTTCGAAAATTGTCTAAGTTTGTTATTTCGAAAAATTTTTTAAGTTTTTCAAGACATTTTATAATTTTTTTTTAATTTTCGGAGTTTTTTTTTTAATTTTCCGAGTTAATTTTTATTTTACGAGGTTTTTTTTTCTGAGTTAATTTTTTATTTTACGAGTTTTTTTTTTTTTTCAAGACATTTTATAATTTTTTAGGTAGATTTCTTTCTTCAAAAATCTACCTATTGTAATGTACCAAGTAGTCGCAGATTCAAAAAATTTTCTATACGTTTTTCGTTTCATACCTCCTGGACCCCAAAACCATCCTCAGTTGAAAAGTTTATATATATATATATATATATATAATATATATTAGCACGATAACTGGAGCAATTTTAATGTGAGGGTGACGATATCCGGTATTTAGAGCTTTATCTCAATAGCTCGGACGAGTTCGTTAATGGCTGAAATCGGACCAGCGATTCACCTACTTTACTTAGGGCTTAAAAGACAAAATTGGCATTTTCTATTGAATCCTAGTCCTTTTGCAAAAAAAACTTTAAGACCTCTGCGAGGGCGTGTAAAAAATTAATTAAAGCAGGTTGGACGAGCCAGGCGCAAAATATTGAACTAGCTAAACTTTAAAAAAAATTTGAATTTATACCGGGAAATTATTAAATATTTTATTAATAAAATTATCAGATGTTTTTCTAGGGGCTCAGTGGCGCAATTTTTCTGTTTATACATTTTAATTTTAATCATGAAAAGAAATCTACCTTTTAGTCCCTGCTACCGCAGGTCATTTTTTAATTTTCCGAGTTTTTTTTTCCGAGTTAATTTTTTATTTTACGAGTTTTTTTTCCGAGTTAATTTTTTATTTTACAAGTTTTTTTTTCAAGAAATTTTATATTTTTTTAATTTTCCGAGTTTTTTTATTTTCAAAAAATTTTCCGAGTTTTTTTTTTTTTCGAAAAATTTTCCGAGTTTTTTTTTGTCAAAAAGAAAAAAAATTCTAATTTTTTTTTTTTTAATTTTCCGAGTTTTTTTTTTTTTTTTGAAAAATTTCCGCGTTTTTTTTTAAACTGCGATTTGGGAGAGGAAGTATAACAGAGGGGGAAGTATAACAGAGAGGGAAGTATAACTATGGGGGAAGTATAAAGGAGAGGGAAGAAAATGCATTCTAGGTAGAAAGGACCTAATTTCGGCCTTGACGCTTACTAATCTTCCCTAAATCTTCTGCCCCAAATGCTTAATGATTCCAATTTATCAGACGCCTTTCTAATGAGAAGATGGCGAACTTTTTGCGAGGCATTTAAATTGTTTGATGTGAAGGGTGGAACAGATCACGAATTATCACTTTTTGCGGACGAAGTGTCTTCTGAGGAAACGGTTCTTTTAAGGTCGTCCACGATGTTGGTATTTCGAGATAAACTTGAGAAGCCTTCAACTTTTAAAAATGATTTAATTAAAGTCCCAAGCATATTCGAGTCATGTACACGATTGTGGAATCTGGTAAATTCGACTTTTTTCTACGGGGCTGATGCTGAATGCTAAACGCTCGCCGTGACCCGGGATGGACAATGGGAGAACAATGCGGAGCGGGAATATTGTACCTACAAGGGTCGCATTTATAATCCCAAGTTGGACTTCCGTTAGTTGAAAGGGCCCCGAGGGCCTAATGCTCCCGGCAGAATAAAAAACTTCTCAGATATCTATGGGTAAACTTTTTTAACTTCCTTAAAGAAGTTATTGTGATACCCTCCACGTCGGCTTTTTGGGGAAGGGTCTCCCAGACCCCGGAGGGTCAATTCGAATATGGACTTCGTCTGTGGTGCCGGCCGTCCGTTTGTGTCCGCCATAGTTTTCAACTGATTTTCACCAAATTTTCACACAAATTTCTTTAGCCTGTGAAGAAGAATGTAACGAGGGCGATTTTTGAATTTCGAAAAAATTGCGAAGATATGTCGGTTTGAAATTTTTAAAAATTCGCTGCGGCCGAACAGTTCATCCGATTTTCACCAAATTTTCACCAATTACTCCTTATATTTTTACGTAGTTTTGGTGTAAAAAAAAAATTGCAACTTTTTAATTATTTTTTTTTTTGTAGGGAGATATTTCGTACTTCTACCCATTAAGAGAGGCACATCCGTAGGCCAAAGAGCCCATTATTTCTACCTCGACACTTGAAAAATTTTCAAAAAAAGAACTTCGAAAATTTTTCAAAAAAATCGCAGTTTAAAAAAGAAAACGCGGAAATTTTTTCAAAAGAAAACTCGGAAAATTAAAAAAAAAAATTAGAAATTGTTTTGACAAAAAAAACTCGGAAATTTTTTCGAAAAAAAAATTAGGAAAGTTTTTGAAAATTAAAAAACTCGGAAAATTAAAAAAAAATTATAAAATTTCTTGAAAAAAAAAACTCGGAATATAAAAATAAACTCGGAAAATAAAAAATAAACTCGGAAAATTAAAAAAATTAAAAATTTCTATAAAAAACTTAGAAAATTTTTCGAAAAAACAAACTTGGAAAATTTTTCGAAAAAAAAAGAAAAAAACTTCCCCCCCTTATACTTCGACTTCCATTTACTTCCCCTTCCTTATACTTCCCCCTCCTTTATACTTTCGTTCCCTTATACTTCCCCCTTCGATATTCTTCCCTTCTGTTATACTTCCCCCTTCGATATTCTTCCCTTCTGTTATACTTCCCCCTCTGTTATACTTCCCCCTCCTATATTTTACTTCTCTTTAAGTAAGTTTTCGTTGAAAGCTCTTCAAACAAGCATTTTTTAACCCTTCGTGGGTCATTTTCATTCATTCAGTCATCAAGGAGAGTGAAACGCCTAAAAATTCGATAAAAGGGACGAAAAAAACCATGAAAAAGGCAGAAAATCGGATAAAAATTATCTTCCTTGTCCGAAAGAGCGTATCACTTCAATCGCAACGTCAACTTCCTTCTGTAGCAGTTAGTGCAAACTTATTTCCTTGATATTCTCATTTGTAACTCATTGTAATCATCAAAAATTCCACTAAAAAAAAACATTTTTAAGAATTCTGAGGTCAATTCCTTCGTGAGAACAACGATTTTTATCAGTTCCTTAAGAGGGAAAAAATTATTTCATTTTTAATAACATGTATTTGGGTCGTTAAGTTTCCTTAAAAGCTCATAAAAATTTTGATGAAAATTTTGGCGATTTCAATCAAAAAGGCTTTTTTTATTACCCGGTAAAAATACGGGAAACGAAGGCTTAAGTCTTTCTCACGTTTCGAGACTAAACGAATCGTAAAAAGACAGGGAGTGCGGTCTGGCTACCACCTACTCGAAGTGGAACGACCTCCACACTCGGCGAGCTTTTCGCATAGAACACGAAGGGAGAAAATGTAGTGACTCAGAAAGTTCATAATTGATGAAGGGGACACAAGGGGTGTAGAAGCCATCCTTTTCTCTTCCCCGGGTGGAATAACATTTTGGGCGTTTTCAGAGTCTTCGCTTCACTAGAGTCCTTGGTCACTCACCCGCGGAATACAGATCGTTCAACAAAAGCAACGGTAAGAGTCAGAGGAGTTGTCCACAGAGGTATTCAGGAGACACTTCCTTCTACACATTTCATCACTCATCTCCGGAGATACTCAGGTGAACTTCTACAGATCAGACTTCCTTGACACGAGTCAAACGCGTTGATCACTGACCCACGCAGGTCCTTCTACAGAGTCGCAACGGTGATGGCCTACGTCACCAAACTTCTTCAGATCCCTAGACTTGACACGAGTCAAACGTTTTGATCACTGACCCACGCAGGTCCTTCTACAGAGTAGCAACTGTGAAGGCCTAGGTGACCAAACTTCTACAGATCCCTAGACTTCCTTGACACGAGTCAAACGCGTTGATCACTGACCCACGCAGGTCCTTCTACAGAGTCGCAACTGTGATGGCCTACGTCACCAAACTTCTTCAGATTTCTAGACATTCTTGACACGAGTCAAACGCCTTGATCACTGACCAACGCAGGTACTTCTACAGAGTCGCAACTGTGAGGGCCTAGGTGACCTTTCTGCAAATCCCTAGACTTCCTTGACACGAGTCAAATGCGTTGATCACTGACCCACGCAGGTCCTTCAACAGAGTCGCAACTGTGAGGGCCTACGTCACCAAACTTCTTCAGATCCCTAGACTTTCTTGACAAGAGTCAAAGGCATTGATCACTGACCCACGCAGGTCCTTCTACAGAGTCGCAACTGTGAGGGCCTAGGTGACCAAACTTCTGCAGATCCCTAGACTTCCTAGACACGAGTCAATCGCGTTGATCACTGACCCACGCAGGTCCTTCTACAGAGTAGCAACTGTGAAGGCCTAGGTGACCAAACTTCTGCAGATCCCTAGACTTCCTTGACACGAGTCAAACGCGTGGATCACTGACCCACGCAGGTCCTTCTACAGAGTACCAACTGTGAAGGCCTAGGTGACCAAACTCCATACAGAATCTAGCCACCGAGTCAAAGACATCCATCACCACCCCGCAATCCATTAAAAACCTGATGAAAAGGTCATTATAAAGCAAAGTTATGATTTATAGAATTGAGTGAGATTTAAACTAAATTCTATCAATTTTGTAGGTAGAAAAGAGAATGTAGAGATCCGAAAGATGTCTTATTTTAAGATTCTTAAACCTTATTTTAGCGTCATAATTCATGACGTTTATTGCTCAAGTTTAAGTCGTATAAGGCTGATTAAGATCATTAAATTGTAATTATTCAAAATCTAATTTTCATCCCTTCACCTTTTCTCCCTTCTTCATTAAAATCTGAGAGTCCTGAATAGTTGAGAAGATCGGGAGGGTCTTTTGTTACGTAAAAAAAGAAACGGAGTAAAGAACGAAAGTGGCTTCTGAAGAATAGGGAGAACACGACCTCGTTACGGCGGAAGGCCGGACTTATAATTAAGTGATGACTTGACATTGTTTTTCTCGCGCGAAATTAGATCTGCCAGCCGCTCTACTGATCCGCCAATTTTAAAACATAACTGGAACGGATTTGCTAACCTAGGTTACCCTGGAGTTCAATACGCTAGGGGAATATAAATAAGGTCGAAAACTCGAAATACGGAGTGACGCCTTTCTAACGGCCTCCTAGGGTCAGTGATCAGATGGGCTCAGAAGTGTTTTCTGCTCAAGCAAACCCCGTGGGTAAGTGATCAACGATTTTGACTCACGCCATGGAGACGGTTTTACCTGAAAGAATTATGGCAACTAGGGTCAGAAATCAACAGCTTTACTCACGTCACTAATATCTAGGGTTTCGAGTTCAATTTTAGTCAGCTGAGCTTCTCCGTGGGTCAGTGATCAATGTCTTTGACTCATGCCCCAAATCCACTGGATTCTCTAACCTAGGTTACCCTGGAGTTCAATACGCTAGGGGAATATAAATATTAAGATCGAAAACTCGAAATACGGAGTGACGACGCCTTTCTAACGGCCTCCTTGGGCCAGTGATCAGACTTAATGGGTTTTCTGCTCAAGCAGTCTCCGTGGGTAAGTGATCAACGATTTTGACTCACGCCATGGAGAGGGTTTTACCTGAGAGGATTATGGCAACTAGGGTCATCAACAGCTTTACGTCACTAATATCTAGGGTTTCGAGTTCAATTTTGGACAGCTGAGCTTCTCCGTGGGTCAGTAATCAACGTCTTTGACTCATGTCACAAAGTCGGCTTACCCTAAAATCAATATGCCTGCGTAACTCCGTGGCTCAGCGATCAACAGCTTTGACTCTGACAACGAAGGACATCTTTAAAACCAAACTCCTCTGATGGCCACCTGAGCATCCCTTCGGGTAATTGATCAACGTGTTTGTCTCCGTGGGTCGGTGATCAACGTCTTTGACTCCACTGGATTCTCTTTCCTAGGTTACCCTGGAGTTCATACGCTAGGGGAATGTAAATATTAAGGTTGAAAACCTGACATACGGAGTGACGACGCCTTTCTAACGGCCTCCTTGGGTCAGTGAAGGGCTCAGAAGGGTTTTCTGCTCAAGCAGTCCCCGTGGGTAAGTGATCAACGATTTTGATTCACGCCAAGGAGACGGTTTTACTTGAGAGGGTCAGAAATCCACAGCTTTACGTCACAAATATCTAGGGTTTCGAGTTTAATTTTGGTCAACTGAGCTTCTCCGTGGGTCAGTGATCAACGTCTTTGTCTCATGCCGCAAAGTCGGCTTACCCTAAATCATTATGCCTGCGTAACTCCGTGGATCAGCGATCAACAGCTTCGACTCAGACCACGAAGGACATTTTTAAAACCAAACTCCTCTGATGGCCACCTGAGCATCCCGTCGGGTAATTGATCACCGTCTCCGTGGGTCGGTGATCAACGTCTCTGACTCCACTGGATTCTTTTTTTCTTTCAGAACCATTTTAAACCAAAAGAACGAAGACGAATAGGAACGTTAGAAATAAGGAAGCAATCTATTAAAAGGGACATTGATTGAAAATAAAGGATTTGATCCGCCATGTCAGGTTACAGTACGATAAGGAGAGCCAATTAGAAATAAGTGCAAAGGGGGATCCTATCTATCCCAGGCTTACAAATAGAACGAGAATTTTCCCGGACTACAATTATGAAAATTTTTCTTTTTAAAAAAAAAACCTAGTACGTAAATAAAATTCCTTAAGGGCCTTTTATCTTGAAAGGATCTAAAAAACACCTTTTACGTTCCGCCCTTTTGTTTATTTTTCTTCACTCAATAAAAATGCCGGGGCCTCGTTTTCTTTTCTCTTTTACTTGATTAAACCGCCCAGTTTTGAACCCGCTCGTTTTGTCTGTAATTATCCCTTTTGTGCCCTTAGCTGGTGGTCCGTTACTGACAGGTGAAAGCCCTCAAAACAAGGACGTATCGAAAATATATTTTTTTAAAATCCCTACCTGGATAAAAAAAAAAGATGTTTCTAAAGGGAAATTTTGATCTGAATCAATTATTTAGATAGTTTTTATGAAAGACTCTCAGCGATCCACTCGGATTTTAAAGTAACTAAATTTCAAAATAGATCCAAGACAAAATTTCCCTTTAGATTAAAGCGACTATTAAAGAGAAATTTTGTCCAGTCCCTCTGAAGGGCCTCTAAAGGAAATTAGGCTAATTAAGAGCGGTTGCTAAAGGGAAATTTTGTAGTCGATACCTGAAGATGGTTTCGTTGACCAATAGCTGCAAAATTGGGGTTCTCCAAACTATAATTTTTAATAAGAAAAAATTGCGATTTTAGCGCTACCGTGGTCAGTTAATGAAACAATCTTTCTGGATCGATTCACGACAAAATTTTCCTTTAAAAACCGCGCTTTTATTTAAAAATCTACATCAAGAAGAGCTTACAAGTTCTGTTTAGAATGACACGAGATTCTGGTACCACCTGGGGCTTATCTTTCGATCTAAACATCTGAAGGGATAGAAAAAAGAATTTCAAACAATACATGGAAGGAATTTATAAGTTTTATGACACTGAGAAACACCCTAGGGGCGAAAGCGTTTTTCAGTACCGTATATTCAATACGAGAACTCTCACAATTACGCTCACCGTTACCTACGAGTTTTTTTCTTTAACTAATATTCTCATATACGTTTATTTAACTATTTTTTAAATCTTTGAAGCTCCGCTGAGCGAATAAAATGGTTGGCGAAAATATCCTGTTAATATTAACGTTACTTTTTTTACTTTAATAAAGAAGACGTGTTGATGCCGCTTTATTTATAGACCTCCCATGTCCAAAAGAGGTTATAACTTAATTTAAAGCATATAATTAATATAATTGGTAATTATAATACATCCTTAAAAGGAAGCTGGTAATACCCATGCAACTTGGAGAACCCTATAGGGTCAAAATGACGAAATCTGGTTTTTTAGGACAAGTGGTTCTGGTACTTAGGGCCAAAATTATCAGAAATATGAAAAATATCAACAATCAATTTTGTCAGAAACTAATATCACAATGATCAAAGATCACAATCATCAATGATCATAGACTCGGTTTATCTCCTCCCGCTTCCCGCATTTTTGATTTTTTAATAGTTTTTCGAAATATTGAAAAGGAAAAAATTGAGATCATTGTTATAATAACATAACCTTCTCTTTCAAGGTCATTTTTTTTTGGAGGTTAAAGAATTCAGAAACTAACATCACGATTTTCCCGCTATCGGTAGGTTAAAGAATCGATTCTTCTAGAACTCTTCTAGAATCGATTCTAGACAAAACTTTCCCTTTAGGAACTGTTCTTAATGGCCAATAAAACAACTTTTGAACCCTTCGCGGCCTAATTAAAAAATTCTGAAAAATTATTTATCAACGCGCAAAAAAATGACGAAAAAGTGCATCTTTTTCAAGATTCCCTTGACCCAAAAGCATCTTCAAATTTTCTATAATTAAAACGTTAAAGAGGCGTCTCAAAAATAACGGAATCCAGATCAATTATGCAAAAATCCATCGGGATATGCAAATTCAAAAAAATTAATTTTCACAGTAGTCTTTTTATAATTAACGTATGCCTATTGGCTTTCAAAAGCCGTACGAAGGAGGAGCTTAAAAAAATTCTATTCATCGGTTTAGCTTCCGCTTGCATTTTTGATTTTTTTTTTTTGTACGAAATATAAGGAGAAAATTGAGATCATTGTTATAATAACATAACCTTCTCTTTCAAGGTCATTTTTTTTCTTGGAGGTTTATGGCTTTTTGAACACCTTTTCTTCTTATTCGTTATCTCCTCGAGTTAAAGTCAGTAACTACGTCTTATTATGGCGATTTAAAACTTTTAAAACCGTGATTTCCTTCGTTTTAAAACTATTAAAGTTCGCAATAAAAATAAGGTGTGAAAACTTTGAAAATCGATTAAAAGAAAATGGGGTTTTAAATTTTTTACAACTTTCAGGAGTAAAATTAGGGTCGGATGTCGCTTTCGGAATTCGAAAATTGGGGGAGATGTAAAAATGCTCACTTTTTAAGATGATGTGTTAAGACCGGTGAAAGGTACTTCGACCTGATGGTCGGTGATTTACCGTGGAGCTGTTAGTCCCACCTCGTTTCCCATAATGGCCCTTTTAAATCGACAGTACTGTTAAAGAAAATTTTAAAAATTGAAAAAAAAATTAATTATTTAAAAAAGCGGTCCACTTTTTCGTCTGCCCATTTGTCAGAGAAGGCCAGTTATTAAAAAAAATAAACTTGATTTTTTTTCCGTGTTAAAATAGAGCTGGTTCTTCAAACCGTTTAGAAATCGATTGGGTTGTAATTTTGAGTGTCGGGTAGGCTATCAATAATTTTGTCATGAGGGTGAATCCCGTTTTTCTTAGTTACTTTATTACCTATTATTTAGGTCAAAAAATAGACTCCCACCTGTATTTATGAATTTTTAAAGTCCCCTTCGTGGGAGACAGGTTGAAAAATGGCGAGAAAATGAGCCTGGAGTAATTAACTTCCTTAAAGAAGTTATTGTGATACCCTCGACGTCGGGTTTTTGGGTCAATCGAATATTGATCTTTACCGATCTCAACTTTGTCTGTGGTGCCGGCCGACCGTCCGTCCGTAGCTTTTTTTCCGGAACACTTTACGGCCACGGTTTTCACCGATTTTCACCAAATTTTCACACACATTTTTTAGCCGGTGAAGAAGAATGTAACGAGGCGATTTTTGAATTTCGAAAAAATGGCGGAGATATGTCTGTTGAAATTTTAAAAAATTCGCTGCGGCCGAACCGTTGGTCTGATTTTCACCAAATTTTCACCAATTACTCCTTATATTTTTGGTGTAAAAAAATTGCCACTTTTTAATTATTATTTTTTTTAGTAGGGAGAAATTTCATACTTCTACCCATTACGAGAGGCACATCCGTAGGCCAAAGAGCCCATTATTTCTACCTTGACACTTAAAAATATTTTCGAAAAAAAGAACTTTCAAAATTTTTCAGAAAAAAAAGCGCTTTAAAAGTGAAAACCCGGAAAATTTTTCAAAAACAACTCGGAAAATGTTTTTAAAAAAACTCGGAAAATGTTTTTTAAAAAACTCGGAAAATTTTTCGAAAAAACAAAAAAACCCGAAAAGATTTAAAAAAAATGAAAATTTTTGCGAAAAAAAACTTGGAAAATTGACAATTTTTCGAAAAGACAAACTTGGAAAATTTTTCGACAAAAAATAACATCCCCCTCCGTTACTTCCTCCTTAGTTATACTTTCGTTCCCTTATACTTCCCCCTCCGTTATATTTCCCCCCATACTTCCCCCTCCGTTGTACCACCCTTCTGTATACTTCCCCCTCCTATACTGTTACTCTCTTTAGTTTTCGAAGTTTTCGTTGGAAGCTCTTCAAACAAGTACTTTTTTATACCTAGAGGACCGTCATTTTTCCTGAAACACTACAAAAACTAGGTTTTTTTTGTAACCGGATTTTTACGTAATTGATACCAAATACCTCCTCCATCCTTAAACCCCAAATTTATAGAAAATCCTTCTTAAAAGAGAAACGGAAAAACGATTAGGCCAAAAAAATCCCAAAAAATGAGATTTCTTTGAGAAAACCAAAGAAAAATGCCCTAAAATCCTGTTAGAAGGTGATTTCTAAGACAAAAATTAAGGATAACTCCCGAAAAATCAATAAAATTAGGTTTCCTACCAGAAAATCCAGGAATGGCGCAAAAATCAGGTTGAGCAAAAACCAATGAAAACTCCAATTTTATTGGTCGAATTTAAAATCTTCAAGATAGGTACCACTGTTTGGCGGAAATAACAAAAATGACGGGATTTAATTGTGGATGACTTTTTAAGTCATAAAATTGTCCTAATTTACAATCTTCAAAAATTTTTATAAATTTTGTAATCTTTGGACTCAGTCGGATTATTGGTTCTCATTAGGAGATTCGAACGAATAAAAAAAAAAATATTCATTAATTTTAATTAATAATTTTTTCTTACTCCTCAAGGGAAATATTTATCTGCACGAAATGAGATCGCCACAACAAATCTTAAGAGTTCGAAAAAAACAAAAGTAGGTAATTAATTACCAGGAAAACCACTTACAAGGTGTATGTTTTATAAAAAAAAAGTCGTGAAAAAGCCTTTATGTAAATAATATTAGCAAGCCCGTTATGTCCATTATTTATACAGGATTAGACGGAAGAAAAAAACAACGGAGCTCAAGAAACGTGAAGATCGTTCTTGTCATTTTTCTACACGTTTTTCGATGATTCGCCCTTCGAAGCCGGATGAAAAGTTTCATCAGGAACGCTCCTCTGGGCAAAATAATTAGAGGAAACAATTATAAAATAAAAATTCCAGAAAAAAATGGGATAAGGTCTACATTGTGGTTATAATGTGGTTACTTTGCGGCTTAGAAAAAAAATATGGTAGTGACATTGCCTGTAACGAAATTAAAAGTGCAATAATTTCGATATTCTTACGAAATATTATCGAAAAGCAGAAAAAAAAAACGGCCTTTTTTACTTTTAAGACCAACTAAAATCCTGGACCAAAAAAAATTTTTTTTCCTTTTTAAGCCCCAGAGATTCGTAAATAATTTTTTCATACGTGAAAAAAATTTGATTTTGAGTTTTTGGGTCAATTTGGAAGATTTATGACAGTGGAAGATTTATTATGTGCTTGTGGATGACAGTGGCAGCAAGAAAACTTTTTTTTTTAATTTTTACGCTCTTAAACTTAGGATTTTAATAAAATTTTAGGAACTCACCTTTTGATATAAAAAAAATAAAAGACGAAAAAAAAAGTAATCACGAATTCACAGAAAAACTAACGAAACACACGAGAAGTCCTTCCCGGGTGGTTGTTGGGCTCGGATTGAGTGAGTAGGAGTTGTCGAGGGCTTTATTCATCTCCGGCGGGAGTGGGGAAGGAAAGGCCCCCTTTCGGCCCCCTCGTCCACCTCACGAATCTACGAGCATCAGAGCCGAGTGAAAAATGCACTTTTACACCCCCGTTCACCCCGAAAAAATCCCCCTCCTCGGTTAACGAATAGAAATCGCATGAAAATGAAGTCATCACCCCTAGAAAATTAGCTCACGAAACTAGAACTAGAAATCACGTTTAGGGAGAGTCGAAAAATTGATAGGAAAGCTCTAATAAAATTGCGTTTTCTTTTTATATGAAAGATACTCATCTAAAAATTTTAAAAATTATTTTATCCTCATAATTTTATTTGAATGCCACCTATCTGTGAGTTTAAAAAAAAAGAAAAAAATTTTATAATTATTTGTACATAATCTATTACAAAATCGCCGAAGACTATTTATGGACGCCTAATTTTACATTAAAAGGTTTTTAAAAGTCCTTCGTTTTCGCTGAATTCGATTTGACCGCGGCCTATCGGTGTGATAAAGAAACAGACTTTACGAATCGAGTCAAGACGAAAATTTCCTTTAGGCACTGTTCTTAACTCAAAATGGGCGTAAACTACTATTCTTGGATTTTGGAGCCCTTCAACCGGTTTAAAATGTCAAAAAAAATTTCCTTTGCCAATTTGACTTAATTTCGATTTTTCACCTATCGGTTCGTTAGAGAAACCAACTTACTAACGAGTCTAGCCAAATTTCCCTTTAGAAACCGTTCTTAACTCAAAATTTTCATCGGGCTTTCTGACCCGTTCCTCGGCCTAATTTCACGTTGAAATTCGCTGAATACGATTTGACCGCGACCTATCGGTGGTTTTGAAGAAACAGACTTTACTGATCGAGTCAAGACAAAATTTCCTTTAGGCACTGTCTTAACTCAAAATGGGCGTAAACTTATTCTTGCATTTTGGACCTTCAATGGTTTAAAATGTCAAAAAAAATTCCTTTACCGAATTTGACTTATTCGATTTTTCCGCTACCGGTTGTTAGAGAAACCAAATTTCCCTTTAGAAACCGTTCTTAATCAAAATTTACATATAGGGCTTCTTCTGACCCGTTCGTCGGCCTAATTTCACGTTGAAATTCGCTGAATACGATTTGACCGCGACCTATCGGTGGTTTTGAACAAAAACTTTACTGATCGAGTCAAGATTTTCCTTTAGGCACTGTCTTAACTCAAAATGGGCGTAAACTACTATTCTGGCATTTTGGACCCCTTCAACGGTTTAAAATGTCAAAAAAAATTTTCTTTGCAAATTTGACTTAATTCCGATTTTTCCGCTACCTATCGGTTCGTTAGAGAACCAACTTAACTATCGAGTCTAGACCAAATTTCCCTTTTGAAACCGTTCTTAATTCAAAATTTACATATAGGGCTACTTCTGACCCGTTCGTCGGCCTAATTTCACGTTGAAATTCGCCGAATACGATTTGACCGCGACCTATCGGTGTAAAAAACAAACTTTACTGATCGAATCAATAAAATTTCCCTTTAGGCACTGTTCTTAACCTAAAAGGCGTAAACTACTATTCTTGGCATTTTGGACCCCTCAACGGCTTAAAATGTAAAAAAAAAATTTCCTTTGCCAATTTGACTGAATTTCGATTTTTCACCTATCGGTTCGTTAGAGAAACCACTTAACTAATCGAGTCAAGACGAAAATTTCCCTTCAGAAACCCTTCTTAACTCAAAATGGGCGAAAACTACTATTCTTTGCATTTTGACCTCTTCAACCAACGTTAAAAATTTCAAAAAATTTCCTTACCGAATTTGACTTGATTTTGATTTTTCGCTACCTATCGGTTCTTTAGAGAAACCAACTTAACTAATCGAGTCAAGACGAAAATTTCCCTTTAGGCACTGTTTTTTCTCAAAATGGGCGTAAACTACTATTCTCGGCATTTTGGACCCCTTCAACTACGTTTAAAATGTAAAAAAAAATTTCCTTTGCCAAATTTGACTTAATTTCGATTTTTCACCTATTGGTTAGTTAGAGAACAAACTTAACTAATCGAGTCTAGACCAATTTCCCTTTAGAAACCGTTCTTGACTCAAAATTTCGTTATAGGGCTTCTTCTTTGGCGGCCTAATTTCACCTTGAAATTCAAAAGGTCGAGAAAAATGGTCCTTTTGAGCGAACTTTACTGGATCTCCGTGTCTAATTAAAAGAAAACGATTGAAAAGATCATGACACGAAAGACTCGAGAAACAATTAACGAGGCTACTTAACGGTTAAAGAATTGGATGTTAGAAATAACAAAAGAGGCGACAAAATGAAGATGATTCGTCGCCTTTTTTATAGGTCTTCAACACGAGATGGACGGAGAAAAAAAGCACCCAACTAATCTTCCGAGCAAACATTAGAAAGTCACGTTTGCTTTTAATAAAAATGATTAGACCACTGACATACTGATGTGCTTGAAAGTGTACCGAAACGAAAGTCCGAAAATGATTTTGTTTTCGTTTTTTTTTTTTTTTTTTTTATTATCTTGATCCGTGTCCGGCATATTGGATTTAGACGGGAATTACATTTTCAGACGTTTTTAGTTGCACGATTCGATACAGAGCGGAGGAGAAAAATTACAGAGCGCCCCACCGTACGATAATAAACACAAATTGATTCTTATAATTTTTTTATTTCACTTTCTATTTTCGTGTGAACATTCTCACAAATATAAAACTGACCTTCAAATCGTCAGATTTGAACCGCCACCTGTTGTCAGTCAAAGAAACCAACTTCAAAAATCGATTCAAGGTAAATTTTCCTTTAGATGCCGTTCTCATAGCTCCGATTATCAGCTGGATGCGATAGATCACCATCTTTGCATCGCGGTACCTAATATGGATTTGCAGGGATGGCTTGGGAAAATGGAGTGATTTAGAACAGCTGGACGCAATAGATCACCACTTTTTCAATTGCGCTACCAAATATGGATTGCAGGATGGCTTAGCGAAATGGAGAGTGGATTTAGAACAGCTGGACGCAATAGATCACCACTTTTTCAATCTTGGCTCAATATGGATTTCCAGGGATGGCTAGGAAATGGTGAGTGGATTTAGAACAGCTGGACGCAATAGATCACCACTTTTTCAATTGCGCTACACAATAAATTAGCAGGGATGGCTTAGTAAATAGAGTGGATTAGAACAGCTGGACGCAATAGATCACCACTTTTTCAATTGCGCTACCAAATATGGACTTGGAGGGATGGCTTAGCGAAATGGAGAGTGGATTTAGAACAGCTGGACCCAATAGATCACCACTTTTTCAATCGCGATACCGAATATGGATTTCCAGGGATGGCTAGGAAAATGGAGTGGATTTAGAACAGCTGGACGCAATAGATCACCACTTTTCAATCTTGGTACCCAATATGGATTTCCAGGGATGGCTAGGAAAATGGTGAGTGGATTTAGAACAGCTGGACGCAATAGATCACCACTTTTTCAATCTTGGTACCCAATATGGATTTCAGGGATGGCGTAGGAAAATGGTGAGTGGATTTAGAACAGCTGGACGCAATAGATCACCACTTTTCAATTGCGCTACCAATATGGATTGCAGGAATGGCTTAGCAAAATGGAGAGTGGATTTAGAACAGCTGGACCAATAGATCACCACTTTTTCAATGCGTACCAAATATGGATTTGCAGCGATGGCTTTGCAAAATGGAGCGTTGATTTAGAACAGCTGGACCAATAGATCACCACTATTTCAATTTGCTATCCAATATGGATTTCTAGGGATGGCGTAGGAAAATGGTGAGTGGATTTAGAACAGCTGGACGCAATTGATCACCACTTTTTCAATGAGGTACCGAATATCGATGTTGCAGGGATGCTAGGAAAATGGAGTGGATTTAGATCAGCTGGACCCAATAGATCACCTTTTTCAATCACGATATCTAATATAGATTTGCTGGGTTGGCTTAGCAAAATGGAGCGTTGATTTAAAACAGCTGGACCCAATAGATACCACTTTTTCAATTGCGCTACCCAATATTGATTTGCAGGGATGGCTTAGCACTAAGGAGAGTAGATTTAGAACAGCTGGACGCAATAGATAACCACTTTTTCAATTGCGCTACCAATATGGATTTCCAGGGATGGCTTACGAAAATGGAGAGTGGATTTAGACAGCTGGACCTAATAGATAACCACATTTTTAATTAAGGTACCCAATATGGATTATCAGAGATGGCTTAGCACAACTAAGAGTAGATTTAGAACAGCTGGAAGCAATAGATCACCTCTTTTCTATTGCGCTACCAAATATAGATTTGCAGGGATGGCTTAGCGAAATGTAGAGTAGATTTGGAACAGCATGATGAGACGACGGCCTCCTGTGGAAGGGCGTACAGCAGGAGTCAACCCCCAAAAACGACAGGCTCAGTAGTAAAAAAGATAAATTTTTAAAGCCAATCTGTCAGAAAAGCGTTTCACTCGCCTAAAGTGACATTTTTCTTTCCTCCCTCTTACTTCCACCCCTCAAACTTACAACCCCGAATATCGATTCGTTGTTTTTTTTCATCCCTCTCCGTCTTGGGAACCCTCAGTCTATGATGACTTTGAAAATAATCAAATCCGAAATGGAGTAGGCTTTCTAGTCCTTAATAGACTAGAAACGTTGTCCCTAAAACTCCCGTAAAAATCAGACAATTAGTGTCAAAACCATTTTTTTAAATAAAACTGATCTAGGCCTATCCGGGGAAAAGACACAATATCATTAATAGTTCTATTTTTGGACACGGGATCCGTTATATCCACACATCCGCCATTTTCTCATTAGATTTAGGCATTAAGGAGTAAGTTCCATTAGTAATTTCGTTTCTGCTTCCCATTTCGGCGATTAAAGATAAATGAGAATTTTTTTTTTCTCTCGAAATCTATTTTAAAAATCAAAAAAGATAGAGGTTTTCTCACTTTGTGACAAAGGAAGAGTTCAAAGGACTTTTCCTCTAATGATAATTATTGTTGAAGAAAATAGTTTTCGTGTATATCCGTCTTGTTAGGCTAATTGAACCTCGAGAAATTCGAGGGTTTTTTTTAAATATTAAAATCCTTGACCGTCGATGACCCGACCTTGGTATTACGAATGGAGACGAATTTCTGACTCATTGCTTCGTGATTGTCTCATCCTCAAACGCTTAAGAAAAAGAGAGAGAAAAAAACTTCGTTTTATCAGAGGAGCGCCAGATTCTCCGTTAAGTCAATAGTCGTTTTTAGGGAAATTTTTTCGTTTTATTTGCTGATGACGAATCAATAAAAGAGGAGTGTCTTTTAAATAAAAATAGTTTAAAAATAAATTAACAGAGTTCTATAAGGGAAATTTTAGTCTGGATTCGATTGGTCGAATTGGTTTCCTTAAACGACCTACAGGCAGCGCGACATGTCAAACTGTTTTCTCCTCTTAAACTAAATTTTGAAGCTCATTAAATACGCCATTTCGGTACGTTCTTCAGAGGAATGCAGCTGAAGAACTGAATCTTCGGAAGAAAAAGTACTTGTTTGAAGAGCTTCCAACGAAAACTTCCTTAGAGAGAAGAAAAAATATAGGAGGGGGAACGGAGGGGGAAGTACAAGGGTGGGAAGGTATAACGGAGGGGGAAGTACAAGGGTGGGAAGGTATAACGGAGGGGGAAGTACAAGGGTGGGAAGGTATAACGGAGGGGGAAGTACGAGGATGGGAAGGTATACGGAGGGGGAAGTATAAAGAAAGGGGAAGTACAAAGGATGGGAAGTATAATGGAGGGGATGAAGGAAGAACGACCAAATAATCACCCAAAAACCCGGTTGAAGGGTACTTCCTGTCAAAAGTACTTGTTTGAAGAGCTTCTAACGAAAACTTCCTTAAAGAGAAGTAACAATATAGGAGGGGGAAGTATAACGGAGGGGACGAAAACGGAGGGGAAGTATAACAGAGGGGAAGTATAACGAAGGAGAAGTTTAAGGGAACGAAAGAATAACGAAGGGAGGGAAAGTATAAAGGAGGGGGAAGGATAAAGAAGGGAAGAATAAGGGAGGGAAAGCTTTAATTTTTTTTTTCGAAAAATTTTCCTGGTTTTCCTTTTTTTTTTGAAAAATTTTCCGAGTTTTTTTTCCAAAAATTTTCAAGGTTTTCCTTTTTTTTGTCCAAAAATTGTCCGGGTTTCCTTTTTTTACGCTTTTTTTTTTTTTAATTTTTTAAGTTCTCTTTTTCGAAAAATAAATTGACGAGTGTCAAGGTAGAAATAATGGGCTCTTTGCCCTAGGGATGTGCCTCTCGTAATGGGTAGAAGTATGAAATTTCTCCCTACTAAAAAAAATTAATAATAAAAAAGTGGCAATTTTTTTCCCCAAAATTCATAAAAAATATGAGGAGTGATTGGTGAAAAGTTGGTGAAAATCAGACCTACGGTTCGGCCATAGCGAATTTTTTAAAATTTCAAACAGACATATCTCCGCCATTTTTTCGAAATTCAAATATCGCCCTCTTTAGTTTCTTTTCACCGGCTAAAGAAAGTGTGAAAATTTGGTGAAAATCGGATGAAAACTGTAGCCGTAAAGTGTTCCGGAAAAAAATGCTACGGCCTGCCGGCACCACAGACAAAGTTGAGATCGGTGTAGATCCATATTCGAATTGACCCTACGGGGTCTGGAAGACCCTTCCCCAAAAACCCGACGTCGAGGGTATCACAACAACTTCTTTAAGGATGTTAAAAAAAGAGTACTGAAGAATCAGCAAAATGGGCCAAAAAAGCCCAATAGGGTCAAAATGACCGGTATTTTGTCTGTGGTGCCTTTTTTTTTTCTATCGTCATCTGGGCATAATAACCTTGGTGAGTCATCTGTTTAAATCATTCCTCTATATTGCTACTTAAAAAAGAGCAATGAGAATTTATACCCGGATGTCCTCAATGCGACGGAAAGATGCGAAAATTTCAACACGCTGTCGTAAGTTCAAAAAATAAAAGGCAGATTTTTCTTTATCATTGACAGAACATGCTTAAACTTCCGATGAAAGATCGCGATGAGCTGAAAAGCTCCATCGGGTTATAAAAGACGAAATCAGTGGTAGAGACGCTGGTAAAGAATGGACATAAAGATTTTCAATTGGAAACCCCTCGGGCGAGGACAATTCGGACACGTTTATCTCGCCCGAGAAAAGAAGACGAAATACATCGTCGCCCTTAAAACTCTCGCGAAAAAGAAAGTCGTTGAAAGATCTAGGATGCAACTCCAGGTAAACATAAATACAGAAAAATTCATTTTCTCTTCATAGGTTATACGCGAAATCGAAATTCAATGCCATCTTAATCATCCGAATATACTCAAGCTCCTAACTTATTTCGCGGATAACAAAAGGGTTTATTTAGTCCTAGAATATGCAGGTGGCGGAGAAGTCTTTACGAAGCTGCAGAAGTTTGGCGGAAGATTCAGTGAAAGGAGATCAGCGAAATACACTTATCAGGTCGCCGATGCTTTAGAATATTGTCATTCCTTGGATGTGATCCATAGGTGGTGTAGCGCTCTATACGTCATCGACCGCTAGGAGCGCTAGTGCAAGGAAATAACGGGTGGCTAACAATTTTTTAGAGATATAAAGCCAGAGAATCTTGCTGGATGTGAACGACAATATCAAGCTTGCGGATTTCGGATGGTCAGTCCATGCGCCTCGAATAAACGTAAAACGAAATGCGGGACCAGGGACTACCTCGCGCCTGAATGGTGGGGACGAAAACGTATTCGAAACTTGTCGACAACTGGTGCCTGGGTGTACTCTGCTATGAGTTTTTGGTCGGTCGCCCACCTTTTGAATGCGACAGCGAAAAGAAAACGTTTGAAAGATCCTTAAGGTTGATGTTCTTTACCCGTCGTATATGGAAGACGGTGCTGTCGATTTGATCTCGAAACTGCTTAAGTACAAACCGGCAGATCGCCTTTCGTTCGGTGACGTCAAAAAACATAGTTGGCTTGTCATAAACAAAAGAAAATTTATGAACCACAACAAAAGAAAATGAACCACACCAAAATGAAAATGAGAATGAGGTTGAAAAGAATTTTCGGTCAATTACTTTTGTTCCCCAAATTTCAAACAAACTAAAAGTCTTTAACACTAACTTACAAAATATATCGATAGCTTATAAGTACAAAAATAAAATGTCAAACCTACATACAACTTAAAGATAAAGATGAAAAATTATGTCAATCTGGGTTGGTGTACAGGGTGCGCTGTGGAGGTCAGTGCCTTGACTTGAATAACGATCATGTTTCGGCATGCCAGGTCACATATATTGGAGAAACAATCCAAAAATTAAAGCAAAGAATGTACCAGCATGACCTGGATTGTCGAAACACAAGCAGAAATGGCACTGGACTGTCCCAGCATGCTCTCTTGTCAGGCCATAAATTTAATGTAAATGATCCTGACATCCTGTGCAAAGAAGTGAATTTGAATCGGCGTAGGTTTAAAGAAAAGATGTACATATTTAAAGAAAATGATGCATGTAAACAAACAGACCTATTTGGTTTGAACACGATATATCATGGATTAGTTAATTTGTATTTTCGCGGGCTGTGACGTTATTCTATGTTTTTATAAAAAAGTAGCTTAAATCATCAAATTATTGTTCCTAAAATTATTAATGTGTAAATTTATTTAATTGTTACCAAATTTTATTTTATATTTTATTTATTTAATTCAATTTAATTTTAATTTATTAACGGATCTAGTCACCATAGAATTTTCTTTATTTACAACCAAAGGAAGGTTTAAACTTGTTATCTTAATTTATAATTTTATCAATGTTACACTTTTTACCAAAAACTTTTCATTTTATTTAAATTTAGATTAAAAGGTTTGTAAAGAAAATAAGGATAAACAAAAAATTGTCAATTGTCTCGTTCTAGGTCCCGTGATGGAATAAATTATTCCGAAAGCTCGACCCGCTAAATCTGCTTGTTTCAATTAAGACATCCCAACATCCTAAAACTACCTATAATATCTACTGGTCGATAAAAATCCACTTTAACTTCATAAAAGAAAATTTGAAAATAATGAATTGTAATTAAAAATGCTTAAAGTTCTTCTCCTTCACCTTCGCCTCCTTCCCCAAGGAGTCCTTTTTCTGGAGGTCCGCCAACCTGTGGCGTGTGGGCGAGCCTCCAGGCTTCTTTCCGCTGGAGTCGGATCCGTGGCTTCCATGATTTCAGGCCCGTTTTCATACTCCCACCAAATAGGAGGGACTGGCGATGGCCAGAAATAGTTGGCGAAATGTTTAACGCCTAGTCCGACGTAGATGTTGACGAATGTGTAGCCGCGGTTGACGCAGTAAGCGCCTGGCCAGACGTTAGATCTCGCCACTACTATCTGATTACGCCCCATCGTTCTATAAGCACGACGGATCGACCAGCATTTATCAGTGTCTGGTGAATCATCGGCTTATCAACGTCAACGGCGGAGGTCCGAATCTTCCTTTCATCTCATCTTCATCCATATCCATCCACGCTTCACCGAATTCACCAAAATCATCCGGCTTCGCCCAATATTTCGTTCGTCCTTGTGGCAAAAGGTACTGCGCACAGTGCATCCAGTATTTCTGCTCGGAATTCAAAAGAGCTTTTAATGGCGGCGGGTGGTAATCGGGGTTCTCGATGAAACCAGTCGTGTTTTCCTTCATCATCAAAAATTTCTTCTTCACCCATCTGAGAGTGTAGCCAACTGGGCATATCGTAGTTCCGGCAGCGATTCTTGCTATTTGGGCTCTTAAGAGATGTTTTCTTTTCCGGGAAATTGAGGGAAGGAAAGAAACTCGTATTCTAAGTCGCCGGTGAAATACCTGACTAAGGTGCGTGCGCAGGTTATCTGGAGAGGCGTAACTTCAGGGAGGCGGACCCATTCTTCGTATGGGTTATGCTGACGTAATATTGCTTGGCATTTGGTCCTTCTCCTAATGGTTCAGGAGGTGTTACGATTTCTTTGAAAGTAGGGGAAGGTAGAGATGGCATTTTGTAGTTTGCTAGAAGGTTTAAAGATGGCGGGCCTGACGGTGCTGGTTGCTCCACAGGTTTAACCTCTTCGACTTCAGCCAAAGCTTTAACGATCCCTTCTTTGATAGCGACAACTTCTTCTTTCATCCCTCGCAACTTCTCCTCCACGTTATGTTCCTGCCTTTTAAGCTGAATCCTCGCAGCTTCCGCAGCCGCGCTCGCCTTAGCCATCGATGTCATCAGTTTTTTCGGCTGCTTTAGCCTGACTGATGACCTCAGGGTGTGGATCGGACTCGATAATATAGTTTTTTTTATTCAACCCGAAGATTTTTCCCCAAAAACGAGCTTTTGAGATGTTTTTGTTCTGTAACTTTTTCATGGCGAGAGCACATCGTAGATTTCGGTCCGCGTTAGTCCGACGCCGGATTCTGTGAGAAGCCTCATTTTTTCTAAGTGCTGTGGATCTGTGGCGGCGTTCGGGTCAGGCTCGCGCTCATCGTTGTCCCATTTATACTTCAGCCCGGAGTACAAACCGCGCGCGCACTCACTCGGCTTTGTGCCCAAAGGTTCCGCGAAGACTTCTCGAAAGACGACGGCTCTCTCATGAGGCGTTCTTTATAAGATTTCTTACAATATGGATAAAAGTGTCCACCGTCACTTCTCCTTTATATTCGCTCACACGCTGCAGCGCGTGGGTCAACAGCTCCCAAACTGATTCATCGTTAATCCCCATTTTCTGCAGATACCTAAAAACCAAAAATTTAAAATTAAAAAATGAAAGACAAACCTTTTAGAAATTTGGAAATCTTTCTTGGTATTCGGAGTTTTGAGGTTTCGGATACTGCCAGACTTGACTCGCGTCCGGCGTGAGAGCCGGCACCAAACTCCCATCAGTTTTTACTTTTTTATCGGACGCCATTTTTTATAAATGACACTATCATATGTAAAATGAAATGTTTATCAAATTCAAGGGTGTCTCCCTAATGGAGGGTTGATGTAAGGGGATCTAAATCATTAACTCTGTTGCTATCTAATTGATTTTTAGGGAGGGGCCGTTGGTGAAAAAGCCGCAACTTTCGACTTCGTTTTTTGTCCGTGACCTATCTGATTTTCTCGATAGCCAAAAGCGTGAAAGTCGACCCATGAACTTGAAGCATGGAAAGTGAAAATTGGGAGTTTCGCTATCATTTTATGTGGATGATCGACATTAAGGCTGGTTTTAAGGGATTTTTAACTTCCTTAAGAAGTTATTGTGATACCATCGACGTCGGGTTTTTGGGGAAGGGTCTTCCAGGCCCCGGGGGTCAATCGATTGATCTTTACCGATCTCAACTTTGTCTGTGGTGCCGGCCGTCCGTCGTACATTTTTTCCGGAACACTTTACGGCCACAGTTTTCATCCGATTTTCACCAAATTTTCACACAAATTTCTTTAGCCGGTGAAGAAGGCGATTTTTGAATTTCGATAAAATGGCGAGATATGTCTGTTTGAAATTTTAAAAATTCGCTGCGGCCGAACCGTTGGTCCGATTTTCACCAAATTTACCAATTACTCCTTATATTTTTAAGAATTTTTGGTGTAAAAAAATTGCCACTTTTAATTTATTTTTTTTAGTAGGGAGAAATTTCATACTTCTACCCAGTACGAGAGGAACATCCCTAGGCCAAAGAGCCCATTATTTCTACCTTGACACTTGGAAAAATTTTCGAAAAAAAGAACTTTAAAAATTTAAAAAAAAAAAAAACCGGAAAATTTTAAAAAAAAAACTCGGAAAATTAAATAAAACTCGGAAAATTAAAAAACTCGGAAAATTAAAAAAAAACTCGGAAAATTAAAAAAAACTCGGAAAATTAAAAAAAACTCGGAATTAAAAAAAAAAAACTCGGAAAATTAAAAAAAACTCGGAAAATTAAAAAAAACTCGGAAGTTAAAAAAAACTCGGAAAATTACAAAAAAAACTCGGAAAATTAAAAAAGAAAAAAAAATTGGAAAATTATTTTAAAAACTAATCCTTATACTTCCCCCTCCTTTACTTTCCCTCCCTTCGTTATACTTTCGTTCCCTTATACTTCCCCCTCTATTATCTACCCCTCCCATACTTCCCCCTCCGTTGTACGTCCCCTCCCATTATTCCCCCTCCGTTGTACGTCCCCTCCATATACTTCCCCCTCCGTTGTACGTCCCCCGTTACTTCCCCCTCCTATATTGTTACTTCTCTTTAGGAAGTTTTCGTTGGAACTCTTCAAACCAGTACTTTTTTTTAAATTTCAGCTTTGGCTTTGATTTTATAAAAGTGTCTATCGAGGAAAGGGACCCTCGTCGTTAAGGCCATCTGTTGACCACTAGATCCAATAACGAAGCTTCAATTTTATCAATAACAGGTTGTTAGAACAAGACTTAATATCGAAAACAGTCGATATTAAATCTACAAAAACGCTAACATTTATCAAAATACTTAACCATATCATTAAAATAAAGACGGCTTTCTTCAACAGAACTTATGCCGGTAGATCGAGTTCAAAGACTCAAGAAAAGCGAGGTCATTATCAGGTGATTCCTTGATTTTCAGTGCGTTTCCACGGAATAAATCACTCCTAGAGTGATGGCTCTCATTATAAAATGGAAGTCGGAAAAAATAAATCTTAAGGTTCGCCTTTGAGTTTAATTGGTGGCAGATTTGACCCGTTTCCTATGAGGAAATACGTGATTTTAAGCATCAAATTAAACGGTAAAAAAGGGGTTAAATAAGATAAAAAGCTACCGTTTTCCTTTATTCACCTCGTTTTGTTTCAATTAATTAAAGAAAGCAAGCGCTTTACCAGATTTTTGACCTTCTTCGATCTTTAGGCCAAGAAAGACTATTTGAAAAATTTTCTCGGTTTTTTGTTCAAAAAACACCTTTTTTTGCTGGGCAAAATGGATTTTAGCTATCATAACTACCTATACCGGTGTTCAGGCCTACCAAAACAAAAATATGTTCTTTTTGTTTTTTTGACAAAGAACCCCGTTTTTCATTCCATTTCCATAGACCAAGAAATGCCCATATTGGCCTCTTTTTTGGGGCAAGAAACCCCGTTTTTTGAGCAACTTCCCTATTTTGTGGCCATAGACCAAGAATGCCCATATTGGCCTCTTTTTTTGGGCAAGAAACCCCGTTTTTTGAGCAACTTCCCTTATTTTGTGGCCATAGACCAAGAATGCCCTTTGGCCTCTTTTTTGGGGGAAAACCGTTTTTGCAACTTCCCTTATTTTGTGGCCATAGACCAAGAAATGCCCATATTGGCCTCTTTTTTTTGGGGCAAGAAACCCCGTTTTTTGAGCAACTTCCCTATTTTGTGGCCATAGACCAAGAAATGCCCATATTGGCCTCTTTTTTGGGCAAGAAACCCCGTTTTTGAGCAACTTCCCTTTTTGGCCATAGACCAAGAAATGCCCATATTGGCCTCTTTTTTGGGCAAGAAACCCCGTTTTTTGAGCAACCCTTATTTGGGCCATAGACCAAGAAATGCCCATATTGGCCTCTTTTTTGGGGCAAGAAACCCCGTTTTTGAGCAACTTCCCTTATTTTGTGGCCATAGACCAAGAAATGCCCATATTGGCCTCTTTTTTGGGGCAAGAAACCCCGTTTTTTGAGCACTTCCCTTATTTTGTGGCCATAGACCAAGAAATGCCCATATTGGCCTCTTTTTTGGGGCAAGAAACCCCGTTTTTTGAGCAACTTCCCTTATTTGTGGCCATAGACCAAGAAATGCAATTGCCTCTTTTTTTGCAAGAAACCCCGTTTTTTGAGCAACTTTATTTTGTGGCCATAGACCAAGAAATGCCCATATTGGCCTCTTTATTTGGGGCAAGAAACCCCGTTTTTGAGCAACTTTCCCTATTTTTGGCCATAGACCAAGAATGCCCATATTGGCCTCTTTTTTTGGGGCAAGAAACCCCGTTTTTTGAGCAACTTATCTTATTTTGTGGCCATAGACCAAGAAATGCCATATTGGCCTCTTTTTTGGGCAAGAAACCCGTTTTTTTGAGCAACTTCGCATATTTTGTGGCCATTAGACAAAGATGCCCTTATTGGCCTCTTTTTTTTGGGGCAAGAAACCCGTTTTCTGAGCAACTTCCCTTATTTTTGTGGCCATAGACCAAGAATGCCCATATTGGCCTCTTCTTTGGGGCAAGAACCCCGTTATTTGAGCAACTTCTCTTATTTTGTGGCCATAGACCAAGAAATGCCCATATTGGCCTCTTTTTGGGGCAAGAAACCCCCGTTTTTGAGCAACTTACCTATTTTGGCCATAAACCAGAAATGCCCATATTCACAATGGAAGAAGATGAATTTTTGAACTGTTCCTTAAATAAGATTGAAAAGGTCTTAAAAAACAGCAAAAACTTAAGAGGGGAATTTCGGGAAGACCTAGAGAATGTTGTACGTGACCTCAAAAACTTTTTAATGGGTTGAAAAATCAGATCTCGGAACTGAGGCAAGCCCGCTCGGAAAGAACTACCCTCTCACGGATTAAAACGTACCTATGCTTCTGTTTACTCACTCAATAAATAATCCAATGCCTTTACACGACTTAATAATTACTTCTAAGTCTAAGGATTCTGATTCGAATACTGTTAAGAATCTACTGGGATTCCGTCGATATCGTCGGTCTTAAAGTAGGAGTGGTGGCGGTAAAACCAATATCGAAAGGAAGGCTCCTGATAAGGACCAGGTCAAAAATGGAAAGCGACATGCTAGCTAATAAAATCAACCGAGATTGCTGTGATAAACTTGATGCCAAAACAAAAGTAAAAAATTTCCCAAGACTGATAGTGTATAACATTCCGAATGAGTTAACTGAAGACAATGCTAAAGAAATTATCGTTACCCAAAATTGTGATATCTTCTGTGATTCAAACTATAAATTAGATATAAAAGCGATAATAAAACCAAAAAACCGGATAATATGAGACATTTAGTTATCGAGACGGACCCTACTTCAAGGAACAAAATTATCGAGACCAAAGGGCTTAAAATTAAATGGTCATTTTGTCGCGCGGCGGACAACTTCTATGCTAGACGATGCTACAATTGCAGTCGCTATCATTATGGACCCTGTTCCAGCAAAACTGCCTGCCCAAAGTGTGGTGGTGATCATGCACTTAGCGCCTGCACAGTCCAAAAAGAGGAATACAATTGTGTTAATTGCACTCACCTTAATACGTTGATAAAAGACTCTAAAGATAAACTTAACACAAACCACGCAGCATTCGATAACACCTGTCAAGCTTATCAAAGAATAATTGGACGGATTCAACGTAGCATCGACTATGGGTGCTAGGTTACAGCTAAGTTCAGATGGAAAAACATTCAATTTTGTTCAAATTAACTTACACCACGCGAGGTCAGCATCACTGAACCTAAATGAATTCATAAGCAGAGAAAAAATGGATGTCGCACTTTTGCAAGAACCGTACTGCATAACAACGTCGTAGCAGGCTGGAGAAAGCAGAAAAAGAGCTTCGATTGTAATTTCAAACCAGTCTTTAGATGCTGTTCTACTCACGCCTTTATCATCGGAGGATATGGTCGCTATAGAAATCGATTATCCCGGATGGAACAAAAAAATTGCGGTAGTTAGTGCTTACTTCTGCGACACAAATGACCTCCATAACGATCTCGGAAAGCTTTCTGCTGCGCTGCAGCACTTTCGACTTAACGGGTATGACTTTATCATTGGAGTGGACTCAAACGCAAGATCGACGGCATGGTTCGACATAAAAACGAATTCTAGAGGCGAACTAATGGAGAGTTATCTCGCCGAAACTTCACTAGTCGTCCTTAACTCGCAAGACACACCAACCTTCGAATCGACAAGAGGAAAAGCCATATCGACCTGACCTTGGCTCCATACTCAATTCTGCCTTATGTGTCGGACTGGCGCAAGAGACGATGAAAGCGCTTCAGACCATAAACTGATCACATTCTCCTCTCCTCATCCTACCACACGTCAGCATTAGACAAGCTATCTGCAGAAAGATACAATACCAGAGAAGCCAACTGGGATACATTCAACGCCGTTTAAAAGAAAATTTTGGGCAGTTTGATAAACATAAAAATGAAAATCTTTCTGGGAAGTTTTGGATTCAGTACTCGCTAAATACATCTCGGGCAGCACAGATCTTGAGCTCGTCACTAACAAGCTTTTCGACACAATCAAACTCGCATGCTCATGTAGCATCCCGAACATCGGAAACAAGGCCGTTAAAAACCCGAAGCGAACCGTTCCTTGGTGGACCAGAGAGCTCACGGATCTGAGAAAAGAGGTGCGCAAATTGAGACGTCGCTACCAGAGGACCCATGACGAAATCCTAAGGCTGGAGAGACGAGATAGTTATGTAAAACTTAAAAATATCTACATGGAAAAAATTTGTTCGGCTAAAAAAGCATCCTTCATCGCCTTTTGCAACGCAACTTCTGGAATCTCCCCGTGGAACGCCATCTATAGAATGGCAGCAGGAAAAACGAAAAAAAACCAACCTGCTTCACCTCGCTCAAAAAGGACGACGGAACCTTTACCATGGGCTCAAAGTACTGACGTACGTCCTAGACCAGTTTGCACCGTCGGACAGCAGCAGGCAGCAAGAAATTTCCGACACAACCTTATAGAAGATGACCCCCATTTACGAAAAAGAGATAGAGCGAGTCATTGTATCCATGGACGACAAGAAAGCCCCAGGACCGGATGGGATAAGCCAAAGCATATTGTACAAAGTTTGGAATGTGATTCCCAACAGCATCTGTACTTTGTACAATGTGCTTAAATAGGGGTTGTTTTCCGACGCCGTGGAAGAAATCAAGATTATCCTCTTAATTAAGCCTGGTAAGGAGAAAAATCAAGACGTGTCCAATATCGCCCGATCTTAATATCTATACCCGGAAAAGTCCTAGAAAAACTGCTAATTGACAGAATATGTATGCGCTACGGAAAAGAGGGGAGCTTTCAGACAAGCAATATGGATTCCACCACAACGCGGTACCATCGAGGCTCTAGATGCAGTCAAAAGCTTTATTGAAGCCAAATTGTCGAAAAAGCAACATACACTAATGATATCACTCGACGTCAAGGGAGCTTTTAACGCCGCATGGTGGCCAGCTATATAAACCAACTGAACACGAAAGGCTGTCCCAAAAACTTATTCAAACTAACTAAAAATTATTTCTCCAACAGGTATTCCTTCATGGAAACGGAAACAATCGTCATAGGAAAGGAGCAAGAAAAAGGCTGCCCTCAAGGTTCTTGTTGTGGACCGGGGTTGTGGAACGTCCTTTACGACTCAGTATTTAACATAGAATTGCCATCTGACACCGAAATGTTGCTTTTGCCGACGACTTGCTAGTTCTCACCGCAGGCAAGACAGTCGAAGAAAAAGCAAATCGTAGCCTGCAGTTGATCGTTGAATGGTCTCACGACAACAAATTGGAATTCAACGCTGGGAAGACCAAGATCCTTCACATCACAAGCGTCATCAAACAGACCCAAACATTGCGGTTTATCTAGCCGGGGAAAGACTCGAACTAGTCGACAACGTGAATTACCTCGGAGTAAAATTTGACAGAAACTCAAATGGACAACCCACATCGACTCGGTCTGTCAAAAAGCTTCCCAATTAACTAACGCTTTATCGAGATCTGCCAAAGTTCATTGGGGCCTCTCCCACGAAGCATTATCGACAATCTACAAAGGAGTTCATTCCCCTGCTCACGTATGCGGCACCAATATGGGGCTCTGCGCTTAAATATAAATGTAACATAAAAAATTAAGAAGCACTCAGAGAAAGATGTTAATTCGCATCATAAAAGGCTACCGCACAATATCTTTTGATGCCGCCTGCATACTAGCTAAAGGCCACCCATCGACCTGAAAATCTTTGAAATTATCGACTATTACTACGCGACCAAAGGCCCCATCCCCTCGATGGCCCCCATCTTCCCGTCGACCGATACGTGCCTCTGAGCGAGCTTCCTCATCCATCCGTTATCTGCGATTTCGCGACTTCAATTATTAACGATGATACAGCTAAATATAATATTTATACGGATGGCAGTAAACTAGATGGCCTAGTTGGATGCGCAGTGGTCGCCTACTCGGAAGCTGATTTGATCCACAAACACAAAGAAAGCCTGGCACCATGGTGCTCGAATAACCAGGCAGAGCTGCTAGCAATTAGAAGATCGATTGAATGGCTCAAAACCCTTAGCATCGAACCTAACAACCGATCAGCCATTATCTGGACAGACAGCCTTGTATGCCTTTCCACTATTAAAAAGACCACCCACCTAACTGAGACCGCTTTAGCAGTCATAATCACCCTAAACCAACTACGTGAAACAGGCTGGAATATCGACCTGAGATACACAAAAGCACACGCTGGTACCAAAGGGAACGAGGCAGCTGACATTGCTGCCAAGGAAGCAGCCAAAAGCGCCGAGAACGAAAAATTTTTCCGCATTCCAGCCAGCGGCGTCCGGTATGCAGCTCGTCAGGCATCGTTGGCCTCCTGGAACAAGGAGTGGGCAACCTCTGAGAAGGGATCCGCAACTAGAGAATTCTTTCCAACTTAGATCAACGGCTCAGCTCTTCAATAAAATTAAATTACAAAATGACCCAACTCCTAAGCGGCCACGGACGAAACAAGGCGTACCTCAATCGGTTTGGACTCACAGATGACCCCTCCTGTAGTTGTGGAGCACCCAGTCAAACTTGGACCATATTCTCTTACATTGCTCTAAATTCGATCGACAAAGGAGCCGCCTGATGCGAAAGATTTTGTTGTCAAGCGGAACATGGCCCCTAAAAAAGAATCTCGCAAAGGTTTACCACGTCGAGCTGGCAACGTTCTTAAATTCCATGAACTTCGATGAATCAATTAACACAAAAAAAAAAATTAATATAAGTTAGTTCGCGTTTAAATTTTTAGTGTCAAATCAAGTGAATGTGAGAAGTTTAAGTGTTACGTTTCAAAAATGTTCAAAAGAACCAAAACAAAAAAAAAACAAAAAAAAAATCATTATGTAAATATCAGAATTTCTAATCATGTTTTGTTTTTATATTTTTATCGTTTTATGTAAGCATGTAATATGGCTACATGGAGCATGTGCAAATAAAAAATTTATTTAAAAAAAAAAAAAAAAAAAACCCCGTTTTTTGAGCACTTCTCTTATTTGTGGCCATAGACCAAGAAATGCCCATATTGGCCTCTTTTTTGAAACCCCGTTTTTTGAGCAACTTCCCTTATTTTGAGGCCATAGACCAAGAAATGCCCATATGGCCTCTTTTTTTGGGGGCAAGAAACCCCCGTTTTTTGAGCAACTTCCTTTATTTTGTGGCCATAGACCAAGAAATGCCCATATTGGCCTCTTTTTTGGGGGGCAAGAACCCCGTTTTTTGAGCAACTTCCCTTATTTTGTGGCCATAGACCAAGAAATGCCCATATTGGCCTCTTTTTTTGGGGGCAAGAAACCCCGTTTTTGAGCAACTTCCCTAATTTTGTGGCCAAAAAACTTTTTTTTTTTTTTTTGCTCAAAGCTAAGATTTTGCATTAAAATTTCAAGAACACTCCAAGGAAAAATTTAAAAGGGAAAACAAAACAAATTCTTGTATATCTAATTTTTTCATTTTATTTTACACCTTTTTCGCTCTCTATTCTATAAATGTCGCTACATACAGTCTGGATTATATACAAATAATTTTTTTTTTCCTTTTTTTTTCCGTCTAAACATCTAATTTTCTATCGTTATCACCTCACAAACAAAAAACTCCAGTCTTATATAAATATTAAATACTAATTTTCTTATTCACTCTTACAAAAAGGCATACCCTTTTATTAATATTTCATATTTTAAGGTTTAAATAGGCATACAAAAATTTCATGCATAATTATACAATTTGTACAAAAAACGAATTTACTATGTAGAAAAAACTAAATTTTATGTGCAGCATTTTTGTACTAATTTTTTTTTTATAATTTTTAATAACAAGGCGAACAAGGCTGAGGGCACTTTTTTAAATTTTGCACTATGAAAATCCCTGACAAAATTGGCTATTTACAAATACAATAATTAAAAAAAAAGAACAATTTTTTTACAATAAACTATAATTTTGAAATTAATGTACATAAAAAATCTATGTTAATAAACAAAATGATGGGGGAGTAGAAGAATTAAAAATTTGATAAAATAACAACGAAGGAAAGAAAAATGGCGGAGGTCCTAATCAGTCAATCCTTGACGTTTTCTTCTTCGAGCATAGCGTCGAGTTCGTCTGTTAGGTTGGCAAGCATGTTTCCGATGTCGTTCAGGACATCGACTGGCTCCTGACCTGGTTTTCTGTAAAAAAAAATTATTTAAAAAAACGTATTATTAAAATAAAATAAAATGATTTAGGAAGTTAAAAAAGAAGTAAAGAATTTAACGATTTTTAAAAGTAGTAATTCCTCGTGTTAGTTCTAACACCAGATAAGTCATTTTTTATCAATTTTAAGTTAGGCATTATTTCTGGTGGTAAATTTTGTGGAGAATCGAATTCCGTGGGTAGTTTAACCGTATTACCAACAGAAAACGCGTAGTTCACGATTTAGCCAACAGGTGATTGCTTCCAACGAGAAATTAATCCGTATTTTGGCTCTCCTGAAAACCTGGGAAAAATGACTTGTCCGGTGTTAGAACTAACGCGACGATTTTTTAGGTATTTTAAATTATTTAAAACATTTAAAAAACCGTTTATTAATTATTAATTATATTAATTAATTTTTTAAAAGTAACCATAAAAAATATTGAGGAGTTATTTAGAGGATGTATGAAAAATTAGTTTTTATGGAAAAATTATTGATTTAAAAAAAAATTAATTATTTAAATATTTCATATTAGTTAATTTAATAATTTTTAACTTTTATACTGCCAGTCTATGCCCAAAATTAAAGAATTGAGGTTTTTTTTTTCGTTGTTTGCATACTTTGGGACAAAATTATTAATTATTAATTATTTCTTTAAAAAAACAACCTTAAAAATATATTTTTAGAAGTTATTTAGAGGATATGAAAAATTATTGATTTTCAAAAAAAGTAATTATTTAAATATTTTATATTAGTTAATTTAATAATTTTTAACTTTTATACTGCCAGCCCAAAATTAAAGAATTGAGATTTTTTTTTCGTTTTTTACATACTTTTGGGACAAATTGGCTTTTTGTTTATCGGCGGCTTTTTAGCTAGATTGGAATTTTCTTGAAAAAAAAAAAGAGAAATTACAAAAAAATTAATTAATTAAATTTAATTACCTGGGAGGCAATAAAGAAGGCGTAGGCTCTGGAGGCTGGACTCGGACGGTAGGAATGAACTCTGAAAATAAAGCTGAATTAAAAAAAAATATTATTATTAAATTTTTTAAATTTTACCGGTTGGATTTCGAGTTGCTCTTTGTTTTATCGTTCCAGCGTTTTCGTTTGCGAAAGGTATCGAGTCTGATTCCGTACTTGAACTCGACTGAAATAATTGATGAAGTAAAAATTGAAATTTGATTATTTCTATACCTTAAAACTGGCATCGGAGCCGTTATATTGTTGAGGATGAGGGCAGTGAAGGTCGGCAACGACGGTCACACTTGACGAGCACTCGCTGCTCACTCGAGTCGGAGGAACTGGCCCGGGTCGTTTTAAAGTACAATTATTCACCTCTCTAAAACAAAAAGCAAAAATACTTTATTTAAATATTGTTTCTTTACCCATATATTTCAACTATTCATAGAAAATTAGATTAAAAGGGCGTTTTTACACCAGAAATCAAATAAAACGACCTACAACCCGGTAAAAAAGATGTTTAACGCGGGAACACCTGATTAAAAGGACGTTTTTACACCAGAAAATCAAATAAAACGACCCACAACCTAAAAAAGATGTTTAACGCCGGAACACCTGATTAAAAGGGCTTTTTACACCAGAAAATCAAATAAACGACCCATAACCCGGTAAAAAGGATTTTAACGCCGGAACACACTGATTAAAAGGACGTTTTTACACCAGAAAATCAAATAAACCACCCACAAACCTGTAAAAAGATGTTTAACGCCCAGTCAACTGATTAAACGGGTCCTTTACACCAGAAAATCAAATAAACGACCCACAATCCGGTAAAAAATGTTTAACTCGCGGTCTAATTAAACAGGTGTTTCTACACCAGAAATCAAATAAAGCGACCCACAATCCGGAAAAAAGATGTTTAACGCCCAGTCACTGATTAAAAGGGTGTTTCTACACCAGAAAATCAAACAAAAGACCCACAATCCGTTAAAAAAGATGTTTAACGCCCAGTCTATTGATTAAACGGGTGTTTATAAATAATAAATTAAACTCTTTTAATCTAATTTTGGTGTTTCTACTCCAGAAAATTATAAAAAAATACCTACCTTGGTAAAAAATGTTTAGCGCCAGAACACATGCTTAAACGGGCGTTTTTACACCACAAAATAAATAAAACATCCCACAACCCACTAAAAGATGTGTTTCTACACCAGAAAATCAAACAAATCGACCCACAACCCAAAAAAGATGTTTAACGCCCGATCACCAGATTAAACGGGTGTTTCTACACCAGAAATCATATAAACTACCAAAACCTTGGTAAAAAATGTTTAGCACCGGAGCACCTGCTTAAACGGGTGTTTTTTACGCCACAAAATCAATAAAACGTCTCACAACCCAAAAGATGTGTTTCTACACCAGAAAATCAAATAAACCCCACAAGCCGCTAAAAAAGATGTTTAACGCCCGTCACCTGATTAACGGGTGTTTCGATGCCAGAAAATAAAATTGCCCAAAACCGGTGAAAAAGATGTTAACAAATGAAAACCTGATTAAACGGGTGTTTTTACACTTGAAAATCAAATGAAACTACCCAAAACCAGAAAAAAGATGTTTAACACCTGACACCTGATAAAACGTGTGTTTCTACACCATAAATCAAATAAAACGACCCAAAGCTCAGTAAAAAGATGTTTATTTCCCGGTCACCTTATAAAACAGGTGTTTGTAAACCAGAAAATCGACGAAAATGACCCAAAACTCGATGAAAAGGGGGCCAAAAACAGCATCAATTTGACTTACTAGGATAATTACGCCACTGATATCTAAGAAAGTTAAGAAGAGTGCTTAAACGCTCTAAGATCTGACAAACGGGTGTTTATAGACTAAAGTATGAGAAAAAATGACTTAAAACTGATTAAAAAGCCCGCCAATGCGATTTTCTTGTTTCGACGATTTCTAAGTGAAAAGTTGACTTACTGGAAACAATGGATGGGTGCGATTTTCGCCTGAGGGCGAGGCTTAAGTAAGGCACGGTCGAGGTAGAGTCCCACCTCCTTGGTGCATCGGAAAAACTTCATTCGTCGGAGTAATATCGCCATCTTCAAAACACCTCCGTCCCACTCCAACTCCCCACTGTTGCCCCGTAAAACTGCTCGTACCTCCAATCCCATTATTGCATTCCTCACCCACCTTCCAGCGACTCCAGCGACTTCCCTCGCCCGCCATGCCGCAGCTAAAAATAAATATAAATCAATATCGAAGAGAAACAAAAAAGCGATGAACTATCAGTAAACTTACTTGAATCGGGACGATATCTGTCGTATAGTAAAGCTGGTGAGGATTTTCTAACTCCCACGGTTGATGGAACGTCTTGTATGTGCTGTGGATTCTTGGGCAATCACAATCGGCGAATGGATCTCCAGCATCGACCTTCACACAAACATGCAACATGCACTAACACGTCTTTTATAAAATAAAAAATCAACTTCAGACTAAATATTCTTAATCAGAAGTTGAAAAAAAATAAAAGTAACTGTGAAAGGACTAATAAGTGCCCTGGCAGTGAAATAAGGGGTGCCACCCAAACAAGCTTTTATTTACCGTGCAAGGAAATCAAAAGCTTTTAAACAAAAATGAGCTCTTTTTATTCGTTCTCTATGGATGATTATAAGAGTTGGATAGGCTTCAGTGATGATTTCTCAAACTATCCAATTCCTGATGTTAAAATGGTGATGAAAACTACAATTTTGACTATTCCTGGGGTCTAAAATGGGGAGGGGAAAATAAAAAGCGACTTACATGCGTCGGAGTGAAAGGTGTAGGTGGGAAAGTTTTCCCCGCTCGTAGGTCTTGAATACGTTTTATGGCGAGCAACATCCGCTTTTGATGACCTAATTTAACAATACCGATATCTTCGAGGTCTTCCCATGTTATCTGAGTCGTATCCTCGACCGTCGTATAACCTTGAGATCTTAAGGCGCTTCCGTACTCCTCCAATCGCAACAGCCTCAGCCATTCATTTAAAGAACCCTGATTACAAAATAAAAAATAGCATTGCCAACATAATAAATAAAAACTTACAGGAATATAATCAGGAAGTCCATCAGAAATATTAAGTAAGGCGATTTCTGATTTTAATTTCTTTCTATGATTAGGTTTCTTTATACCTATAGCAGTTAAATCCTAAAAATGAAGAAAAACATAAATTAGACTCAATATTTTGGACAGAATGAATGAAAAAGGTTTTTGATTAAAATGATTTTTTTAGTACCAAATATCCCCAACATTCGGTATAAAAGATGTTTTACGCCTAAACACCTGAGTAAACCAATGTTTTTACACTTGAAAATCAAATAAAACTACCCAAAACCCAGTAAAAAAGGTGTTTAACGCCCGATCACATGATTAAACGGGTGATTCTATATCAGAAAACCAAATAAAACTATAAACCCGGTAAAAAAGACGTTTAACGCCCAGTCAACTGATTAAATGGGTGTTTCTACACCAGAAAATCATATAAAACTACCCACAATCGGTAAAAGATGTTTAAAATCGCGGTCACATGATTAAAAGGTGTTTCTACACCAGAATCAAATAAAACGACCCACAATCCGGTATAAAAGATGTTTAACGTCCCTCACCTGATTAAAGGGTGTTTCTACACCAGAAAATCATATAAAACTACCCCACAATCCGGTAAAAAAGATGTTTAACTCCCGGTCACATGATTAAACGGTGTTTTTTTACACCAGAAAATCAATAAACGACCCACAATCCGTATAAAAAGATGTTTAACGCCCGTCACTGATTAAACGGGTGTTTCTACACCAGAAAATCATAAAACCCTACAATCCGGTAAAAAAGATTTTAACTCCCGGACACATGATTAAACAGGTGTTTCTACACCAGAAGATCAATAAAACGACCCACAATCCGGTATAAAAGATGTTTAACGCCCAGTCAACTGATTAACGGGTGTTTCTACACCAGAAAATCATATAAAACCCAAAATCCGGTAAAAAGATGTTTAACTCCCGGTCATCCGATTAAACGTGTGTTTCGATGCCAGAAAATCAAATAAAATTACCCAAAACCCAGAAAAAAAGATGTATACGCCAGAACACCTGATTAAACGGGTGTTTCAACGCCAGAAAATGAAATAGAACTACCCGAAACCCGTAAATAAGATGTTTAACATAAATTAGACTCAATATTTTCAAATGTGGACAAGTAGAAAAACAGGTTTTTGATTAAAATAAAGTTTTAAAGGGGTTTAAACTGATTTTTTTAGGACAAAATATCCCATTTTTGAGCGGTTTTTCTTCAATATAAGTTGTAGAGAGTGTTTTAGCGATTTTTTCCGCTTTTTAATACTTAAAAAACAGTTTTTTAAGAGGTTTTTTGGATCAAAATGCAATTAAAAGACTCTTCGCACATTTTAGGGACAGAAGCCCCGTTTTAATATTGATTATGGTTAAAATTGACTTCTAGAAGACGACGTTTTTAACGCAATTGGGTAGTTGGCCAAATACACCCAGGAGAGACTTGACCACTGACCCACGAAGGTTAAATGTCTTACCTCGGTGTCATTCTTGAGATAGTATGCATGTCATAACCGGCATTGACAAATAAAGGAAAGTATTCTTCAAAATGAAGATCCATGAGCCAACTATTTAGGATTTCGTGGTCCTGAAATTTATTAGAAATTAAATAAAGAAAGGTTTGATGTTAAAATACTTACGGGGACACCTTGGAGAAGGAGCCTTTCGACTCTGGCTGGAGCGGAACTTTCGCCGCTTCCGACGGAACTCGATGAAAGACTCGGTCGATGACGATGCGACATGGCGCAGGAAGCTCGACCGCTGTCAAGGCTGACGGTAGAATGGCGAGAGCCCGAACCGCTGGATCCAGGACTATCTCGCCCTGGGCTTTGGGTCATGTCAATCCCCTGATCCTCCTGGAGTGAAAGCTGGTGGTGGTAGTAGGCAGTCGTCTTATTCCCATCTGCGTAAACTGCTGCGGACCAGGAAACGTGAATGCCGGATACGAAAAAGTCCCTGGACTCTTCCCAGGGCCCATACTGTATATCCCGTCCGATATCTCGTACCCATCTAACAAAAGAAAATATAGATTCCTGGCGTCTTTCCAAATTTACAAAAAAAAGTACCTTTGTGATCATGGAAAATGTCTTCGCCTGCGCTGGAATATCCTGCAGAGCCGAAAGACGAGCCGCTGTTTCTAAAAGCCGATTCGGGGACCGCCGGAGGGGCCACCTTTTTCGCCTGGGCCGGCTTTGCGCCCCTGCTCATTCCTCCAACTAAAACAAAAACAAATTTTTAAGTCCAAAATAATTTTTAGTTTTGAAAATATAAAAAGGCTTATCAATAGCCAGAGGGAGGAGTCACGTTTATTTTTATATAAAAAATTAGATACGCCACGTTTCAGATTAATCATGATTGTTTAACTTCCATAAAGAAGTTATTGTGATACCCTCCACGTCGGGTTTTTGGGTCTTCCAGACCCCGTAGGGTCAATTCGAATATGGATATATACCGATCTCAACTTTGTGTGTGGTGCCGGCCGGCCATAGAATTTTTTCCAGAACACTTGACTTTTCACCAGATTTTTACCAAATTTTGACCAAATGTTCACCAAATTTTATTTAGTCGGTGAACAAAAACTAACGAGGGCGATTTTTGAATTTGGAAAAAATGGCGGAGATATGTCTGTTTGAAATTTTAAAAAATTCGCTGCGGCCGAACCGTTGGTCCGATTTTCACCAAATTTTCACCAATTACTCCTTATATTTTTAAGGATTTTTGGTGCAAAAAAATTGGCCACTTTTTAATTATTATTTTTTTTTTAGTAGGGAGAAATTTCATACTTCTACCCATTACGAGAGGCACATCCCTAGGCCAGAGAGCCCATTATTTCTACCTAGACACTTAGAAAAATTTTCGGAAAAAAAAGCGCTAATTTAAAAAAGAAAACCCGGAAAAGTTTTTCGGAAAAAAAACTCGGACAATTTTTCAAAAAAAACTCGGAAAAAAAAAAAAAAAATTGTTCAAAAACTCGGAAAATTGTTTTAAAAAACTCGGAAAATTAAAAAAATCGGAAAATTGTTAAAAAAAAAAAAAAAAAAGGGAAAAAAAAAACAAAAAAAAAAAAGGAAAATTGTTCAAAAAAAAAAAAAAACTCGGAAAATTTTTCATAAAAAAAGAAAGAAAACTTGGAAAAATTTTCGAAAAAAAAATTCCCCCTCTCATATACATCCCCTTCCTCCCTTATACTTTCCCCTCCTTTATACTTTCCCTCCTTTCGTTATACTTTCGTTCCCTTATACTTCCCCCTCCGTTATACTTCCCTCTCTGTTATACTTCGCCCTACTTGACCTCCCATATACTTCCCCCTCCGTTACGTCCCTCCGTTATACTTCCCCCTCCTATATTGTTACTTCCCTTTAAGGAAGTTTTCGTTGGAAGCTCATCAAACCAGTACTTTTATCTTCACTGTTCATGCTACCACTGGGCCACACCGTGAAGAACTGTATAGAATTAAAATGATTAAGATTTTAGTCTTTCTAGACGTTTTAAGGGATTAAAAAAAAATTCAGGTTTAAAAAACTCCCCTGAGGGTAAAATCTAAACTCTAAAGAGTCTTGAAGTCCGCAATTTTTAAGATTTACGAGGTTCTTCGCTCCCTCCCATGGCGGCGTCTCCACACTTAATTATTTAAATTAGAAGCGTATTTAAATGATAAATATTGGTTTTAAAGACATGGAATTTTATTTTTCGCACGGAGTTTACGAGGGCGTCCCACTCAGACGACAGCGCCCACGGAAGATTCTCCGGACCATCTGGAAGACATCTGGGCCCTTTCGCACTTGGCCTAATATCTGATCCAAACGTAAAAGTCTCGTTTAAACGATTCTCTCACCCTGAAACGTATTTAAAGATCAGGTTGTCCTCGCGGGATTCATATATGGAATTATTTCGTCAACTATTTGCAAAAAAGGTGTAGAAAGTTGATTTATTTGGTTCATGAATATACGATTGTACTAGAAAAATAACGATGACAAAAAGAAAACCGGACTTTAAGCCTCTTAAGCAACCAAATTTCCCAGAAGAAACCCTCCTCTGTTCGAGAAAGCTGCGATTTAACTGCTCCTGTTGGTCGGTTAAAGAACTAACTTTATGAATCGATTCCTGACCAAATTTCCATTAAGAACCGTTCTTAAAACAGATATTCAGTCTGGAGCAGTAACTGCTCCTGTTGGTCGGTTAAAGAACTAACTTTATGAATCGATTCCAGACCAAATTTCCATAAGAACCGTTCTTAAAACAGATATTCAGTTTGGAGCAGTAACTGCTCCTGTTGGCCGGTTAAAGAACTAACTTTATGAATCGATTCCACCAAATTTCCATTAAGAAACCGTTCTTAAAAAGACACTCAGTGTGGAGCAGTGATTAACTGCTCCGGTTGTAATTTCGAGAATCAATTCAACTATCTCCGTTAAAGAACCGTTCTTAACGGTGCTAAAATCTTATTTTGACAGGGAAATTTTTTTTTTATTTCTCCCCTTCAATTAAAAGTAAGGAAAAGAGAGTTGAACTCACGAAACCAGGTCCTCACGAGGTTATGCAAGGTTCCAAATGAAGAAATAAACGCCATATGGTCAAGACAAAAGGGATTAACGGCGCAAAACGGACTCTTTGGAACATAAAAAAAATAAGGAGACGCCGATAAATCCGTGAAACCGCCCACGTTGGCACACCTGTCCCAAAAATACCTAAACGACTAAAAATGCATTTGATATCAAATAAAAGCCGAACTGTAATAAACTGTTTGATATAAAGAAGCATAAATTAGAATATTAATGAACGAAGGATTAAAGGAGCTTAGGCGCCATATGTTTATTAAATGGCAACAAGGACGTCTGAGTCTTTTTTTATAGCAGGTGAGGTACAGGTTTGTTTTTCTGGACTTTAAATCGTCGGATTTCGTCTTTTTTTTTATCAGACGCATCCCACGCATCGAGATTTCCGTAAAGCTTTCGTATTAAAATAAGTCAAGGTTAAATTGAGGGTCCTTCTACTCTATTGGGTGAAATTATGACCTTGAAATGAATATATTTTGTCCACTGAAAGCGTAAAGTAGCGACAATGACGTTCCTTCCACATTTTGGTTAGTTTGTAGTTGTTAATAAGATCAAAAAATACAATTTTAAGGTTTTTTTCTGTCAAAAGAAGTTACTAGTGGTTTTTAGGGAGTTAACAAAAACTTAAAGGATTGAAAATTACCAATTGCGTCGTAAAAAAAAAGCGTTTCTACGATTTATTTGGTTTTTATGATAAACCAGATTTTAAGTTAGTTTTTGCTGTTTCGGCATAACCCCCCCCCCCCCCCCCCAAAAAAAAACTCATCTTCTTTAACCGGGTTTTGAGAAGTTTATTTGCTGCCGGACATAATCCCCCCAAAAAACCCTTCTTCATTACCACGTTTTGAGAAGTTTATTTGCTGTTTCGACATAATCCCCCAAAAAACCTTTCTTCTTTTATCACGTTTTGAGAAGTTTATTTGCTATTCCGACATAATCCCCTCAAAAAACCTTTCTTCTTTCACCACGTTTTGAGAAGTTTATTTTCTGTATCGACATAATCCCCCCCCCCAAAACCCTTCTCTTTTCCTAGGCTTTGAGAAGTTTATTTGCTGTTTCGATATAATCCCCCCCAAAAACCTTTCTTTACTAGGATTTGAGAAGTTAATTTGCTGTTTCGACATAATTACCCCCCCCCCCCAAAAAAAACCTTCTTTTAGCAGGTTTTGAAGTTTATTTGCTGCCGGGCATAATCCCCCCCCCCCCCAAAAAAAAACCCTTTTCATTACCACGTTTTGAGAAGTTTATTTGCTGTTCCGACATAATCCCCCAAAAACCTTTCTTCTTTTATCACGTTTTGAGAAGTTTATTTTCTGTATCGACATAATCCCCCCCAAAACCCTTCTCTTTTCCTAGGTTTTGAGAAGTTTATTTGCTGTTTCGACATAATCCCCCCAAAAAACCTTTCTTTTACTAGGTTTTGAGAAGTTAATTTGCCGTTTCGACATAACTCCCCCCCCCCCCCTTCGTTTACCATTTTTTGAGAAGTTAATTTGCTGTTTCGACATAATTACCCCCCCCCCCCCCAAAAAAAAACCTTCTTTTGCCAGGTTTTGGGAAGTTTAGTTTCTATTTCAATATAATCCCCCCCCCCCAACCCTTCTTTTATCATGTTTTGAGAAGTTTATTTGTTGTTTCGACATAATCCCCCCCCCCCCAAAAACCCTTCTTTTAGCAGGTTTTGAGAAGTTAATTTGCTTTTTCGACTTAATTCAACATATGTTTTGTTTTACCCTTGTTCAAAAAAACACTGTTTAATGAATTTTTGAAAACTGTTTAGCATTTTTTGGATTTAAATTCTGTTCCTCTTTTAGAAACTCTTTATTTTGAGACTTTTGGCCAGTTCAGTGAGATTTAAGATAAGGCTTTATAATTCAAAATAAACAAAACTTCGAATATTTTTGAAGGTTTCTTCGTCGAGATTTCTGATATAAAATGTATAAATTCAAAACGTTTTTGGGGTTTTGTCGGAGCTCCAATTTGCAATCTATTGGGGCCCGAAAGGCGTATATTTAATGAGGGCCGGACCTCGAAGATGGATTTGCTATTCAACCCCGGAGGCCTCCCGCCGGCCAGGGTAAAACCGCCCTTTTCTTAATAATTCATCGGAAGGGCCCATGAAGGCAAAACTTCCACGATCAAACCGAACAATTTACCGGCGGGAGTTTGATTTCTGTAAAAGCCTTTTTATCGCCTCTGAAAGAGGGGGAAAAAAGGTCAGGAAAAAAACTTTTGGCTCAAATATAATGAAAATGCTTTCTTTACTAGTAATCCATCGATTTTTAAAAATGTTAACTCATTTATTCCTCGAGGCACTCTTCACTGCATATTCACTGAATGCGAATATTTTTGAATAACGAAACGCCCTCAAAAAAACAAGTGGAAAATAAGCGGGTCTCATCGTAGGCGAAACAGGTAGGTTGGGCGTAGGACGAGGAGGAAAAAAAAAACACTCCTTCAACCTCACCCTTTAGAACGACCTTATCTTTAATTGAGTTTCCAAGAAGGAAAAACTGCATAAACTTCCAAGTTTTTCAATGAGATAAAACCTAATCTAAATTCTATAATCTTTCAATCTGTTTTTCTCCTATTTTCAATTGAAATAAACAACTTCTTGAGTTAAAATACTCAGATATGCCAACATTAGGAGTGTGTTCAAGGCCAAAAAAATGAGTTCAGATTTTAATTTTTTTAGGACAAAAACCGAACAAAAGATGAAAATGAGGGCCTTGTGACTAAAAAACGCTGAGCAAAAATCTGGTAAAAAGTGGGTTTGAAGGAAAATTAACAGAAAAAAAACCGGAAGGGTTTCTCTGCCTTAAAATGGCTGATAACGGCAAAACTTGAGGAGAAAAAAGGGATTTTAGGACAATAAAGAAAAAAAGTTATAAATCGGAGAAATGGGGGATTCTCTGCCTGAAATGCTGATAACGGCAAAAAAAAAAAAAAAAAAAAAAAAAAAAAAAAAAAAAAAAAAAAAAAAAAAAAAAAAAAAATGAGAGAGAAAAGAGCGTTTTAGGACAATTAACAGAGGAAAAAGTTATAAAATCGGGGGAACCCAGGATTCTCTGCCTGAAAATGGCTGATAACGCCAAAAATGAGAGGAAAATCGCAGATAACGCCAACAAATGAGAGGAAAAAAAGCGTTTTAGCTTTAGGACAATAAACCGAGGAAAAAGTTATAAAATCGGGGGAACCCAGGATTCTCTGCCTGAAAATGGCTGGTAACGCCAAAAATGAGAGGAAAATCGCTTATAACGCCAAAAAATGATAGAAAAAAAGGGGTTTTAGGACAATAAACCAAGGAAAAAGTTATAAAATCGGGGGAAATAGGGGACTCTGATCCTCAAAATCGCAGATAACGCCAACAAATGAGAGGAAAAAAGCGTTTTACGACAATAAACCGAGGAAAAGTAGTAAAATCGGGGAAAATGGGGGGTACTGAGCCTAAAAATGGCTGATAACGGCAAAAAAAAGGGACTTTAGGACATTAAACTGAGGGAAAAAGAAATAAATCGGGGGAAATGGGGGATTCTGAGCCTAAAAATGGCTGATAACGGCAAAAAATGAGGGGAAAAAAGGGACTTAAGGACAATACACAGAAGAAAAAGTCATAAAATCGGGAGATATGGGGGATTCTCTGCCTGAAAATGGTTGATAACGCCAAAAAATGAGAGGAAAAAAAGCGTTTAAGGACAATAAACCGAGGAAAAAGTTATGAAATCGGGGGAACCCAGGATTCTCTGCCTGAAAATGGCTGATAACGCAAAAAAATGAGAGGAAAAAAGCGTTTTAGGACAATAAACCGAGGAAAAAGTTAAAAATCGGAGGAAATGGGGGATTTCTGCCTCAAAATCGCTGATAATGCCAAAAATGAGAGGAAAAAAGGTTTTTAAGACAATAAAAAGTTATAAAATCTGGGAAACCCTGCCTGAAAATGGCAGATAACGCCAAAAAAATAAGAGGAAAATGGCTGATAACGCCAAAAAATTAGAGGAAAAAAGCGTTTTAGGACAAGAACCGAAGAAAAAATTATAAAATCGGAAAAAATGGGGATTCTGCGCCTAAAAATTGCTGATAACGCCAAAAAATGAGAGGAAAGAAAGCGTTTTAGGACAATAACCGAGGAAAAATTTAAAAAATCGGGGGAAAAGGGGGATTCTGAGCCTAAAAATCGCTGATAACGCCAAAAAATGAGAGGGAAAAAATCGTTTTAGGACAATAAACCGAGGAAAAAGTTATAAAATCTGATTCTGAGCCTAAAAAAATCGCTGATAACCCCAAAAAAAAGAGAAAAAAGCGTTTTAGGGCAATAAACCGAGGAAAAAGTAATAAAATCGGGGGAAATGAGGGATTCTGAGCCTAAAACGCTGATAACACGAAAAAATGAGAAGAAAAGCTGGGTTTATGACAATAAACCGAGGAATAAGATATAAAATCGGGAAAAACGGGGAATTTCGGGCCTAAAAATCGCTGATAACGCCAAACAATGAGAGGAAACAAAGCTTTTTAGGACAATAAACCGAGGAAAAAGTTATAAAATCGGGAGAAATGGAGTATTCTGAGCCTAAAAATCGCTGATAACACCAAAAATGAGAGGAAAAAAAGCGTTTTAGGACAATAAACCGAAGAAAAAATTATAAAATCGGAAAAACGGGGGTTTCTTTACCTAAAAATTGCTGATAACACCAAAAAAATCAGAGGAAAAGGAAAATGTCTGAAAAATCCCGCAATTTTTTCCCGATAAACTGGCAAATGTTGAAATTTTATACCAGAAATTTTTAACGGGGTCAAACAGAAAAATATTTTAAAGATAACGCGGGTGCTCTAAGTAATTAAAAGGATGCATTAATTGAACCCTATTTAGAAGTCCCACATCAACCGCATTTCCTTCAAAATGAATCGAAAAAAAAACTTAAAAACCGTGGGATAGAACTGCATAAAAAAAAAGTAGATCTTTCGAAGAATCGAGAGGTTTGACAACAGAGGTAACGTCGATAATTACGCCCCACCTCAAACCCCGCTCCTACACAACAGAATTACCATAATTAGAACATGAAAAAAATAAAAGGAGCAAACCGGCCTAGTTTAAATACCTTTTAAACACCCTTATTAATACATATTTCTCTTATCTAAGATCCGACAGATAGTTTTAATGGATTCAAAGCCTCGAGGAAATTTCAAAAGTACTTATGTACTAAATTAATTTCTTTCCCTTTTTTTAATTTATCGCTTTTCTTGATGAAAATTCCAACGAAGACTATAAAAAAAAGATTATAAAAATGGAGAAAAATCATAAAAGCCTGTTAATCCTAATATTAAAGTTTTATGAATCCCGTTTTTTTTAAATAAGGAAATATGAATCACTTTTAAAAGGCTTCCGTTCAGAAAAAAAAAGAGTCCATTACGAAGAATAACGAAAAAGGTGGATGACTGACAATTTTTTGAAGTCCCAGTGCGAATTTATCCAGATTTGCCCTATTATCTCGGAAACCGTTGATCTAGGCAAAATAATTATTAAGGTAAAAAATGTAGCTGAAGAAATTCGCTAAAAAATTATCTTAATCGTTTTTCGCGTAGTACTAATAGTTAAGGAGAAATCGGTGGACGTTCTATTACGGACTTTTTACGGTTTTTAACTCATTACTTCTTAACTAGGCGTTTGTCGACCAAAATGTCTAAGTACAATTTTGTAGAGAATTAAATTTGCCACAAAAAAGTACTTAATCATTTTTGGCATAGGAGCAATGGTTTAGGAGATATGAGGTATGGAAGTTTAATTCCAGAATTTTCACGGTTTTTCACTCCAACTTTAAACTAAGCGTTTTTCGACCAATATCGTTGAGGTTTTTAACTCATAACTTCTAAACTAGGCGTTTTTCAACCAAATTGTCTAAGTTCAATTTTGTAGAGCATTAAATTTTTCACAAAAATATACTTTATCATTTTTGGCGTAGAATCAATAGTACAGGAGATATGAGGCGTCGAAGTTTAATTCCGGACTTTTAACGGTTTTTCACTCATTACTTCTAAACTAAGCGATTTTCGACCAAAATCATTAAGTTCAAAATGGTAGAGCACTAATTTTACTACAAAAATGTACTTAATTATTTTTGGCGTAGGACCAGCAATTCATGAGATATGAGGCATGAAAACTGCATACAGTTTTTTTAATCAAATTGTGAGCGTTTTCTCAACATTTTGGCGTAAACTTTAAGAAGCTATAACGTTATAAAGAACCTACTTGTGATTTTCACAAATTGAAATGCTCATTTTGTACTTTTAACGGTTTAAAATCTTCCTTATAAGGAGTCTTTCCCTAAAAGGATCCGAACTTTCGGCATTCCAGTTCCATTTCCAAGTCCCTCGTTTTAAAAACGACGAAAGCGTCTCTATTTACTCCACGAAACATCAATTTTCAACGTTTTTAATGAAGAGAGAGAAAAAAAGAAGAAGATAAATTGTTCTAAGGTGTTTTCTGTGACGTTTTAACAAAAGAAGGGTTTTTTTGGCTAACAAATGACCCCCTTTAAACAGAAAAAGTTGACCTTTCCTACCTGATGAACGACAAAATCAACTAAAAAAAATATTCAGTTTTTTCAAGGTCGTTTTTTTTTTGTTGACAAAGGCTTAAGACTTATTTATTTGGACACGTTCATCTCCTCAAAGAGACACCGACGTCTTTTGTTAATTTTTTTAAAACGTGAAAAAACTCCTACGTCTGAATGCCAGAGTAATTATGGCTACCCACGAATTTTGGCCTAAATTATACAGTAGGCTGCATATTTCGATGATTAGAAATAAGGACTTACGGTGGAAGATGTTTTTCCAGCTTCCGCTTAAGACCCTGAGGCATTTGTGGAGGGTATTGGACGGTACTGGGAGTGTCAAAGATGCTTGAGAGCTGCTCAAGTTACTTTCGGAACGGCTCCTGCTCAAGTTGCTTTTACGTTTTTCACCATCGTCGATGACGACGATGTCGTCTTCGGCTTCACGGAAACTTCGATAGGTCACCTCCGCGAAGTCGTCCCGCGTCTTTTTCGTCATGTCAGAGCACTAAGAAACACGTTTCCTAATAGGGCATCCCGTCTTGACCAATCACGGAAGGGCAAGCTTTCTTTTATTTTTTTTATAAATAAATTTCTCACGGTTTATAATTATATTTGAAAAAGCAGAGACACGACCGTGCTGGGCTCTTGATGATAACTGAGTTACGAGGGAGCGGATTGTAAAAGCGCCTCCAGTGGATCGAAGAGCAAACCGGTGTTTCCCCCTACATCAACTCCCCACATGGCATTTTCCGAAGGATTTACGAGCCTTTATGGACAACTTGGTGACCGTTGAGGTACATTAGGTCCTTCCCTAAGTTAAAATACAAATGGAGCATAAAAAAAAACCAGAACTTTCCGCCCAAATCGTCTTTAAAATGAGAAAAAGAAGCAGCGGGATTGTTTTTTTCCAAACATCCAGCTTTCACCATATTGCCAGGAAGGTGGATGATGTTAAAAGCAAAATTATTGATCTTAAGGGGGAAACTCCAGTCAAAGGTTTTTAACTCATTACTTCTAAACTAAGCGTTTTTCGACCAAAATGTTTAAGTTCAATTTTGTAGAGCATTAAATTTTCCACAAAAATGTATTTATTATTTTTGGCGTAGGAGCAATGGTTTAGGAGATAAGAGATATGGAAGTTTAATTCCAGAATTTTCACAGTTTTCACTCCTACTTTAAACTAGTCGTTTTTCGACCAAAATCGTTGAGGTTTTAAACTCATAACTTCTAAACTAGGCGTTTTTTTCGACCAAAATGTTCAAGTACAATTTTGTAGAGAATTAAATTTGGCACAAAAATGTACTTTATCATTTTCGGCGAAGGAGCATTGGTTTAGGAGATATGAGGTATGGAAGTTTAATTCCAGAATTTTCACAGTTTTTCACTCCTACTTTAACCTAGGCGTTTTTCGACCAAAATCGTTGAGGTTTTAAACTCATAACTTCTAAACTAAGCGTTTTTCGACCAAAATGGTTAAGTTCAATTTTGTAGAGAATTAAATTTGCCACAAAAATCTACTTTATCATTTTTGGCGTAGGAGCAATGGTTTAGGAGATATGAGGCATGGAAGTTTGATTCCAGAATTTTCAGTTTTTCACTCCGACTTTAAACTAGGCGTTTTTCAACCAAAATGTTTAAGTACGATTTTGTAGAGAATTAAATTTGCCACAAAAATGTACTTTAGCATTTTCGGCGTAGGCGCGTTTAGGAGATATAAGGCATTGAAGTTTAGTTCCGGAATTTTCACGGTTTTTCACTCTTTACTTCTAAACTAAGCGTTTTTCGACCAAAATGGTTAAGTTCAATTTTGTAGAGAATTAAATTTGCAACATAAATGAACTTTATCATTTTCGGCGTAGGATCACTGTTTTAGGAGATATAAGGCATGGAAGTTTAATTCCGGAGTTTTCGCGGTTTTTCACTCTTTACTTCTAAACTATGCGTTTTTCGACCAAAATGGTTAAGTTCGATTTTGTAGAGAATTACATTTGCCACAAAAATGTAGTATATCATTTTTGGCGTAGGAGCAATGGTTTAGGATATATGAGGCATAATTCCGGAATTTTCACGGTTTTTCACTCTTTACTTCTAAACTGCTCGTTTTAGGACTCTGCTCCTTTTTCGACCAAAATGGAGCATTAAAAAAAACCAGAGCTTTTTGCCCAAATCGTCTTTAAAATAAGAAAAAGAAGCAGCGGGAAAATTTTTTTTTCTCAACATCCAGCTTTCACCATATTGCCAGGAAGGTGGAAGATGTTAAGAGCAAAATTATTGATCCTCAAGGGGGAAACTCCAGTCAATTATGAAGGGACTTGAAATATTAAAAAGCATCACGACAAAAATCTTATGAAAAGCCCCTCTTCTACAGAAAAAAGTACCTTCAATCTGAAAAAATTGTCACACTTAAGGGGTTGACAAATTAATTTAGGCCTTTGGTAAAAACAAACATAACGGGAGAGTTAACGACGGATTTGATAGTTGTAAAACAATAATTATCTTCACCCTCTTCCTTTATGGGCGTTTTTAATGGATCAATTAAATTCAGAATCGTAATCGCCGTTTTTAATTAAATAGAGACGTTTGGAAAATAAACAGAAAATGGACATAAAGTTCATTACCGATCGCATTTCGACACAACGGGACGGAAGTAAATGAAGTTATTACTGGTAAATACAAAGAAAAGAAATATATTTCTCACGCGATATTGACATAAAATTCTAAAGACGGAAACATAAAAATAGAGAGAGAAAAGAATTTGACAGCGTTTTTGAGCGAAATAAGAAGTTTACTAGGAGATGCAAGACGTTTTACGGTATTTCGCTCATTACTTCTAAACTAAGCGTTTTTCGACCAAAATGATTAAGTTCAATTTTGAAGACAATTAAATTTGCCACAAAAATGTACTTAATCATTTTTGGCGTAGGATAAATGTTTTAGGAGATATGAGGCATGGAAGTTTTAATTCCAGAATTTTCACCGTTTTTTACTCCTACTTTAAATAGGCGTTTTTCGACCAAAATCTTTAAGGTCGAAAACCGTTGATATAAACAAAATAAAAATTTACGTACAAAATGTAGCTAAAGAAATTCGCTGAAAAATTAACTAAATCGTTTTTGGCGTAGGACCAATAGTTGAGAGATGTCAGGTGTGGAAGTTTTATTACGGACTTTTTACGGTTTTTAACTCATTACTCCTAAACTAAGCGGTTTTTCGACCAAAATGTTTAAGTTAAATTTTGTAGAGCATTAAATTTGCCACAAAAATGTACCTAATAATTTTTGACGTAGGAGCAATGGTTTAGGAGATATGAGGCATGGAAGTTTAATTCCGGAATTTTTACGGTTTTTCACTCTTTACTTCTAAACTAAGCGTTTTTCAACCAAAATCGGTAAGTTCAAAATATTAGAGCATTAATTTTACTACAGAAATGTACTTAATTATTTTTGGCGTCGGACCAGTAGTTCATGAGATATTAAGTATTTTGTACTTTTTAAGGTTTAAAAACTTCCTTATAAGGAGTCCATATGGTTGAGGAGGTACATGACATGTTTTATTCGGGTTTTTACGGTTTTTCACTCATCACTTCGAAACCAGGCGTTTTTCGACCAAAATGGTTAAGTTCAATTTTGTAGAGCATTAAATTTTCTACAAAAATGTACTTATTCATTTTTTGCGTAGGGTCAATAGGTAAAGAGATAATAGGCCTGAAAATCTTTCTTTCGGGTATAACGCTTTTTTCGCGGACCTGTTTTTAACGGTTTTTCACTCATCACTTAGAAACCAGGCATTTTTCGACCAAAATGGTTAAGTTCGATTTTGTAGAGTATTAAATTTTCTACAAAAATGTACTTATTCATGTTTGGCGTAGGGTCAGTAGATAAAGAGATATTAGGCCTGAAAATCTTCCTTTCGGGCATAACGTTTTTTCAATTGTTTTTAAAGCTCTCTAGAGACTAAACGAAAAAAAAAAAATTTCCGCTTCTATTTTCTTTAAAAAATCGAGGTTTAGAAGGAAAGGAAGATATAAAAGTTTGAAAATTCATAATTATGTTTACCTTATAGGGAGGTGTTGCAGGGACGATGTTTAGAACAAAAATGAGCGGGAGGTGGGAAAAATTTACCCTGATGAACATCCATCCCTTTGGAAAATCGGGGTCAATGTTTAATTATCCCAAAATAGAAAAAAAAGACCTTTTTCATCCACCATAAAATTACCTCTGAAGGATCCTTTTCTTCGGCGGTCTAACAAAACGCTTGAAGTAACGGAAGTCATCAACTCACCTGAAACAAAAACAAAAATTTAGAATTTTTGTCCAAATAAAATAAAGACGTTTGAGAGAAATAAGAGATAAAAAGGGAAAGCTTAAGAATTCCGTGACAAATTAGGGAAGAACTCGAGCAGATAAAGTCGCTCTCGGAGAAATGGTAATGACGCCACTTGGAAGTTTGAAAACGTCGGAGATTAAAAGTATTTGAGAAATAAAAAAAAATACCGTTCTAAAAGGGATTCTGGTTTTTGATAAATTTTTCTCTGTTTATGTCCAGTGTATAAAGGCCATTTTTATACGGCGAAAATCTGATAATTATTTAAATCAGGAGTCGAATGGACGAGTTGACTGACCCGGAATAAAACGGCTCCGTTTTTTTTCTTCTTTGAGGTGGGGGCCATTTTTTTGAAGACAATGCGATATCGGAAGGCTATAATTTAAAAGAAGCCCTCGGGGAAGGACGTAAAGAAAAATAAAACACGATGAACTAAATCAGTTTTAATTTTAAAAAGGCTGGGTATATTTTTTTCCACTCGCACTTTATGCTCATTCTAAAACGAGAGCAAGTTCCATCTGGTGGCAGCAGACAGTGGAATTGCGAGAAACTGATTTTTAGGCCAATTTTTAGACGAAAATCGCCTTAAACAGGATTTTTGCATGAGAGACTAATTTTAAACTGGATTTGGGTAATTTCTCTCATTTTTAAGTCCAAGAGGACGTATTTGTACCGGGGTTTCTGGAGAGGGAAGCCTCATTTTAGGCTACTAGCCTTGAATTTCAGGATTTCCCTTTTTTTTAAAGCGTTTTCCTAACTTTTTTAACTTTTTTTTAACCAAAAAAGCTACTTCACACACAATTTTGGGACGTTTTCGTCGATCTCAAAATAATAGAATTTTAAATTCTTTTTGTTTTGGCCAGAAAAAACCTGGAAAACTACATTATTGGTAGTTTTTCTCGATTTTAGGGCCAAGAAACCCCCTAAATAACGAAATTTTGAAAGTTTTCTTTGGTTTTTGGACCAGAAAAACCTGGAAAACTACATTTTTGGTAGTTTTTCTCGATTTTAGGGCCAAGAAACCTCCTAATAACGAAATTTTGAAAGTTTTCTTTGGTTTTTGGACCAGAAAAGCCTTGATAACTATATTTTTGGTAGTTTTCACGATTTTCGAACCAAGAAACCCACTAAATAATGAAATTTTGAAAGTTTTCTCAGGTTTTTGGCCAGAAAAAGCTTTGATAACTACATTTTTGGTCGTCTTTCTCAGTTTTACGATGAAAAAACAACAATACATACATACTAGATTTTGCAGCGTTGATTTTCAGTAGAGGAATCCCCTTTTTTTTAGCGTTTTCTTCACTTTTTCGACCAGAAAACCTACTTCACACACAATTTTTGGACGTGTTCGTCGATCTCAAAATAATAAAATTTTCAGGTTCCTTTTGTTTATGGCCAGAAAAAGCCTTGATAACTAGATTTTTGGTAGTTTTTCTCGATTTTACGACCAAGAAACCCCCTAAATAATGAAATTTTGAAAGTTTCTCTGGTTTTTTGGCCAAAAAAAGCTTTGATAACTAAATTTTTGGTCGTCTTTCTCAGTTTTAGGATAGAAAAACAACCCTACATACTAGATTTTGCAGCGTTGATTTTTAGGAGAGGAATCACTTTTTCAACCAAAAAACCTACTTCAAACAACATTTTGGGACGTTTTTGTCGATCTCAAAATAATAGAATTTTAAGTTTCCTTTTGTTTTTGGCCAGAAAAAGCCTTGATAACTAGATTTTTGGTAGTTTTTCTCGATTTTTGAACTAAGAAACCCCCTAAATAATGAAATTTTGAAAGTTTTCTTTGGTTTTTTGGCTAGAAATAGCATTGAAAACTACATTTTTGGTCGTCTTTCTCAGTTTTACGATGAAAAAACAACCCTACATACTAGATTTTGCAGCGTTGATTTTCAGGAGATGAATCCTCCTTTTTCTAGAGTTTTCCTCGATTTTTCGACCATAAAACCTACTTCACACACAATTTTGGGACGTTTTCGTCGATCACAAAATAATAGAATTTTCTGTTTCCTTTGGTTTTTTGGCCAGAAAAAGCATTGATAACTAAATTTTTGGACGTCTTTCTGAATTTTAGGATGGAACACCCTACGTACTAGATTTTGAAGCGTTTTCCAAAAAAATAACCACATAAAAAGTCTATTTTATTTTAAAATTATACTATTATTATCTCAAAACGTTCTTTATCTCCCGTCTTATCTAGGCAGTGGTTATCAAAAAATCCACCTGGTTTTATCATATTCAAGAGTCGTCTTTTCTATAAAAATTCCGGGTTATTTAAAAAAGGACGTTGCGGGAAATTGTATTTTCCGAACCTTATTTTTTTCTTTCTCCCTCTTTCGGGGCAGACCCTAGGGCAATAAATCGAGTTTGACACTTTGTCGCCTTCTGATTTAGAATACCCTATGTCGGTTCCAATATAAATTATATTCGCGTTGAAACAATAATTTCCGATTTGTCAAAAATAATCAAAATCGTGGGGAGGAGAGAAAAAGTACTGGTTTGATGAGCTTCCAACGAAAACTTCCTTAAAGAGAAGTAACAATATAGGAGGGGGAAGTATAACGGAGGGGACGTACAACGGAGGGGGAAGTATATGGTAGGGAAGTATAACGGTGGGGAAAGTATAAGGGAGTAGAAGTATAAAGGAGGGGAAGTATAAGGGAGAGGGAAGGTTTTTTGTTTTTTTCGAAAAATTTTCCAAGTTTTCTTTATTTTTCGAAAAAATTTCCAAGTTTTTTTTAATTTTCTGAGTTTTTGTTTTTTCGAAAAATTTATTAATTTTTTTTTTGAAAAATTTTCCGGATTTTCTTTTTTAATTTGCGCTATTTATCAACTTTTTTTTGAAAAATTTTTAAGTTCTTTTTTTGAAATTTTTTTTTAAGTAGGTATCGAGGTAGAAGTAATGGGCTCTTAGGCCTACGGATGTGCCTCTCGTAATGGGTAGAAGTATGAAATTTCTCCCTACAAAAAAAAATGATAATTAAAAAGTGGCAATTTGTTTACACCAAAAATTCGTAAAAAAAATAAAAGGAGTAATTGGTGAAAATTTGGTGAAAATCGGACCAACGGTTGGGCCGCAGCAAATTTTTTAAAATTTCAAACAGACATAGGTATCTCCGCCATTTTTTCGAAATTCAAAAATCGCACCCGTTACACTCTTCTTCACCGGCTAAAAAAATTTTGGTGAAAATTTGGTGAAATCGGATGAAAACTGTAGCCGTAAAGTGTTCCACAAAAGAATGCAACGGCCGGCCGGCACCACAGACAAAGTTGAGATCGGTGTAGATCCGCATTCGAATTGACCCTACGGGGTCTGGAAGACCCCTCCCCAAAAATCCGACGTGGAGGGTATCACAAAAACTTCTTTAAGTTAAAAAAAGGGTTCTTGGAAAGCTGGTAACGAGTATCTCTCGATCTGTAAATCAAATGAGGTTCGCTATTTTATACAGGGGAGGGATAAAAAAAGCAGGCATACCGTTGACCCTATCCTAGGTAGGATATGGAGGTAAAAAAACGTGGACGTCGTTAGTCGAATTTCCACCTCTCTGTACAATTAAAAGTCCAGGGTGAAAGAATCCAGGCCGTCCTTGTATTTCCATTTTAGAGGCGTCTTAGGGGTGATTCACCTTTAAGAATAAGGCGCCTAAAGGGCAGGGATCGTTAGAAAAATTTTTATAGATTGAACTTCAAAAATAAAAGGGAGATTCGTCGATATTTTGTGAACATATGGTCGGCCAAGGACGTTCTCAACGCCTACAACGGAACTCGGGATTTTTTAAGCTCGTTTTCTTCTGGGACTTTCTCATGCCTCCTCTTCAGACACAAATGAATAAAGACTTCCAGGGATATTTTCTCTTCTAAAGTAGGTTATATCGATTCCAAAAAAAATTTTTGTCGACCTCTTATAACTTTTGTTTTAGTGTCTTCAACCGAACAATATTTTTGACATAAGAGGAAATTTTGAGAAAGGAAGGTTTAAAAACGTAGGAAGGTGATAAAATAGATGATTTTTAAGGCAGAGGGGGCTACAAAAATTTACAGATTTTTAACTTCAAAGAAGTTATTGTGATACCCTCGACATCGGGTTTTTGGGGAAGGGTGTTCCAGACTCCGGAGGGTCAAATCGAATATTGATCTTTACCGATCTCAACTTTGTCAGTGGAGCCGGCCGGCCGTCCTTTTTTAAAGGGTTATCCTAACTTTTTCGACCAAAAAAGCTACTTCCTTCACTTTTAGTACTACACTTTTGTTACTTCACACATTTTGGGAAGTTTTCGTCGATCTCAAAATAATAGAATTTTAAGTTTTCTTATGTTTTTGGCAAGAAAAAGCCTTGATAACTAGATTTTGGTAGTTTTTCTCGATTTTGGAACCAAGAAACCCCCTAAATAATGAAATTTTGAAAGTTTTCTTTGGTTTTTTGGCCAGAAAAAGCTTTGATAACTAAATTTTCGGTCGTCTTTCTCAGTTTTAGGATGGAAAAACACCCTAAATACTAGATTTTGTAGCTTTTTCCGCTTTAGCAGACTCCGGAGGGTCAAATCGAATATTGATCTTTACCGATCTCAACTTTGTCTGTTGTGCCGGCCGTCCGTAACATTTTTCCGGAACACTTTACGCCCACAATTTTCACCCGATTTGTACAGAATGTTCACATAATCTTCCTCACCCAATAAAGAAGGGCAGTTTTTGAATTTCGAAAAAATGGCGGAGATATGCACGTTTGAAATTTTAAAAACAGCGCTGCGGCCGAGCCGTTGGTCCGATTTTCAGCAAATACTAGGGAGAAATTTGATACTCCCACCGTTTGCGAGAGAGGAATCCCTTGGACAAAAAGCCCATTATATCTACCTCGATAATTTTCGGAAAAAAAAAAAACTTTTTTGAAAAAATAAAAAACCAAGAAAAAAATTTTTAAAACAGAACTTCCCCCTCCGTTTTACTTCCCCCTCCGTTTTACTTCCCCTCCGCTATACTTCCCCCTCCGGTATACTTCCCCCTCCAATATTTTTACATCTTTTCAAGGAAGTTTTCGTTGAAAGCTCTTCAAACTAGAACTTTCCTCACCAACTAAGGGATCGCTCTGTTTAATCTTTGATGAGCCGTAGTGACTAAACGAGTGAAGTTAAAATTTTTTCGCTTTTATACTCTTAAAGGAAATCGTCCCACCTTTCCAACGGTAGCTGTAAAATTGAAATATGTCAAAAAATAAGGGAGATATGACAGTTAAAAAATTATGCTAGTTTTGGTGTGATCGCAAGTTATCTTTGAATTTTAGCGGTGCAAACGCCACAAATGGGACAATAAACAGAGGGAAAAATCAATTTTTTTTCAATCCCTAATTCCTTTTGAGGAAGATGAAGGTTTAAGATAAAAATCTTAAAAACAAGGTACTCACAAAACTTGCCCATAATTTTCTCAAGCTCCTTTTTTTTTTGCTATGAAGAATCTTTGCACATTTAGCACTTGATGGTAATAGGACCGAATGTTTACTGACTTGGGACCACTATTTTCTACCTGCTCCCCTTTTTACCCACATGGATTTTTTGGGGGTAACAGGTGCCCTCCCACCCTCGTAACTCCAGCATCCTCTCTCAAAACTTGAGGTTTTTTTCCCATAATAAAAACAATCATAAATAACTTTTGGCGCGAAATCGAAGAAATAGAGAGGGTGAGAGTGAAAAAAAGTACTGGTTTGAAGAGCTTCAAACGAAAACTTCCTTAAAGAGAAGTAAAAATATAGGAGGGGGAAGTATAAAAGGAGGGAGAAGTATAAAGGAGGGGAAGTATAACGGAGGGGGAAGTATAACGGAAGGGGAAGTTTTTTTCGAAAAATTTTCGGAGTTCTTTTTTTTTTTTTTTTTTTTTCAAAAATTTTTAGTTCTTTTTTCGAAAAATTTTCAGTTTTTTTTATTGAAAAATTTTCCGATTTTTTTTTTGTAAAAATTTCCGGGTTTTTTTTTTTAAATTTGCGCTTTTTTTTCTGAAAAATTTTGTAAATTAACTTAGTTTTTTATGTTTTTTTCGAAAAATTTTCTAAGTGTCAAGGTAGAAATAATGGGCTCTTTGGCCTAGGGATGTGCCTCTCGTAATGGGTTGAAGTATGAAATTTCTCCCAACTAAAAAAAATAATAATTAAAACGTGGCAATCTTTTTACACCAAAAATTCTTAAAAAATATAAGGAGTAGGTATATGGTGAAAATTTGGTGAAAATCGGACCAACGGTTCGACCGCTGCGAATTTTTTAAAATTTCAAACAGACATTTTGGACATTTGACAACCTCCGTTTTTTCGAAATTCAAAAATCGCCCTAGTTACATTCTTCTTCACCGGCTAAAGAAATTTGTGTGAAAATTTGGTGAAAATCGGATGAAAACTGTGGCCGTAAAGTGTTCCCGAAAAAAATGCTACGGCCGGCCGGCACCACAGACAAAGTTGAGATCGGTATAATCCATAAATTGACCCTCCGGGGTCTGGAAGACCCTTCCCCAAAAACCCGACGTCGAGGGTATCACAATAACTTCTTTAAGGAAGTTAAAAACGGGGACGCCTACATGAATCTTGAGGTGCAATCCCCAAAAAAAAAAAGTCATTCGGGTGTGGTCAATTGTCTAGCCGTCTTCCGGTCAATGAAAGCCCGAGTTTTTACCACCGAAAAGAGAAAGACAAAGTATTTGAAAAATACTTTAGTTCCAGTTTGTTAAACTTGATGAAGCGATGGAAACCACGTATAAATCCACAAGGGAGAAAATGTAAGCCGTGAAAGAGAATTGCTAAGCGCGAAGCTTCTTTTAAAGTCAGAAAACTCGTTTAACGTCCAGACGACAGGTTCTATTTTCTTCTACTCATTCTTCCAAGATCGTATTTTCAAAGTTTTTAAATCTCGTTTTTATCATGATTTACGCTTTGGAATCGAACCTCCGCTAATATAGAAAAAAGGGCCTAAGCGTTAACATTTTTTACGCACTATCAGCCCGTGAAGAACTCTCTAAAAATTTAATTTACGCAGAATATGATATAGCAGATTTAGCAGTCAACAGAACATAAATCAATCGTTAGATTCTGCACGGTAATTTATAAGTAATATATTACGTTTCCTTTTGGGGTTAAAATGATAAGTTATCTTTAATCCGTCTGGCCTCTCAAGAGCTCTCCTATCACCTAGTTATGCCGGTATAAATCACTCGACGGATAATTCAATCCGCAACATAAATTTCTACATAGTGGACCCTGTTTCTTAGAGTTTATTCAATTAAAGACTATTTTGCAAACAGGTTCAAGGGATGGCGTCACGTTCGATTGGAATTTCCGGATTCTGTCGGGAAGCTTCTGAGAAATTATAAGCATGAGGGTAGAAAAAATGAAAGTATTCGCACAGCAAGGCCACACGCAACGGGCGTGAGCAACAGAAATTTTTCCCCTCTGTAAACTATTTTAAATATAAGGAGCTATTAGTAAAAATTTGTCGGTGTTTTTAAACCAAAAAACGGTCTCAGAGATGTTAAACGCCTAGTTCGTCAACTAAAACGGGTGTTTTTACCTTAAACGGGCCCAAAAGATGTTAAAAGCCTAAACATCCACAAAAACGGGTGTTTTTTTCACCACAAAAGGGCCCAAAGAGATGTTAAACGCCCAAACGTCCACTAAAAAGGGTGTTTTTTCACCTTAAACGGGCCCAAAGAGATGTTAAAAGCTCAAACATCCAAAAAACGGGTGTTTTTTCACTACAAAAGGGCCCAAATAGATGTTAAACACCCGAACGTCCAGTAAAACGGATGTTTTTTCCCACAAATGGGCCCAAAGATAAGTTGAACGCCCGAACATCCACTAAAGCGTGTGTTTTTTCACAACAAAACGGCCCAAAGAGATGTTAAACGCCCAAAAATTCACAAAAACGGGCGTTTTTTCACCACACAACGGCCCAAAGAGATGTTAAACGCCCGAACATCCACTAAAACGGATGTTTTTTCACCACAAACGGGCCCAAAGAGATGTTAAACTCCCAAAAATCCACAAAAACGGGTGTTTTTTCACCACAATACGGCTCAAAAAGATGTTAAACGCCCAAACATCCACTAAAACGGGTGTTTTTTTCACCACAAAACGGCCCAAAGAGATGTTAAACTCCCGAAAATCCACAAAAACGGGTGTTTTTTCACCACAATACGGCTCAAAAAGATGTTAAACGCCCGAACATCCATTAAAACGGATGTTTTTTCACCACAAACGGGCCCAAAGAGAGGTTAAACGCCCAAAAATCCACCCTCGAAATGAAATATGATTTGAGCGCTGTCCGTGGCCGGTTAAATAAACTAACTTCGTCGATACAGGAGGAGGAAGTATTAAGTAGGAGAACTAAATTTTTGTAAAAGTTGTGAAATAAATTTGGTGGGTATCGCAGTAAGTCTTGAGGAAGTTAGAATTTTAGGTATTTTTTGTTGTTCGTTTTCTGTTTTTTGAAAAAAAAAAAAAAAATTAAGTACCTAATAAATCGCCATTTTATTTTCCGTTAAAAAAATTCTTGAGGAAGTTAAAAAAAAAAAAAAAAAATTATTTTGAAAATTTATATCAAGGTAGAAATTCAGTACGTTAGCCAAAGAGAGGCCGCCCTCGAGCCGGCGAAGTGACTCACATTTCTGCCTAGAAAAATTATTAAGTAAAAAAATTTTGGAAAATTAAAATTTTAAAAACATGGAAAATTTTTAAATAATTCAAGGAATGTTTAGTGAAAATTTGGTGAAGATCGGACCAACAGTACGCCCACAGCGCTCATTTTAAATCTTTGAACAGTCATATCTCCGCCATTTTGAAAAATTTCGAAAAAAGCTCTCGTCATTTTCAAGATTTCTGTGAAAGGAAGCTTGTGTATAAATTTGGTGAAGATCGGATGAAAATTGCGGCCGTGAAGTGTTCCGGAAAAAGTGGCGACGGACGGCCGGACGGCCGGACGGCCGGACGGCCGGCACCACAGACAAAGTCAGGATCGGCAAAGATCACTTATCAGATTTATCCTACGGGGTCTGGAAGACCCTTTTCTAGTAACAGGGGGTCGGAGGGTATCACAGTAACTTCTTGAGGAAGTTAATAAACTAACTTCGTCAATCGAATTACCACCAAATTTCCTTTTATCTGCCAGTTCGTCCGCTTTAGGTACCGCTCTTTATGTGAACATGCAATCTATTTCGACTCCTTCTGAGTATGTTAATTTTAAAAACTTGTTTTATTTAAAGGTACGTATTTTACAAAAAGAACCCGCGGTAACAACAATGTTGCAAATCACCTGCATACCGTAATTGATTCAAGCGAGTTTTTTTTTCCTTCTTTCTCTCTCACTCCTTCAAAGGGTTTATGATCAATATTTTAAAACGCTCAAACGGTTTTTCCGTTCCTCCCGGACCATACGCCTATAAACTTGGATAACAAGAATCTCGTATAAAACCGGCCTCAGTCGTTAAATCTCGAAATTCACATGTCCTTCGACCGCTTTTTTTAAATAATAAAATTTTGTTTAAACAGTTTTTTTTTTTATTTAATGTCTTAATCCGTGAGAAAAAGAGGTTTGCGGTTGAGTCAATTTTAATGGGATCCTGTTACAATGGAGTGCTGACTATATAATTTTTTGTCTTCAAATTCTCACAATTTTCTAAAAATTAGATTATTCCTTTTTATCGGCCAAATGCCCCGCTTTGAGTAGAAAACAAGTAGATACCTTAGAATTTACACCCTGTTAAAGAGCTTTTAGGCCGTTTTTCTCGATCTTATGGTGTAAAAACACCCGTTTTGGCAGATTTCGAGCGTTTAACATCTTTTTGGGGGCGTTTGTGGTGAAAAAACATCCGTTGTAGTGGGCGTTCGGGCGTTTAACATTAAAAATTAGATGATTCCTTTTTTATCGGCCATATGTCCCGCTTTAAGTAGCAATCATCGTAAAAAGTAGATACCTGAGAATTTACACCCTGTTAAAGAGCTCTTGGGCCGTTATTCTCGATCTTGTGGTGTAAAAACATCCGTTTTAGTGGACGTTCAGGCGTTTTACATCTCTTTGGGCTGTTTTGTGGTGAAAAAACACACGTTTTAGGGGATTTTCGGGCGTTTAACATCTTTTTGGGGGCGTTTGTGGTGAAAAAACATTTGGCTAAAAGAATCAGTTCTCTAACCAGCCGCGGAAAGCGCTCAAATCTCGATTCCTTTTTCTCCGTTTTCAGAGGCTAAAAGGAAATTTCAAAAGGAAATCTATTGATGAAGTTATTTTTCTAACCCCACCAACAGGCAGCACACAAATCGCGATTCTAGGTGACGTTCGTTTCTTTAGGCACACAAATCGCGATTCTTTTCCCTCTCAGATTTTAGTAACTAAAAGGAAATTTTTAAGGATGTCTTCTCTTGAACTATCGACGCAGTTTTTTTCAAAATTCTTTATTTTGTACATGTTTCGAGAGCTATTCGCTCTCCTCATCAGCCTACAAAAGTGGATACGATTAATAATATGTTTTCTTTGTTAATTTTTATAAAAATTTTTTCTAAACTGATTTTGTGATAAAAAAATTTTTGCTTCAAAATGTTATTATAATAATATGGAATTATCGTTCGTAACAATTTAAAATCAGTCGAAAATCTAGTCTTGAAATGGTAGGTTCCTCTCTTCTTTATATTTTTTATATCTTTTTATATTTTATACTTTTTTATATTTTTATCTTTCTATATTTTTATATTTTTATACTTTTTTATATTATTTATATTTTTATATGGTTTTATATTTTTAATTTTATCACAAAATCAGTTTAGAAAAAATTTTTATAAAAATTAACAAAGAAAACATATTATTAATCGTATCCACTTTTGTAGGCTGATGAGGAGAGCGAATAGCTCTCGAAACATGTACAAAATAAAGAATTTTGAAAAAAACTGCGTCGATAGTTCAAGAGAAGACATCCTTAAAGATTAAAATAACACGACGGAAAAAGAAAAAAGAAGAAAGAAAAATCTGATAAAAGGAAATTTTGTGGCAAATCGATTGACGAAGTTAGTTTCTTTAACCGGCCACGGACAGCGCTCAAATCACAATTCTTTTCGAGGTTCTATTGGCTAAAAGAATCAGTTCTCTTACCGGCCGCGGATAGCGCATAATCTCAATTCCTTTTTCTCCGGTTTCAGAGGCTATAAGGAAATTTCAAAAGGAAATCTATTGATGAAGTTATTTTTTCCAACCCCACCAACAGGCAGCACACAAATCGCGATTCTTTTCTCAGTAGCTAAAAGGAAATTTCTTCGTAAATCGATAGATGACGTTAGTTTCTTTAGCCGGACAATAGACGGCGCTCCAAATTTTTCTGTTTTAGGGGTTTTGAAGAGCTGAAAAATTAAAAAATAGGTCATTTAGGACGAAAATGGCGTGACTAAGTCTTCTCATGGGGTTTAATAATTAATACGAATTTGTTCCATAATTAAAAGTTTAGATGGGGGGAACGTGCCTTTTATTTTAAATTAATAGACATAGAGTTGACGACATAATCAATTTCCCGTTCTATTAATCGTCTCGTTGACAGGACCTTTGTTTCTAAAAAAGTGTTGACATATTTTCGGATTCATCAGTCAATGAAAAAGAGGAATTTCGTCTCTATTAAAATTTCAAGCATCCTCAGGGACAGTGACGAAGGGAAAAGTGAAGATGTAAATGAAGTAGGAACAAGGGAGGGCTCTGTAGAAGTGAATAGTAAACAGAGACAAGGGAGAAATGTCTTAACTCGATTCGGATGGAGTGTGAAGGGTTTAGAACAAACAAGAAGTCACAGAAAGCGGAAAAGTTTTGAAAACCGAAGCCTTATTACAGCGAGACATATTAACTTCCCTAAAGAAGTTATTGTGATACCCTCCACGTCGGTTTTTTGGGGAAGGGTCTTCCAGACCCCGGAGGGTCAAATAGAATATGATCTTTACCGATCTCAACTTTGTCTGTGGTGCCGGCCGGCCGTAGCATTCTTTTGTGGAGCACTTTACGGCCACAGTTTTTAACAGATTTTCACACAAATTTCTTTAGCCGGTGAAGAAGAATGTAACGAGGGCGATTTTTGAATTTCGAAAAAATGGCGGAGATATGTCTGTTTGAAATTTTAAAAAATTCGCAGCGTTTGAACAGTTGGTCCGATTTCCACCAAATTTTCACCAACTACTCCTTATATTTTTTAAGAATTTTTGGTGTAAAAAAGTGCCACTTTTTAATTTTTTTTTTTTTTTTTTTTAGTAGGGAGATATTTCATACTTCTACCCATTACGAGAGGCACATCTCTAGGCCTAAGAGCCCATTATTTCTACCTTGACACTTATAAAATTTAAAAAAAAAACTTGAAAAATTTTTCAAGAAAAAAAAAAAAAAAAAACGCAAATTTAAAAAAGAAAACCCAGAAAATCTAAAAAAGAAACCCCACAAAATTTTTGGGAAAAAAAATTAGAAAATTTTTTGACAAAGAAAAAACTTAAAAAAATTTTCGGAAAAAAAACTCGGAAATTTTTTCGAAAAAACAAAAAAAGAAAGCCTGGAAAATTTTTGAAAAAAAAAAAACTTCCCCTCCCTTATACTTTCCCTTCCTTATACTTCCCCTTCCTTCATACTTTCCCTCCCTTATACATTCCCCTTCGTTATACTCTTGTTCCCTTATACTTCCCCCTATATACTTCCCCCTTCTAAATTGTAACTTCTCTTTAAGGAAGTTTTCGTTGGAAGCTCTTCAACCCAGTACTTTTAAATGAAATCCCATTTTCAAGAATTCCGGTGGCTTTTTATAGAAACAAAATACCCCCTGTGGTTATAATTAAAAAGACATGAAATCTCAGGTTGACGTCGACTTTTTTCCCAACGTCTTATCACATTCCATTTCCTCCACACGTGTGTACGACAGAGTGAAATTACATACCGATAAGATTTATTTGACCGGCACGACACCCGTATGCAATCACCGTAATTATTTGAAAAAGCATCTCTTTATTAATAAGGACGATTTCTCTCAAAAACAAAAGGGGCACATTAGGGATGATTATTTAAATTAGCTTTCAAATGTATGTTTTTTAATGTCGATATCCTCAGGTTATATTAACAATGTTGTTTAACTACGTTATGAGGTTGAGTCACGTAAGTCTAATTTACGAGCGCAGAAGACAGTTGTTGCATTTTTAACCATGTTTAAAATAAAAACAGGTACGCATTACATATAAAATAGATGTAGGAAACGAAAAAATGGTACTTTTCTTCAAGGTTAAGTGTTTTTGACCTTAAGCTCTTCAAGACGAGGGAACATAATTAGGGAAGGATTTCACCGTAATAAGTAGGAACTAACGTTATTTTCAATACTTTGGAGATTTGGAGAGGCTTTGGCTGTTTGGCTGGAAGGAAACTGAACAGAAGCTCTAAGTTTGGTCGTGCCTTTTGCCTTCAGATTATTGTGGCTTTGAACTGCGCAGCGTACAGACCTGTAGCGCCACTTTAGCTACAAACTGCCCAAACCTTGATATGTATATGAGAAGCAGAGGTTTGGAGGTTGCTGTGCCATCGTATTCACTTCGTGGCGAAAAAGCTGTCATACTTTGATCTGCGTACAGACCTGTAGCGCCACTTTAGCTACAAACTGCCCAAACCTTGATGTTTTAGAAGCAGAAAGTTTGTACGTTGCTGTGCCATCGTCTTCAGAACTTCGTGGCGAAAAAGCTGTCATACTTTGGTCTGCGCAGCATACAGACCTGTAGCACCACTTTAGCTACAAGAAAACTGCCCAAACCTTGATGTTTTAGAAGCAGAGGTTTGTACGTTGCTGTGCCATTGTCTTCAGAACTTCAAAGCTGTCATACTTTGGTCTGCGCAGCTTCCGGATCTGTAGCGCCACTTTAGCTGCAAGAAAACTGCCCGTCTTAGAAGCAGAGGTTTAGACGTTGCTGTGCCATCGTCTTCAGAACTTCGGGGCGAAAAAGCTGTCATACTTTGATCTGCGTTAAAGCAGAAGTTTGGACGTTGCTGGGCCATCGTCTTCAGAATTTCGTGGCGAAAAAGCTGTCATACTTTGGTCTGTGCAGCGTCCGGATCTGTAGCGCCACTTTGGCTAGAAGAAACTGGCGATCTTGATGTACAAGAGGACAAAGTTTGGTCGTTGCTGTGCCTATGTCTTCAGATCATGGTAGCGAAAAAACTGCCATATTAAGGTCTGCGAAATGGTAGCACCGCTTTCGCTGGAAGAAAGCTGGGTCTTGCTATTCCAGAGACTCGCAGCTTTGCCAACACGTCAGCAGATCCTCGACTGCACCATTACCCCTCAATTTCTTCCTTCACATTATTTTCAATCATTGTTTTTAAGTCAAATAGTAGGTTCCCCCTTTTTTTTATCCACACTGACGTATTATAATCCATTGTTTGGTGGTCCGATCGAGGGCGGCGAGGGCGTCGGTCCCTCGTTGAATATTTATAGGAGATGAGGGAAGTGTGAGGCCTTGAATTCGAAGGGACCTTTGTAAAGGAACAATAGAGTTTTTATATACCTTTTCCTCCTCCGAAGGGAGCCCTTTCCCAATGGTACCTGTGCGTCCGCCCTCAACATACACACCAGAGAAATATATGGAAAACAAGACTTTTTTTTTATGCTATAAAAAGGAAAGGAGACAGTCTAGCCAACCTACCTTAAGTGGCCTTTTTAGATCAGAAGATTAGTTAGATAGTAATGGACCATGAAGCGTAACATATTTCGTTTATTGATTTTTATCTTCTGTTTGAAAAAAATGTTAGGACACCCTTTTTTTTTAAGTGCCTTTTAAATTAACGTATTTCTAATCATTTTTGTTGACTTTCCTTCTAAAACTTTCTGTCGTGTAAACACGAAAAAGGACGCGTGTTAATAAGTCAAGCACAGGTGTATGTTTTTAAGTCATTATCATGGCGGATCGTCAATTTTAAAAAGTAAACTTAACAATTTTGAAGTAAATTTTTTGAGTGAATGGCGGTGAGGATCCGTGTAATGACCCTTTTTCCCGGTAAAACTATAGCGTGATGAGGGATTACGTGCTTTCGGGGGCGTGGCTCTTCTCCGGGATATTCATCATAAAAACCCTTTTAACCCATTAATTAAGGAGGGGTCGGAACCGAGCAATACAGGAGTCAAGAATCAGGCCGGAGCCGAGCTTTAAAGCCAAGAAAAGCTGAAAGGAATCTTTTTTTTAAAAAAACCCAAAATCACATGATTTCAGTTTCATATCATTTCTTCCAACTTAAGAATCTCACCACCATCGTCAGCAGAAAAAGATAGCTAAACGTTGGCTTCTTATTTTAACAAGGCTCAATACGTCATTGAAGTCGTAGAAAACGGCTCAATACGTCATTGAATTCGTAGAAAACAGGCTCAATAAAAATATTAAATTCGTAAAAAAATGCTATATGTGTCATTGATAAGTAGAGGGAGATTCAATACGTCATGAAACTAATGCAAAAAGGCTCAATACGTCATTGAATTCGAAGGAAAAGGCTCAAAACGTCATCAATTCGGATAAAAAGGCTCGAAATGTCATCGATTCGTATAAAAAGGCATAATACGTCAAGAAATTCGTAGAAAAAGGCTCAATACGTCATGAAATTCGTAGAAATCTGGTTGATATGTCATTGAGTCGTAGAAAAAGGCAAAATATGTCTTAGAATCTTGGGGGAGGCTCAACACGTCATTAAATCAGTGCAAAAGGCTCAATATGTCATTAAATTCGTAGGAAAAGGCTCACTACGTCATTGAATGTGTCTTTTACTCGTAGGGGGAGGCTCAATACGTCATGAAATTAGTGCAAAAAGGCTCAATATGTCATTGAATTCGTAGAAAAGGGCTCAATACGTCATTGAATTTGTAGGGAATAGGCTCAATAAGTCATGAAATTAGTGCAAAAAGGCTCAATACGTCGTTGAATTCGTAGAGAAAGGCTCAATACGTCATTTAATTTGAAGGGAATAGGCTCAATACGTCATTTAATTCGTAGAAAAGCCTTTATGTGTCATTGATTCGTAGAGGGAGGCTCAATACGTCATCAAATTAGTGCAAAAAGGCTCAATAAGTCATTGAATACGTAGAAAAAGGCTCAATACGTCGTTGAATTCGTAGGCTCAATACGTCATTGAATTGTAGGGAATAGGCTCAATACGTCATTTAATTCGTAGAAAAAGCCTTTATGTGTCATTGATTCGTAGAAGGAGGCTCAATACGTCATCAAATTGGTGCAAAAAGGCTCAATACGTCGTTGAATTCGTAGAAAAAGGCTCAATACGTCATTGAATTTGTAGGGAATAGGCTCAATACGTCATTTAATTCGTAGAAAAAGCCTTTATGTGTCATTGATTCGTAGAGGGAGGCTCAATACGTCATCAAATTAGTGCAAAAAGGCTCAATACGTCGTTGAATTCGTAGAAAAAGGCTCAATACGTCATTGAATTTGTAGGGAATAGGCTCAATACGTCATTTAATTCGTAGAAAAAGCCTTTATGTGTCATTGATTCATAGAGGGAGGCTCAATAAGTCATTGAATACGTAGATAAAGGCTTTATGTGTCATTGATTCGTAGGGGGAGGCTCAATACGTCATGAAATTAGTGCAAAAAGGCTCAATACGTCATTGACGTCGTAGAAAAAGGCTCAACACGTACTTCAATTCGTAGAAAAAGGCTTAATACGTCATTAATTCGTAGAAATCAGGTTGATATGTCATTGACTCGTAAAAAAAGGCTCGATATGTCATTGACTGGTAGAAAAGGCTCGATATGTCATGGAATCTTGGGGGAGGCTCAATATGTCATTTAAAAGTCGTCGATAAGTAGAAAATTACTTTAAAAAGTCATTCATTCGTAGAAAAATGACTGAAAAGTCGTTTATTTATAGAAAGCTACTCTAAAAAGGGGTTAATTCGTAGAAATTGAGCCTTCATTAATTTGTAGAAACATTAGCATAGGAAAAATAAACAATTTTTATACCGTGCAGTATTTCTCGCTTTTCTTACTGTAAGTGGTCTTTTAATGGCTAAAACAAGACTGAAAAAAAAAATCTAATTTTCATAACAATATCGACATGTGGGCGTTATTCGCTTATGATTGATAGCCGATAAAAATGATGATAAAAACAAAATTAAATCGTTTTCAAGGGTTTCGTCAACAAACGATAAAGTCATACGACAAAATTTATCAATACCAAAAACGACTTCCTGAACAAAAATGAACGATAAAAAATGCAATCAAAACTAACTTTAAGCTGATGTAAAATTATGAAAGCGGAAATGAATTTAATGGAAGAATGATTGAAAACACGTTTTTGAGCGAGTTTCCGAAGTTTCCACGTAAGGTAATTTCGCGTAAAATAAGCAGGTGTGTTTTTTTATAAAAGTTTAGATTGTAAATAAGTTTTTGTTGAAAATTACCTCGTTAAATTGTTGTAAAATCAACGATGGTTTACGGTTTTGCTAAAAACACAAAAAAGGTAAAATGGGGAAAGGAGGTAAAGTTGTAACTGGAGAATAATGGAGTTAGGCCGGGGCTATTGTAACTATGTCTGCTCGCTAATCACATTTGAAGGTAAGTAGTTGAAGTAAACGAGATTAGAAACGAGGGGGCCGAATTTCGGTTCTATCCCACAAAAACCTTCAGTCACGTTGTTTTTCAAGAAAAAGAAAGAGAAAAAAAACACTCAAGTTTGAAACTGTGCCAAAATTGTCAACTTAATTATAAAAACGTTCTCACGGGTAAAGCAATTTTTCAATCTTAAACTCTCGTAATTTTTATCTACAACTTTCAAGTCGTGATTTTTGCCAAAAATGGTCGATTGTCTATTAGATTCTATCAAAAAATCGTGGAAGTTTTAAAATACTTTCGAAAAAAAGTACTTGTTTGAAGAGCTTCCAACGAAAACTTCCTTAAAGAGAAGTAACATTATGGGAGGGGGAAGTATGTGGGAGGGGAAGTATGTAGGAGGGGGAAGTATACGGAGGGGGAAGTATAACTGAGGGGGAAGTATAAGGGAACGAAAGTATAACGAAGGGAGGAAAAGTATAAAGGAGGGGGAAGTATAAGGGAGGGGAAGAATAAGGAAGGGGGAAGTATTTTTTTTTTTCGAAAATTTTCCGGGTTTTCCGTTTTTTTTTTTTGACAAATTTTTTAAGTTCTGTTTTTCGAAAAAATTTTAAGTGTCAAGGTAAAATAATGGGCTCTTTGGCCTACGGATGTGCCTCTCGTAATGGGTAGTGTATGAAATTTCTCCCTACTAAAAAAAAATAATAATTAAAAAGTGGCAATTTTTTACACCAAAATTCTTAAAAATATAGGGAGTAATTGCTGAAAATTTGGTGAACATCGGACGAACGATCGGCCGCAGCGAATTTTTTAAAATTTCAAACAGACATCTCCGCCATTTTTCGAAATTCAAAAATCTCGTTAGTTTCTTGTTCACCGACTATAGAAAATTTGATGAAAATCTGGTGAAAACTGTGGCCGTAAAGTGTTCCGAAAAAATGCTACGGCCGGCCGGCACCACAGACAAAGTTGAGATTGGTAAAGATCTTCGAATTGTGGAAGACCCTTCCACAAAAACCACTATACACACAATAACTTCTTTAAGGAAGTTGAAAAAGGCCCCTTGAAAGGTCGAAAATACATGAATGCAAATCTTTCATGTATTGCAGGATTGCCGATTTAGAAACCCCTTTATCGATAAGGAAAAAGGGTCTTTGTGCCACAGGAATCAATCTTGTAACGCCTACTTTTCACTCATGTTTGTATTTCATTATTGAGAAAAAGAAAAAAAAATGAAGTCATTAGTGAGGAAATAAAGGGTATTCAAACTGTCTTCGCGAATTTACATTATTCACTTGTTTATTTATTCACAATTACCTCTACATTCAACGTTTGTCCAATTTAGGTTCCCTTTGTAATCTTGAAACGTTTATGTGCTCTATTTTCAAGTTCAAAGACCTTTTATAAAAATCGTTCTGTAAATGTTTAATAAAAATATGACTTTTTTCTGGGACATGGGAGCTCCTTAAGTCGGGGGAATAAAGAGAAACAAATGCGAGTGGGAGATTCATGTCTTTTCATCACGCTCACAACTTTCGATTCAAATAAGGGGTTTAAAAATACAATACGAAAAAAACTATCTGTCTTCTACTTAACAACTATAAATAAACGGAATTATAGTTCTATTTTGGTCTGGGGTCTATTTACGATATATCCAAAAAAAGGAGGTTGGAATTTGACCAGAAATAATAAAGTAGTGGTTTGAGGAGCTTCCAACGAAAACTTCCATAAAGAGATGTAACAATATAGGAGGAGGAAGTATAACGGAGGGGACGTACAACGGAGGGGGAAGTATATGGGAGGAGAAGTATAACGGAGGGAGAAGTATAAGTCGGGGGAAGTATAACGAAGGGGGAAGTATACAAAGTACACAAAGACACATATGGTTTATAATAAAAAGCAATTAAAACGGACAGCGGTACTAAAGAGCAACGTTTTTTTTTCACTAAAACAATGCAAAAACCTTAGAGTTGCGTAGTCAGCGCTATCTACATGAAAAGTTTTTCCACCAAACCAAAGCACGATTCGCCCTACTTCTTTATTTCAACAACTTAAGGCTATCCAGCGGTTTAAAAAATAACTACTTGAAGGTGGGATTTGATCAAGGACACAGATGGTTTTCCTTCATAAACAGACTTTTGAAAAAATCGACATGCTTTTCCGGCGGGCAATTCACTTGGGTAAAAAATGAGTTTCCCGGGAGTTCTAATTAGTCACGTTTTTTAGCAAAATTGGTCGAGAATGTGCTTTTTTCGCAGTTGAACTCTCAATAATCGGTCAAAAATTCATATTTTTCATGATAAACCGTTCTTCAAATAGAGGATTTTTAACTTCCTTTAACAAGTTATTGTGATACCCTCCACGTCGGGTTTTTGGGGAAGGGTCTTCCAGACCCCGGAGGGTCAATTCGAATATTGATCTTTACCGATCTCAACTTTGTCCGTGGTGCCGTCCGGCCGTCCGTCCGTAGCATTTTTTTCCAGAACACTTTATGGCAACAGTTTTCATCCGATTTTCACCAAATTTTCACACAAATTTTTTTAGCCGGAGAAGAAGAATAAAGAGGGCGATTTTGAAATTTCGAAAAAATGGCGGAGATATGTCTGTATGAAATTTTAAAAAATTCGCTGCGGCCGAACCGTTAATCCGATTTTCACCAAATTTTCACCAATTACTCCTTATATTTTTAAGAATTTTTGGTGTAAAAAAATTGCCACTTTTTAGTGATTTTTTTTTAGTAGTGAGAAATTTCGTACTTTACCCATTACGAGAGGCACATCTCTAGGCCTAAGAGCCCATTATTTCAACCTCGACCCTTAAAAAAATTTGAAAAAGAAACTGAGAAAATTAAAAAAAATGGGGGCGTCATTTTTCAAACGCCCTGAAGAGCGGGACGGACCCCCCTCCGTAATACTTCCCCCTCCGTTATAATTCCCCCTCTTTTGTACTTCCCCTCCCATATACTTCCCCCTCCGTTTTACGTCACCTCCTATATACGAGTACTTCCCCTTCCCATATACTTCCTTCTCCTATATTGTTACTTCTCTTTAAGGAAGTTTTCGTTGGAAGCTCTTCAAACCAGTACTTTCTTTTTACCCTCTTTAGTCTCTTCTAAAAACTGCTAAATTGTCCACTTTCAATAGAAAAAAAGAATTATTTCGATCACAGATTTTATTCTCCACATTTGAATTTTCCCAAGTTATATCGAAAAAGTATTTTTATTTTACTCCCGGGTTTTCTCGATCTCCCCCACATTTTTTCCATACATAAAAAGGTAGAATATGACATCATGTACTCCTCAGGGAGAATTTTTCGGATCTCAAGGTTACACTCGAAGTCTTCCATTAAAAAGATAAAAATCGAGGAAGCAAAATACACGCTTGATTTATTAAAAAAAAGTTAAATGACAAAAGTATAACTATAGCAAAAGGCCAAGACGTTTATCGCGGAGATTCTAAGGTTATCGTCGCAACGTCAATCTTTGTACTGCATCTTTCAAGGATAAATATGTTTATAATTATTTTTTTAGAAAACCAATTTTGCTTGGGTAATGTAAACTTTATTTGGCTTTTGATAGTGGATGGGGGAAGGCGTTAAGTCTATGCAGAATCTACGGTGTTGATATCCAGGTAATCAATATGAGAGATGGGTACACCCGCCCTTTCCGCACGGCACTAATCCCTCCTTTTCGTAAGGTTCCCCTTTTCCCGTCAAAACCACTCCCACACACATCACTCATTATTTTTCCGTTTCCAACAACAACCGTTCTTACAACCCTCTTGGGGAAGGGACCCTACTTTTTCTAGGTCTACCTTTTTGTGAAAACCCCCCTAATAAGTAGCTCTACTTGATCGGTAAACTTTTTCTCTCCCCTGATTTTTACGTTTAAGAATTTAGAAAGTAACTCATTTTTTTGGTCGTTAAACCCTCAGGGGGCGGGGTATCCGTCAAGAAATTTCAATCAGTCGATAGCACCTTCATTTTTTCCCTTTTCATCAGTGTCAAAACAAGTTCTTTTTTATTACACCCTTTTTATTCTAAACTTGACTTCTCACGATCGAGAATAAAAAAAACAAGTCTATTGATGGTGCTCGTTAAAGTAGGCTAAAGCCACTTAACAGGTCATTAAGCCCTGGATGCTTTGGAGATCATTAATATGCACCAAAAATAAGCTTCGAAGGTCGGTGGTCAAAGTAGTCGATTAAAGTTTTAACGAGGGATTAAAAATTGAAATTTTTAAGAAATGATAATGAAGTGAAATAAGGTGCTTGGGGATCCGGATTAAAGAGAGGATCTTCCGCCAATTACTAAAGACCCTGGTACTTCTCCCTTCATATTTTTTCCTTCCTCCTAACGCCTTTCCGCGATAATTAACAGGGGAAGGAAAAGAGGGGAAGAAGCTTTTATAAGAAAAAATATCAAGTTATATCATCTTTCATCTTTCTTCATATTCCCGCGAGAAGCGTTGAACAATTTTATTTTCTCGGTAATTATGAAAGGGATCCCTTGGATTTTAGGGACAGAGATTCTTTTTTCTTCTACACGTGAAGGCAAGTGGGTTCCGATGTGGCATTGCCCTCGAATAGATCTCTATCTGGACATTACCGCATTACACGCCTCCCTAACCCATCCAGTATTCCCACTCGTACATATTTAAACGCAGCCTCAAATCTACGACCCAGAAAATCAGAAGAACGTAAAAGTTATGCCGGATTTTTAACGTAGCTAGGGAGTATAGCATAGCTGCTACGCTTTATTTTCTGCTCATGAATTCTATCACCGTACTGTAGGATAGAAGCAAGGTCGGTCCGCCCCATTTGGTAGTAGTCCGGTTTGGGTAGGGTTACAGACGTTTGGCTGAGGAATTTCTTCATTTTGTCAGCCAATCACCATCGCCATCAATGTCAACTGGCGCACTCTTTTCATGTACCAAGAAACTAACAGCTACGTTGAGCACAGCAGTCAAGCACAGCGATGAGATTGGATGAAGATCCGATTCCTCCAATTCGTCATCCAATCACCATCGCTTGTCATTTTAACTGGCGCACTCTTTTCATGTCCCAAGAAACTGACTGCTACGTTGAGCACAGCAGTCAAGAGCGACAGCACCAAGAAACCACACTCAGAGTAGTAACCCTATCTAGTGGCAGTCAATTCCAGAGGAATCTTGGATGGATCCACGACAAGCGATGAGATTGGCTGAAGATCCGATTCCTCCGTGATCCAATCACCATCGCTTGTCATTTTCAACTGGCGCACTCTTTTAATGTCCCAAGAAACTGACTGCTACGTTGAGCACAGCAGTCAAGAGCGACAGCACCAAGAAACCACACTCGGAGTAGCAACCCTATCTAGTGGCAGTCAATTCCAGAGGAATTTTGGAGGAATACACGAGTAGCGATGAGATTGGCTGAAGATCCGATTTCTCCAATTCGTCATCCAATCACCATCGCTTATCATTTTCAACTGGCGCACTCGTTTTGTTTCCAAACGAACCTTATGACTGCTACGTTGAGCACAGCAGTCAAAAGCGACCACACTCACAGTAGTAACCCTATCTAGTGGCAGTCAATTCCAGAGGAATCTTGGATGGATCCACGACAAGCGATGAGATTGGCTGAAGATCCGATTCCTCCGTCATCCAATCACCATCGCTTGTCATTTTCACCTGGCGCACTCTTTTCATTTCCCGAGAAACCTTGCCTTAATGACTGCAATGTTGAGCACAGCAGTCAAAAGCGAAAGCGCAAAGAAACTACACCCAGAGTGGGAATTGGCCATATCTAGTGGCAGTCAGTCCCAGAGGAATCTTGGATGGATCCAAGCGATGGCTGAAGATCCGATTCCTCCAATTCGTCTTCTAATCACCATCGCTTGTCGTTTTCAACTGGCGCACTCGTTTTGTTTCCGAACGAACCTTATTGACTGCAACGTTGAGCACAGCAGTCAAAAGCGACAGCACCAAGAAACCCCAGAGTGGGAACCGGCCATATCTAGTGGCAAAAAATTGCAGAGGAATCTTGGATGGATCCACGACAAGCGATGAGATTGGCTGAAGATCCGATCCTCCGTCATCCAATCACCATCGCTTGTCATTTTCACTTCCTCAAGAACCTTCCCTGAAAACTGGTTGTTATTAGAACTATTCTATTGAAGCCCAATAGGTGACCATATGAAGACGCATCCAAAGAGACCATTTCCCAAACTTGTCATTCGGAAGAGCATCTGTCTATGAGATAAAAGGCTTTTTATGTAGATAAGATAAAAAGAGTATGATGTAATTGAAAAGTCCGCGAGAATATAAGAGTCTGCTGGTGGTTATGTAAAGTACGACGTTAAAGGTGAAAGATAAAATATAGATAACCGTTGTCGTAAACTTGCCCCGATAAAAGAACAAAAAGAAGCAATATGATTTTTCCCTAGCCAGAGGGCGTGGGATAAGCCAGGTTAATTTACACAGAAACCTAATAACGAGGATTCATGAAAGGTAAACCTTATAATATTTACATTCGGGTTTAATGATGATGAATTGTTGACTATGTAAGAAAATATCGACCAATTGACTTCAAAAACGTACATTTTTTTCAGAACTCCCATTAAAATGTGGGCTGAAGATCCGATTCCTCCAATTCTTCAGCCAATCACCATCGCCATCAATGTCAACTGGCGCAATCTTTTCATGTCTCAAGAAACCTTAATGACTGCTACGTTGAGCACAGCAGTCAAAGCGACAGCACCAAGAAACCACACTCAGAGTAGTAACCCTATCTAGTGGCAGTCAATTCCAAAGGAATCTTGGATGGATCCACGACAAGCGATGAGATTGGCTGAAGATCCGAATCCTCCGTCATCCAATCACCATCGCTTGTCATTTTCATCTGGCGCACTCTTTTCATGTACCAAGAAACTAACAGCCACGTTGAGTACAGCAGTCAAGCACAGCGATGAGATTGGATGAAGATCCGATTCCTCCAATTCGTCATCCAATCGCCATCGCTTGTCATTTTCAATATTGGCGCACTCTTTTCATGTCCCAAGAAACTGACTGCTACGTTGAGCACAGCAGTCAAGAGCGACAGCACCAAGAAACCACGCTCAGAGTAGTAACCCTATCTAGTGGCAGTCAATTCCAGAGGAATTTTGGAGGAATCCACGAGTAGCGATGAGATTGGCTGAAGATCCGATTTCTCCAATTCGTCATCCAATCACCATCGCTTGTCATTTTCAAGCGATGAGATTGGATGAAGATCCGATTCCTCCAATTCGTCATCCAATCACCATCGCTTGTCATTTTCAACAGGCGCGCTCTTTTTATTTCCAAACGAACCTTAATGACTGCTACTTTTAAGCAGCTCTAGTTTATACAGAGAAAAAATTTCTCTTTGGTGTTGACTATGTAAGAAAATATCGACCAATTGACTTCAAAAACGTAAATTTTTTTGATTTCAAGTTTTTTTTTTTTTTTTTTTTTTTTTTTTTTTTTTTTTTTTTTTTTTTTTTTTCAGAATTCCCATTAAAACAAACAAAACGGCGAAAACGAATTTTTTTATCAACGTTTTTGTATCCGGGGTCGAATAAATAAAACCGGGAGAAGCACTTGGATGGAAAATGTATTCCGTGGTTATGACGGTATGGAAAGAGGGAAGGGAAAAAAAATGCCTGGAGTATCCAGGCTGTATTTATTTTCGTTTACACGAATGTTTGTTTACCCTCAGCTTCCCCTCCTTTTCAAATAAAGGATTAGGCTCCTTAGGACCTTAAGTTTTCCCCTTGGGAAAATTTAGCATCCAAGAAACGTATTTCCTTTATCGATTACTCGTTTTCCTAAATCCATCTACGTTTGTTAACTTCCTTAAAGAAGTTATTGTGGTACCCTCCACGTCGGGTTTTTGGGGAAGGGTCTAGACCCCGTAGGATTATTCGAATATGGATCTATACTGATCTCAACTTTGTCTGTTGTGCCGGCCGGCCGTAGCATTTTTTCCGGAACACTTTACGGCCACAGTTTTTCACCAAATTTTCACACAAATTTCTTTAGCCGGTGAAGAAGAATGTAACGAGGGCGATTTTTGAATTTCGAAAAATGGCGCAGATATGTCTGTTTGAAATTTTAAAAAATTCGCTGCGGCCGAACCGTTGGTCCGATTTTCACCAAATTTTCACCAATTACTCCTTACATTTTTTAAGAATTTTTGGTGTAAAAAATTGCCACATTTTAATTATTAATTTTTTAGTAGGGCGAAATTTCATACTTGTACCCATTACGAGAGGCACATCCCTAGGCCAAAGAGCCCATAATTTCTACCTTGACACTCAAAAAAATTTTCGAAAAAAAGAACTCGGAAAATTAAAAGAAAAAATTAAAACTTCCCTCTCCTTTATTTTTCCCCCTTCTTTATACTTTCCCTCCCTTCGTTATACTTTCGTTCCCTAATACTTTCCCCTCCGTTATACATCCCTCTCTGTTATACTTCCCCTTCCGTTTTACGTCCCCTCCGTTATACTTCCCCCCATTATACTTCCCCATGGCATCGTTATACTTCTCCCTCCTATATACTTTCCCCCTTCCCCTCCTATATTGTTACTTCTCTTTAAGGAAGTTTTCGTTGGAAACTCTTCAAACAAGTACTTTTTTACCATTCTGGCCCTAAGTACCAGAACCTCTTGTCTGATTTCTCTTCTGGACCGGAAAGAAAAGAAAAGCCGTGAAAGTCGTGTTTTAAAAAAATCGTGAAACGTTGAAAAATGATGTCGCTCTCAAGATAATTAACAGTTTCGTAATAAATTATTAAGAAAGAGACTATCTTATCTTCTCAGAAGAGTTTGGCGTTTAATCAAATTGAACTTTGCGAAGGTTCACTCACGGAGACGGGCGGTCTGGGAAAGAATCCCTTTTTTTTATAAATCACGTTTTTAGGTGGGTTATGATAAATAGAGGGTTTATAATAATAAATATCCTAAAGACGTCACCCACCTAAAAACGTTTCCTAATGAATAGAATTCCCTACGATCCTTTTTTTTGTACCTAATCTTTATTAACGAGACACGAAAATATTTTATTTAAAAAAAAATTAAATTAATTTCTGTGGTTTTTTTGGTGGGTGTCACGCAAATCCACGACGGACATTTTCGTGATTAAAGTATCTTCCGAGTGGAAAAACAGGCGATCCTGAGACAAGTCGACGGTAAACACGGAGTAGGGGGAGGGAAAGGAATCTGGGTCAAAGAGTTGAGAGTGTTTATACAGAGAAAAAATTTTTTTTCTAACAAATTATTTTTGGTGAAGAACACTCGTAACTTCATTATTGCATAACTGAATATAATCGTGATTTTCCGCCTCAAAAAATAAAGGAAAAAATTACATTTTTTGTTAAACAAAAGTCTTTTCCCCCTTAATTTCTTATCCCATCTAATATGAAAAACACAATTTTCAAATCCATGAAAAAATTTAAGGGTCGGGGAATCCGGATTTTAGGGAGTTTTTTAAGCATTTTTTTGACCTAAAAACCCACCATTTTTTTGGTCTGATAGTTTTGGTTGTTTTCAACAGTTTTATGACCAAGAGACTCACTTGTCAAGGAATTTTCATGAGTTTCTCTCGCACTTTCGGTCTAGATACCCCAGTCGGTAGTTTTCGGCAGTTTTTCTTCGATTTTGGGGCGCTCTTTGGCGTTTTTTGGCCGAGAAACCCCCCAGTTTAATACAGGTCGGTGGTTTTCGTCAGTTTTCCTTGGATTTATGGGCGTTCTTTTGACTTTTTTTTGGTTGAGAAAGCACCATTTTAACAGTTTATGGTAGCTTTCGGCGGTTTTTCGACCCGAAAATTCACTTTTTAGAGGATTTTTTAGCGTTTACCTCGCCCTTTCGGCCTAGATACTCCAATACTAGTAGGCGGTAATTTTCGGCATTTTTTCATGGATTTTGGACGTTTTTTTACTTTTTTTGGCCAAGAAACACCATTTTAACAGATCCCGTTTCTCCTAAATTTCAGGAAAAATTCAAAAAACCAAAGTTTTCGGGCAAAATTGGAAGAAAACTTCAAAGAAAACGGCGCCATATTAAGAGGTATAACGGACTCTTAAGGCCAAGAAGTTAACGTTTTCCGAATTATTTGTTGAAAACACCGTGACTCGAATGCCAAAGCGAGAAAAGTTGCACGATTGTTATTTTCAAATCAAGAAGCCGGGTTTTTTTTTTTCAAGGTTTTCATCTCATAGGTCACAAATACATAGCCTCAGGTAAATTTAACAATAGTATTTCATCAGCCTATAGAAATGCAAGTCTAAGATTGTTGCGCATATTTTTTAGCAACAAAGGCTTTAACTCTTCCGAGAGATCTAATTGTTTTCGAATTAATAAGTGCAAAGTTCACATTGAAAAGGCTTCTCGAAAGGTAATTACATTCAAGTAGACTTTTCCCTCCCCCAGACGGTTATTTTAAGGAAATTCTTCTCACGTAATCTTATTTCAGAAGGGAGGCTTTCTTCCTCTACATTTAACATAAGAAATTCGATAGTAATACACTTCGAATTTGAAAAACTGATTATGGTTTTTTTTGGCCGGATTTGTGTGGGTTTTTACGACTTCCGACATTAAAAAGGAAAAGCGTAGGAAAACAGGGGTGCCAACATAAAATAGAGGCGGAGACGAGAGAGAAAAGGGAAAAGTGGGATTAAGGGATGATCTAAAGGGGTTGAGAAAGGCAATAACGGAGGCCATGGGGAACGGTTCTTATCTGAGATAATGAGCTCATTTAATCTCTCTTCTCCTTCACCTCCATTGCAATTACCAACTCCCCGCAAGTCGATCCTACTCATATCCTCGGATGAAGAAAAAAAAAAAACGATTATCTTTTATATTAAACCCTAAAAAAACCGTTTTTTTACAGGGTAAATATTTATTTAAAGATAAGATACGGAATGACGGATTTAACGTTTTCATATAATTTCTAATGAAAATTTAACTTTTCATGTGACATGGGAAAGCGGTAGATCCTCCAGCTTTTGGGGCTTCCCATTAAAATACTTAACGCCAATTTAGTGCCATGTGAACCCTTCTAATTGGCAATTAGCGTCTAGCTTGATTTAAAGAAAAACTCGGAATCAAATTTTCAAAAAAAAACCTAATGTATATAAATGAGGTGGAAAACAATAGGCTTAAAAACGCATTAAACGAAAATAAATAAAATCCAAGTTGAAGAGGGAATGATTAGGTCCTAAGGGAAAGGGCGTTGTCCTTTAAGACTCAAAATCCTGGATTTATGTAAATCCTTTCCTATAGGGTTTCCAGTTTTTCCATATCGGGATTCACCGCTATCTTTTCTTGGCTTTATTTTATAAATAATTATAACCGGTTAACAAACTTATGAGGGAACTTTTTTTTTCCGTCGAGGATATGCGGCGTTTGAAACGGTAAAAAGAGGGTTTTTCAGCCGAGAAAAAGGCTCAAAAATCGGAGGAAAAATTTTCGAGCAAAAACCTTAGAAAAACGCGCAGAAGTCGAGCAAAACGGTTTTTTAGGGGGGGGGGGGGGGGAGAAACTGAGAAATACATAAAAAGACCAAAAGTACTGGTTTGAAGAGCTTCCGACGAAAACTTCCTTAAAGGGAAGTAACAATATAGGAGGGGAAGTATATGGGAAGGGGAAGTATAACGGAGGGGGGACGTAAAACGGAGGGGGAAGTATATGGGAGGGGAAGTATAAGGGAACGAAAGTATAACGAAGGGAGGGAAAGTATAAAGGAGGGGAAGAATAAGGAAGGGTAAAGTTTCTATTTTTTGAAAAATTTTCTTAGTTTTTTTTTTGTTTGTGAAAAATTTTTAACTTTTTTGTTTTTTCGAAAAATTTTCCAGGTTTTTTTTGAAAAATTTTTGTAAGTTTTTTTTTTCGAAAAATTTTCCAGGTTTTTTTTGAAAAATTTTTGTAAGTTTTTTTCGAAAAATTTTACGGGTTTTCCTTTTTTTTTGCGCGCTTTTTTTGTTTTTGAAAAATTTTCCAAGTTTTTTTTTCGTAAAATTTTTTAAGTGCCAAGGTAGAAATAATGGAAATTTCTCCCTACTACAAAAATAATAATTAAAAAGTGGAAATTTTTTTACACCGAAAATTCTTTAAAAAATATAAGGAGTAATCGGTGAAAATTTGGTGAAAATCGGACCAACCGTTCGGCCGCAGCGAATTTTTTAAAATTTCAAACAGCCATATCTCCGCCATTTTTTCGAAATTCAAAAATCGCCCTCGTTTCATTCTTCTTCACCGGCTAAAGAAATTTGTGTGAAAATTTGGTGAAAATCAGATGAAAACTGTGGCTGTTAAGTGTTCCGGAAAAAATGCTACGGACGGACGGCCGGCACCACAGTCAAAGTTGTGATCGGTGTAGATCTATTCGAATTTATCCTACGGGGTCTGGAAGACCCTTCCCCAAAAACCCGACGTGGAGGGTATCACAATAACTTCTTTAGGGAAGTTAAAAAAAGGGGTTTTATGCCTAGAAAAGGCTCAAAAATCGGAGGAAAAATATTGTTTTTTGGGCAAAAAACTAAGAAAAAAGCGCAAAAATCGGGAAAAAAGCCCATGATATAAATAGATAAAATTACCAAAAAAATGCCAGAGATGCAGTAATTATTAGACTTCGGACTCTATTTTTTACTCTTTTTCCTCTTTTACTTCCTATTTTAGTCTTAAACGCCCAAAAACTACAAAAAGTCGCTAAAAATGTAGGCTAAACACGAGATAACAATAGTCACTTTAAATATTTGCACAACAATGTGGACTGATTGAACGTTAAAAAATGAAAACACTTTTTTCCCAGCTTTTAACGGATTTTCAAACATTCGAAAATGGACAATAAGTACTGGATCAACATTAAAGTCGCATATGAACCAATAAAAAGGGGGGAGATTAAGTTGTAAAATCCAATTAATAGGACCCCTGATATAAAACGATAGAAGGAATGCCCCAAAGGCCCTTAATGGGTAGTTGTAAAAAAAAATTACGATAATTATAAAAAGGATAATTAAGAGGACTGATCAAAAATGAAGGGGACACGTGTAATTTCAGACATTTCTTTTGTACTCACTCATTCTGGCCTTTAATCCTTACCTGCAAAAAAGAAAAAAAAAAAAGTTGAGTAAAATTTATAACGTGAAAATTGTACAGGAGGCAAAATCGGACGGATAAAAGAGGCGGGAGGGTTTTTCGATTCTATCTGAAAAGCATAAATCAAGTCTATCTCGTTCAGTTCCCTCAATTACCAATACTTTAAGCACCAAAAACGTAGAGAGGGGAAAAAACAAAAATTTAAACAAAATGGCGGCATTTTTCAGGTAGAAAATTTCTTATCAGGAACCTAAAAATAAGTTCGATTGAAGACTTGATAAGATATTGCGAAATTTTCAAAATGGCTTATCTTTGAGAGAAACCTGAGAAGCTGGAGGGATCTAGGAGGCCCTTAAGTCGCAGAAACGCCTCCCAGAAAAACTCGATAAGGTCGTTGACAAAGAGATAGAAAAAAATTTACAACAATTAAAAGTGGCCTTGTCTTATTCACGGGCAATAAATTAGCGCGAACCAAGCACGTTTTAAAAATTAAGATAATTTTTACGAATAAGGGGAAAAAAAGTTCTAGTTTGAAGAGGTTCCAACGAAAGAGAAGGAATAATAAAGGAGGAAGTATCAAGGAGTGGGTGTATTAAGGAGGGGGAAGTATCAAGGAGTGGGAAGTATCAAGGAGAGGGATGTACGTGTATTAACACAAGAAAGGGGGAAGTATCAATGAGTGGGATGTATAAAGGAGAGGGATGTATTAAGGAGGGGGAAGTATCAAGGAGTGGGATGTATTAAGGAGGGGGAAGTATCAAGAAGTGGGATGTATTAAGGAGGGGGAAGTATTAAGGAGGGGGATGTATTAAGGAGGGGGAAGTATTAAAAAGGTGAACGTTTTAAGGAGAGTACGCATAATTTCAAGTATTTTTAATTCAGAAAAACTGTCTATTTTTAATTTTCCTTTTTTTTCTCTCTCTCTCTAAGTTTTCTTTTTTGGAAAAAAATTTAATTTTTAACATTTCATCTTGTTAGTTATAACACTGGATAAGTCATTTTTTTATCAATTTTGAGTTAGGTATTGTTTCTGATGGTAAATTTTGTGGAGAATCAAATTCGGTTGGTAGTTTAACCCTATTACCAACAGAAAACGCGTAGTTCACAATTTTGCCAACAGGTTCATTGATTCCAATGAGAAATCAATCCGTATTTTGGCTCTCCTAAAACCTAGGAAAAATGACTTATCCGGTATTAGAACTAATGCGTTTTTATTTAATTTTTTGAAAAATTTAAAGTTTTTTTAAAATATTTTTGACGATTTTTAAAGTATCTTAAGTATTTAAGGTAGAAATAGTGGACTTTTGCCCAGGGATGTCCCTCTCGCAAGTGGTGGAAAAATCAAAAATCCCCCTGCTAAAAAAAATTTTTTTACCCCAAAAATTTGTAAATAAATAAGGAGTATTACGTCGTGTTAATTCTAACACCGGACAAGTCATTTTTCCAAGGTTTTCAGGAGAGCCAAAATACGGATTAATTTCTCATTGAATCGAACCTGTGGCTAAATTGTGAACTACGCGTTTTCTGTTGGTAATAGGGTTAAACTGCCAACGGAATTCGATCCACCACAAAATTTACCATCAGAAACAATGCCTAACTCAAAATTGATAAAAAATGACTTATCCGGTGTTAGAACTAACGCGACGATTAGGTGAAAATCGGGCCAATGGGGTCAGTTTTTTTTCCTAAAACCCGACATAAAGGGTAAAACAATAATTTCTTTAAGGCAGTTAACAGGAGTTTTGTTGACTTAAGGGAAAGAAAAAAAATTCAATTTTAATTAATTTTCAACGTTTGAAAGCAAACAAGATTTAACTTTTCTAATTAAAATAATGTGGAAATAACTGTTGACTTAATAAGTATTGAAACTCACCGTTTTTCTTTTTTGACAAGCAAAACATGACATGGGAAAGGTTCACTAATCAGAGGCAACCTAGGGAGCGAACTGGAGAAAACAGACAATTGGCAGTTGAGTTATCACGAGAGGCGCGGGAGTCGAATGCGCATAGAGGGAGTCGAAAAGCTACAAGTTGTTAATGGACGTTATCTGTTAAGGTTTGCGTTCGAGAAAAAGGATTTCCGTGGGAGAGCTCGAGGAAACTTCAATACGATGTCACCTGGTAGCTCCCGGAGTTTAACCCAACTTGATAAATTTCAGTTTGGAACTGTATTATCAGTGAATTAACCTAACAAGCGGTTTACTGTTAAAGTTTTCCCATACATAGAAAATCCCGATTCGTAATCGACGGAAAAACGTTAAATGGCCGATTTATGCAAATGGGATGTCCTGAACGCCCTTAAATTATAAAGCTTTAAAGGATTGGGGAGATAAAAAAAAAAGTTTGCCCTTTCCCCACATAGAGGCCAACAGAGATGCCATTCTTCAATCACTGTCCAATTTCGGAAAAAGCGTATTCCCGCTAGGTAAATTATTTTCTTATTGATCCTTCTTTTTTGGCTACATCTTCTTAAACAAACCGGAACTTTCATCTTTTTTTTTCTGTTTGTATTCGGAAAGAGTCGTTTAAAATTTCGCGCACGACTAATTTAGTAAATAATTGATAGATTCGCTTTTCGATAATGATCTTCGGAGGCGGATCTTGACCGACCTGTGTGGTCTTCACTAAAAATAGCTTTTAGGTAAATTTTTTTCTCCTATAGGCAGTAAGTTTTTTGTCATAGATTCTTGCGCGATGGAGGTAAGAAAGAGTTCTGGTTAGAAGAGCTTCCAACGAAAGCTTCCTTAAAGGGAGGTAACAATATAGGAGGGGGAAGTATATGGGAGGGGAAGTATACGGAGGGGGAAGTATAAGGGAACGAAAGTATAACGAAGGGAGGGAAAGTATAAAGGAGGGGAAGAATAAGGAAGGGGGAAGTTTTTATATATATATTTTTTTTTTTTCGAAAAATTTTCCTAGTTTTTTTTTTGTTTTCGAAAAATTTTCGAAGTTTTTTTTTCAAAAAATTTTACGGTTTTTTTGTTTTTGAAAAATTTTATAAGTTTTTTTTTTTGTTTTTAAATTTCAAGGTAGAAATAATGGGCTCTTTGGCCTAGGGATGTGCCTCTCGTAATGGGTACAAGTATGAAATTTCTCCCTACTAAAAAGAAATAATAATTAAAAGTGGCAATTTTTTTACACCAAAAATTCTTAAAAAATATAAGGAGTAATTGGTGAAAATTTGGTAAAAATTTGGCTGCAGCGAATTTTTAAAAATTTCAAACAGCCATATCTCCGCCATTTTTTCGAAATTCAAAAATTGCCCTCGATGCATTCTTCTTCACCGGCTAAAGAAATTTTGGTGAAAATTTGGTGAAAATCCGTTGAAAACTGTGGCCGTAAAGTGTTCCGGAAAGGACGGCCGGCCGGAACCACAGACAAAGTTGAGATCGGTGTAGATCCATATTCGAATTGACCCTCCGGGGTCTGGAAGACCCTCCTTAAAAACCCTACGTGGAGGGTATCACAATAACTTCTTTAAGGAAGTTAATAAAGATCAGCTGGATGCAATAGTTTAGGTCATAAGGCTCTACTGTAGCGTTCTCCCTTCAATAGAAATTTGAAAAAGTACAAGAGAAACTCGAAAAAGTTCGAACATTACGTAATCGATGAATCAGAGAAATTTAGACAGAAAAATATTGTACAACGAAAAAAACAAGCTGTGTCATCAGCAAGATCAATATGAGGCCCCATTAGATGAGTAACATTTGGCGAATTTTTTTAGCAAACAGGAATGATCAATAAGCTGGAGTCTGAGGTTAACCGGGAGGAAGAAAACTAGGCTTTATAGTCGGGGGCTTCACAAATCTTGGCCGGTGGGAGGGGAAGGTCTTAAGCCAGGTGACTAGTGGCACCCCTGGACTAATGCCCTGTGAGGATTTACCTTCACTATCTCCCTCTTCCGGTTTCAGGACAAATAGGATTCGAAATGTTTCATCGTTTTTCAGACAAGGAAGTGATTATATTTAATCCGAATATAAAAAGAAACATATTTTTTATGCACTGTAAAAATCAAATCGGTTGGGAAAGATTTTCGGGAGAAACTTTATGGCTCCCCGGGACTTAGTCTCTATGGCAACTGAACAAATAGCTCGGCGATAAGGTGACGTCCTTCACGAATCTTACAAGCCCCAACCATAACGCGCACTCAATAACAAATCATTCTCCCCATCATTTCAAACCGGACGAAAAATGTAACACGGAAATCGGTAAAAGGCGAGAAAATAAGAAAAGGGCTCCTATCTTAATAACGTCCTGGAAAAGCCTCTGTTTACGACATGTTTGAACATATAAAAAAACGGGTAAAAAACTTTTTTCTTTGTTTACATAAAAAAAGACAATATGTGCTGAATAGACTCGTTCGATAGTTTAGGAGTATAAGAGCCCTTTAATAGGGCTAATCAATTTACTAACCATGTTACGAGTCCTGTCATGGACCGGGGGAGGAGTAAATTGACTTTCTGACACTCTAGGCGATTACGCTGGATTTATCGAGGGACAAAATACCTCGAATGATTTTTATCATTACTTTCTACAACAAAATTAAAGGATCGCTACGTTCACATCATTTTTTAAGCTCCCATATCTAAATTAATGTTACATTTATGTTGGTACCATTGGAAAGGTGAGACGACTTCCTTGAAGAAATGGAAAGCGAAAAATTTTTAACTTCAACCGTAGGGTGACAACGGCTCTTGAAAACGGGAGTTATCACTATCAAAGAATGATTAAGGCGGATCATACCGCCCGAGCATTTTGTTTCTAAAACAAGAGATCGCAGCACTTTCGCCCCTAAAATTACTTTCCAATATTTGAGCACTAAAAATCGTCGGAAAATTTTTTACAAAAGCTCGTTCTCCTTATTTTGGAAATGCCCATCCGGTCTTGGGAGCAGTTTTTCCGAAAAAGTTTTCCTTCGGAAAATAGAATTTATTTTTCGACTAAAACATTTTTTCAAAAAAAACCGTCAGCCATATTGTAGGGTTTGACGAGCTGTTTCCAAAAATATTTTATATAAGAAATCCGATGAATAGTTTCGTCGTAATCCTTCTAGAAAGATTCGGCGGAAAATGCCGGGAGGAGTAAAAGAAACGGAGGGCGCTATCCCCCCATTCGAGGTCAGAGAACAATTAATCCTCTCAAGGCCACGCACTTTCCAATATTTCTTTAGAATTACATATTTTCGTATTTGGTTCGGACTTTTTTTACACAATACATTTTTAGTTGAACGAAGATTGTGAAAACGCAATTTTTCCTTCATATTGTATAAAACAATTAAAAAATAAAGTCGAATAGAATAAAAACCACTGACCAGTAGTATCTACAGTAGTCGCCGCTCAATGTGATCACGGTTAATGTTATCAACCGGATAGTGTGATCAAAATGGCCTTGAACGGGACCAATCTATTCTTTTGCATTATAATTTTTCCGTTTATTGTGATCAAAAATTCGCTTTATGTGATCACCAAATCTCGAAAAGAAAAAAAAATTAAATAAAAAAGGTTGAGAAAGAGAGTAATCATGTCAAAGAAAAATTAAGTTGAAAACATAAGCGAAAAAAATAATTACGAGGGGGTATTTTTAGGGCCGGTTTTTGTTTCATTTCTGTCGGCCCGATAGCACTCATTTATCTGTCTGACAGCGTAGTAGTACGAAAATGCGTTTTTGTTTACTGTTTATCGGCCTGACAGGGCTTGTCGGCCGATAAAACTTGTCGGCCAGTTCGAGTCCCCGACAAGGCTTTATCGGACCGATTCACTTTATAAGGTTACCTACTTTTTAGGCGATTACTTATTGTTTGTTATTTTTATATGTTTTGGTGGTGTTTCTTTGGACTATTTATAAAAATTAATAATAATAATTATATTTTTAAATATTTAAATACACAAGTATGTCTTTCCATGATTTTTTTTTACGAATTCTTTACGTTCTTTTTTTGTATGATTTAATAGTGTTTCTTTGGACTATTTATAAAAATTAATAATAATTATTATTATTTTTAAAAATTTAGTATGTCTTTCCGAGATTTTTTTACGAATTCGAATGACGATGCTGACGGAATTGGCGGAAGTAATCTTTTTTTTTACAAGTCGGCGCGAATAGACGTTACAGCCGAGGATAAACCACCTCGAAAAATGGGACGATACGAATTTTTTCAATAGATTCCGTTTTGACAACTTTTATAAGCAAGTCACAATTAAAAAGCTGTATGACAGGTGATGATTTATTTTCGATCGTTTCAAAATGTAAACAAACCCCCGTTCATAAATTTGATTTTCTAAGTTTCTTATTTTCTTCTAATTTTTTGTTTTGGTTTTATTTTTTGAAAATGAATGCTAAAAAGCCTAAAGATCATCAGTCTTCCGGAGAATTGGAGATCCTTAAAAAGTACATGTTTAACCCTATCCTCGCCATCTACGCTTATTATTATCAGATTGTTTCTTTTCTCACTTTTGTTCACTTTTCTCTCTTGGAAAATTTCGAAAAAAAAGTAATAACTTGGAAAATTTTTCGGAAAAAAAAGCGCAAAAAAAAAGAAAGAAAGAAAACTTAAAAAAATGTTCATAAGAAAACTCGGAAATTTTTTTGAACAAAAACAACTTAAAATTTTTTGCATTTGGTGAAGAAGGTAAAGTGTTGGCAAAAAAGAGACGATGTTTCCGTATTTTTTAAAAACAAAAAAGTAATAAGATAGAAAAATAGTTGAGTCATCAAAACAATGAAGCGAGGGAACACTAAAAAATCAAAACAAAACATTGTAGCGCCCTCCGTTTCTTTTACTCCTCCCGGCATTTTCCGCCGAATCTTTCTAGAAGGATTACGACGAAACTATTCATCGGATTTTCTTATATAAAATATTTTTGGAAACAGCTCGTCAAACCCTACAATATGGCTGACGGTTTTTTTTTGAAAAAATGTTTTAGTCGAAAAATAAAATTTCTATTTCCGAAGGAAAACTTTTTCGGAAAAACTGCTCCCAAGACCGGATGGGCATTTCCAAAATAAGGAGAACGAGCTTTTGTAAAAAATTTTCCGACGATTTTAGTGCTCAAATATTGGAAAGTAATTTTAGGCATCTTCCATCTCTGTCTAACACTTGGTTGAATTTTGTGGTCTGATCCGCCTTAAATTAAGGGATAATTGTGTTTCAACTTTCTTAAAGAAGTTATTGTGATACCCTCGACGTCGCGTTTTTGGGAAGGGTCTTCCAGACTCCAGGGGTCAAATCGAGTATTGATCTTTACCGATTTCAGCTTTGTCTGTGGTGCCGGCCGGCCGTAGCATTTTTTTTTCCGGAACACTTTACGCTTTTCACCAGGTTTTCACCAAATTTTCACACAACTTTCTTTAGCCGGTGAAGAAGAATGTAACGAGGGCGATTTTTGAATTTCGAAAAAATGGCGGAGATATGTTTGTTTGAATTTTAAAAAATTCGCTGCGCCCGAACCGTTGGTCCGATTTTCACCAAAATTTTCACCAATTACTCCTTATATTTTATAAGAATTTTTGGTGTAAAAAAATTGCCACTTTTTTAATTTTTATTTTTTTAGTCCGGAGAAATTTCATACTTCTACCCATTACGAGAGGCCAAAAAGCCTAGTATTTCTACCTAGACACTTAAAACAAAATTTTCAATAAAAAAACTTTGAAAATTTTTCGACAAAAAAACTTCCCCCTAACTTATACTTACCCTCCCTAATAATTCCCCCTCCTTTATACTTTCCCTCCCTTCGTTATACTGTCGTTCCCTTATACTTCCGCCTGCGTTATACTTCCCACTCCGTTATACTTCCTTCTCCGTTATACTTCCTTCTCCGTTACTTCCTTCTCCGTTATACTTCCCCCTCCGTTATACTTTCTTCTCCGTTACTTCCCCCTCCGTTAAAATTCCCCCTCGTTATACTCCCCCCGTTATACTTCCCCCTCCTTTAAATATTGTTTTACCTTTACAACGGAGGCTGTAAATGCGAAATTCATCAAATATAAGGCAGTTTGAAAATGCGGATTTCGGTGAGCGGGCGACCATTTCGCTTGACCCTGATGTCATGCGGGTTTGCAGACTTGAGAAACGAGTTCGCGTTGGAAAAACGGAAATTTTATAATGGAAATAATAAGGTCAGGGAATAATTATAGAAAATGGAGTGATGCCAAGCTACTAAAAGGGCAGAAGGGTGGAAGTACAGAAGTGGTGCACTTCAGAGACACTTCAACATCTGGCCTCTTCGGCGACAAAAGGCTTAATATATTATAGCGATTCCTCCTCTGTACAATTGTAAAAGAAATAAGATTTTTCATTCGACATAATAAAATATTCATTTTTTTAAACTTTAGCGCCAGAAATGAACAATAGAGAAGCAATTAAAACACTTATAAAAATTAATTTACCTACTAACCTTGAGTTTGAAATGAATACGTATTGATAACAATGCGAAATGTGAAAACAATACCGTTCCATTACGGGCAAGGACGAGATTAGCCTGAAGCGCTTTTAAAAATGATCATTTCAATACTTTCACTCGGACAAAAATTTTGCCGAAATTCGGGCCACACCGGATGGAAACATTTAAGATGTGATTGAGATAAAAAAGGAGAGAAAAAAAGAGCTTTCCACTGAACTGGGCAGGGATCCAATTAGGATAATATCCATGGAACGAAGCTGTAGGTAAGTTGAAGATAAGAACTTCTCGTTAAACCAAAAAAAAAAGTCAACGTTTCTCATCGAAAGGTTATAATTTATATTTACGAGGATAAGTACTGGTTTGAAGAAATTCCAACGAAAACTTCCTTGAAGAGAAGTAAAATATAGGAGGGAAAGTGTATGGGAAGGGAAGTATATAGGAGGGGGAAGTATAACTGAGGGGACGTAAAACGAGGGGGGGGGGAGTATAACATAGGGGGAAGTATAACGGAGGGGAATTATGAGGAACGAAATTATAACGAAGGGAGGGAAAGTATAAAGGAGGGGAATAATAAGGAAGGGGGAAGTTTTTTTTTTTTTTTTCAAAAAATTTTCCTAGTTTTTTTTTTCGAAAAATTTTAATTTTTTTTTTCAAAAAATTTTCCTAGTTTTTTTTCGAAAAATTTTCCGGGTTTTCCTTTTTTTCGAAAAACTTTTCCGGATTTTCCTTTTCTTGCGCTTTTTTTTGAAAAATTTTCTAAGTTTTTTTTTCGCAAATTTTTTTAAGTGTAAAGGTAGAAATAATGGGCTCTTTGCCCTAGGGATGTGCCTCTCGTAATGGGTAGAAGTATGAAATTTTTCCCTACTAAATAAAATAATTAATTATAAAGTGGCAATTTTTTTACACCAAAAATTCTTAAAAAGTATAAGGAGTAATTGGTGAAAATTTGGTGAAAATCGGACCAACGGTTCGGCCGCAGCGAATTTTTTAAAATTTCAAACAGACATATCTCCGCCATTTTTTCGAAATTCAAAAAGTAGCAACAGTAATAGAGGATAAAATCCACTGCTGAGTCCTTGATCACTGACCTACGGAGATCGGCAACCAAGCGGGGATCACAAGCAGATCCGCTTTCCTCTCCCTCATTTTAAAAATATTAATAAATACGAATCTTCAGTAAAAAATCAATGGAACAGCTGCAGAACTAATCAAAATTTTAATTTACGTCTTCTTGTTTAACAATCTGTTTTATTGCCCCCTCATTAAAAAACCTTTGTTATATTATTTTTATGTTTAAATTTATGAGTTTGAAAAATAAAATTTAAAACATGTTTTATTTTAAAGAAAAAAGGTTTTTTTGTGTTAAGATATATTTGGCACCTTTTTCGTCTTAAGTGGTAACACAATTCTTTTTTCTAAATTGGGTTATTTCTAGGCGTTTTTAAAAAGCGTAGGTTTACCCATTTGTCAATTTTCACCCTCGACCATCTGTTTAGTAACTTAGAAAAAAAAAAAAAGGAAAAAAAAAAGCAGCTTGTAAAATGTTCAATTAGCGTTTCGTAATATAGTGGGAGAGAGGTCGAGGGCCAAGGGAGTCTGCAGTGGTTTCATTAGCATTAACCATTGTGCGTCTAATTACAGTGAATAAAAAAAATTCACCTTAACGATAAAAATTTTGTCGCTGAAAATCCAAAAGGATCAAATTACTCCCTGAAGGGCGCACTTAAAAAAGACGAGTGATCCTTAGCGCAGACTTGTTATACCAAGGGGAGCCTTTGAGGCATGTCATATACAAAAGATTTTTGAAAAAGAGAAAAAAAAAATTTGAGAAATAAATGAACCTTGGGGGAACATCTGATTGGTGAGCCACAGAGGCGGCAAACGTTTCCCTTTGATTAGGAGCAATTGTTAAACTGTCGAGTTCATTTACTGGCCATTGACTAGTTCTCGATCTTCAAGACTTCCTTGAAGGAAAAAACAAAAGGACCACATGTCGTGAAAGAGATTAAAAACTTTGAATTCGTCGCGACTTCAACGAGCGAAACTTCTGTTGCTAATGAAGTTAAACACTGAATTATGAGTCGAATGTTGAGGGAGGAGGCTTAACGGAGTGCAATATCCCAACCCTAATTTACCGTAATATCAAGGTAGAACAGCCGAAAATTCAGTTAGAAGAGGGTAGGGGTTTAAATTAGCTCGTTTATTCTTTCCCTCAGAAATATTAATGTTAAAACAGGCTAAAAAACTGACTTCAAAACGGCTAATGTCGTTGAAATGAACACGCCCTTTGTAGAGACGTCTGTGAGGGCGAAACAATAGAGATAAGATAAGAAGAATTCGCACTTTCAGCGATTTCAAATCAGATTTTCACAACACGTGTACTAAAATTGGGGGCACACATCTCGTCCTAAAGTATTCTCGTCCTAAAAATGATAGAAAAAGAAAAAATATAAACGGTATTCTCGTCCGGATGTATTCTCGTCCTAAAAGTAATAGAAAAAGAAAAATATAAACTGTATTCTCGTCCGAAAGTATTCTCGTCCTAAAGTATTCTCGTCCTAAAGTATTCTCGTCCTAAAGTATTCTCGTCCTAAAAATAATAGAAAAAGAAAAAATATAAACTGTATTCTCGTCCTTAAGTATTCTCGTCCTAAAAATAATAGAAAAAGAAAAAATATAAACTGTATTCTCGTCCGAAAGTATTCTCGTCCTAAAAATAATAGAAAAAGAAAAAATATAAACTGTGTTTTCGTCCGAAAGTATTTCGTCCTAACAGGCTACGCCCCTTTTTAGGACGAGATGACAGTAGATGTAGGCACTCTAAAAATTGAAATCCACTTGTCCGAATGTATTCTCGTCCTACTGTCATCTCGTCCTAAAAAGCGTGTTAGGCTTAGCGTGTTAGGACGAGAATACAGTATATTTTTCCTTTTCTATTATTTTTAGGACGAGAATACTTTCGGAAGAGATGTAGGCACTCCTAAAATTAGTCAAATTTTAGAAATCGAATTTCGTTTTTCGAAATCATAATAAAATTCAACGACCCTTTCGCATTTGGGTTTCTGGGAGGGGAAAAAAACATGCAATACACAAATCCCGTTAAAATCACGCTACTCTAACATCAATAGGGAACCGCCTTTACCAGGATGTGTTTATACATGCGATTTGATTTACATAAAATTTTCGGCAATCATGTCGTCAATGCTGAGGGAAAACGCTTGGTATCAAAAAAAAAGTTTAAAAATACACGTGGAAGTCCTAAAAGGTTTATGTGAGATAAGAATAGCATTATCTGAATGATGAAAGTTCTTAAAATAAAGCTAACATCCTGCGGAAGATAAACAGATTCAATTTTAGTTTTTAGTGACCAATGTCATAACCGAGCTACCGTTTCGAAATCGACGTGGGCGATGTAATTCCGTTTTGATCCGAAGATGTTGGACGTTAATTTCCTAATCTAAAGGGAGAATAGTAAGCCGGGAGAATTGGAATGCAAATGAGATCCGGTCTCGGAGCATTGAAAACCGTGGGTGCAATTAAACGCATCCTCTCTGCTATCCGGGGGAAGACAATTTTTATAAAGTTTCGGGCGATGGGAAAAAGGTTAGACAGAAGTGAGCGTAAGGTCACCAAGGCCGGACAAGTGTACCGTTCTTCGATTGTTCATTCCCCGTACCTTAACCATATACTGCAAGATACGCCCATTCTGCACGTCCAATTGCCAAACGACCGTTAACTCAAACATTGTTCATTAAAATGTTTTAAAGGGACTGAGGGAGTCAAAAAACGCGGTAAAAGCACCCTCGAAGAGAAAAGATTTCCATTAAGTTTTCAAGGCAATAAAGCAGTCGAGAAACGCAAATTGAGAGATGTAAAAAATGATGATATTATAAAATGCGGAAAAAGTTTCAAGATACGAAAATTAAGTGATTTACTTCTTAAGCTTTCATCTCAAAAAGCCATGAATTTTGCGGCAATTTATTATAACAGAGATTTTTTTATGTGGAGTACCTTTCGTGGAAGACCAGGATATTCGTTTAAGGATAGGACGGCTCACTTATGGACTCCCAGACACCGACCACCAAGGTTAGCACAAGAGCAAGGTCATCGATCTCTCAACCCAAAGCAGAAAAACATAAATGATTTCCAATGGAATACGACCCGAATGGAAATAAAAACAACGTTTCTTGAGAAGGGAATCGCATGAGGAACAAATGTTGATTACTTTTTATGCAAATCCGTTTTTTTGGCTGAAAATCGTGTAGGTAATTACACAACGTCTTTTTCCTGTTCCTGGAGGTTATCGCTTTTTTGATGTTTTCAAGCCCACAATGATTAATTAAAGCGAGATTTCAACTTTCTCGATGTTAAGTCTTCAAAGAAGTTATTGTGATAGCCTCCACGTCGGGTTTTTCGAATTTGGATCTACACCGATCTCAACTTTGTCTGTGATGCCGGCCGGCCGTCCGTAGCATTTTTTTCCGAAACACATTACGGCCACACTTTTCAACCGATTTTCATCAAATTTTCACACTTTCTTTAGCCGGTGAAGAAGAATGTGACGAGGGCGATTTTTGAATTTCGAAAAAATGACGGAGATACGTCTATTTGAAATTTTAAAAATTCGCTGCGGCCGAACCGTTGGTCCGATTTTCACCAAATTTTAACCTTACTCCTTATTTTTTAAGAATTTTTGGTGTAAAAAAATTGCCACTTTTTATACATTATTTTTGTTAGTAGGGAGAAATTTCATACTTCTGCCCATTACGAGAGGCACATCCTAGGCGAAAGAGCCCATTATTTCTACCTTGACACATAACAAAATTTTCGAAAAAAAGAACTAAAAAAAAATTTTCCAAAAAAAAACCCGGAAAATTTTTGGAAAAAATTTGAAAATTTTTCAAAAAAAAAATAAAATAAAAAAACTCGGAATTTAAAAAAAAAAAAAAAAACTAGGAAAATTTTCGAATAAAAATAAAAACTTCCCCCTTCCTTATTCTTCCCCTACTTTATACTTTCCCTCCCTTCGTTATACTGTGCTTTCATTCCATTATACTTCCCCCTACGTTATACTTCCCCTCCTTTATACTGCCCCTTCGGTTTTACGTCCCCCCGTTATACTTCCCCCTCCTGTATACTTCCCCTTCCCATATACTTCCCCTCCTATATTGTTACTTCTCTAAGGAAGTTTCGTTGGAAGCTCTTCAAACCAGTACTTCTGCTCTCTCATTTCGCGACAAAGCATTCAAATGGTCGCTTCATATGCAAAGAGAAGGGATTGTTTTGATTTTGATGTTCTGTCTCTCGGTTCAGTTCTCCTCTATGAATGAATAGAGTTGACGCTATATTACGTACGCAAATGTAAGACACGAGTCCCCGCATTTTCGGGCTAATGTATGCGCATTTACAAAAACATAAGACTCCGGTTCCCACATCTTCCGTGTCAAAGGGATATCAAAATGAGGACAGGGAAAATGTTCGATTTGAGAATTATGTAAAAATTACAATTTCGAAGTAATTAACTGTCCAGTTATAAATTACATAATTTCACACTCTCTCCGTTGACAAAAGATTAGAAAAGCCCCGGCGTACAAAAGAAGGCGTGCTTCACATTCGTGGGGGAATTCGATAACGATAATACAATCGGAAGGCGGAAAACCGCAATGGCTTGATAGATTTGGCCGTAATGCCGACGACGAAAACATCTCTTAAGTGGCTGACCCCTGGGGGTCATTCGGTGATTTAGAAACGGATTTATGTTTCAACTCAGTGGGTGAACCGGTGGAGGCACTAAACCTTTAAACGCCAGATGGTCACTCACAAACTTGACAGAAATTCAACAATAACATTTTTAAACCCGAGTGACGACTGTAGGAATCAAAATATTGAAATTTTCGTAGCATATGTCGCCAGCGACCTTTCTACAGTTGTCCCACATTTTAATGGGAGGCACTTGGACTCTTAAGGATAGGTCCCCTTTCATTGCTAAAACCGTATATGGATAAACGGAGAAAGCAGACATCATTTTAAACCGACAAATTTCATTTAATATAACGCTGAATAAAAAGTATTAGTTTGAAGAGCTTCCAACGAAAACTTCTTAAAGAGAAGTAAAATATAGAAGGGGGAAGTATGGGAGGGGGAAGTATAAGGGGGGAGTATAACGGAGGAGAGGGTAAAGGTCTGGAGGACCCTTCCGCAGTTTTCAGGCCCAAGGGAAAGTATAACAGGGGAAAGTAAGCAGAGGGGAAGTATAACAGAGGGGGAAGTATACGGAGGGGGAAATATAAAGGATGGGAAGTATAACGGAGGGGGAAGTACTCGTACAAAGAAGGGAAGTTCTTTTTTTTTTTTAATTTTCCGATTTTTTCCGAAAAATTTTTAAGTCCAGGTAGAATAATGGGACTTCGCCCAAGGAGGTCCCTCTCGTAACGGGTGGACGTAGAAATTTCTCCCTACTAATATGTAGAAAATGATAATTTTTTTTACATCAAAAATTTTTAAATATAAGGAGTATCTGGTGACACCAAAATTTGTTTAAGAACCCTCACTGTTTGAAGTTCGCCGAAAATCCAGGATCGGATGGAGAAAAAATGAAAAGGGAAACAAAATTCTGGTCTTCTGAAGAAAATCAAACGAGCCGGGATTGTATAAAACTAGAATTTCAAATTTCTTTTGAATAAAATATCACAATAACTTCTATAAGGAAGTTAATATCCCAAAAAGCGCTCTGGCTTTTTGCTAGAAAGAAAACGAATGGCTAAAGCTTCACTACTAAACCTTATAATTAAGGAAGTGAAGCATAAATAGGCTCTCTGTAACATCTGCTTATAAGAATCTCCGAAAGAAACGACACCCTTTAATATACAAGCGACAATTTATGCTTCCAAAAGGCCGTTTTCACAAAGATCCTCTTTCGGGAGGATTAAATAGGTTGACGGAAGCGCTAGATGAGTCCGGTTTCTTGATTAAATCTCATCCGGAGAGAGCCCTCCTTGTGCCTAACCAGAACCCTTCTATAAACTCAAGTGGGTACTTGAAAGGGATGCGTAAGCTACTCGTCGATTGACGCCTAAAACTCGGCCTATATTCCAGAGAATTTTTATACAATTAAGAGTTATTGTTCGCATCTCCCCTCTTCACGTAATTGAGTTAGCAAGTCTCCACCCCAAACTTATTGAAAACTCCAGTTTTCTGACTTACCTTGAAAACCTAAAAAAGGGAAATATGCACAGTTTGAAATAAATATTCAACGGAGGGGTGTAGAAGCGCCCTCGCGATGAAGGCAATATGTCACCTAAACGTCTGGTCGTGACATCGGTACATTATCCTTCTGATGGAAAATAATTTAGCCACCCTAAAATAATAAATCCTTTTATAGTCCTTTCTCCCTAACGTTTAGCGTATTTCACACTTTAATTTTGTATTTACAACCTTCTTTCTCCCATGTTCTTTATTTTTCATGTAGAAAATAAAGTGAATACCAGCCTTTATTATGAGTGGTTTCCGTTAGTTTGAAACACGTGGGATGCATAAGCTTATGAATTATTAAACAGAGGCTATTATATTGGATTATATTAACTAAAAATAACACATATCGATATTGTGTAGGCAAAGAATTGATGAAAGCGACGAAGAAAGTTAGGAAAAGTCGAGAATTGAAGGAGTTAACAGAAGTGGCAAACTGCCTAAAAGAGGTGTTCCCTTTTATAGGTTCCTGGCCAATTAAAGTGGGGAGGACAAGACTCTTCCCTTCAGCCTAGGATGAAATATCAGGGTAAATATTGCAAGGTAAGTGTCTCGAGACCCTTTTTCCTTGAGGATATTGAAAAGAGGCGGCCATAATTCGCAAAGGGTGGCAGAAAACGGTGGCTGTGGAGGAAGGGCACAGGCGGGAGACAATGACAAGCGGGGTGTATCCATAGCAACCCCTCAAACTCGCTCTACAAATGCAAACCTCACACCCTCAAAAGCCAGTTCGCCCCCCTCCTTATAATTAGTTAAAACTCGGTTTCCAGCTTCACCTACAGGACGAGAAAATAGGAGGTATTTAGAGAAATTCTCAACAATGTCGCAATTTTAAATGCAAATTACGTCCGCTACAAGTTTTTTGATCAAAAGACTCCCTCACAGCAATAAAAGTTTAGTGGCAAACACTATAAAAAAAATAACGAGCGGACCCTTTTTTCCGGCGCCTCTAGAGACTTTCCCCTAAAATCAGTTCCAATCACAAGTATCTTGTTAAACAGAAGAACAAACGTTGGATTAATTAAACAGCTTAACTTGGAAACCCAATATCGTAATCAAACGCCCCCTAATTGCACGAAACTCTGATCATCAAAATTTTAAGTCAGGTAAAAACTTCGGGAGACATCTGTTGACCGGATATTCTATTAAGACGGGCTTCGTTGTAATATCCGGGCTAGAGGCAAATACGATCCACGTTATAGCTAATCATTAAATCAACTTCCCCTCCAATTAATCCCCCTTCCCTTATTTTTGAATAATTGAGAAGCTGAAAGCATAAATGAACAATAGCTTCCTTCCCATTATATTACATCCCCGCAATAGAAGCATATGTTTGTGGGATGATCATCACTAATTTAGAAAAAGTTGCGTTATGTGTGATATATTTGACTGGTGCTGTGTGTCGAGCGATGATGAGTCGAAGATGCGTGTGCGGATGTTGGAACGCGAACTGTCGAGCTGTGACGTGCGGAGATGTTGAGAAGTTCGTTCCGATGAATTTCCACCAATCAGCGGTTGAAAATGTGCGGAACTGCTGAAGAGTTGAGGGCATTACTGGCGCCGTCGATGGGTGATCAAGACGTGCCGGAAGCTAATCGTTCTGTGTTTGCGGAACTGCTGACGAGTTGAGGGAATTGCTGGCGCCGTCGATGGGTGATCAAGACGTGCCGGAAGCTAATCGTTCTGTGTTTGCGGAACTGCTGACGAGTTGAGGGAATTGCTGGCGCCGTCGATGGGTGATCAAGACGTGCCGTAAGCTAATCGTTCTGTGTTTGTATGTTGAGAGAGTGTAAATATGTTGTCATCGCTGTGTTCGTGTTCTTGTTCGTCGGGGTCCCCAATAGTGGGATGGATCATCACCACTAATTTAGAAAGAAATAAGTTGTGCTGTGTGTGATGTATTTGACTCTAATGATATTTGAATCATATGATGAAAGGATACCCACATCCTCCCCCCCCCCCCGGAAAAGAAGGGTGAAGGTCTGAGGTGCTGTGAGTCGAAGATGCGTGTGCGGATGTTGGAACGCGAACTGTCGAGCTGTGACGTGAGGAGATGTTCAGAAGTTCGTTCCGAGGATGAAGTTCCACCAATTCTGCAGGGTGAAGAGGTGCGGAACTGCTGACGAGTTGAGGGAATTGCTGGCGCCGTCGATGTGGGTGCCGTAAGCTATTGTTCTGTGTATGTATGTTGAGAGAGTGTAAGTATGTTGTTGTTTCATCGCTGTGTTCGTGCTTTGTTCGTCGGGGTCAGCAATAGTGGTGGTTCACCACTAATTAGCCCTTCGAGACCGCAGGCGACTATAGTTGCCATGCGCGCATGTCGCTTGGAGACCGCAGGCGACTATAGTTGCCCAGCAGAAACCTCTTCATTTAAGATATTTATACCTTCGCTTCCCGTGGTGCTAGCGACATGCAAAAACTGGCCATCTGTTGGGGAAGAAATGAACTACGTGATCGCATCACTCGTCGCTTTCTGTGCTTTGCTGGGAGAGGGGGAGGGGAAAGTGAGGAGAAAAGTGCTGCGCCAGTAGCGCGGCGTCAGACGCGATCTCGAAAGGATTAGAAAGAAAGAAGTTGTGCTGTGTGTGATTTGACTCTGATATTTTAATCATATGTTGTGGTATCCATGTTTATATAGAATGGAACGGCCAGGGATATTCAGGCTTTTTGTCGTCACCAATCATTCAGAGACCATCGCAGTCAAAGAACATAAAATTCATATCAGAAGTTATCTCAAGCCAAAAATAGAAGTAAGTCACTATAAAGGTTTAAAATAAAAGTTCAAAGGATCTAACGGAAGCTTTAAACAACCTTTTCCCTCGATGGATAATGGGAAATACACGCTGTATTGCAGAACCAGAAAAAGCCAACTGATGGAAATAAAAGATTATCTATCTCTCGCGCTTTCGTTTAAAATCATGGAGTCCAACCGCGCAGCGTACTTATATCTTATAAAAAATGGTACAAGATTTATTTTGAATACTATCTTATATTTTGAAAAGATGTTAAAGGGTGGCTGGAGAAGAGGCCCGGGTTAAAAAAGCACCTGAAAAGTTAAGGATGAAAATTGAGTACGCCAAAAGGAAACTGTGGAAAAAATAAATTTTGGCTGCCAGTGCGAAAATGATTCAAAAATAAAGCATTGATCATATTGTGTTTTTATTGAAAAATTCTTAAGTATGTATAATACTTCAAATCCTTTAGTGAAAGAATTCAGGCTTTTGTCGTATGGAATTGCTGGAAGACTACACTTCAGTCAAAGAGCACAATTGGCGTCAAAAATTATATTAATCCTCAGTACAAGGTGACTCAAATGGGCGTCTTTCCTAATGAGCCAAATTTCAGGATTTACTGGAGGCAGTGAAGGAAATATTGCCTCATACAGAACGTAGTCAGTATACCATCTATTGTCGTTATAAAGGGGAAGAGTTTTACCAGATCACTAACTATATTACGATGGTGACGGCTTTTAGGTTGATGGAAGCTCATGATAGTCCTCTTCTGTATTTGATTAGAAAAGGTAAGCAGGATTACAGTGGAGTTTAAAATGTTCTTTAGACATAGGAGAATGGCCGGAGCGCAGAAATGATTTAATGGACGAACCGGGTGATCTGGAAATCATATTAGAGTCAGGCCCCGAGACTAGAATGTTCACAGAAATCCATCGGGGACGTACAGAGCACGCGATTTATCCGGAAGAGAGCGACACGGAATCCCGCGGGAAGAAAGACAAGGGACGCCGAAAGTCGGCAAGGCGTCAATCAAGACGTCAATCCGCGCGGAGAAAATCGGGAAAGCGTCAGTCGACCAGAAGGAAATCCGCAAGAAGGCAATCCGGACGACGGCAGTCAAGAAGACAGTCAAGAAAACAATCGGCAAAAAGGCAGTCGAAAAAATAATCTTCACCAAATAAAACTGTTAATATCTTTTTTATAACCAACTACACCCTAGCAGACCCTCTATTTGAATAAAATAACAGAATCATCCCTCGCTTTATTTAGGGTGAAAAGGGAGCAACACATGGAGGGAAACTCAAAAGAAAAGAACCAACCCGGCGTGTAAAGGATATCGTTCCGCCTTTTCTACTGTAATGAAGTCCGGAACGAAAAACTTGGCGAAGAGAAAAGAAAAAAGGAAAAAAAAGACGGAGAAAGATAAGATAAAAGACGTCATGCACAGCTTCATTCTGATTCCTTAAGTCCCCCAACTAGAGGGTTTGACTACGCACTATTTTCCAAGCTCTTATCTCATCTTTTTTATTTTTTTTCTTCAATGAGAATCTTCAGTATTAACCTTTTTTATCTCCTTGGCTGAGGTAACAAAAATGCTTTCTTTAACAAGACATTGATATTGATCCCTGGTTTAAGATACAAGTACTGGTTTGAAGAGCTTCCAACGAAAACTTCCTTAAAGAGAAGAAACTATATGGGAGGGGGAGGTATATAGGAGGTGGAAGTATAACGGAGAGGACGTAAAACGGAGGGGGAAGTAATGGAGGGGAAGTAAAATAAGGGGGAAGTATGGGAGGGGAAGTATAATGAGGAGGAAGTATAACGCTGGAACGTAAAACGGAGGGGGAAGAATAACAGAGTGAAGTAAAAAGGAGGGGAAGTATAACGGAGGGGGAAGTATAAGGGAACGAAAGTACAACGAAGGGAAGGAAAGTATAAAGGAGAGGGAAGTATAAAGGAGGAAAAGAATAAGGAAGGGGGAAGTTTATATTTTTTTTGAAAAATTTCTAGGTTTTTTGTCAAAAAAATTTTTAAGTATGTTTTTTCAAAAAAAAAAAAAAAAATTTTTTAATTTTATAAGTTTTTTTTCCAAAAATTTTCCGGTTTTTCCTTTTTTTTTGCTTTTTTTTTTTTTTTCCGAGTTTTTTTTTCGATTTTTTTAAAACATTTTCTAAGTTTTTTTCCCAAAAATTTTCGGGGTTTTCCTTTTTTTTTCTTTTTTTGAAAATTTTAACCTTGACACTCAAAAAAACTTTAAATTTTTTAAAAAAAAAAATTTTCTTAAAAAAAAACTCGGAAAACGGAAAATTAAAAAAAAAAAAAAAAAACGCACCAAAAAGGAAAACCAGCAAAATTTTTCGAAAAAATAACCTGAAAAAATTTTCGATAAAACAAAAAAATCTTAAAAAAATTTTCACAAAAAAAAACAAAGAAAATTTTTCACAAAAAATTAAAGCTTTCCCCTTCCTTATACTTCCCCCTCCTTTATACTTTCCCTCCCTTCGTTATAATTTCGTTCCCTATACTTCCCCCTCCGCTATACTTCCCTTCCCCCTTTTTTACGTCCCCTCCGTTATACTTCCCCCTCCTATACATATACTTCCCCTTCCCATACACTTTCCCTCCTATATGTTACTACTCTAAGGAAGTTTTCGTTGGAAGCTTTTCAAACCAGTACTTTTTCGTGTTGACGCCAATTTCCCACGAATCCTCAGTCGTGCAGTCTTCGACTCAAACGCACCCCCTCCAATGGCAAATCTTACACGCCGGATTTAATTTTAGGTTATGTAAGGACTTTAAAGCGCAAGAGGGTCGCCAATTTCTCCCTATTAAGTTTGATCTTTTTTTAATTACCACTAATCCACGCACATTTTAGCCTTAATTATTTATTACTTGACATTTAGTTTGTTCGAATCTAAATTCAAAGCGCGTCGTTGTCCTTTCCCGTATTTTTTCCCGACTACATTATTTTTTTTATAGAATCGAATCCGCTTGGGAGAGAAAGAAGAACCTTGAAAAGGTTCCAAGGACGACTCCGTACAATAAAAAGCCCCCGCATCTTTCTTCCAGTTCAGTAAACTGATCAAACAAAAGAAAATAATTGCGGGATAAAGTAGTCGTATTTTAGGACTAGGAAGTTTAGGATCATATGCATCTGGTGTCAAAAAAGAGCACATCTGCTTCCAGACGGTATGATCCCATCTGCGTGAAAGGGGCGTGAAGAGGTGGGAAAAAATCAACTAGGAAAGGTCATATACACCACATTTTCTGCTTTTTAATTCCGTCCGTCGAGCCATTTGTCCGAAGGAATCATCAATGACATACTGGGCATTTTTTTAAAACTACTGCATTGCGTTTCTTTTAATCTTAGAGCAGAAAAAAAACTTTTAGCATAAACACGACGTTTTTCCTCTTCGTACGGACACTTATGGTAATGCGTTACGTAAACGAGGGGTGTTATTTGAATACGTTTACCCTTCTACGTTCTTATTTGGATAAAGGCGTTTTTTCTCGAAAATTAGGCTTCTACTGAAAAATATTTTGAGTTCACATCTGGATAAAGCCTCCGGGTGTGACGAGCGCAATGCAGTCACTGACGTCATAAGGTCTGTGACTCGAAAAAAAACGTATGACCTTCCTAGATGTCATTTTTATTTCCCCTTTCGAAAAATTCACTTTCTCCCTGCTTTTTAAACTGAAAACATCTTCATATCTTAAAAAACAGATTCTGTGGTCGAAAATTCGTGAGGACGAAAATTAGGTCCTAGATAATGGAGAGCCAGGTGTTGGGTGAAAATGGGGTGAGGACGGTGAAACGAGACCTTAAACGAAGTGCACAATGCAGCCAACATCTGCAACCGGATCTGCTTAAACACCTGGGAATCAATAATAAAAAAAGAAGAAGAAAATTATTTAAAAAAATCCGTAACTAAATCATTATGAAAACATTTTAAGGTCATGAACAAATTATGATACTTTTATCCTTGAAACCAGAGAAAAACTCTAATAACCGGTAATTTTGACCAAAAAAACCTGATTTTTACACGTTATAACGGGGAAAAACGCCATAAAATAAATTAAAACTCCATTTTTGACAAACAAAAAATCAAAAACGCAATTTTTTTGCACATTCAAAAAGAGAAAACTAAAAAAAACTGCTTTTGTCATTACATATTTTGGACCGAAAACCGAATATGATCAACACAACACAACTTATGACGTAAAAAACAGGTTGGCCAACATAATCAATCAAAAAATAATTACACAGGAATTGAGGTCCAACTGCCAATATTAAACCATTTTCTAATTGTGTCCCAAAATCGAAAACCCCTTTTAAACATCACTTATTGTCCACACACACTCGCGACATAATGATGTATAAAACAGGTTGACCAACATTATCAACCAAAGAAATCCAACCAAGTTTAAAACAGAGAAGCAAACATCAAACCATCATTAAGATTTTTTAGCTCAACAATGCAGGAAATACTCCACAATCTAGAAAAAAAACTCCTTTCAAACATAAATTTTGACCAATAACAACTTAAAAACCGCATAAATGACGTAGAAAGCAGGTAGACCAACATAAACCAAAAAAATTGAATCCTTGTCATTATGGACCAAAAACCGAATATGATCAACTTTACTATACACAACACAACTTACGTAAAAAACAGGTTGGCCAACATAATCAATCAAAAATTATTTACACAGGAATTGAGGTGCAACAAAACAATATTAAACCATTTTCTTATTATGTCCCAAAATCGAAAACTCCTTTTAAACATCACTTTTTGTCCACACCGCATACACTCGCGACATTATGATGTATAAAACAGGTTGACCAACATTATCAACCAAAGAATTCCAACCAAGTTTAAAACATTGCAGCCAACCTCAAACCATCATTATTTTTAGCTCAATAATGCAGGAAATTCACCAAAATCTAGAAAAACAACTGCTTTCAAGCATAATTTATGAGTTTATGACCAACAACAACTTAAAAACCGCATAAGTGACGTATAAACAGGTAGACCAACATTATAAACCAAAAAAATTGAATTGTCAAACAAGGAAGAGATAAACTTGGAAAAACCTCAATTGGCAACTGAGTAGAATGAATATAAAATATTTAAATTTTTAAAGATTTAGCGTTTAAAATTTCAATTTACAAATAAGGAATGTAAAATAGCGAGAAGAAAACATGTCAATTAAGCTGAACAAAAAGAGGGAGTGCCAACTGTCATTCAAAACAATTCAATTAATGAAGTTAATTTTAAAAATTGGCCATTAAACTCTTACCGGTTAATCTCCTCATGGCAAACGAAGGTCCCAGAAAAGCCAAAACTCCACCAGCGTTCACACAAATCTCGACGTACGAGAATGTAAACAAACCGTACACATGTGAAAATTTTACGTTTTTCACGTAAATTTCACGGACATAATTTAACTTTAAGCGCACCTTTGGGATATTAATAAAAAATTAAAGAAAAATAAACTTTTTTAGAAATAAAATTGACTAGAAAAATTATAGAGGATAATATGAAACAGCTCGCGTAAGATGGCGATAACAACTGGAAGTCGGAAACAAGTTTGAAAGGAGTGCGTCGGGAATTCGACAAGTCTACCAACACAACATGGGATTCCGAATTAATTTCTCCTTTTTATACGGAGAATTCGTTTTTATTTAGATTATATCCATATTAAAAAGAATATCATTTTTTCATTCAAAATTTGAATATTTTTATTATAAAAAATAATTTAAAAAAAAAAAAAGCAACACTGTTAAATGTCAAAAACACATCACAAAGGAAACCTTTATATAACCTTCGTGTTTACCACTATCACTGTGTTTATCAATTGATTACAGAAACCGCATTTCCTAGTTCGTTTTCTAGTTTTTAGCCAAATGTGGGAAGAAGAAAATAGAAAATCTGGAAAAGGAGGTAAAAAAAGAAAACGGAAAAACCAGATAAAACTAGAAAGAAGAACGAATGTCACCGAAAAAATTAGTGAGTATGAATTTTTCTCTTTATGTACTAAAATTAAAGTTTTATCCTCCAATTTTAGAGGACACGTTGGATCAGTTGGCCACCATGCAAATAAAAGGACCTAAGAAATATTCGAAAGCGAGTTTGAGAACATTCGAGGGATGTAAGATTTGGAAAAACTTTTTTGCCAGAAATTACTTTAAATTTACGTTATTTTGCAGCCGTGGTGACGAACATCAGTGACGACTTTGATGACGACAGTGAGGAGGAAAGCCGAATAGTTTTAAGTCCAAAAAAATGTAAATTTTGACCATATTTTTTAGTTTTTTTATGAAGAAAAGTTGGGAAGATAGTAGAATTATTGATGGAAACGTATGGATTTGACTTTCAAATATTTTTTGGTCTAAAATGTTGGTAAACCTGTTTTAAACGTCATCACTGTTACGACTCTCTAAGGATTCTCCCTTTTTATGTCCTAAAAACCTTTAAAAGATGTTTTTGGATAAAAATTTAAAACGTGTTATTTTTCTTAGTTATCAGTAATTTATATCAGGTTTTTGTTACTTCATTATTTCTTATAGATTATGTTGGACAACCTGGTTTTTACACCATATAGTCTAGTGCTGCGGCTATAATGACAATGAAAATTATTTAATTTTTGATCAAAAGCTAATTTTTAGGGATTTTTCTCTTCTTCCATGGACAAAATACCCATTTTTATGTGTTTTTCCACCAAAAATCGTATTTATAAAGAAGGTCTAAAATGTTGGTAAACCTGTTTTTAACGTCATCACTGTTACGACTATCGAAGGATTCTCCCTTTTTAAGGCCTAAAAACCTGGTTTAAAAGATGTTTTTGGATAAAAATGTTGCTTAAAACGTTGTCTATGTTTTTTCTAGTTATCAGTCATTTATATCAGGTTTTTGTTACTTTATTATTTCTCATAGATTATGTTGGCCAACCTGGTTTTTACGCCATACAGTCTCGTGCTGCGGCTATAATGACGATGAAAATTATTTAATTTTGATCAAAAACTAATTTTAAGGGAATTTTCTCTTCTTCCATCGACAAAATACCCATTTTTATGCGTTTTTCCATCAAAAATCATATTTTTAAAGAAGCCCCCCCCCCCCCCCTGGGGGATTCCAAAGATACGTCCAGTACTGCATTGCACCTTTTTTAGGTGACCTAAAAATAGACAGTGACGATCAATCTGAATCCTATTTGACGAAAATGCCGATTGAATTATTATTTGAAATTTCAACATATTTAACACCAATGGATATCCGGTCGTTTGCTTTGACTTGCAGAAGAACAAACGCGGTCATCAACAGTGCATCATTTTGGATACACCTTTATAAAAAGTATGCTTTTCTTCAAATTTCCATAATTTTAACATTTTTTTAAGGTACTGCTCATCAAAAAAAGTACTACCGAATGAATTAGGAAGTAGTATACTCAGCAGTCGAAAAGGTCTTAAGACAAAAGTGGTGCGATCATTATGCTACACATATCAACCTCTTATGAAAACTGAAAAAGACGATTATACAAAACTCGTTGGCCTAAAATGTATTTCAGGCTACGGAAAACTTCTTAAAAAAGATAGGAACGATGTAAAAATAATTTTTGTTTTTCAATAGCTTTGTTCCAACCACAGTTTGAAACTCCTGGAGCATGTACAAGGATTTGAATGTCAACTTTGACATCATTCAATCCAAAGTCATCTGACGTCAAAGTTGATGTGCAGATCCTTCTGCACATGCTCCATGAGTTTCAAACTGATTTAAAACTCCTGGAGCATGCGCAGAAGGATCTGCACGTCAAATTTGACGGAAACACGATTCGAATGATGTCAAATACGACGTCCAAATCCTTCTGCGCATGCTCCAGGAGTTTCAAACTGAGGTTGGAACAAAGCTAATATTTTCTTCTTCTTTTTAAGGACGTCCGATATTTATACCGATTCAAATTCGGCCCTATTGTCCTAGACCGAAAGTTCAGAACCCCTACCCAATCAACTTCACCCATCCATATAAATCCCGACGAAGGGAATATTATTCTCGAAGTACTTTTTATTTTTAAAATATCAATCATTAATTTTATGTTTAGCTTCTTTTAGACAGATATAACATAATCAAAGAGGAAATACTTCAACGTAAATTACGTTCTATAAGATTCAGCCATTGACGTCAAGCCTAAGTATGGAATTTGGTCCAATTCATTTACCGATCTCATCAAAAGTCGAGTCGACAACTCTTTATTTGTCCAAAACTGTTGGCAAACCTGTACTTTATAACTGGTGGCATAAATCATTTTATAGTTAATAGGGTTGTTTTAAATAAAGTCATTTTGTCTTGTGATAATAAGGACATTTTTTTCAATTGTTCCTCATTATTGTAATACCCTTTTAGTACATCATTCTCTGATTTTGCTGTTCTATGGGAATTGAAACCAAATCTTTGGTACCACTGAAGGAGTTTAGGAAGGGTTCGGATACTCCAGCCCCCAAGGCAGCGATGACCTCAAACTAAAGTTTTTAGGGGCTCAAAAAAATAGCTTTCAATGGCCACATTAAACAAAAATTACCTCATAAAAATTATTAAGTGGTTTTTAAGAGAAAAGAGGAAGTTGTGGACACAGAGCGTGGAGTTATAATTTTATTCGACACAAAAAAGGATGACTTCAAACAATAATTTGGCTATTAGTTTCATCCACAGTGGTTATTCTATGACATCCAGCTGTCTAAAACAGTCTGAACGTACTCAATTTTGATCAATTTTATTATACAGCTGGACATTGTCCATAAAAACCGGCTGACGCCAGATGGCGGCACTCTTCCAGCCCCATTTTCTTTTAAAAGAGGCTTTAAGTTTTAAGAAGGCGTCTTACCTTATAGATATGAAGAAAAACTGTCCTCAATCCCATAGAAAACACGTTTTGACAAATATCAAAATTTAAAACCTAAGAGGTTTTACACAGGTTCAAACACACATCACGTCAACATTTGATAAGAAATTGAGGTTAAAACTTGAAAATAAGAACAAAAAAATTATTGTTGTATAAAAAAGAATGGATGTGATTTAGTTTCCAGGTTTTACTAGGGAATTATCGATTAGTGGAGCCTCTCGGGGGCCGAAACCACTCCTCAAACCACCCCCTGGCCTTTACTTTTAAAAAGAAACATCTCGCCCGGTAAACACCGCAACGATGAACGATCTTTTCAAGTTGAAAACTCGTTCTTTTTAAACTTTTCTGACGATAACTTCATGAAAAGTCTTTTTGAAAGCGTGTAAAAGTTTTTCTTTTAATAAATCGAATTCATGTTTAAGAAAATATATAATATACAGTATATACAGTAACTGAAGTAACTAAACACTTTTTCTAGATTCAACATCGGCGGATTCACTCTCGGTGCTTTTTCTTTCGGGAATAACCTTTTTTTCTTCATCGGCGTCCCATGGCTGACGCTCTCCAGATGCGAAGATTAAGTAAAAAATATTCGTCAGAGTCATCACACCAAAAATAATCCACATGACAAGCCTCCATTCCGATAGGGCATTCTGTAAAAAAAAGAAAAATTATTTGTAAATATTTTATGTATGAGTTACATTTGGTGTCAGCGCTCCGATCAGATATGATACGACGATCCCTGACGTTGTACCAATGGCGACTATGAACGCCGAGACGGTCCCCGCGAAATTTTTGGTTAGGTCGATCGAGTTTACTTTTAAGCTCGGGTAGTAAACTCCTAAAAACGCCTGCCCCAAAAGAAGGCAAACGGTGACGACGGTAGTGTCGCATCCGACGTGCACTGAAGTTATGAAACCCAAAGAGGGAAAAAATGATGCTGAAAAAATTTTACTTAACGTAATTTAGGACGTTTTAAAATACCTATAGTGGTTCCAATTTTACGATTCGTTGTCACAGTTATATAACCACGGTTGTTAACAAAATCGACCAGTATTCCTGACAAAATTCCAACGATCCAGATTGAAAAGTATGTCGCCATGTTAAGCATGCCATTCTGAAAAGGAAAAAAGATGTAAAATTAGCTTTTGTGACAAAATATGGCCTCCGTAGACTCTGACTCTCGTTTGCTGGGAAGTAGTCGGGAGCCCCTAAAAATTCCCGGAGGACAAAAACCGAAGGAAAATGGGGCCTCCTGGAACTAAAGATCGAGGAAAACCACCAAAAAATGGAATTATCGTCCGAAAAAGCGGGTAAAAGTAGGTAAATCTCGAAGCCGCTAGATGGCAGCTACATCCCATATTACGTCACAACTCAAAAAGGTTAAAAACAAAATACCTTTTTAACGTCAAAATGAAGAACCGTCTTCATAAACTTCGGTAAATCGGTGAGCAAAGCAAAGTAACCAAAATCATGTCCGATGTTCGCTACTGCTGCAGCCAAAACAGGCAAACTTGTCACTATCGCCTTCCATGGCGTCTTTTTCCTCTCTTTTTTCTATTAAAAAAGTGCTATTTTTCTTAATTTCTATATAAAAACCAACCGTTTTTTCTTTGTTGACCCCGAGAATTTCTTTTTCGGATTCACTCATATATGGGTGGTCTTTTGGAGAGTCGTAAGTCAAGAAGAAGAATACGATCGACCAGAGTATTCCTATTGATCCGTACATAATAAATAGCAAATCCCATCTGCCTTTTACGTAATATAGAAAAAGTCCGCTAAATCCATAGTTTAAGGCACTTCCTATATTGATGCCTGAATCGAAAAAAAAAAAAATTATGCTAAACTCTCAAGAAGCAGAAACGGAGTTATGTGTAGGACTATGGCAAAATGAGCTAATCGTTCACCTGAAAATACGAATGTCCCCCAAGTTCCTCTTTCTTGAAGAGGAATCCATTGTGCAACAACTTGATGTGTTGCTGCAAAAAAGAAGGCCTAAAAAAATTCAATTTATTTAATTAAGAAAAAGAGTTATTTTACCTGTGATAATCCGACGCAAATACGAGCGACCGTGAGTCCGATCCAGTCGAGATAAATCGCTGCGAAAGGCGTTATGATGGAAAAGACGCCGGTGAAAAAGACGCCCACAGTGATTACTTTTCTCCCGCCGAATCTATCCGCTGCGATCCCACCGGGTATTTGGAAGCCGCTGTAGCCCCAAAAAAACGCGCTGTTTATGATCCCCTGCTGGTGTCCGCTCCAATCGAAACGGGTTTCTTTGGCAGTCGAATTAGTGCCGTCGTCGTAGTTTTCGGGAAGCGGGCACGAATTTTCGTCAACCTTCAACACCGGAAGTTTCGCCATCTCCGTTATCGCTATCGACAAGCAGAATCTCATCGCGTAGCTTATGCTCATACCCAAAAAAGTTAGAAAAGCCACCAAATGCCGTCGTCCGAAGTAACCTGAAATTCATAAAAGTCCCATTTTATCTGAAATATCTGGCCTAAACTGCACAATCTCCAGCAAATCGCTTTGCGTGCCTAAGAAAGCTTGCTGTTGAAGTCACGAAATTTTTGGCAGCATAAAATCAGCTCTGCTGCTTTATAGATTTTTCTAATATTTTGACCAGCTAGAGCCAATTGATTCAACCAAGTTTACAACATTATTATTTCTAAATTTACATTATTTTTGTTACTTTTTACTCAATTACATTCGACCGTGAAATTTATGTAATTTAGACTAAATAATTTTGATTTAAAAATGTCCTAAAATTTTTTTTTTACTTTTTAGGTTTTAAAAGGAAATTTACTTACGACATATAGCACCGCCCATAATATTTTTAGCCATAATTAATTTTAATTATGCGTAATAAAGAAGTAAATCAAAAATAAGCTGCACTAAAAATGATAGGTATGCAAAAAATTTTTTTTAAAAATACCTATTTGCAGAATAATACATAAGCATTTCTGATAATCAGAAACAAAAATGTTTATAAATTGGAGTTATTCGCAGAAAAGTATTTTTTTAACCATTTTGTCACTATATTAGTAAAACATATGTGTTTTTTAAAGTCATCTGGCTCTTGAGTCTCTCACGACAAAAGGAACGTTAATTTTAATTTTTAAGATTTTTTCTTGCAAATAATTTGTTAAATAAAATTAGTTCAAGAAAAGATCTTTAATACAAGGGATGTCCAAAAATTAAAGACCGTTTGTATTTTGCGGCCGCGCCGTACGGGCGAAGTATTCTGCCAGATGGTAGCACTAGCTTGTAGCGGGAAGTTCCCCCTCCACATCGCAACTTGTCTCATCTCTCTATCATATACAGTGTTGCTACGGCAGCCGTTCGCGATGGACGTCCCGATGCCGTGTCCCGCCGCACAGTGGGAAAAAATCGCTTTTTAGGTGGACAAAAGTCATGGAAAAGTTTTTATACATCAGGTAGAAAATCGTCTTCTGAATTGGTTTAAAGTCGGAGAAATGGAAATATTAACCCATTTTGAATAATTCCAAGCGTTTAATAGACATTTTTCGATAATTTTTAATGAAATGTCCTATTATGGAGGGTTAATTGTTTAGTTGTTTCAGGGTTTGTTATATATTTTTGATTACTTAGATTTTACGTCAAATGTGTTCATTTGGAATGAATAGAACTAATGATGTTCATAATTAAGAGTAGGCATCGATATGACATGATCTAAGGTCAAAATAAGATATTTGGGACCACTGCTAGACTTCAGCAAAGGAAAACTTGCAGTTCCCCACTTCTCCCCAAGACCAATCCTTCATGAAAAATTTCTAGAAACCTTCTAGTTTTTGGATCTATAAGAGTGTTTTTTTGCGTTTTTTTGCGCTAAGGGAGTTAGAAATTTTTTTGTCGCCAATTACATACATGGTCCGATAAAAAAGTTCCGACATCCGGCCGTAGCATTTTTTCCCGAACAATTTACGGCCGCAGTTTTCAACCGATTTTCACCAAATTTTCACACAACCTTCCTGAATAGTTGAAAAATATTGTAATGAGGACGATTTTTGAATTTCGAAAAAATGGCGGAGATACGTCTGTTTGAAATTTTAAAAAATTCGCTGCGGCCGAACCCATCGTCCGATTGCCACCAAATTTTCACCAATTACAATTACTTCTTATATTTTTAAGAATTTTTGGTGTAATTATCATTTTAGTATAAAACGCCTTCACCCACGAGGCCACTTACTGTATGTTTATGTCCTATGATTATAATTGGTTTTATTTACCTCTATCGCCTGTTTACGCAAACAATTTATACCAATTGTTTTATTTTATTCATAACTAACAACAATCCTGGTAGATTTACGCCATTATTAATGGTCAAATAGCTTTTAATAGTTTTGTCCACCTAAAAACCGATTTTTTCCCACTGTGCGCCGGTTGTGAAGTTCGCTCCGTCATCCGTTTCCTAAACGCAGAGAAACTTCGCCAGGTCGAAATTCATAGACGTTTGACGGCTATTTATAACATTCGTAACATAAGCGTAACAACAGCGCTTATTCATAACATTGCCATAAAGCATCAGAGATAAAGTGCGCTTGTAATAAATGAGAGCAGTACATTCTCATTTTCTGCTGCTTTTGACTTCTTATCAATCAAAAACGTCAAACAAGAAAATTCTAATTGTAGTGGGAACTACACAAAAACGCCATACGAAGCAAATTCGAATTTAGGTGGGAAACAGTGGTGGCCTCATCGGGAGGTTTCATTGATCAGGTTCATACGTCACATACCTCGGACATACTCGACATACCCTGGGTATGTCCCACGAGAAAGCGCATCAAGACAGCGTCTCATATTGAACTAAATACACAAGAGTTCCACAGACAAAGTTGAGATCGGTAAAGATCAATATTCGAATTGACCCTCCGGGGTCTGGAAGACCCCTCCCCAAAAACCCGATGTGCAGGGTATCACGATAACTTCGAAATTTAAAATCTAATTTATGTTTTAAAAAATATATTAAATTTCTTATTTACAGTATTTACAATTATTTAAAACTTTTGTCTAGATTCAAGATGGACGGATTCTCGGTTATTTTTAATTTCGGAAGTAACCTTTTCTTCATCGTCGTCCCATGGCTGAAGCTCTCCAGATGCGAAGAGTACGTAAAAAATATTCGTCAGACTCATCACAGTAAAAACAATCCACATGACAAGCCTCCATTCCGATAGGGTATTCTGTAAAAAAGAAAAATTATTTGTAAATATTTTTATGTATGAGTTACATTTGGTGTCAGCGCTCCGATCAGATATGGTACGACGACCCCTGACATTGTACCAATGGCGACTATGAACGATGAGACGGTCCCAGCGAAATTTTTGGAAAGGTCGATCGAGTTTACTTTTAAACTTGGATAGTAAAATCCTAAAAATGCCTGCCCCAAAAGAAGGCAAACGGTGGCGACGGTAGTGTCGCATCCGACGTACACTGAAGATATGAAGCCCAAAGAGGGTAATAGTGATGCTGAAAAAAATTTTACTTAACGTAATTTAGGACGTTTTAAAATACCTAAAGTGGTTCCAATTTTACGATTCGTTGTTACAGTTACAGTACCACGGTTGTCAACAAAATCGGACAGTATCCCTGACAAAATTCCAACGAGCCAGATCGACAAATATGTTACCATGTTAAGCATGCCATTCTGAAAAGGAAAAAAAGATGTAAAATTAGCTTTTTGTAACAAAATATGACCTCCTTAGACTCTGACGATCTTTTGCTGGGAAAAGAGAAGTAGTCGGGAGCCCCAAAAATTCCCCGAGGACAAAAACCGAAGGAAAAGGGGGTTCCTAGGACTAAAGATCGAGGAAAACCCCAAAAAATGGAATTATCGGCCGAAAAACCGGTTAAAAGAAATCATGCATGGGTTAAATCTCGAATCCGCTAGATGGCAGCTACATCCCATATTACGTCACAACTCAAAAAGGTTACAAACAAAATACCTTTTTAACATCAAAATGGAGAACCGTCTTCATAAACTTCGGTAAATCGGTGAGCAAAGCAAACAAACCAAAATCATGTCCGACAGTCGCTATCGCTGCAGCCCAAACAGGCCAACTTGTCACTATCGACCTCCATGGCGTCCTTTTCTTCTCTTTTTTCTATCAAAAAATGTACTATTTTTCTTAATTTCTGTATGAAAACTAACCGTTTTTTCTTTGTTGACCTTGAGAATTTCTTTTTCGGCTTCACTCAAATATGGGTGGTCTTCTGGAGAGTCGTAAGTCGTGAAGAAGAATACGATTGACCAAAGTATTCCTAGTGATCCGTACATAATAAATAGCAAATCCCATCTGCCTTTTACATAATATAGAAAAACTCCGTTAAGTCCATTGTTTAAGGCACTTCCTATATTAACGCCTGAAACATACAAAAATTATGCTAAACTCCCCGGTTATGTGTAGGACTCAATGGCAACATGGCGAAATGCCCCGCCTTGGCCTAGATTTAAGACTAATCGTTCACCTGAAAATATGAATGTCCCCCAAGTTCCTCTTTCTTCTTTAGGAATCCATTGTCCAACAACTTGATGTGATGATGCATAAAATAAGCCCTAAAAAATTCAATTTATTAATTAAGAAAAAGAGTTATTTACTTGTGATAATCCGACGCAAATACGAGCGACCGTGAGTCCGATCCAGTCGAGATAAATCGCTGCGAAAGGCGATATGATGGAAAAGACGCCGGTGAAAAAGACTCCCAAAGCGACGACTTTTCTCCCGCCGAATCTATCCGCTGCGATCCCACCGGGTATTTGGAAGGCGCAGTAGCCCCAAAAAAACGCGCTGTTTACGATCCCCTGCTGGTGTCCGCTCCAATCGAAATCGGCGTCTTTGACAGTCGAATTACCGTGTTTGTAGTCTTGGGGGAACGGGCACGAATTTACGTCTTGCTTCACCATCGGAAGGTTCGTCATCTCCGTTATCGCTATCGACAAGCAGAATCTCATCGCGTAGCTTATGACCATACCCAAAAAACATAGCAAAGCCACCAAATGCCGTCGTCCAAAGTATCCTGAAATCCATAAAAGTCCCAATTAGCTAAAATCTCGTTCCCAATCTGCACAATCTCCAGCATAAATAATCGCATAAGAAAGCTTGCTGCTAAAGTCATGAAATTTTTGACAGCATAAAATCAGCTCTGCTGCTTTATGGGCATGAAGGCATTCCTTTATTTATTAAATAAAAATCCATTTAAAACCAAAATAGAAAAACTTACGTATGATAAAATTGTCCTTTTGGAACCCCATGTTGCCTGCACTCGCTCAAAACTAAGAATGACCCCCTGGCTCCAGCACCCCCTTTGACAGGTATGAATTTCAAACCCTTGAGGGCTTTTATCCTTTTTTAGAAATTGGAATTCCCGTTTTTTCAATGCTTCTATCAATAATCCGGTCGTTTACCGTCCTTTCAAATTTAACCACAACGCCTTCAGCAAAAGCAGGTATAAAATTGAACTTGCCAGTGAATTTTAATAAAATTATTTTACCCTTGACAATTCCACTGTGTTGTAATCTTAGAATAAAATATAAATAAATTAAGCGTTTTTCTTTACATATTATGGGAAAATAGACAGGAGGACTTCTATTTATTAAAATGAGACTTACTAGTATTTTTGAAGCCCATGATGGAGCGAAAATGATCAAAATGAGGCTAAATTGTTGAGAAATATGAATTTATACCCTTGAAGTTTATTTTGAAAATTGGAATTCCATTAGTATTTATAGGTAGTTAAAGAGAAATCCCATCAGAGTTGATGGAAAAAATAAAAGACGACGAACTTAGGGATAGACCGCTGGATTTATTTTTCTTCCCTTAATTTATAAAAAGCTTTAAATGTAGTGGCAAAAATAGTAGACCAAGTCAAATGGCGTAAAATGGGGGATTTTTTGGTCGAAAAAAATAGAAAAACTTCCGAAAATCCAGTATGGCGTAAAATAGAAGTTTCTCAGTCGGAAAAAAACGCCCCAAAATCCATTAAAAAGGCGTAAAATGGAAGTTTCTTGGTCGGAAAGAACCCGAAAATACATTGAAATGGCGGAAAATGGATGTATCTCAGTCGGAAAAAAAAAAACGCCCCAAAATCCATTAAATAGGCGTAAAATGGCAGTTTCTTGGTCGGAAAAAAAAACTCTCCAAAATGCAGTAAAATTGCGTAAAATGGAAGTTTCTCGGTCGAAAAAAACTCCCTAAAATCCATTAAAAAGGAGTAAAATGGCAGTTTCTTGGTTGGAAAAAACCTGAAAATCCATTGAAACGGCGGAAAATGGAAGTTTCTCAGTCGGAAAAAAACGCCCCAAAATCCATTAAAAAGGCGTAAAATGGCAGTTTCTTGTTCGGAAAAAAACCGAAAATCGAATGAAAAGGTGAAAAATTTTCTCGGTCGGAAAAAAAAAGCTCCCTAAAATTCAGTGAAATGGAGTAAAATGGGGGGTTTCTCGGTCGGGAAAAACCGCCCAAAATCCATTAAAAAGGCGTAAAATGGAAGTTTCTTGGTCGAAAAACCCCGAAAATTCAGTGAAATGGAGTAAAATGGAAGTTTCTCAGTCGGAAAAAACGCCCCAAAATCCATTAAAAAGGCGTAAAATGGAAGTTTCTTGGTCGGAAAGAACCCGAAAATACATTGAAATGGCGGAAAATGGATGTATCTCAGTCGGAAAAAAAAACGCCCCAAAATCCATTAAATAGGCGTAAAATGGCAGTTACTTGGTCGGAAAAAAAACTCTCCAAAATGCAGTAAAATTGCGTAAAATGGAAGTTTCTCGGTCGAAAAAAACTCCCTAAAGGTGGCCTTACACGATCGGTTTTTTCTTCGTTCCAAACCGTCGGGTAAAACGGACAGAAAATGGTGGGGGGAACTGCCGGTTTTAACTGACGAAAAGTTCACTCTTTTTTCATCGGTTTAAACCGTCGGGTAAAACGGATGGAAAGTGGTGGGAAAACTATCGATTTTGAATCGGCTTCTAAATCTCGTCGAGAAGACTTAGTACCTACATAAACATGGATCCACGGATTGCTATAGCGACGGTGCTTGCGGTAAAAAAATTAAAGTAAAAAAAAGATCCAAGTGGGCCAAAGATTGGTTATTGAAAAGAGAGACATTTCTCACATCAACCTCCTCAATGAACTAAAATTTGAGACGGCCGATTGGTACAATTATTTGAGGATGGACGAGGAAACCTATTTGGAATTATATAATTTAGTGGAAATGTGAATTTAAAAATGTGGCCTTTAAATGCCTTTAAAGTGAATTTGAGTGAAGAAAAACAAAAAAAAACCGACGGGTTGGAAGGATGTGTACTTAGACGGTCCGTTCGGCCTGTCATCGTTCCAACCCGACGGGTTTATTTCTGTTCAAGACAGATTTTTTATCCGCCGTTCTACCGACGGGTTTCGCCCTTAGACGATCGGGTTTTCCGTCCGTTTTGGCCCGACGGGTCAAACCGTCGGGTCAAACTGACGGAAAACCCGATCGTGTAAGGCCGGCTTAAAATCCAGTGAAAAGGCGAAATTTGGGCTTCTCGGTCGGTTAAAACTCCTGAAAATCCATTAAAAAGGCGTAAAATGGAAGTTTCTTGGTCGGCAAAACCTGAAAATACATTGAAATGGGGGAAAATGGAAGTTTCTCAGTCGGAAAAAAACCCCCTAAAATCCAGTGAAAAGGCGAAATTTGGGCTTCTCGGTCGGTTAAAACTCCTGAAAATCCATTAAAAAGGCGTAAAATGGAAGTTTCTTGGTCGGAAAAAACCTGAAAATACATTGAAATGGGGGAAAATGGAAGTTTCTCAGTCGGAAAAAAACCGAAAATCTATTGTAAACGCGTAAAATGGAAGTTTCTCGACCGGAAAAAACTCCCTAAAATCCAGTGAAAAGGCGTTAAATAGGGCTTCTCGGTCGGTTAAAAAAAACTCCCTAAAATCCATTGAAATGGCTTAAAATGGAAGTTTCTCAGTCGGGAAAAACCTCCCGAAAATCCAGTAAAAACGCGCGTTAGGGTTTTTTCGGTTGAAAAAAACAACAACACAGAAAATCTTGTGAAAAAAGATTTTCTAATATTTTGACAAGCTAGGGGCAATAGAGTCAACCAAGGTTACAATATTATTATTTCTAAAACATTATTTTCGTTACTTTTTACTCAATTACATTCGACCGTGAAATTTATGTAATTTAGTCCGATTTATGTCCATTGTTAATCAAATTAAATAATTCTGTTTTAAAAATGTCCCTCAAAACAATTTTTATAACTTTTTTTTTCTAACTTTTTAGGTTTTAAAAGGAAATTTACTTACGACATATTATTAAATTGTGCATAATCTTTTTAGCTATTAATAATTTAAATTATGCGTAACAAAGAAGTAAACCTAAAATAAACTGCACTAATTACTCTGAAAATGATATGCAAAAAAAAAAAATTTTAAATCGCTATTTACAGTATAATGCGTAAACATTTCTGATTATCACAAACAAAAATGTTTGTAAATTGGAGTTATTCGCAGAAAAGTAGTCATTTTATCCATTTTATCAACTGAAATTTATATTTTAGTTTTTTGATGGGATTTTCTGCACTTTTTCGTCCATAAAGTGGTGAGCTGCTGGTCGGGAAGTAGACGTCGGGCACGTCCTGCCTTAAGACGGGATAAATGAGGAAGATCCCTATTATTATCAATATTTCTGCACAAAAATTATGAGTTTTCGAAATTTAGAGACAAACTTACTTATTTGAAATAAGTACATCGCCTTTTTCTTTGGAACAAGAAAGTTTATTTTAACGGATGATTTTACAGGTTCGTCAGAAATTCGATTAAAATAACGATAAAATGATTCATTTTTGTTGTTTTCTGATTTGTAAATATTTTGGAGGGGAGTACCTTTGACAAAAAAAAATTCCATGATACTCGTTAAAAAGGGGTTTTCCCGTACGAAAAAACGAGAAAACGCCGCAAAATTAGTAAAAAGAAGCCAAAAAATTAATTTTAAATGCGGTTTCTGTGAAAAAATAACCGAGAAAAAGTCCGGAAAATCATTCTACAGAAGGTTCCGGACGATAAAAACGTTGGGAAACGTTTGAAAGTCTCGTAAAATTGGGGTTTTCTGGCCGAAAAATTCCGAAATAGTCGAGTAAGACCGTAAAAAGGGATTTTCCGGACGAAAAGTTAAGAAACGAAAATAGTCGGGGCTTTTCGGCCGAAAAATTAAGAAAAACACGAAAAATTCCAGGGTAGAACTTGGTTTCTCACACGAAAAATTGAGGTAAAAACTTGAAAATAAGTAGATTCGTCGCACAAAAATTGGGAAAAATAGTCAGGCAGCCAGTAAAAAAAGGAGTTTCCAGGGAGGGGAAAAAGAAAAACACCGAATCTCCCAAAAATCCAGTTGAAAAGGGTTTTCTCCGCCAAATCCGAGACGTCCAGAAAGCAATTTCAAAGAGAGTTCCAAACGGATAAAAACAAAGTTAACAACCAAAAATCCAGTGCTACCTTGATTTTTTAAGGGAAGAACTTAAAAAGCATGTAGAAGAAAAAAAAACACGAAGTAAACAACCAAAAATCCAGTGCTACCTTGATTTTTTAAGAGAAAAAGCTAAAAAAACATGTACAAAGGCTCATTGAAGACTCAGGGTTTTATCAAAATTTTCACCCCATTTTAATAAAGATCAAGATCTCATATTCAACTAATTACATAAGGGTTTATTATTTCGAAAACTTACTTGAATCAAAATTTAGTATCATCATTTTGCCTCAAATATATTTTTTTTTAAATAAACCGATTTTTATTGGATTTCATGCTCATTGGCAAGTGAACGCGTTTGAAACGGATTTCGAACTGAAAAAGATCTACGAGCATTTTACGAACAATCATTTCGTGACATAATAGGAAGGTCGCAATTTTGAATCATTACTTTTCTATTGAAAAAATTCGGATTTTCTCAAGTTTTTCCGACCATGGGAAACACTTTTAATTAATTGTAATATTCACTATTTTGGCTCGATTTTTCGTCAAACAGGACACGATTATCCGAAATAAAAGGTCAAAGTCAAAGGAATAACAAAAAATTTTATATTTCATTCATTCTAATTAGGTATCTTTTTTAATTTTAAAATTTTTTGGGGTACCCTAAATTTTTTTGGCGGGAAATCATCCATTTTGCGTAATTTTACATAGTTTTCCTCAATTAATTTTAACTTCCTTAAAGAAGTTATTGTGATACCCTCGACGTCGGGTTTTTGGGGAAGGGTCTTCCAGATCAAATCGAATATTGATCTTTACCGATGTCAACTTTGTCTGTGGTGCCGGCCGGCCGTCCGGGCTTAGCATTTTTTTCCGGAACACTTTACGGCCGCAGTTTTCATCCGATTTTCACCAAATTTCTTTAGCCGGTGAACAAGAAACTAACGAGGGCAATTTTTGAATTTCGAAAAAATGGCGGAGATATGTCTGTTTGAAATTTTAAAAAATTCGCTGCGGCCGATTTTCACCAAATTTTCACCAATTACTCCTTAGATTTTCAAAGAATTTTTGGAGTAAAAAAATTGCCACTTTTTAATTATTATTTTTTTTAGTAGGGAGAAATTTCATTCTTCTACGAGAGGCAGATCCCTGGCCAAAGAGCCCATTATTTCAACCTTGACACTTAAAATATTTTAAAAAATTTAATTTAAATAATTTAAAAATTTTTCAAAAAAAAAACACATTTATAAAAAAAATCCCGGAAAATTAAAAAAAAAAAAAAAACTTTCCCCTCACTTATACTTCCCCCTTCCCTCCCTAATACATCCCCCTCCTTTATATTTTCTTCGTCTTCTTCTCCTTTTTTTTTCGTTCCCATATACTTCCCCCTCCGTTATACTTTCGTTCCCATACTTCCCCCCGTTATACTTTCGTTCCCATATACTTCCCCTCCGTTATACTTCCCCTCCAATATTTACTTCTCTTTAAGGAAGTTTTCGTTGGAAGCTCTTCAAACAAGTACTTTTGACAAGCAAACATTTTATCTGATTTTGAGGGATTATCCAGTATTTTTGGGGCTGGAAAATACGAGCTTTACGCGATGTTAAGACAGTTCCTCAATTGTTTTTCTTTCGTTTTTTGGCGGGAAAATCATTAATTTTTGCCAGGTTTTATTGATCTTCCTCAATTTTTGGAGGGAAAATGGAGTCCCCAAATCAGAATTTGGGGCGGGAAAATACCTTATTTACCTGATTTTGGGAAAATTCCTTCATTCTTAGGCGAAAAAATAGGAAAAACACGTTTATTAGAGAACACTCGTTTTCACAGCTTAAAAACGCTCGATTTTGAGAGAGTTCCTAAATCTTTTGGGGGCGGGAGAACATTAATTTTGCCAGACTTTATCAATCTTCCTCATTTTTAGGCGGAAAAAACCTTTTTATTTTGCCCGATAATTGAACACCCCGTTTTCTATTTTGCCCGCGCACCCGTTTTCTACAGCGCAAAAACGCCCTTTTCTCCCTTTTGGGAGTTCTTAAATTTTTTTGGGGGGCGGGAAAACATCAATTTTGCCAGATCAGCCTTAACTTTTGGCGGAAAAATGAACTCCCCCAATGAGAACCCCGTTTTTTGGCGGGAAAACATCCATTATGCATAATTTTACGTGCCTACTTTTCCTAAATTGGTGGGGGGGGGATATAAAATTTGTATAATCATTTGTAGGGGGTCATCCCCTCTATTTTTGGGGCGGGAAAATACCATATTTACCTGATTTTGGGAGAATCCCTTCATTTTAGGCGGTAAAACACCTATTTTTTTGCCCGATAATCAAACACCCGTTTTCCACAGCGCAAAAACGCCCTTTTAACCCTTTTGGGAGTTCCAAATTTTTTTTGGGTGGGAAATCATCAATTTTGCCATATTTTATTTATCTTTCTCAATTTTTTTGGCGGAAAAACACCAAATTTTATAAAAACCTCCTTTTTTTAGGCGGAAAAACACCCTTTTTAGGTTCCTTTATTGCGAAAACGGGGGTACTAAAGTTAGAAGACCTCTGATCTTCTTTCCAAAATAAAGAAACGAATTTTTATCAAGCTAGAACCTCCTCAAGTTTGAAAATTGGCGCAATCTCAAGAATCGATCTTTCGATTTAAAAATAATCCAACAAAAAAATAACAACGTCTCGTCGGCCCGAAACTCCGAAAGACAACCTCGTTCATCCTTATTATTGTTTTATTTCCTTTTATTTAAATAATTCCCTTTCGCTTTTTTTAAAAAAAAATTGTTAACCCAAAATTCCGGGAGGTTTATTTAGCCATTTATCACGTCCCGAAATCTTCCATTTTCGGGGTTTCGTTAATTAAAAACATGATATCTTCCCACTGACAATTTCGCGTTTTTATTATTATTTTTTTTTTATTTGAAGATAGTTGTTCTTTCGTAAAAATCGGTGCTTTTTTTTCTCCTCAGTGTCTTCTATATAAATAAAAAAAGGTAAATTTTAATAATTATATTCAAAAAATAGGTTAATTGACATAATGTGATTTGTGCCTTTTTAGTTAGCGCAAAAATGGCGTGATGAACGAAGAAGAGTTGGTGCGGCGAGCTGCGGATGAACGTGCAGCGATCGTTGCCAAATATCGCCTCGGGCGAAGAGATGGTGCGAAGATAGACTCGTGGGAAGAGCCGACATTCGACATCTACCATGTTCTCGACAGATATGGCTTCATACAGTAAGTTGACAAAAAAACAAATTTTGCTTATAATTAAAATCTATCTGGAATTTTGTCTATAAACTACGTTTAAAGGAAATGATGTCATCGCTTTATCAATGGGGAAGAACCCTTTCAAATCTTATTTACGTTAACTAAGTACACTGATTTATCTTAAATTTATTTATTCAATCTTCGCCAAAAAACGACATTTTTAATCTATTTTCCTCTGTTTGCTTGTAGTTTGTCTTTTTATCGAGCAAGATTTGGCTTTTTTTTTGTTAAAGTCGAAAGAGTCCTTGATCACTGAGCTATAAAGGCTTAAAATGAGAGCCTGATTTTCTGGAGACCTGAAGAGTTGAATCTTAATCGATTAGTGATCAATCTCTGTAAGTCAGAGTCCTCGATCGCTGACCCACAGCGGCTAAATTTGAAGGCCTGATTTTCCCTCATTTTCTGGAGACCTGAATCTCAATGGATTAGCGATCAATCTCTGTAAGTCAGAGTTCTTGATCACTGAGCCACAGAGGCAAATGATAGATTTGTTGATTAGGATTCCTGGCTAGAATTTTCGCATTTTCAGGGGTAGTCAACCTGAAGAGTTGTATCTAAATGGGTTGGTGATCAAGATCTCTGAACGACTCTGGTATAAGACAGAGTCCTTGATCGCTGACCCACAGCAGCTTAATTTGAAGGCCTGATTTTCCCTCATTTTCTGGGGACCTGAAGAGTTGAATCTCAATGAATTAGTGATCTAGTTGACCAATCTCTGTAAGCCAGAGTCCTCAATCACTGACCCACTGCGGCTTAATTTGAAGGCCTTTTTCCTAATTTTCTGGAGACCTGAAGAGTTGAATCTCAATGGATTAGTGATCAAGCCGACCAATCTCTGTAAGTTAGAGTCCTCGATCACTGACCCACAGCGGCTTAATTTGAAGGCCTGATTTTCCCTCATTTCTGGGGACCTGAAGAGTTGAATCTCAATGAATTAGTGATCTAGTTGACCAATCTCTGTAAGCCAGAGTCCTCAATCACTGACCACTGCGGCTTAATTTGAAGGCCTATTTTTCCTAATTTTCTGGAGACCTGAAGAGTTGAATCAATGGATTAGTGATCACCGACCAATCTCTGTAAGTCAGAGTCCTCGATCACTGACCCACAGCGGCTTAATTTGAAGGCCTGATTTCCCTCATTTCTGGAGACCTGAATCTCAATGGATTAGCGATCAATCTCTGTAAGTCAGAGTTCTTGATCACTGAGCCACAGAGGCAAATGATAGATTGTTGATATTAGGATTCCTGGCTAGAATTTTCGCATTTTCTGGGGTAGTCAACCTGAAGAGTCGAATGGGTTGGTGATCAAGATCTCTGACCATCGACCTCTGGTATAAGACAGAGCCCTTGAACACTGACAGCAGCTTAAAATGATTTGAAGGCCTGATTTTCCCTCTTTTTCTGGAGACCTGAAGAGTTGAATCTCAATGGATTAGTGATCAATCCGACCAATCTCTGTAAGTCAGAGTCCTCGATCACTGACCCACAGCGGCTAAATTTGAAGGCCTGATTTTCCCTCATTTTCTGGAGACCTGAATCTCAATGGATTAGCGATCAATCTCTGTAAGTCAGAGTTCTTCACTGAGCCACAGAGGCTAATGATAGATTTGTTGATATTAGGATTCCTGGCTAGAATTTTCGCATTTTCTGGGGTAGTCAACCTGAAGAGTCGAATGGGTTGGTGATCAAGATCTCTGACCAACGACCTCTGGTATAAGAGAGAATCCTTGATCGCTAACAGCAGCTTAAAATGATTTGAAGGCCTGATTTTTCGTCATTTTCTGGAGACCTGAAGAGTTGAATCTCAATGGATTAGTGATCAAGCTGACCAATCTCTGTAAGTCAGAGTCCTCGATCACTGACCCACAGCGGCTTAATTTGAAGGCCTGATTTTCCCTCATTTCTGGAGACCTGAAGAGTTGAATCTCAATGGATCAGTGATCAGGCCGACCAATCTCTGTAAGTCAGAGTCCTCGATCACTGCTCCACAGCGGCTAAAAAAATTGATAAGATTTCTAGACGTTAGGATTCCTGCCAGATTTTCTTCCAATTTTAGGGGTAGTCAACCTGAAGAGTTAAATCTAAATGGGTTGTTGATCAAGGTCTCCGACCAACTATCTCCACAAGGCAGAGTCCTTGATCACCGACCCATAGGCTAGAAAATGATAAGATTTGTTGATATTCGGATTCCTGGCTAGAATTTTCGCATTTTCTGGGTTAGTAAACCTGAAGAGTCATATCTAAATGGGTTGTTGATCAAGGTCTCCGACCAACGACCTCTTCAAGGCAGAGTCCTTGATCACTGACCCACAGAGGCCTAGAATATGATAAGATTTCTAGATATCAGGATTTGTGGCCGGAATTTCTCTCATTTTCTGTATTGGTAGACCTGGAGAAGTCTAAATGGGTTAGTGATCGAGATCTCTGACCATCGACCTCTGGTATAAAACAGAGTTCTTGATCGCTGACCCAAACAGCTAAAAAATTATAAGATTTCTAGATATTATGATTCCTGGCCAAAATTTCTCCCATTTTCCGTTGTGTAGACCTGAGGAGTCAAATCTTAATGGGTCAGTGGTCAAATACTCTAACCAAAGAGTTGAATTATAGTTATCAGAAGCTAGAAATCCGCAAACCTTATCGTTGCTTTTGTGGGATCAAGGACTGAAAAGACTCTCTCTCAGGCGCTGACTCAGCGCCATACCCTAAACCATGGCAATATGGTAGAAGCCACCATCTAGGCTTAAAGGAATCACGCCTGTTCGTATTATTTTTAGCCTCTGTGGGTCAGTGATTAAGGACACTGACTTAAGTAGTGGTTGTGACCATATGACAAAGCTTTTGCCTAAGCCTAAATCCTTTCTTTTAAAATAAGACTTTAAATCTGACATTTTACTTGTGGGTCAGTGATCAAGGTCTCTGACTTATAGTCAACGGCTCTGACAAATTGTTAAAAATGTCGATTTTAGTTCTAAAAATTTAGTTTTTGATAAATTTCTAGTTTGATCGTTGTAGTTTAGTACTCATTGTCATTGTTTTTTTCGGTGTTTTTATTTTATTTTTACGTCTTTTAAATTTTTTTTATTCACGTTCATTAAAAAATTGTCGTCGCTGAATTTAGCGACAAGAATAAACCTTACAGCGACGAGCGGATTACGGAGACGCCGCATCCGAACGAGATTAAAATCGAACGAGAACGAGAGAAAAAATGGCTCAAAATGCTCTCGCAGTGGAATCTTGTCGGGACGGAAAAACTGAAAAGGCGAGTCTTCAAAGGGATCCCGAACTGTTTACGTGGCCGAGCGTGGACTCAAATGCTCAACTTGGAACAACATAGGAAAAATCAAGAAGGAAAATATCAGGTTCGTCATTCTTGAATAATTTATAAATGATGCAATGTCACTTAGTTGACCCCTTTGACTTCAACGTTCATTCCCACTCCCTTAATTACCTCATTTATACTTTTTCTACCCATTAAAAAACGCCAAAAATACACTAAAATAATCTTTAAAATGTCCATAATTACCTTTAAAACCAACATTTTCATGTCTCAAAACTTTTAAGATATCTTTCACTTTTTTCGGTTTTTCTATCTAGAAATAGGGATTATTGGGCAATTTTTTCACTAGATTCTTAGGGTGTTTTTTTGCCCTTCGTGTGGGGAGTTTCTTGTGTTTTTGCTCCTTTTAGATCGTCGGGAGTTTTCCGCAGTTTTTTGGGGTGAAAAAACTCGTGTTTTTGGGCGTTAGGTCAGTTTTTGGCCCACAAAATTCGGTCTTTTTACTATTTTGGAGAAAAAACTAGGTTAAAATGGGTAAAGGAAAAATTTAATCTGAAATATCAAGGAACAGGTTTCAAATATAAAATAAAGTTTTTTCTCAACCAAAAACCTTGAAAAACGCTCAAGATCAGATTTTTTTGGGTGTTTTTCAGCCTTTAGTGTGGGGAGTTTTCTCGTGTTTTGTCCCTTTTTGATCGTCAGGAGTTTTTCGCAGTTTTTTGGGTGAATAACTTGTGTTTTGGGCGTTAAGTCAGTTTTTGGCCAAATCACCTTTTTTTTCCCCCACAAAATCCGGTCTTTTTACTATTTTGGAGGGAAAAAAATTACTTTTTTTTCGAGGTTTTTGGCAGAAAAAACTTGTTGTTTCGCCATAAGACTGTTTCTGTCTTTTAGGCATAATACATCTCTCCATAAACTAGAAACAGCGAAAGAGTGAGCCTATTTTCGCCGTTTAAAGATTATGGCGAAACGACAAAAACCTTAAAACTGACAGCTCACCATAATGTAATTCAACATAAAGCATCTCACCATTAACTAAGAAATGCAAGCAGGCAGCCAATGGGATCAGCTCGTTTTTGACACAACGCGGTTAATTTTTTTCCTCTCGCGAGGTTGTGCAAATGGCGTTATGGTGAACTGTCAAGTTTTAAGGTTTTGTCGTTTTGCCATAATCGCGTTTTAAACGGCAGAAATAGGCTTGCTCTTTCGCTGTCCCTAGTTTATGGTGAGACATATTACGCCCAAACGACAGAAACAGTTTTATGGCGAAACGACAAGTTCTTTAAAATGAAAGTTTCCTTTATGCTCAACTAGGAAACGCCAGTAGGCAGCCAATGGGATCAGCTCGTTTTATGACACAATGGGGTTAATTTTTTCCTCTCGCCAGGTTGTGCGAATTGTGGTAAACTATCAAGTTTTAAGGTTTTGTGCCATAATAGCGTTTTAAACAGCAAAAATAGGCTTGCTCTTTCGCTGTCCCTAGTTTATGGTGAGATGTATTATGCCCAAACGACAGAAACAGTTTTATGGTGAAACGACAAGTTCATTAAAATGAAAGTTTCCTTTATGCTCAACTGCATTATGGCGCATTATGTCGACATGTATACACTTAGGATTAAGGTGTTTCTTTGAACACAAAAATCCCAGAAATCGCCAAAAAAATGAGGAAAACAGAACGTTTTTTGCTATTGAAAGCCCCCCATTTTTTTCTTAAATGGTTTTCTGGGTTATCGTTTACTTTGACACTTTTTAGTGGATTTTCTGGCGTCAAAATTGGTTTTTCAGCTTTATTTTCTCAAAAAACGTTTTAAAATGGTTCCTTTATCGTCAAAAACGATTTAGATTCCACTGCCTTCTTCATATTCAAAAAAATGTTAGAATCTTCTTCGTCAAAAACGTTTTGGGATCCACTGCCACCTTTAATCCTTAAAAAAACGTTTTCGAATCCACTGCCTCCTCAATCATCGTTTTAAAATGGTTCCTTTATCGTCAAAAATGATTTTGATTCCACTGCCTTCTTCATTCCTCATGTATTTTGATGAAGAAGATGCCTTTTGGGCTCTATTCTTCTACATTCTTCTACTTTTCTAATTCTCCCCTTCTCAGGAAAACTTTTGTTTTTTCAAGCGTTATCTTTAACCTGCCTCTTTTTTCACTGTTTAAATTTTTCAGGAGATGCGAGAGCTTGCGTGGAAATGGTCGCCCGACATCCGACAGATCGATTTAGACGTTAACCGCACTTACCGCGACCATAATGTTTAGAGAACGCTACAATTCGAAACAGCAAGAACTTTTCAACGTCCTCGGCGCTTACAGTATGTACAACCTCGAAATCGGCTACTGCCAGGGTATGTCACAAATCGCCGCTCTCCTCCTCATGTATTTAGATGAAGAAGACGCCTTTTGGGCTCTATCAGTATTAGTCTCGGATAAACGATATAACATGCACGGTAAGTTTTAAAAAACATCTCATTTTCCCATCATAAAAATCAATTTAGGCTTTTTTATCCCCGGATTTCCAAAATATTACGCTACCAAGAACATCATGATAAAATCATGCATAAGTTTTTACCCAAACTGAAAAACATTTAGACAAAAATGAGTCGATACTGGAATCTACACGTTAAAATGGTTTTCCAATGTTTTTTAGATAGAGTAAGTTTTGAAATTTTATATTAGCTTTGTTCCAACCGCAGTTTGAAACTCCTGGAGCATGTGCAGAACGACATTTTGACAAATCCATCTGAGCATGCTCCAGGAGTTTCAAAACTGCAGTTGGAACAAATCTATTATTTTAATTTTTCTTTTTTTGATACCTTTTAGATTGACATTGAGAGTTTGGGATGTTTATTTATTAATAGGGGAAAGAGTATTGACTGCGATGGCCTATAATTTATTGAAATTACATAGAAGGAAGTTAATCAGCATAGGAATGGATGATATTCTCCAATTCTTACAAGTAAAAAAAAAAAAGCGACTTTTTTTTTTTTATTATCTATTTTAGGTTCATTTGGAGCGAAAATTCGAAATCGATGATGACGTCGCCATGGAAAGTTTGGCGAGATGTCTGGAGGAGTTGAAAAAGAGTAAATTGGATTTCGCCGGAGCGCCTCCTCCTAACGAATTGGCTAAACAGCCGTTTGGAGTTTTTAAAGAGCCTACGTTTGAACAAAAGGTGTGTAATTGCCTAAAATTATTTTGAAAAGTGTCTTTTAACTTCTTTTGTGATACCCTCGACATCGGGTTTTTGGGGTCTTCCAGACCCGGAGGGTCAATTCGAACATTGATCTTTACTGATCTCAACTTTGTCTGTGGTGCCGGCCGGCCGTCCGTAGCATTTTTTTCCGGACACTTTACGGCCACAATTTTCAATCGATTTTCACCAAATTTTCTTTAGTCGGTGAAACAAGAAACAAGGGCGATTTTTGAATTTCGAAAAAATGGCGGAGATATGTCTGTTTGAAATTTTCAAAAATTCGCTGCGGCCGAACCGTTGGTCTGATTTTCACCAAATTTTCACCAATTACTCCTTATATTTTTTACAAATTAAAAAAAAAAGCGCAAATTTCAATAAGAAAACCTGGAAAATTGTTCGAAAAAAGAAAACTTGGAAAATTTTTGAAAAAAAAAAAGAAAACTTGGAAAATTTTTTGAAAAAAAAAAAAAGAAAACTTGGAAAATTTTTGAAAAAAAAAAAGAAAACTTGGAAAATTTTTTGAAAAAAAAAAAAAGAAAACTTGGAAAATTGTTCGAAAAAAAGAAAACTTGGAAAATTTTTCGAAAAAAAAGAAAACTTGGAAAAATTTTCGAAAAAAAGAAAACTTGGAAAATTTTTCGAAAAAAGAAAACTTGGAAAATTTTTCGAAAAAACAAACTTTTCCCTCCCTTATACTTTCCCCTCCTTTATGCTTTCCTCCCTTCGTTACTTTCGTTCTCTTATACTTCCCCCTCCGTTATACTTCCCCTGACTTATACTTCCCCTCCGTTTTACATCCCCACCGTTTTACATCCCCTCCGTTATACTTCCTCTCCAATATTGTAATTCTCTCTAATGAAGTTTTCGTTGCAAGCCCTTCAAACAAGTACTTTACATCATTTTATAATTTTTGACATAAAAAATCGTTTTTTAAATCCATTCTTAGCTTTTATAGAATTTTAAAGGGTGATAGGTCCCAAAAAAGTTCAGAATTGCCAAAATCATGGAAAAAGTAGTTGTTTTTTTATTTTTTAATGTTTCTAGATTAAAAAATTGCCTTTTTTACCCCATTTTTGGGGTTATAATGGATTTATTCTAGAATGTTCCTGAAGAACATTTAAAAACATCAAAAGTACAAAACAATAGTACATTTTTTTTGAATTTTTGATGTCTAGACAGAAAAATGTTCATTTTAGTTTTCAGAAACCTAATTTGACTTTGCAGGTCGGTATGAGATCATCGGAATTCAGCAACGTTGAAAAGTCGACACGCGAAAACGTCGTTATGAGACGCGACACGGCCGCAGCCGCCGCCCCTCGCAGAATCGCCAACTCAAGAACTTGCCCCGAACGGACACGCTCGACATTTCAAGACGAGACGACACTTCCTGGTAAGTACCTAATCGTCACCAGGCTTTGATATCCTTTTCCATTAATACTTAACATTTTCAAGGCTCTAACACTCAATACATTTTTCACAATTAACCATCAACTAGTTTTTTTTAAGAATAATAAAGGAATTCCCTTTTAAAACAACCTAACTTTTATTTTTCTGTGATATAAGATCTCATCAAAATTGCCTTAGTTTTCTAACATTTTCAAGGATTACTTTAAAAGAAAAACTAGTATATCAAAAATGTTAACTTTAAAATATATGTAGGGACGAGCACTACAACAACAATTGTGGAAACGAAGATCCGCATAGTGTATTGGGTCCAAAGCTATGAAAATGTTAACAATAGTTTCTCATAATGTGTGATATATTTTTGCAATATTTGTTAACTATATTAATTTTGTATTGTCTAAAAAATTATTAAAAATCAGTTACCTCAATAATGTATACGCCAAACGGTGTGCGATTAAAATTTGTTAATATATTTTTTATAAAAAAAATTTTTTGGCTAAAAAAAAGCCTTATTATAATAAAGTATTAATTAAAAAGTATTAAGCATGTTTTTTTTGTGCATTTTTGGCATGTAATTAGATAAATTAGTTTTTATTGTGTGCAATAAAATCGCATGTGAAATACTGGCATGAAAGGCTACGACCAAAATGTTTTCCTTTCAAATAAAAAAATTAAGAAAAAAAAAAATTTAATCACAAAATTTCGTCTTTATTTTTTATAAATTCTTTTGCCATATTTAAATTTATAGTAAAAATCTTGATAATTTTCGACAATTTTCCTCGATTTTATCAGAATTGTCAGATTATTGAGATTTTACTGAACAAAATGGTCAAAATTCTGCAGTAAAACTTCTAAAATAGCACAGCCAAAAATATCACTTTTAAGCAAAATTAGCGTTTTTATGTTAATCTAAAACTGATATGAATGTATTCCTAAAATTTAGATATTCATAAAGATTATTATGAATATTATTAACATAGTTTACCCAAAATTCATTAAAAATTTATACTTTTTAACATATAATTACGAATTCAATAAAATCTAAATCCTAAAATTTATGATTTTTTAAAAATGAATTTGGGGTAAATCGGTTTAGTTTTAATTTTATTAATGTCTAGATTTTATAATACATTCATAACTTTTACATACTTGGTGCCTGGAAACGCACACCTGCGAGAGTGTTAAAAAGTGGTTATGAAAAAAATTTTAAATGTAGGTAAACCTCCGTTAATTTTAATCAAAGAATTTGATGGAGTTTGGATATACAGGGTGCCCCATAACATAGTTATTTCTATTGAGAACCCCTATTTTTTATTTCAGATTCATAATCTACTCAAAATTGATTATTCGTATGATCATTTTTGAAAACTTTAAAAAATGTCAAATTTTAGCATTTTTCGAGCAAGTCGATTATGACGGAATTTAGAGCGAAAAATGATAAAATTTGGCATTTTTTAAAGTTTTCGAAAATGATCATATGAATAAATTACTTGAAATTTTGCGTAGATTCTTATGACCATTTTTGACAACTTTAAAAAATGTCAAATTTTAGCGTTTCTTTCCGAGAAAGTCGATTATGACGGATTTTAGCTCCAAAAACGTTAAAATTTGACAATTTTTAAAGTAGTCAAAATGGTCATATGAATAAATTGACTTGAAATTTTGCGTAGATTCATATGACCATTTTTGACATTTTTAATGTTTTCAAAAATGGTCAAATGAATAAATTGACTTGAAATTTTACGTAGATTCTTATAACCATTTTTGACTACTTCAAAAAAATATCAAATTTTAGCGTTTTTTTTTAGCAAGTCCATTATGATGGATTTTAGTGCAAAAAACGCTAAAATTTCACATTTTTTAAGTTTTCAAAAATGGTCGTATGAATAAATTGACTTGAAATTGTGCGTAGATTCTTATGACCATTTTTGACAACTTTAAAAAATGTCAAATTTTAGGGTTTTTTTTTTTTTTTTTTTTTTTTTTTTTTTTTTTTTTTTTTCGAGCAAGTCGATTATGACGGATTTTAGCGAAAAACGCTAAACTTTGACATTTTTAAAGCAGTCAAAAATGGTCATAAGAATCTACGCAAAATTTAAGTCAATTATTCATAAGACCATTTTTGAAAACTTTAAAAAAGACCATATGACCATTTTTGAAAACTTTAAAAAATGGTCATATGAATAAATTGACTTAAAATTTTGCGTAGATTCTTATGACCATTTTGACTGCTTTAAAAATGTCAAAGTTTAGCGTTTTCGCGCTAAAATCCGTCATAATCGACTTGCTCGAAAAAAAAAAAATAACTTCTTTAAGGAAGTTGGGAACAACCCTAAAATTTGACATTTTTTAAGTTGTCAAAAATGGTCATAAGAATCTACGCAAAATTTTAAGTCATTTATTCATATTTATTTTTGACCATTTTTTAAAGTTTTCAAATGGTCATATGGTCTTTTTTTAAAGTTTCAAAAATGGTCTTATGAATAAATTGACTTAAAATTTTGTGTAGATACTTATGACCATTTTTGACTGCTTTAAAAAATTTTAGCGTTTTTTTTGTGTTTTTTTTTCTCTCTCGAAAGTCGATTATGACGGATTTAGCACAAAAAACGCTAAAATTTGACATTTTTTAAAGTATTCAATAATGATCATAAGAATGTACCTACGCAAAATTTCAAGTCAATTTATTCATATGACCTTATTTGAAAATGTCAAAAATGGTCATAGAATCTACCCAAAATTTCAAGTCAATTTATTCATATGACCATTTTTAACTACTGATAATAAATATTGATGATAATAAATAGTGATATGAATAATCGACTTGAATTTTGTAAAGATTCATATGACCATTTTTGACATATTTCAAAGTTTTCAAAATGGTCTTTGAATAAATTGACTTGAAATTTTGCGTAGATTCTTTTGACCATTTTTGACTATTTTAAAAATGGTCATATGAATAAATTGACTTGAAATAATGATGTTATGGGGCCCTATATCCAAACACATTTTAAACTCCATCAAATTCTTTGATTAAAATTAACGGAAGTTTACTTTTTTGTCATAAAACCACTTTTGAACGCTCTCCCAGATCCATGTTTTTCCAGACACCCAGTATATGAATGTATTCATTTCTTATTCATGAATATGAATACCCCAATGAAAGCACTTGCCACGGAACCTAACTTTTCTTGAACTATTTCGCCCCCACACCTGAATTCTAAGAAAATTTCATCCCACCAATTTCAACAACAAAACGTGTATGATAAACAAAATGGCACCTAAATCACGTATTAAAATAATAATGCTTCTTAGTAAATAAATTATTATTTGCAGTGCTTATCCACAAGAATCCAGAACCTCATCTCCCGTCCTCAAATCTCAATTGTTTCCTTCCCCCGATTTCCAATCAAAGAAACAAAATAAGGCCCATTTCACAGTAAAGGTGAATATTTTGTGGAATTTCATGAAGACATCTTTTCTTTTGGGTAAGGGCTTATACTTTTATATATTTTATTTATTTTAACAATGGTGTCGTATTTTTTATTTTTTTTTCTCTCTCTTTTATTAATAGCACGCTACTTTCGGACACCATTGTAAATTTATTGGTGGCAGTAAATCAGTACATTTTTGGGTTAAAAAAAAGCATAAAAAGTAATAAGCACATTTCTTCAGGTTTCTCATTAGTTTATGCTTAAAATTATGTCTAATGAAATTTTTTGAGTCATTGAAATATGGGATCCAATTTTATGATTAAAATGTCAAAATGACAGAAAAGTGTTTTTACATCATTTTTACTGTTATTAAACTGAAAAATTTCCCTTTTTACTCTGTATTGTACTTTATTTGGTTTGGCATTTGAGACTCTTTTTAGAGCTTACAGAATTGTAAACTTGGCCAAAATGCAGCGCTAACGTTTAGAAAAATCAAAATTTCTAAAAAAGTGGAGGGTCAAATCGAATATTGATCTTTACCGGTCTCAACTTTGTCTGTGGTGCCGGCCGGCCGGCCGTCCGTCCATAAACATTTTTTCCCAGAATACTTTACGGCAACAAATTTCAACTGATTTTCACCAAATTTTCACACAATTTCTTTAGCCGGAGAACAAGAATGTAACGAGGGCGATTTTTGAATTTCGAAAAAATGGCGGAGATAGTCGGTTTGAAATTTTGAAAAATTCGCTGCGACCGAACGGTTGGTTCGATTTTCACCAAATTTTCACCAATTACTCTTACCTATATTGTTTAAGAATTTTTGGTGTGAAAAAAAGCCTCTTATTAATAATTATTTTTTTTAGTAGGGGAAATTTCATACTTCTACCCATTATGAGAGGCACATCTGTAAGCCAAATAGCCCATTTTTTAGCTTGACACTTATAAAATTTCGAAAAATAGAACTTAAAAAATTTTTCAGAAAAAAAGAAAAAAGTGCAAATTTAAAAAAGAAAATCCGGAAAATTTTTCGGAAAAAAACTTCCCTCTCCCTTATACTTCCATCCCTTATACTCCCAGGGCCCTTTTACTTCTCCTCCTTTATTTCCCTTCCTTATACTTCTCCCTCCGTTTTACGTCCCCCCTTATACTTCCCCCTCTTTTTACGTCCCCTCCTTTATACTTCCCTCCTATATTGTTACTTCTCTTTAAGGAAGTTTTCGTTGGATGCTCTTCAAACCAGTACTCCTTTTTTTTTCTGATGGGTTCAGGCGCCGAAAATTAAGATTGGTTCGCAGAATATCCCAAATGACATACAAAAATTTCATTAATGTGCAAAAGACAAAAAAATGAAATTTCACATTTTGCATGCATGCTTTTATCTATCTTTCTCAGGTTATCTTCGTTTTGCAAAGGTAGGCATTTGTTGTAAACCTTAGAATGTACTGATTGTTGGGGATGAGAAGAATGGAGTAAACGTTGTTTTTCTTTTAGGTTCGAAGTTCTCTGGAGCAGAGTATGGACGATGGGAGTTCTTTGCTTGGTGAAGGATCGAGACGTTCGCTGGCAGAAACGAGTATAACGTCCACAGCGGATTTGTCGGTTTTCAGTTCTGCTCCTAGGTCTCAAGCAGCGGACACGCACAGTTTGGATACCGACCAGGGATCGGGTCCTCCGACGCCGACACCGAGATCGCCGGACGTCCTACGAATTTACGTTCCGTCTCCGCCGACAAACGGCGACATCCAGCGCCCTCCGAATCTCGACAATAAAATCCGTATTCGTCATGGACCAGACGCCGCAGGAAGAAGAAACTCCCCTCGTCGAACTCGTCTCACCATTTCAACCCATAGATTAAATGAATCTTCATTTTTAATTATTTCTTCAGGCTCTCCTGAATTCAACTAATTTTGTGATATTTTTATTTATTTTAGATTAGAAGCTATGTAGGTGCAGCTTTTATATCCCCAAAGATTTAAAATTGGAAAAAACATCCAATTTTTTCCCTTTCCCATCAAACTTTGGGGTCACTTACTGCTTCTAGTCAAAGCATGTGAGTAGAAATTGTGCAATATTCGTTAAAAAATAGAATAAGTCATACTATGACATATCCCACTTCTGATATCAAACCATTCCACTCGTTTAGCATTTAGACCTAAAAATGTCATTCCATTAAATTTTATGTCATCTGACTTCTCTATATTAAAAAAAAGCTTTAAAAAAGCATCGAATAATCTAAAAAAAAATTCAAACTCTTTAAATTTAAAAAAAGCAATAATAATATTTAATTTTTTAAAATCTTAATGTTCTTTCGTTAATGTTCTTTCGTATTCTTTCAACAAAAAACCTTCTTTTTCTCTATTAAATAGTTATAAACATATTTATTAATTTGAAAAAAATTGTTGATAATTTTATCGTTGATTTATATATAATTTTTTCGAGTACATAAAAAATACATTTTGTATATATTTTCAGAAAAATTTACTACATGTTTTTATTTTTTTCTGAAGTTGAAAAAAAAATCTCATAAAACAGGCATGCCAACAATCTATATTTAGAAAAAGCATTTTCTCAGCAATATGTAAAGTTCTATAATTATATTTAGTTGGGGAATATTTAAAAAAAATTATATATTTATATTACTGTAATAAATGTTACTGTCTACCATGTTTTAGGAAAAAAAAAGTATTTTCATATTCTGTAAATAGTTATTTTATTATTTTCTTGTATTTAAATGTCCGGTTAGGTTGCTGACCTTTTTTCCTCCCCCATTCTGAACGCTAACATTTAAGTGTATTAGTGATAAATAAACAATTCTTTTCTATTGTTGAAAATCTTTTTCTTTTGGTTCCCTTGTATTGGAAATTCACGTAATTGGGGATTAAATATGAGGGTTAAGCTTTTTAATTGGCTGCTTGGCTTTTGATTGGTTAGAAACCTGGCTAAGAAGTGGTGAAAGAACCTGATTGGTCGAGGTTTTGGCGTGATCAAGGTTAAACCATTGATTAGGGACGTAGATTAAGCATCTAATTGGTTAGAAACCTGGCTAAAAAGTGGTGAAAGAACCTGATTCGTCAAGGTTTGGGGCGTAATCAAGGTTATTGGATGTAGATGAAGCCTCCAATTGGTTAGAAACCTGGCTAAAAAGTGGTTAAATTAATTTTTTTAGGTTAAAAGAAGAGGGTCGTTGGGATCTTTAATGAAGATGTTTATAGCTATAGGAAGCCTAATTGAATATTGTACAGGGCCATACGTCAGCTATTTAGCCCTCATTCTTATATCATGGTCGATGATAGTATATTTATGTTTTTATTTTACTTTTTACCTGAGAGTCCAGTTTATTTAGTCCTTTCAGGTCATAAGGAGAGAGCAGTTGATTCTTTATGCTGGTACCGTGGTGAATTAAAATCTGGTTTGAAGAGCTTCCAACGAAAACTTCCTTAAAGAGAAGTATCTATATAGGAGGGAAGTATAACGGAGGGGACGTAAAACGTAGTGGGACGTTTTAAAAAGATTATCAGTTTCACTTTTACATGTCGTTTCCAGTTTCTTTTTGATTCAGTAACAGAAAGTTATCGATTTAAATAGAATCGATAGAATTTCGATTTTTTTTCGACTTTTAATAAAAATTGTATAAGTATCACAATTAAATCGTACTTCTTTATTTTTAATATAGAAAAAAAATATTTAAATAGAAAATAATTATGGAGGGGCGTCTGATACCGTTGTAAAAAAGGGCCCATTTTGAAAATGTGTCTTCAAGATCCTGGGGGGTGACCATTGGTTTTTGTCGGCAGTGCCGGTAGAGACTTTTTATTTAAATTATGGTCTAATTGAAGGAAAATCAATTTTAAAAATGCGTAAATTGGTATAAAAATTATACCGTTGTAAAAAGGGCCCATTTTTAAAATGGGTCTTCAAGATCCTGTGGGTCCAAATGACCATTGGTATTTTTGTCTGCAGTGCCGGTAGAGACTTTTTATTAAATTATGGTCTAATTGAAGGAAAATCAATTTTAAAAATGCGTAAATTGGTATAAAAATTTATACCGTTGTAAAAAGGGCCCATTTTTAAAATGGGTCTTCAAGATCCTGTGGGTCCAAATGACCATTGGTCTTTTGTCTGCAGTGCCGGTAGAGACTTTTTATTAAATTATGGTCTAATTGAAGGAAAATCAATTTTAAAAATGCGTAAATTGGTATAAAAATTTATACCGTTGTAAAAAGGGCCCATTTTAAAATGGGTCTTCAAGATCCTGTGGGTCCAAATGACCATTGGTATTTTTGTCTGCAGTGCCGGTAGAGACTTTTTATTAAATTATGGTCTAATTGAAGGAAAATCAATTTTAAAAATGCGTAAATTGGTATAAAAATTTATACCGTTGTAAAAAGGGCCCATTTTTAAAATGGGTCTTCAAGATCCTGTGGGTCCAAATGACCATTGGTTTTTGTCTGCAGTGCCGGTAGAGACTTTTTATTAAATTATGGTCTAATTGAAGGAAAATCAATTTTAAAAATGCGTAAATTGGTATAAAAATTTATACCGTTGTAAAAAGGGCCCATTTATAAAATGGGTCTTCAAGATCCTGTGGGTCCAAATGACCATTGGTCTTTTTGTCTTCAGTGCCGGCAGAGACTTTTTATTTAAATTATGGTCTAATTGAAGGAAAATCAATTTTAAAAATGCGTTAATTGGTATAAAAATTTATACCGTTGTAAAAAGGGCCCATTTTTAAAATGGGTCTTCAAGATCCTGTGGGTCCAAATGACCATTGGTCTTTTTGTCTGCAGTGCCGGCAGAGACTTTTATTTAATTATGGTCTAATTGAAGGAAAATCAATTTTAAAAATGCGTTAATTGGTATAAAAATTTATACCGTTGTAAAAAGGGCCCATTTTTAAATGGGTCTTCAAGATCCTGTGGGTCCAAATGACCATTGGTCTTTTTGTCTGCAGTGCCGGTAGAGACTTTTTATTTAAATTATGGTCTAATTGAAGGAAAATCAATTTAAAAATGCGTAAATTGGTATAAAAATTTATACCGTTGTAAAAAGGGCCCATTTTTAAAATGGGTCTTCAAGATCCAGTGGGTCCAAATGACCATTGGTTTTTGTCTGCAGTACCGGTAGAGACTTTTTATTTAAATAAGGTCTAATTGAAGGAAAATCAATTTTAAAAATGCGTAAATTGGTATAAAAATTTATACCGTTGTAAAAAGGGCCCATTTTAAAATGGGTCTTCAAGATCCTGTGGGTCCAAATGACCATTGGTCTTTTGTCTGCAGTGCCGGCAGAGACTTTTATTTAAATTGAGGTCTAATTGAAGGAAAATAAATTTTAAAAAACGCGTAATAGCCTTCGGGGGCTATCTACCTTTTAACAGCAGGGAGATTAAATATGAGAGTTAAGCTCTTTAATGGTGCTTGGCTTCTAATTGGTTAGAAACCTGGCTAAGAAGAGGTGAAAGAACCTGATTGGTCAAGGTTTTGGCGTGATCAAGGTTAAACCGTTGATTAGGGACGTAGATTAAACCTCTAATTGGTTAGAAACCTGGCTAAAAAGTGGTGAAAGAACCTGATTCGTCAAGGTTTGGGCGTAATCAAGGCTAAACCATTGATTAGGGATGTAGATTAAGCCTCTAATTGTTTAGGGATGTGCCCTAATCGTGGTTAAGACTTCCGGTTGTCTTTTGGGGGCTTAATCTACCTTTTTAACGGTCTGGAGTATTCCATTGGTCAAAAATTGGGGCTAAAAGTTGTGGACGAACCTGATTGGTCCTTTTGCCTGACCTGGACCAATTGCGTTCCAGGATATGCATTAATCGGCGTTAAACCATTGGTTTAAGACGTAGGTTAAGCCAATCAAATCAATTAGGAATGTGCCCTAATCGTGGTTAAGACTTCCGGTTGTCTTTGGGGGCTTAATCTACCTTTTTAACGGTCTGGAGTATTCCGATTGGTCAAAATTTGGGGCTAAAAGTTGTGGATGAACCTGATTGGTCCTTTTGCCTGACCTGGACCAATTGCGTTCCAGGATATGCACTAATCGGCGTTAAACCATTGGTTTAGGACGTAGGTTAAGCCAATCAAATCAATTAGGAATGTGCCCTAATCGTGGTTAAGACTTCCGGTTGTCTTAACCGGATCTTAATTTGATTCCGTCTTAAATTGATCTAGGTTTTAATCGAGGTTTAACCATCTGTTAGGTCTCAGTTGTTCAAAGCCAGGGGCCCTAATCAACATTTAACTATTGTTTAAGCTCGTATACTAAAAGACTCCGATTTATCCTGGATGTGGAATAATCGTAGTTTAACCATCTGATTAGCATCAGGGGCGTGGTCTAATGAGTATACGGCTTTTTATTGGCCAGGGTTTGACTAAATTGTAGTTAAAGCGCCTGATTAAACCCGTTTTCCAACTATGTCCAGAAAATAAAATAAAACGTCGATAGTTCAATAAAAAATACCCTGATTAAACCTGTAAACGGTCTGTAAATCAAGGTTTAACCTGTTGGGCTTAGAAGTGTAGTCTAATGAGATCTAACTTGTGATTGGTCAGGGATCAATAAAAACAGATATAAAAAATGAAAAATCTGATTGGTCAAGTTCAGTCTTGGCTTCATTCATCACAGAGATGGGCAAAATCTTAATCATGAATATGATTAAGATTTTAAATCAAAGGAATATTTTCTGTGATTAAGAATAAGATTAAAATCACTCTCGTGAGTATGATTAAGAATAAAATCCTAATCACAGAGATGATTAAAATCAACTCTTAATCACAGGAAATCTGTGATTAATCCCAGAAATCTGTGATTAATCACCGGAATGTTGTGATCAATTACAGGAATCTGTGATTAATCATAGGAAAATAATGATCAATCACTGGAATCTGTGATTAATCATAGGAAAATAATGATTAAACATTGGAGTCTGTTATTAATCATAGAAAAATAATGATTAATCATTGGAATCTGTGATTAATCATAGGAAAATAATGATTTATCATCGGAATCTGGGATTAATCATAGGAAAATAATGATTAATCATAGGAAAATAATGATTAAACATAGGAAAATAATGATCAACCACTGGAATCTGTGATTAATCATAGGAAAATAATGATTAATCATAGGAAAAATGATTAAACATTGGAGTCTGTGATTAATCATAGAAAATAATGATTAATCATTGGAATCTGTGATTAATCATAGGAAAATAATGAATAATCATAGGAAAATAATGAATAATCATAGGAAAATAATGAATAATCATAGGAAAATAATGATTAATCATAGGAAAATAATGAATAATCATAGGAAATAATGATTAAACATTGGAGTCTGTGATTAATCATAGGAAAATAATGATAATCATTGGAATCTGAGATTAATCATAGTAAAATAATGATTAATCATTGGAATCTGTGATTAATAAAGGGAAAAGCTTGATTAATCATTAGTACTTTGTGTAATCACAGGAATCTGTGAATTGTCACCTCTGATCACAATTTACTCTCAAAAACTAAAAACAAAAAAATTTATCAATCTCTAAAACTCCAAAATTTTAATCATTATTTATAATATTGACAAATCATAATTTTAAAGATTCTTGTAATTAATCACAACGTTCCAGTGAATAATCACAGCTTTCTGGGATTAATCACAGATTTCCTGTGATTAAAAGTTGATTCTTAATCATCTCTGTGATTTATTCTTAATCATACTCCTGAGTGTGATTTTAATCATACTTTTACTACGTGAATACGAATTTAATTTTATTCTTAATCACAGAAAAATATTCCTATGATTTAAAATCTTAATCGTATTCATGATTAGGATTTTGCCCATCTGATTCATCATTTCTATGGTATTCTTGTTTTTAAACACAATTTAAAATCAATATTATAAATTTATTAAAAGTAGCTTTGGTTTGAACACCAGAATGATCAATAATAAAAAAATATAAGACTAGTTATTATTTTTGAATAGCTACACTAAAATTATAACATAATGGAAATTTTATATAAACACATTATATACAGAATATGTTTGTGTATAATAGAGCTGTACAATTTAAAAACAGAAATAGGTATTTTGGGGTTGTAGGGGTGGGGGCGATATCACATTATGATCTGCTGCAGCAGGATTTCTGCTGCGGTGGCGCTTCTTGGTCATCGACAATGACGATGTTTCTTCTCATGCTGTTCGTCCGCGTGAGCTCCGTCGCTTTTTGGACTTCGAGTTCCTGAGCGCGTTCTTTCATGCGCTGGGTGAGCTCGATGAACATTTCTTCGATTCCGACGTTTTGCTTGGCCGAAGTGTGGAAATGCGAAGCACCCACAGAACGAGCATAACTGGAATTAAAAAAATTGTGTAAAAACACCGGTATCTTTGGGGGGAGGGTTACCTTTCGGCTGATTCGACTGGGACGTTTCGGTCTTTTTCAAGGTCGATTTTATTCCCGGCTATCGTCAGACATATTTCACTACCGAGCATTTTTTTCAGTTCTTTTACCCAGTTTTGACCTTAAAAAAATAAATAAAAAATACAACTTATTACAAAAAATAGTGAAAAACGCCAGAAAAGTTGCCTAGGCAAAAGGCCTTAAAAAACGCACAAAAAGGTGGTTATTCGCCATAAAAAACAGAGAAAAAACCGAAAACGGTAGTTTCTAGGTAGAAGCGCTCAGAAAACACTCAAAAATCCATTTTTAGTCAAATAACACCGCGAAAAAAGCCCCAAAATCCAGTAAAATGGGCATTTTTTGGGGGGAAAAAACCGTGGAAAACGCGAAAATATGTAGCTAAACAGCTTCCGCTTCCACAAAAACTTTGAAAAGTTTGAGAAAACAGAGTGTTTCTAAGGCAAAAGGCCTTAAAAACGCACAAAAACGTTGGTTATTTGCCCCCAAAAACGGTAGTTTCTGGGTGGAAGTGCTGGGAAAACACTTAAAAACCAGTTTAGGTCAAAATAACACCGTGAAAAAGCCCAAAAATCCAGTAAAATATGCATTTTTGAGAAGAAAAAACAATAAAATATCCTGCTTACACAAAACATTGAAAAATTCCAGAAAACTAAGTGTTTCTAAGGCAAAAGGCCTTAAAAAAACGCACAAAAACGTTGTTATTGGCCCCCAAAAACGGAGAAAAAACCCCAAAAACGGTAGTTTCTAGGTAGAAGTGCTGAAAAACACTTAAAATCCATTTTAGGTCAAATAACACCGTGAAAAAAGCCCAAAAATCCAGTAAAATATGCATTTTGAGGAGAAAAAACGGTGAAAAACGATAAAATATGTAGCTCAACAGCTTGCGCTTCCACAAAACACTGAAAACACCAGTAAACGGGTGTTCTAAGGCAAAAGGCCTTTAAAAAAAACGCACAAAAACGTTCGTTATTGGCCCCAACAACGGAGAAAAACCCCGAAAACGGTAGTTTCTGGGTAGAAGCGCTGAGAAAACACTCTAAAATCCATTTTAGGTCAAATAACACCATGAAAAAGGCGCAAAAATCCAGCAAAATGGGCATTTTTGAGGGGGAAAAAACCGTGGAATACGCTAAAATATTCAGCTAAACGGCTTCCGCTTCCACAAAACACTGAAAAACGCAGAAAACCAAGTGTTCTAAGACAAAAGGCCTTAAAAAACGCACAAAAACGTTGGTTATTGGCTCCAACAAACGGAGAAAAAAAGTGGAAAGCTAAAATATCCAGTTATATAGCTTTACTCACAAAACACTAAAAACACCAAAAAACTTGCCCGAAAATCAGTAAAATGGGCATTGGGGGGGGGGAACCTTGGAAAACGCTCAAATATCCAGCTAAACGGCTTCCGCTTCCACAAAATACTGAAAAACACCAGAAAAACCGGGTGTTTCTAAGGCAAAAGGCCTTAAAAAACGCACAAAAATGGTGGTTATTGGCCCCCAAAAACTCAGAAAAACCCCAAAAACGGTAGTTTTTGAGAGAGAAAACACTCAAAAAATCATTTTGGGCCAAATTGAAACGAGTGAAAAAACTCCAAAAATCAAGTCTAAGGAAGGAAAATCGTGAAAAAACGCCCAAAGAGATGTTTTTGGCACAAAAATCTTTTAAAAAAGGCCCCTAAAGAAAATTCAGCCAACCGAAAATTCGGCAAATTCTAGGTATACAATTTATGACGTTTTATACTTTTTGAAATGAGTCTTCATCGGTGATATCGTAAACTAGAATCGCTCCATTTGACATCCTGTAGTAGATAGGGCCGAGAGCGTGGAATCTCTCCTGCCCCGCCGTATCCCAAATCGCCAAATTGATCCTTTTTCCACCAATATTCAGTTTTTTAGTGAGAAAAGTCGCCTAAAAAAATCATTTTAAAAACAATAGTTTAGTTACGTAACTTACCTGTAATGTAGTCAAGTGTTTGTCGTTAAATTTGTCCTCGACATATCGGAGGACGAGCGACGTTTTTCCGACGCATCCTTCGCCGAGAAGAACAACTTTGAAATTGTAGTTACCTCCGGACGAGCCGTTCGTCGGGGAAGCGGCCATTTAGAAAATTAAGAGCGTCTTTTTAAAATAACAAAATTTCTGTTTTCAAAGGCTTCCGTAAAACTTTGTTCAATCGAAAGGTAAGAATCGGGTTACCAATAAGAAATTACAGGGTACCAACTGCAAACCTCTGGACAATTTTTTTGTCAAACATGACGTTCTAAAGGTGTTCAAACATATTTTCTTAACTAGCAGCTTACAGAGCTACCAACTTCATTTTCAAACAAAAGTACTAATTTTTCAGTACTAGCTTTCAACAAAAACTTCCTTAAAATATATTCATTCGTCATGGCGAATCACAATTCCTTAGGATGGGGAAGTATTAAGGAGGGAGGAGTTTAAGGGGGGGAAATTAAGGAGGAGTAGTTTAAAGGAGGGGGAAGTTTAAGGAGGGGGAAGTATTTTCAAATGTAGATAAATCTTCCTTTTTTGAAAATTTTTAAATTAATTTTTGTTCAAAATTTTTTAAGTAGTTATCAAGGTCAGAAATAATGGGCTTTCTGCTCAAGAGATGTCCCTCTCGCAAGAGGTGGAAGTATCAAATTTCTACCTACTACACAAATTTTAATTTTTTTTTTAACCAAAAATTTGTAAAAATTATAAGGACTATTTGGTGAAAATTTGGTCAAAATTGGCACAACGGTTCCGCCGCAGCGCAGTTGTTAAAATTTTTTGAATTTTTTTTTAGTTTTTTTCAATTTTTTATTTCATTTTTTTTAAATTTTTTAAAGTATCAAGGCAGAAATAATGGGCTTTCTGTTCAAGGGATGTCCCTCTTGCAAGAGGTGGAAGTATCAAATTTCTACCTACTAAAAAAAAAAAATTTTTTTTCACCAAAAAATTGGAAAAATTATAAGGAGTATTTGGTGAAAATTTGGTCAAAATTGGCACAACGGTTCCGCCGCAGCGCAGTTGTTAAAATTTTTTGAATTTTTTTTTAGTTTTTTTCAATTTTTTATTTCATTTTTTAAAAAACATTTTTTAAAGTATCAAGGTAGAAATAACGGGCTTTCTGTTCAAGGGATGTCCCTCTCGCAAGAGGTGGAAGTATCAAATTTCTACCTACTAAAAAATTTTTTTTAACCAAAAATTTGTAAAAATTATAAGGACTATTTGGTGAAAATTTGGTCAAAATTGGCACAACGGTTCCGCCGCAGCGCAGTTGTTAAGATTTTTTGAATTTTTTTTAGTTTTTTAAATTTTTTATTTCATTTTTTTTAAATTTTTAAAGTATCAAGGCAGAAATAATGGGCTTTCTGTTCAAGGGATGTCCCTCTTGCAAGAGGTGGAAGTATCAAATTTCTACCTACTAAAAAAAAATTTTTTTTTTTTTCACCAAAAAATTGTAAAAATTATAAGGAGTATTTGGTGAAAATTTGGTCAAAATTGGCACAACGGTTCCGCCGCAGCGCAGTTGTTAAAATTTTTTGAATTTTTTTTTAGTTTTTTTTCAATTTTTTATTTCATTTTTTAAAAAACATTTTTTAAAGTATCAAGGTAGAAATAACGGGCAAGGGATGTCCCTCTCGCAAGAGGTGGAAGTATCAAATTTCTACCTACTAAAAAATTTTTTTTTCACCAAAAAATTGTAAAAATTATAAGGAGTATTTGGTGAAAATTTGGTAAAAATCGGCTCAACGTTTCCGCCGCAGCACAGTTTTTAAAATTTCAAACAGACATATCTCCGCCATTTTTCAGAAATTCAAAAATCGCCCTCGTTTGTATCTTCTTCACCAACTACAGAAAATTTGGTGAAAATCTGGTAAAAATCGGCTCAAAACTGTGCCGAAAAAAAAGTGTTCCGGAAAAAATGCTACAGCCAGCGCCACATTCAAATCTCCATAATCATTTTGACCCCATGGGGTCTGAAAGACCCATCCCAAAAAACATGGAGGGCAAAACAATAACTTCAGTAAAACAGTTTAAACCCAGATAGCTCCACTTTCGCCCTTCATAATTCCATAAAAACCCACCAGATTTAAAAAAAAAAAGGAAAATAAAAACAAAATAAATTTTTAGATCATTTTATTAAACAGTGTGGTCAATTTGTCACTAAAGTTTATTTATCCACATACTATTTACACAGTATAAATAAAATTTTTAAAAGTAGAAAAGAAGAAGTGCGTTATCACAACTGATAAAAAAAATTAAAAATTTTCGTTGATGACAACCACATTAATCAGTACGTTTCATAGAAGGCCATCGAAAAAAATAAAACTACAAAATTAAACAGTCTGATATGTAGTTTGAGAACCCACACATTATTACGAACTGTGCACTGTGCTCACCCTAAATAAAAAAAGGAAAAAAGGGTTATTTTCTAAAGTGCACAAGTCCGCGCGTGTTTTTTCGTGCCAAAAACTACAAGGATTACTAATACACGCCACTTATATTCTATTTTAATTTCTATATACATTTAACATTAAAAATTTACAACTGTAGATTCCACGCCTGAACACTCACTACTATTCAATTTATGACTAGTTTAAGATGGTTATTTAAAAGAAACCGTTTTCTCCTTCAATCTCAAACAGTTTTTGTTCCATCCTAAAATGATATAATTTTTTTAAACATATAATAATATCTACGACAAATATATACAATATAGGCTTACGGAAACCTAGGCCAATGAAAATGGCCGTATCACATATAAATAAAAATTTCAATATTTACATTATAAAAAGCAAATACAAAAAGATCGCATCTACGTTTTTTTAGATTTTTTTCATTTTACGTATACTTTTCTAAAAAATACTGAAGAAAAGTGAGTTGTCCACTTTTGAGAAATGAGAGAGAGAGCAGGACTTTGCAGTCAATATGATTGTCGCCACAATGCATCGCTTTTTTTATTCAGCCAATGAAAGAATAAAAATAAAATTAGATTAAAAACGATTTGAGATCGTTTTTCTCCTTAAATAAATCATTTTAAAATAAAAATAAAATATATCCTATTCTATACTAAAAACTGTTTTGCGATAACTGCATAAATATATTTTATTGTCAAAAATTTTATTATAAAATATGATTTTTGTTCCCTGTTTTATGATTAGATATGTTTTTTTAAATATAAGAAAAAAAACGATATTTACAATATCTAAAATTTATTTGGTCATGATTAAATAGGAGTATGGAAGTCTAAAAGTGCTTATGAACGATTTTTTAAGCTCAAGATTACAAATTTTAAAATATAAAAAAATAGGTCGGAGACCAAATTTTCGATGTATAAAAGTTTATATGGCACGATTTCACGAGGTGGGGGCGTAGCCTAAGTTTTTCCTTTGGAGGAAAAGATGGATTTGGCAGAATGTCGGACGTTGGTGTTCGTATTGGCGCCAGCATTCGGCCATGAGGTCGACGATGTCTTTGTTGTCGGCGGTGGTGGTCGCGGGAGCGGCGAGAATGCGCCTTCGTCCTCCTGAAGACGTCCGAGGTTCTCGACAACTTCATCGTCCGTCAAAGAATCAAACGGGCGACGTCGCATAAATTCAGGATCTCCCATAGCGTCACTCCGAATGACCATACATCACTTTTCGTCGTGTATTTACCCTAAAAAAATTTGTTTATAACCTAAATTTTGAAAAATAAAAATACTTACAAGATAAATTGATTCCCAAGCCATCCAGCGCACAGGAAGTGCCATCGTCCCATTTACTTTATAATAATCTGAAGAATAGGCTTCATTATCGGTGCCAAAGTCTGAGATTTTGATTTGGTAGCCTTTTCCAACAAGACAGTTTCTAAAAACAATTATTTTAAAATTAAAAATTCTGTATTAACCCTTTCGAAACTGCAGGCGACTATAGTTGCCCAGTGGCAACTGATTAAACGGGTGTTTATACACCAGAAAATCGACAAAAACGACCAGAAATCCGGTAAAAAGATGTTCAGCGCCCACGGCAGATTAAAAGGGTGTTTCTACACCAAAAATCCAGTAAAAAGATGTTCAGCCCGGACGGCAGATTAAAAGGGCGTTTCTACACCAGAAAATCGACAAAAACGACCAGAAATCCGGTAAAAAGATGTTCAGCGCCCGGACGGCAGATTAAAAGGGTGTTTATACACCAGAAAATCGACAAAACGACCAGAAATCCGGTAAAAAGATGTTCAGCGCCCGGACGGCAGATTAAAAGGGTGTTTCTACACCAGAAAATCGACAAAAACGACCAAATCCGGTAAAAAGATGTTCAGCGCCCGGAGGGCAGATTAAAAGGGTGTTTCTACACCAGAAAATCGACAAAAACGACCAGAAATCCGGTAAAAACATGTTCAGCGCCCGGAGGCAGATTAATAGGGTGTTTCTACACCAGAAAATCGACAAAAACGACCACAAATCCGGTAAAAAGATGTTCAGCGCCCGGAGGGCAGATTAATAGGGTGTTTATAACCAGAAAATCGACAAAAACGACCACAAATCCGGTAAAAAGATGTTCAGCGCCCGGAGGGCAGATTAATAGGGTGTTATACACCAGAAAATCGACGAAAACGACCAGAATCCAGTAAAAGATGTTCAGCGCCCGGACGGCAGATTAATAGGGTGTTATACACCAGAAAATCGACAAAAACGACCAGAAATCCGGAAAAAAGATGTGTGCAAAAAACTGCGGGAAGCCCTCTAAGATATTTAATACCTTCGCTTCCCGTGGCGCAAGCGACATGCAAAAACTGGCCATCTGTAGGGGAAGAAATGAACTACGTGATGATCGCATCACTCGTCGCTTTCTGTGCTTTGCTGGGCGGGCGCTGGGAGCAGTCGGGAGAAGTGAGGGTGCTGCGCCCGTAGAGCAGAGAATCAGGCGTCAGACGCGGTCTCGAAAGGGTTAAAACGTTTAGGTTTAAGGGTTAAGATTCCTAAAGAGCGAGGAAACTGCCCTAAAATGAGAGATTCTACGCCAAAATGAGGTTCAGGTTCAAAAACCCGAGAAAAATTATGCCCTGGCAACATGGCGTAAGCCTTCATCTGTGCCCACAGTCGTAAGGCCGGAGAGAAAGAAAAAAAGTAAAAATAAAAAATTTAAGATGAAGAAAAACGAAGGAAACAGATGCAGTTAATTATTGATTAGTCTGTTTGCCAGTTGCCTTGAGAGCACTAATGAGAGGTAACAAGGAGAGGATAAAGGAAAAGGGTGAGGATGGGAGGCGAAAGGACTTCGCTCAAATATTTGACCACCTCTACGGCTGACCAAGCATACGGGCCCGAGTAAATATTGTAAACCGCATCTGCCCTTTTGTTCCACAGAGAGAGAGAGAAAAAATTAATATTTACCGTGTTGCTAAATCACGATGTACGAAGTTTAACGATTCTAAATATCGCATACCAGACGCTATTGAGTCGCCATGTATAACAGGCAGTTGAAGCTAGAAATAGAGATAAAATAAAAATTTATGGAGAGTATTTCTTACCTTAAAGTTTTGACTCCTAAAGGAAGAGGCCTTGAGGATTCAGCAGGAACGTGGGTCTTAAGGAACTGCGTCAGGTCACCATGATCCATGTATTCCATGACGACACAAAGTGGTTCGTCGCGGCTACAAACTCCTAAAACTCTCGCGATGTTTATATCTTCGAGTGCACCCAAAATGCGTACGTCACGATGGAAATCCGCCCTGTAAACCACACATGAGGTTAAACTCTCCAGGTTATGTAACCTTACTTTTCTTTTTCGCTTGCGCTATGCAGAAGAAATTTGACGGCGACTAATCTCTTTCCCAAGCTTGCGTTGAGGCCGTATTCAGGTATTCCGTCAGCTTCGGCGACGTAGACGGTCCCGAAAGCTCCCTCACCGAGTTGAGTGATCATCCGGAGTCTGTGCCTCGGAAATTCAGGAACTGTCGTGCTCAAGTCGTCTTTTCAATGCGGTCAAAACTTCTTGTTGACTCGCTGGCTGCAAACAGTTTAAAATGATCGATACTTCATTTTTTATTTATCTTCAAAAAATTAGCACCCACTCAAAAGTTTTTTTTTATTCAATAAATAAAGAGGGCGTTTAAAATGCTGCTTTTGATGTAGAGGTCCCAGAAGGGGTTTTAGTGGGAGTAAAAGGAGACAAATTTCTAAGGGACTCGATCCAAATCCTCCCCTGAGGGAATTATGTTCGGGGCCCCGAGGAAAGAGAACAAAAGGGTGAAAGTTATTTGGGGAATTTTCATTTCGCCGCGACGAGTCTTTAATTACGAACTTTAATAAGCAATAAATAGTGAAATGATATTTTCCGAAAACTTTTAGCCCCGGAAGTTGGACGCTTTTCCGAGAAGAAAGCCCCGAGGGTGGAATTAAATCTTGAGGATAAAATAAACAAAAGGACTTTGGAAGGCATTCGTCGATACCGTTTTCTACACCTCGGGTAAAAGCTTTATTGTGGCTGCTATGGAAACTTCCGTATGCCAACGAGGCATCGACTTTCGTGCCCGACGAGTTTCTCCATTTTCTCCTCGAATTGACAACATATGCACCTCATTGGCATTATTTCCATTATTTCTGTATTGAAGAAACCCTGTTTACAAGATTGTCGAGCTTTTGCTTCAACGTCCAAAAGACGCTCTTTTATTGGCTTTAAGGGCGTTTTTAGATTGTTGGCATTTCTGGCCCATTCTACGATTTAGTGGCATTTCTAGACTATTCTACGAGTTGGTGTGTTTGTTTTACGATTCGATGGCATTTCTAGACCGTTTTACGATTTGATGGCATTTCTAGACGTCTACGAGTTGATGGAACTTCAGCCTCTTCTATGATTTGATGGCATTTCTAGCCTTGTCTACGATTCGATGGCAATTCTCGTCTTTTTTCGAGTTGATGGCATTTTTTCTCATCTCAGATGTGTTAGCATTTCTAGCCCTTTCTTCGATTAGAGGTTTCTAGATTCTACGAGTTGATGTGTTTGTTTTACGATTCGATGGCATTTCTAGACCGTTTACGATTTGATGGCATTTCTAGACTGTCCTACGAGTTGATGGAACTTCCGTTCTATGATTTGATGGCATTTCTAGCCTTGTTACGATTCGATGGCTTCTCGTCTTTTCGAGTTGATGGCATTTTTTCCTCATCTCAGATGTGTTGGCATTTCTAGCCCTTTCTTCGATTAGAGGTTTCTAGACTATTCTACGAGTTGATGTGTTTGTTTTACGATTCGATGGCATTTCTAGACCGTTTTACGATTTGATGGCATTTCTAGACTGTCCTACGAGTTGATGGAACTTTCAGCCTCTTCTATGATTTGATGGCATTCTTAGCATGTCTACGATTGATGGCATTCTAGCCTTCTCTACGATTTCGATGGCAATTCTCGTCTTTTTTTCGAGTTGATGGCATTTTTCCTCATCTCAGATTTGATGGCATTTCTAGCCCTTTCTTCGATTAGAGGTTTCTAGACTATTCTACGAGTTGATGTTTGTTTTACGATTGATGGCATTTCTAGACCGTTTTACGATTTGATGGCATTTCTAGACTGTCCTACGAGTTGATGGAACTTCCAGCCTCTTCTATGATTTGATGGCATTTCTAGCCCTTTCTACGATTTAGAGGTTCTTGACTATTCTTGTGTTGATGTGTTTGTTTTACGATTTGATAGCATTTCTAGAGTCTACGAGTTGATTCCAGCCTCTTCTGATTTGATGGCATTTCTAGACCGTTTTACGATTTGATGGCATTTCTAGACCGTTTACGATGATGGCATTTCTAGACTGTCCTACGAGTTGTGGACTTCCAGCCTCTTCTATGATTTGATGGCATTTCTAGACCGTTCAACTATTTGATGGCATTTCTAGACCGTTTTACGATTTGATGGCATTTCCAGACCGTTTACGATTTTATGGCATTTCTAACCGTTTTACGATTTGATGGCATTTCTAGTCCGTTCTACGATTTGATGACATTTCTAGACCGTTCTACGATTTTATGGCATTTCTAAACCGTTTTACGATTTGATGGCATTTCTAGACTGTCTAGTTGATGGAACTTCCAGCCTCTTCATGATTGATGGCATTTTTAGCATTATCTACGATTTGATGGCAATTCTTGATTCTTTTTGCTTTTTGGCAGAGAAACTCCTTTATAACCGAGTGTCTGCTCTCCTGTTGGCTTTACAAATAAAAAATTCTAATATTTCCAGCTTACTCATCCATAGCAAAAAATGCGCAGTTTTATAAAAGTCAATTCTCCTCCTCCCCTGAGACTGATCGTTATTATTAGAGGGCAATTCGAAAAGAACGTCCCCAGAAGTAAATAAAGGAAAATCGTAAACGTTGGAAATATCTCTGTTGAGAGATGTTTATAGGAAAGATCATAAATACGCATCGAGGGAAAGTTTTCCGATATGGAGTCGATAAGTCCGGATTATGATACGGAAAGAGGGAGGTTTGTATTACCTTTTTGTTTTTATCGTCTTTCGAACGAGTCGTTCCCCGGAGATATAAAGAATCTTTGTCGACGAGACCGTCGGGGTATCCGAAGAAGAGGTAACGTTCCGGCGTTGACGTCTGGTACTGCGTAGTCATAAGAGTCTGTAAATTACGTTAAAATTTGTGTTTCATAGAAAATATATTACCTGAAGGATGAGGAGGTACGTTTTTGTTCAAGGAATCCTTCATTTCCATGACGACAGTGCTGTAGCTATAGTAGGTGCGTATTTCAATGCCTGATAGGGTTCTTGATATTCGTCCCCTTTGACATCCATCAAAAGAGCGGTATCTGCTCCTCCTGATGCCATCGGAAGAGTCCCTTTCGAGCTATACGCCTTTTCCGCCGTCCCGCAGGAAGACCCGAAGAAAGCCCTCCAGTCCCCAAAGCAGTTTTTGCTGCTAAAGGAGACGCGAAGCATTTCCTCTGTCTATGCCTGGAGATGATCAAAAATATGCAGACGGCCAAAAGTATGATGACAGCCATCAATATCCCGATGATTACAGCCATATATGTGATCATCTTGTTTAGCCACTAAAATAATCATTACTTGGTATATCATTATTATAAAATATTACCTGGAATTTCTGATTGTGGTCTATTCTGCTCTTTGTCGATAAAGACGTCACTTTGAACGGGCTGATCTGGATTGGGTGGTAGCTCGGGGGTGAAGTTTCCATGAGCGATATCTAAAGATTTGATTAGTGATACTGGCAATAAACAGTCTTTTGTCAACGAAGATCTTGTGTGGTCTTTTTTCTGGGCCACCCAGAATTAAAAAAAGAAGCAATCTCCGAACTCGGAATTCAAAGTATGTGTCCATTTTGGAATTCCCCGTCTATGTCCGTTTTGCTAATACAGGTATGACATGAGAAAAGTGGGATGAAGGGTGGAGGAACTTATATTAAAACATTCAGAACATGTCGTCCCCTCTGATGAAAACAATGCTCCGGAACACGTCGTGCGATATTGGCATTCCTGTGTAAAATGGGCATACCGCCGCCGGGAGAGTATAAAGGGATACCTACCCTTCAATTGACATAGGGAGCTATCTCGACAATTAGTGTAGGGTAAATAGAGGCTTCTTCATGGGGTGGCAAGAAACGGTAGAAACCCTCTTGTTTCTTGCTTCAGGCATTACACAATATGCGGTTGAACCGTACCCTCAAGCCAAAACAAACCCCTTTCTTTATCCAATTAAAGAGAAAGAAAAAAAGGAGTTAAGACCAACATGGCATTCAGGTTCCTTTTTTTATCGAGTTGTCAGCCCCCAGAGACATTTTTCAGTCTAAAGGTTTTTAGATCAATGGATTTCCTAGATCAATGGATATCTAGACAGTAACAGTAAAGAAAGAAGAAGGGTCAACGGCCAGGATGCTACAAGCAACTATAGCACCTATGATGGACCTGGACACCAAGAAGCTACCGAAAGGAGGCCCCGATCACTGGTGTTCCAGGATGCTAGAGAGTGAGGGGTGATCCCACTTATGACATCGGACATCCCACTTCTGATATCGGACCCACAGAAGGGTCAACTGCCAGGATGCTACAAGCAACTATAGCACCTATGATGGACCTGGACACCAAGAAGCTACCGAGAAAGGAGGCCCGATCACTGGTGTTCCAGGATGCTAGAGAGTGAGTGTTGATCCCACTTCTGATATCGGACACCCACAGAAGGGTCAACTGCCAGGATGCTACAAGCACCTATGATGGACCTGGACACCAAGAAGCTACCGAGAAAGGAGGCCCCGATCACAGGTGTTCCTGGATGCTAGAGAGTAAGTGATGATCCCACTTCTGATATCGGTCATTACCAGCCTTTCTTTATCCAATTAAAGAGAGAGAAAAAAAAGGAGTTACGACCAATGGCATTCAAGTTCCATTTTTATCGAGTTGTCATCCCCCAGAGACGACGGAAATATTAATTTTCAGCTAATAGTCTAAAGGTTTTTTTTTATTAAAAAAGAGAGAAAGGGCGCCCTTTTTGTCGGATGTTTTCCAACCGAGGGAGGCGGTTATTAAATTAAACATTGGACTTTTCAACCGTAAGGGCGGCGGGGGCACGTATGCCGGACTTTTTAATGAATAGGGAATAAGCCTCCCGTTGGGATTGTCCGTCGTAATAGGATTCGTTTGGGGACAATGCCACTTTGAATATCTCCTGGATAATTACCAACTCCGCCCATTTTTATCCTCCGCTGTTTTTCACGTTTTTTTTTCTTTTCCCTCATTTCAATTGGGCCAATAAAATTTCACGTTCTGTAACTCCCTTGTACTCGACGTTTCGGTTTACGAATTCATAAACGCCGACAAATTACCTTTGACCGCAACAATTTGCATTGAACATTTAATCAAAACGTTACGGAATAATCGAAGATTATGAACTTTGCATTTATGAAATTGAAACATGTCAAATGTAAATAGGATTATAATTAAATTAGGTGCTCGATGCTTTCCCCGCGCCCGCACCTACTCGTCTCTATATTTAATCAATAATTAACCATTTCAGAGGAACAGTGAGAGAAATAGACATCCTTTTTAAGCCTCACCGTTCATTTTAATCCCAGATCAATGGATATGTGGACTGTAGCAGTAAAGAAAGAATAAGGGTCAACGGCCAGAATGCTACAAGCAACTATAAGCACGTCGTATGATGCTGGACACCAAGAAGCTACTGAGAAAGGAGGCCCCGATCACTGGTGTTCCAGGATGCTAGAGAGTGAGTGATGATCCACTTCTGATATCGGTCATCCCACTTCTGATATCGAACATCCCACATCTTAGATCAATGAATATCTAGACAGTAATAGTAAAGGAAGAAGAAGGGTCAACGGCCAGGATGCTACAAGCAACTATAGCACCTATGATGGACCGACCTGGACACCAAGAAGCTACCGAGAAAGGAGGCCCCGATCAATGGTGTTCCAGGATGCTAGAGAGTGAGTGATGATACCACTTCTGATATCGGACATCCCACTTCTGATATCGGAATTCCCACTTATGATATCGGACATCCCACTTATGATATCGGTCATCAAACTTCTGATATCGGACATCCCACTTGGAATGTCGGATGTTCGATATCAGATTCAATCGGAATGAACGACGGGGGACCCATGAAGTGGGAACCAGAAGTGGGATGTCCTATATCAGAAGTGGGATGTCCTATATCAGAAGTGGGATGTCCTATATCAGAAGTGGGATGTTCGATATCAGAAGTGGGCGATATCAGAAGTATATACCCGATATCTAATGATATCGAACATCCCATTTTTGATATCGGTAATCCCACTTTTGATATCGTTCCGGACATCCCACTTATGATATCGGTCATCAAACTTCTGATATCGGACATCCCACTTGGGATGTCGGATGTTCGATATCAGATTCAATCGGAATGAACGACGGGGACCCACGAAGTGGATGACCGATATCATAAGTGGGATTCCGATATCAGAAGTGGGATGTCCTATATCAGAAGTGGGATGTCCTATATCAGAAGTGGGATGTTCGATATCAGAAGTGGGATGTTCGATATGGTTCGATATCAGAAGTGGGATGACCGATATCAGAAGTATATACCTACCCGATATCAATGATATCGAACATCCCATTTTTGATATCGGTAATCCCACTTTTGATATCGTTCCGGACATCCCACTTATGATATCGGTCATCAAACTTCTGATATTGAACATCCCACTTCTGATATCGGTCATCCCACTTCTGATATCGGACATCCCACTTCTGATATCGGGCATCCAATTTCTGATATCGGACATCCCACTTCGGATATCGGACATCCCAATTCTGACATCGGACATATTTCGGTGGAGCACCCAAATCCAAGGATCCGAACCTTCCAAACCCTCCTAAACTCCTTCTCTTCTCACTGCTCCAACTTCCTTTTTGGACCTATTTCCCTATATTTTAGAAGCCCTCCCCACGTTTCCATCGAACCATTTTGTCAATTTATTCCGAAGAATCGCAGATCCTAATGTCTAAATGTAGTAAATTTATGGTAGTCGGTGAACAAGTCACGATTCTGTTTGTATTCAGACACATCCCGCTCCTGCACGTCTTACAGATATGGATCTACATCTTAAAAAAAAAGGGGAGTCTATATTTTAAAACTTACCTGAGTCAAAAGTAACTTCGCTGATCATAATCCAACGTGCGGCGAAATGCAACTGGAGCTTAACGAATTTCCCGACTCTCCTGTGAAGTTTGACCGAGACGTTCCGCGAATGTTCGAATATCCTGTCCTCCATATATCCGTAGGTGATCGGGTCGCCGTAATAATGTTCGCCGCCGACGCTAAACATTATATTCACCTCGGAAAAAACCTGAAAATTGAAGTTTTTTTTAGTTGGTTTTTACCCACATGCAAATTTATTTCTGGGGTTAAGAAAGGAGGGAAACATGGGAACGCAACAAGTCCTCCCGTCGAGACAACCAGTAATCTAGTTGTAATTTGAAACCCAAAACAACAGTTAAATGTTTAACAGGACAAGATAAATCATTTTTTACCTAACCTGATGTTACGCCAAAGTCAAACATATTAACCCTCGTTAAAAAAAGTACTGGTTTGAAGAGCTTTCAACGAAAACTTCCTTAACGAGAAGTAACAATATGGGAGGGGAAGTATAGGAAGGGAAGTATAACGGAGGGGGAAGTATAACAGATGGGGAAGTATAACGGAGGGCGAAGTATATGGGGAAGTATAAGGGAGGGGGAAGTATAAGGGAGGAGAAGTATAACAGGGGGAAGTATTACGTAGGAGGAAGTATAAGGGAACGAAAGTATAAAGGAGGAAAGAATAAGGGAGGGAGAATGTCTTTTTATTTGAAAATTTTAGAAGTTTTTTTTTGTCAAAAAATTTTTTTTTCGAAATATTTCCGGGTTTATTTTTTTTTTCGAAAAAATTTCCGGGTTTTTTTTGAAAAATTTTCAAAGTTATTTTTTTCGAAAAATTTTAGAAGTTTTTTTTGTCAAAATTTTTTCCAAGTTGTTTTTCGAAAAAAATTCCGGGGTTTTTTTGAAAACTTTTTAAGTTCTTTTTTTCGAAAATTTTTCCGTTTTTTTTTTCAAAAATTTTTCAAAGTTGTTTTTTTCGAAAAATTTTCCGGGTTTTCCTTTTTTTTCGAAAAAATTTCCGGGTTTTCTTTATTTTCGAAAAATTTTCGGGTTTTTCTTTATTTCGAAAAAATTTTCGGGTTTTCCTTTTCCGGTTTTTTATCAAAAATTTTTCCAAGTTGTTTTTTTTCGAAAAATTATCTGGGGTTTCCTTTTTTTTTTTTTAAATTTTCCGGGTTTTTCTTTTATTTTCGAAAAATTATCGGGGTTTTCCTTTTTTTTCGAAAAATTTTCCGGGTTTTTCTTTATTTTCGAAAAATTTTCAGGGTTTACCTTCGAAAATTTTTCCGGTTTTTTATTTTATCTTATTTTTTGTCAAAAAATTTTTTTCGAAAAATTTCCGGGTTTTCCTTTTCGAAAATTTTGGGATTTCCTTTTTTTTTTGAAAATTTTTCCGGTTTTTTTTTCAAAGTTTTTTTTTTTCAAAAAATTTTCCGTGTTTTACTTTTTTTTTTTGAAAAATTATCCGGGTTTTTCTTTTTTTCGAAAAAATTTTCCGGCTTTTCCTTTTTTTTTTAAATTTTTCAAAAAAATAAAAACTTCCCCTTTCCTTATTCTTTCTCATTATTCTCTTTATACTTTCCCTCCCTTCGTTATTATTTCGTTCCTTTTTACTTCCCCCTCCCTTATACTTCCCCTCCCTTATACTTCCCCTCCGTTTTACGTCCCCTCCGTTTTACGTCCCCTCCTACATACTTCCTCTTCCCATACTTCCCCCTCCTATATTTTTGCTTCTCTTTAAGGACGTTTTCGTTGGAACGAAGCTCGTTGGAAGCTCTTCAAACCAGTATTTTATTAAGAATTTCCGCCATTGTCCTAACAAGGGAGATTTCTATCAAAAAACGGCCGGAAATTCCCGAAAAAGGATTCAGAAACAAGAAGATTAAAATGTAAAAAAGATGACATTTTCGTGTTATTTTTTTGTCTTTTGAAAATAGAAGCCTATTTTCGTCATGACATCCCATTAGAACTGTCCGACTAATTGTCACGTCATAGCTGACACCTATAAATTGAAAATTCACATTAAACTTGTCATTTTGAATGTTTCCTGGCGTTTTGTTAATTAATTATGTTTTAAAAAAAGGGAGAAAAACAAAGAGAAGAGAGAGAAAAAAGTAGGGACAAAATACGCCTGAGCAAGCACTCTTTGTCTTTTGTTTATCTCAAAACCGTTTTCAACTCAGCCCCCGAAAGTTTTACATTTCGAAAACTCCGTGGGTAGGGGTTAAAAAATTCTCTCTCTTTTTGGTTGTAACCTTTACAGCCTTTCGGAAAATTGCGGGAGGTTTTTACCGCACAGGTGCTTACTTGCCGAAGGGGTCGCTTTACTATTGCTCTGGGAAATAAACAATTTACCTAGTGAAGTTTAAGATAACCCACGAAGGGGGAGTGACAGCATCCGACGGTGAGCTACTGCCTACACAGTCTCGCTCTTAGGACCATGAATAATAAAGGACTGTCTCCACTTCACCTCCGAACACGACCAATATAAAGGCTTATAGGGTGGAAGTTATTGGACCGTACGTTAGTCTGAAAAGACCTTTTTTTCTATAAAAATATATATTGTACATAACCCATAACTTTTTCAAACTTTATGAAGATCGATTTTTCTATTTTGCGAATCCCCAGAGCCGCGGAAGAAATAGAGCAGACATTTGGCAACAGATCGCTACAAGAGCCCATCGAAAAATGGCGATATAGCATCAGCTGGTGAACGGTCCAGGCAATTTCTTAGCAAACTCAGAATTTGGTGGACTGTACGGCAGATATTAGCGATAGATCCACTAGCCCATCGAAAAATGGCGCTTTAGCATCGATGATCAGCTGATGAATCTGGTCCAGGCTATATCTTAGCAAACCCAGAATTTGGTGGACTGTACGCCAGATATTCAGCGACAGATATCTCCAAAAATTGATCGAAAAATGGCGATATAGCTGATGAACAGTCCAGGCAATTTCTTAGCAAACCCAGAATTTGGTGGACTGAACAGCTGATATTCAGCGATAGCTCCAGAGGCCCTTCGAAAAATGGCGATATAGCATCAGCTGATGAACGGTCCAGGCAATTTCTTAGCAAACTCAGAATTTGGTGGACTGAACAGCAATGGCGATATAGCATCAATGAGCAGCTGATGAATCCGGTCCAGGCTATTTCTTAGCAAACCCAGAATTTGGTGGACTGAACGGCAGATATTCAGCGACAGATATCTCCAAAATTGATCGAAAAATGGCGATATACTCGTAGCATCAGCTGAAGAACGGGGCAATTTCTTAGCAAACGTTTGGTGGACTGAACAGCAATGGTGATATAGCATCAATGATCAGCTGATGAATCTGGTCCAGGCAATTTCATAGCAAACCAAGAATTTGATGGACTTAACTTCACGTATTCAGCGGCAGATACCTCCACACGCTGATCTTACAATGGCGATATAGCATCACCTGATGAACGGCACACACAATTTCTTAGCAAACCCAGAATTCGGTGGACTGAATAGCAGACTTTCAGCGACAGATAGCTCCACAAGCCCATCGAAAAATGGCGATATAGCATCAATAGTAATGGCTGTTTTGCGCAGATTACAAAAGAAGGTTTCAATTATTTACGGGGATTCATTTCGGAGCAATTTTATCGACAAAAAACAGGAAATTTGTCCTTTTTAGACTTGATGTTCCCGGGATTCCGAACGACTTAAAATTCACGTCGATTAGAAATCATTAATGGAAACGCCTATAAATATTTCAAGATGAAACACAGCTACTATTAAGTGTTGAGCTGACTTAATGGGGCCTCCGGACAAATTGAAAGCGATCAATAATCCCCGGTGTTTAATGCATTTAAATCGAACGATTTGTCCGATTGCGAGTATTTTATTCAATGGTGAACGTGTCAGAAGGAAATATTAAAAATACTTTTTTTTAAATGGGTTTTTGAAGTTCTGACGTAACACGTGAGTAAATTTGTCAGCTTGGAGACAAGCTAGGATCCCATTAGGTGGAGATGAAAAGTTGAAAATGAGATCTATCAAAATAGAAACGTGATGAATGAGAAGGTGAAAGATCCAGTTGGTAGCACAGTATGTCCCTTTAAAATTGTTTCAGAGAAAAACCCTCCCTATTTTCCGAGAGGCGTCGCTAAATTGCAAGCATCTTGTCTGCGAGGGTAAATAATGGAGATGCCGGGGGTCGGGACATTGTAAGTGTTAAATGAGATAAGCTTGAAACCCTCCTCCCGTGCATTTTGTAAGGGCCCTGAGACTACGTGGCCTGAATATGTTAGGCCTAGTGGATCAACAGGACTCTATTGAATATTTAGCCCTTTTCGCTTGCACTCTACGTTCCCTAATGTCCTCTTATCTACCTTCGGCAAGCGCGTACGCCTTTGACAAACTCCGAGGAGGATAAAAAAAAACTTCATACATCTCTAAGTAGATGTGCCCTTTTTTCTTCATTTCTTCCTTAAATTTTACTATATACTGTACATAAGGGGCATAACGTGTTGATGGAGTCTTTCCGACGGTGTTTGCCTTCTCCGAATTGACAAATACGTCACAACTTGGGAATTCTTAATCCCTTTAAAACTGATTCCGAACGTCCCTTTTTGACCCTCGTCAACTTCAGGTCGGATTCATCAGCTAATCTTTGATGGCCATCTGTCGCTGAATATGTGATGTTCAGTCCACCAAATTCTGAGTTTGCAAAGAAATTGCCTGGACCGTTCATAAGATGCTATATCGCCATTTTTCGATGGGCTTGTGGAGCTATCGCTGAATACGTGCTTTTCAGTCCACCAAATTCTAGGTTTGTTAAGAAACTGCCTGGACCGTTCATCAGCTGATGCTATATCGCCATTTTTCGATGGGCTTGTGGAGCTATCGCTGAATATGTGCTTTTCAGTCCACCAAATTCTGAGTTTGCTAAGAAATTGCCTGGACCGTTCATCAGCTGATGCTATATCGCCATTTTTTGATGGGCATGTGGAGCTATCTGTCGCCGAGTATCTGCCGTTCAGTCCACCAAATTCTGGGTTTGCTAAGAAATAGAGTCACCTGATCTTTGATGCTATGTCAACATTTTTCGATGGGCACGTAGAGCTATCTGTCGCTGAATATGTGATGTTCAGTCTACCAAATTAAAGCCCCAGATAGATCAGCAAATGATAACTCCCCAAATCGCAAAGTCTAGAATTATGCAATTTTGCCATCGGTTAAGAGATTCTCAAGATATTCAAATAGTGTAGGAGGGACAGCGTTTTTTCCGAATCCAATTCATTTGAAACATGATATTTTTTGTCGGGTTATTAACTTTCCCCAATTAATTAGACCTGATTGCCCATCAGGGTGTTTTAATATAATTTTACATTTTAAAAGGGTGAGGGGAGTAGGAGTTTAATTTTTGTAAGAGGGTTTTTGGGTCCCCAAGGGTGAGAGAGAGTGTAGGGAATAAATTAGTCTGCTTTTGAGACGGAGAGATAGAACGGTTCTATTAGTGCTAGGACAAGCAGAATCAGCATCCCATCCCCTACGTCGAGATACCCTTTGAGCTTTTGTCTTATTTCAAGTGAAATAATCGCCTTAATTACCTGCAAATTGGTTCGGCTACGGTGTGCCCGGGAGGGAATTAACTCCGCGAAAACGGTTAGCTCCGTTTTCACTCCGGCGATCATTAAGCAGACAAATGGTACAAAATGAAGAGCCCGAGGGGTGGGTTTTCAAAATAAACTTTTTTAACACTCACCTGAACATCTTTTGTGAACTTTGTTGCAGAAAATGTGGACAGAGTTGAACTCGCGGACGCGGTCGAATTCGAATTTGATCTCAACGGGTTTTCCGTCTCTGGTGTCGTTTCTCCACCCCACCCATCCTTGTCCTGCTAATTATAACTTATAACCTAAAAACCTTTCATTCTCATTCTTACCTCTTTCATAGTCGTAGTACGACATCTTGAAATTTTCAGGCCCAATTTTTCCGTCTGTCAGCTGCCCGCCTCTTAAGCCTTGCATTTGATCTCAACGGGTTTTCCGTCTCTGGTGTCGTTTCTCCTCCCACCCATCCTTGTCCTGCTAATTATAACTTAACCTAAAAACCTTTCATTCTCATTCTTACCTCTTTCATAGTAGTACGACATCTTGAAATTTTCAGGCCCAATTTTTCCGTCTGTCAGCTGCCCCATGCCTCGCTTAAGCTCTGCATCCCAGTGTCCATCATAAGTAGCATCGAAGAACTCCCAAGTCGCGCCACGTTATCGCCTTGCGGCATCGAATAACTCACAATACCATCTAAAAAACCAAAATTCAATAAAGCGTCCCCTGTTCCAATTTCTCAAGATTTGACAAGATGAAAAGTTATGAGGAGCTGCCAACAAACGTGGGGGATATGAAAAGACGTGAATGCTAAATTTTTTTTTTATAATCCAATAAAGCACATTCCATTGGTTCTTTAATGGGAGAAAACGACTGAATAAATAGCGTTGGCAAATGGCCCTTGTTAAACGGACTTACCGTTCCAATAGCATCCATATATCTCGACTCGCATGCAGACAGTACGTCGGTGGTAGCTGTAAGGATAAAACCTGATCTTGCTTGCCCATATCGGAGGGTCGAGCTCTCTTTTAGCTCCTAAATACGTATTTGTATTCCCGTTGATAACCTGAGGACAGAAAACATTTTATTTTATAAGGGGAACAGAAATCATGAATATTTCACTTTCATGCTGTTTCAAAGCTGTCGCTCACTTTGAATATTTCATAACATCGTGGAATTTGAATTGATATTTGTGGTTCTTTCTGCAGCTGGGTCAAAGGGAAGTTATTGTCATACCCTAAATGGACGGTTTTCGGAAAGAACCTGTTGATTTTTAACTTAATCGCCGATTATAGAAGAAAACGGCTTGTTAAGATCAATCTGAACTTTCGAGATTGTCGTTTCAATTGAGTCATTTTCTTAAGACAATTAAAATTTTTGACTCGATTTTTAACTTAATTGTTGATTGAAGATGATAACGGCTTGTTAAGATACATTTTATCATTTTCCTTCAAGATCATAGTTTGATAAGAGCCTTTCCGTCAAGAAAAAACCATTTTTGACTTGGTTTTCAAGTTAATCGTGGATTATACAATAAGATAACGTCTAGTTAAGTTAAAATTGAATGTTTTTCTTCAAGAAAATAGTTTGATGAGAGCCTTTTAAATTTTTGACTTAACTTAATCGTTGATTATATAAGATAACGGCTTGTCAAGGTTAAATTGAACGTTTTTCTTCAAGAAGACGGTCTACCTGTTGATTTTTACTTAATCGCTGATTATAGAAGAAAACGGCTTGTTAAGATCAATTTGAACTTTCGAGATTATCGTTTCAATTGAGTCATTTTCTCAAGAAAATCGAAATTTTTGGCTCGATTTTTAACTTAATAAATCTATTCTCCACAACCATATCCTTTTAGACACTGCTCTTAATACTATTCGCTACTGGTGTCAGCGGATCCTTTTTCGGTAGAAAAAAGAGGAACATCGGCCTATTAAAGAACTAACTTTAAAAATCTATTACCTATAACTATTTCCCTTTAGAAACCATTCTTAACGCATACCTTAAAAATGAAGTATCCAGTGTTGCCCAAACGTACTTCACGTAACTGGTGGCAGCGGACCTGTTTTTTGAAATCCCCCAGTGACAATTTTAAAATTTTATTTCCAGGCTGAAAGTCATTAAGGATTATTTTTTAGGGTAAAAAGCGATCAAAGTAACTTGTTTAATATGATACCCTTGTCAAAAATAATTTCTCTCATTAGTAATCTGATGAAAGATTAAAGAAAAAAAAGTTTAAAAAAGAGATAAGAAAAATGTTGTACGGTATAATGTCTTGTCAATAGCATTAATCGGACCACCTAAGTGGATTATCGATGCGACTCTAACAACATTTAATTATCGATTTAAGTGGCATAATATCTTAAAAGGGTGATTTAAAAAAAAGCGGAGTAAAAAAAAACACAGTTTACTACTCTAGACTTTTAATGGTTTTCTTCCTTTTTGTTTCTAAATATACGCCGCCATCCCTTGCAAGATTAATCATCGTTTAAAACTTGACAAGGCCCTTATGTCGCGATGAATTATGTACGACCGTAATTAACACGTTTTTAATGAGCTCTGATAGACACAAAGTGACCGCACTTCTGGATTTTCATTATTAAAATTTTTTTTACTCGCACTTAATTAAAGGTCTTTTGTTTAAAAACGAGCGATTATCTTAAAAAGGTCAAAATTTGTAAAAAAAGAGTGGTTCCTAAAAAGAAATTTTTATCGAGATTCGTTTTATGATGTTAGTTTCTTTAAACGGCCGATAGAAAGCGTTGAACGTTGGTTTCTTCTATTAAAAAATATTTCCTAGAAGTCTTACGTATTCTAATTTACGTTAAGATGTAAATGGTAGCGCAATAACAGTTAGAGGAAGCTATTATCTTTTCAATGACTCAACTCTATCTGCCTTTATACGTTTTATAGACCAGTGAGAACGTGGGATTTGAAATCTTTATGTTTTTAGATTTAAATAATTTAAATTTCCATTGTTCGAAAAGCCCTTTTGAATATTTCCCCAATAAAAACTGGTCGGAATTCCAATAATGAGAATTCCACGAATAATTAAAAGGTATAGTTCAATATTTTTTTTTAAAAAATTATTTCTGAAAGGGGTGGTTTTCATTTGGTGGTAGCACGCCAGCACGAAAGTTTCGTCGGACCCCTTCACCCCCGGCGTCGGACTATTCATCAGAAAATGTGCGTGATCCCGGATCGGTTATCATAACGGGGAGAACGTTTGAGAAACGTAATCGATACAAATCCTGTCACTTATTTCGGCCTATTCACAACTTCTCGAAAAGTGAAGATTTAGAGCTTTCTTCAAAAAATGTTTTCATCGATTTTTAACTTAATCGGCGATTATCTATAGAAGATAGCGGCTTTTTGAATGTTTTTCTTCAATATAATAGCTCGAGAAGAGCCTTTTCTTCAAGAAAATACAATTTTTGACTTGTTTTTTTACCTAAAGGCTACTGCCGGAGCATTTGTTTCAAAAAAACAAGAGATCACATAACTTTCGCCCCTAAAATTTCCTATATTTGAGCACTAAAAATGGTCGGAAAATTTTTAACTAAAGCTCTTTCTCGTTATTTTGGAATTGTCTAGGCGGTGTTGGGAGCAGTTTTTCCGAAAAAATTTTCCTTTGGAAAATGGAAAACTTGGTTTTCGACAAAAACATTTTTCCAAAAACCCGCTAGCTGTTTTGTAGGTTTTGACGAGCTCTTTCCAAAAATATATTATATAAGAAAATTCGCTGAATAGATGCGTCGTAATCCTTTTACAAAGATTTGAAGGAAAATTACGTGGGTGAATGAAACTATTTATTTAACTCTTCACTTACGGGTTGCCCCAAATAGTGAGTACAGGAACAATATAGGTACTATAAAATATATAAACATTAAATATAAAAATATAGAAACATAAAAAATTTATATAAAAAATAAAATAAAATGAGGTAAATATATATATATACATAGCACAGTGGAACCAACTTAAAATAAACAAGGATAACAATATAGACTAGTATGACTAGGTGGAGGCATTCAAGACCGTAGAATAATAAAAGTTTTTCTAAATAAACGTAACAATAAAATAATTTAGGTATAAATAAATAAATATTATAAACGAGAATAAATATTATAAATAATGTAAACGAGGGGACAACGAATCAGTTTTTTCCAAATAAATAATGAGTAAATAATTTAGTTTTTAATTGTTGAAGCGAATCATTGAACAAATCAATGTTAATAGATCTCTGAAGCTCGTTATAATTACGTAAGGCGTTTGAAAATGTTAAATAGCGACCATAGTCAGATCGGTGGTATGGTTCATGAAATAGGCCCATCAGACGCGTGTTTCTATCCCTGGATTATAAAAGATAACAGCTAGACTAATCAGACGTTGAAGAAAACTCTTTATATTAGCTTTGTTCCAACTGGTTTGAAACTCCTGGAGCATGCGCAGACGTGCCAATGCACGTCAAATATGACGGACTAAAGATTAGAATGACATCATATTTTCCTTCTGCGCATGCTCCAGGGGTTTCTAACCAGTTTCTTGTTGGAACGAATTTGATTCTGTTTTGAATTCGGTTAAGTAGAAGGCTGAAAAATGAGATGTATATACGTGAAAAAGTAAAGTATCCCCTAAATTAAGTTGACAAGAGGGAGGGTTCTTTTCGTCCCTAATTTAGAAGATACCGACTGCACTTTTATGAGTCCTCCCTCGTTTTTAAACCTTCTCAAAAGGAAATGAAACCCTCTTGGGTATAAATTAAAAAAAGATTTTTTTTATCTCTTTTTTTTTCTAGTAGCGAAGTTTTGCGTCCCTCGTCACGTCTGGGCCTTCGTCAATTCATGGCACAAGGCCACTTTACACGGCAAATACAAACCCCCGCACTCTTCTATTTTCTCACATTCTACCCACCTACAAAAAAGAGGAGTTTACACAACTTTTTTTTTAGGTTCGCGCGAAGACTACAAAATAGGGGAAAGCTTATCCCTCAGGAAATTAATCTCTCCCTTTTCAGCAGCAGGTGTTTTTCTTATACAATCAATCTTGAAGATAAAAAAATTTTTTTACTTTTTTTTTTCTACGTGAGTTTAACGAGATAATACCGTAGCGTGGTATTATACGTGTTTAACCAAGTAAACGAGGCTAAGAGAACAGAGGCGGTGGCTTATGTAAATTTCACCCGCTAAGACAATTGTGATTAACCGTCTGATTGCCTTCTAAACTGTAAAACCCTCCCTTTTGTAATCTCTTAACAGAAAATTCAACGTTGAAAACTTCCATAAATCAAACTTAAAATGGCAGAAATAATGAAAAATTATGTTGTTTTCTTAAATCGAGAACGCTTTTTATAGAGAGGTGGTTTAATGGCGAGGAATGAAAAATGAGGCGGAAGTTTACAAGTTGAAGTCGATATAGAAAAGTTAAGTTTTAAATTAATGTATTTTCTTTTCGCTTCGTTTTTTCCCTAATAAGTAATTTTATTTATTGTCTTGGGGGAAAAACATTTCTGGGATCCTCAGAAAATCATAACTGATTTTTAAACTGACTAGAGAAACCCCCAATGGAACTTATTGTTTAAAAATCAAGATTTCAACTTCCTGAAGATTTGAAGGTATAAAATTGGAACTGATATAACAAGCCATAATCCACGATTAAGTAAAAAGTAAAGTCAAAAATCCTATTTTCTTGAAGGAAAGGCTCTCCTCGAACTAAGTTTTTGACGAAAAACGTTCAATTTAACCTTAATAAGCCGATATCTTATATAATCAACGATTAAGTCGAGTCAAAAATTTAAAAGGCTCTCATCGAACTATTTTCTTGAAGAAAAACATTCAATTTAAACTTATCTAGACGTTATCTTATTGTATAATCCACGATTAACTTGAAAATCAAGTCAAAAATGTTTTTTCTTGACGAAAAGGCTCTTATCAAACTATGATCTTGAAGGAAAATTGATAAAATGTATCTTAACAAGCCGTTATCATCTTTAATCAACAATTAAGTTAAAGATCAAGTCAAAAATTTCCATTTTCTTGAGAAAAGACTCAAATGAAACGACAATCTCGAAAGTTCAGATTGATCTTAACAAGCCGTTTTCTTCTATAATCAGCGATTAAGTTAAAAATCAACAGGTAGATTCCGAAAACCGTCCATTTAGGGTATCACAATAACTTGCAACTGATATAACAATCCAAAATAATCCACGATTAAGTAAAAAATAAAGTCGAAAATCTTATTTTCGTTAAGGAAAGGCTCTCCTCGAACTAAGTTCTTGAAGAAAAACGATCAATTTAACCTTAACCAGTCGTTATCTTATAAATAATCAACGATTAAGTTAATTCAATTTAAAAGGCTCTCATCAAACTATTTTCTTGTAGAAAAATATTTAATTTAAACCTAACAAAAAGTTATCTTATTGTATAATCCATGATTAACTTGAAAACCAAGTCAAAATGGTTTTTTCTTGACGGAAAGGCTCGTATCAAACTATGATCTTGAAGGATAATGATGATATTTATTTTAACAAGCCGTTATCATCCACAATCAACAATTAAACTTTGGATATTATACAAATCTAAAAACCGCTGCCACCAGTTGTAACATTATTGAGGGAAAAAATTTTAGTTTCAGTTTCTAAAGGAAAATTTTAGATGGATTAATTGATTTTGGCGGCAGAAAGCCTCCTGCTGGGCTGCCACCAGCATTTTCTTCCAACCTCCCCCAATGGTAAAAACAAGATATATTTGATTAAAGTATATCGCTGTTGAGACACTTGTATGTTACTCTCAAGAGGTTTAAGATTGATATCTTTTTTTGAAGATAAAGAGGGGAGAGAAAAAAGGAGATGAGACATTTCTGTCAACATCAGACATCTCTGGACCCTCTTTTCTGTTTAGTCCGTAAATTCCGAAACTTATTATCGTTTTGTGGGTGGGCTCAAAAACGGGCTTAATTTGCAATTTGCCCCGGGAGTTATGAGACGCTCGAGATTTGACATGGTTTCTTGTTTCAATTAGAGACAAAGGGAAAATAACGGATGGGGATGAAGAAACTAATGATGGAGGACTAAAAACCCACCGAAGAAAAGAGGTTTCCTAGTTATTAAAACCCGCAAGACACCCCGAGGGCGGAAAACGCGATTAAGCTACTTAAAATCTCGTTAAGGCTGATTAATGCCGTAAACTCTCCTCGGCTTTGAGGTGAACACTAAAAATATTTTCATGAAAACCTCCATTTTCCGAGAGGTCTTCTGCGGTTTGTGACAAAGTTGGTAATTAAATTGTCCCAAGGGGGGAGAGAGAAGTCTCCACTCCGGCGGAATCGGATTAGCAGATATACTGCAAAGGGTGCATCCGTCTCCCCGGAGACAAGCTCAGAAACAGTTGTGTCCGTAAACTTTATACCATCACTTTTTCTTACACATTGCTGATTAAAATCGATAGTTAGATAACCGGGATTTACTAGAGTTTCAGGGAACTTCCCGTATCTGACTCACCCAAGGTCATACGAATCTCAGCTGAGTCGTTAACGTGAACGACTCACTTCCCGACTCCCAGTAAACGAAAGGTTATATTTTACGAAGGTTATTTTGTTATCTCGCTTTTGTTTCGGGTTCGAAAATCAACTAGTTTCTCAACAGATTGGCCAAAATCGAAGAATAAAATTGATTTTGGAAGTTAAAATTGAAGAACTATCAAGGAAACTTTATACGCTAAGTGAAAATTGGCAGGAACGTTTTGGGGATAGGTAATTTCTATGTGCTGTTATAGTTAGTCAGAAAAACCATGTTTCGATGAATTTGCTCTAGTGAGAACATTGTGAACTAACTGAGTGAGATCGACTCCCTGAAACTGGGTTATAGGATTTTGGAAGTTAAAATTAAAGAACTATCAAGGAAACTTTATACGCTAAGTGAAAATTGGCGGGAACAACATTTTGAGGATAGGTAATTTCTATGTGCTGTTATAGTTAATCAGGAAAACCATGTTTCGATTCATGAATTTCCTCTAGTGAGAACATTGTGAACTAACTGAGTCAAAACTGGGTTATAGGACTTTGGAAGTTAAAATTAAAGAACTATCAAGGAAACTTTATACCCACACTAATTGAAAATTGGCGGGAACGTTTTGGGGGTAGGTAATTTCTATGTGCTGTTATAATCAGAAAAACCATTATTCGATTCATTTGCTCTAGTGAGAATATTGTGAACTAACTGAGTCAAAACGACTCCCGGAAACTGGGTTATAAAGCGAGAAGACCTTTCCCGTTTTGTGAGTCGTATACGATTCCCTGAAACTCTAATTCTCGATTTTAAAGAACACTTTTTTAAAGAATAGAAATCTTAATCTTAAGTTAATCACGTTAAAAGAAGCGAAGTTTCAATTAAGCTTAAATTTCATTTATAGAATCCTAATTAACTGATGATTATCTCGCTTTTAATTTTCTCCCCGATCTTAAACTTTGGAACCCTCTTTTTCGCAGAGGGGGTTGAAAAAATTTAACGTAGGTTTAAAACATACTGGTTGTCCTTTTTTTTCTCTCTTCATATTGATTACACCATTAAGTCCCTCTCACACGATTGGGCCTTTATTGCTTCCTCAAGTGGTAAGTCCTCCCCTTCGAAGATCTCTAGAAATGGGGGAAGAAGAAGAGGAAAAAAGAGTGAACTTTGTTTCTTTCAACTTTCAATTTGCCCGGAGGCTAAATCGGAGGGGTCTGGGATTAATGTGAACGATTAGCGCCACAGCGGACACCCTTTGGCTTTTTCCTTCTTTTATGTCGCTTTCCATTAGCAAAAGCGGTAATTATTCAGTTATAAAGCGCCAGGATATAATTGTGAGTTATAAGACAGTGTCCGTTTATAAGAGCACCTGGGTTCTCCCATTACCTTCCCATTAACCTACCCTTTTAATTGTTATTTACTTCACCCAAAGATTTATCCACAGTTTTTCATTTTTCCCGCTTTCTCTCTCACCTAAATTCGGATTTAGGTGACGTTTTCTTCACCCTCGCCTTTTTTTGAAACCGTAAAGGTGAAAAATAGTGCCGGAGGGAGTAGGAGAACGGGATTATCTAAATAATAACAGTCCCGGGTTGTATCCTGGGGAGCTTGGGAGGATTAGACTGAGATACAACCTGGATCTCGCCAAACTAGGGTTATAAAAAACCCTGATTTTCCTCGCTTTTTATTTACCTCATCGCCTTTGATGTCTCTGTATCTAACCCATTTGCCCAATCTCGGCCTCCAGTACTCTAAAACGTACGCTTCAGCAAACTCCTGCCCTTGTCCGTTCCCGAACCTTCCTTGCGTCTCAGTCGCAGTGATGACGTGCACAGTATGCAGGTTGATTTCAAGCCATTCTTTCGGATCTGTCGTTATCTGATGTTTGGGGCACCAGGCGCCTCCGTGGCTCTCCTGCCTCACCCTGCAAGAATTCATACATTAACGAACAATTCAATTAAAGTCTATATTTTAAGTTAAACAGAGGTGGACAGTAAGGCAAATGTTTATTCTATTATTCGACCAACATAGGGGGAAGGGCCAAAATAAATTTAACCGCACGTTCTGTAAATATGAATGTTTTCTCTAAAAGCATACATAGCGGGAAAAAGGTAAAACTTAACCTTTTTTTTCCGTTCATTTTTTCAACTTCGAATTAAAACGTAGGTTTACTGTGAATGCCCTATGGTTTGCAGATTGAGTAGGGGCAGCCGAATGCAGAAAGCTCGGCCATCCATTTCTACCAATTGAATCTCCTGAAGCAATTGAACATTCGTGCCGACCTTCAGCAGACTCTTGTACCAATAGAATCTCCTGATGCAATTGAACATTCGTACCGACCTTAAGCAGACTCTTGTACCAGTAGAATCTCCTGATGCCATTGAACATTCGTACCGACCTTCAGCAGACTCTTGTACCAATAGAATCTCCAGATGCAATTGAACATTCGTACCGACCTTAAGCAGACTCTTGTACCAGTAGAATCTCCTGATGCCATTGAACATTCCTACCGACCTTCAGCAGACTCTTGAACCAGAAGCATCTTCTGATGCCATTGAACATTCCTGCCGACCTTCAGCAGACTCTTGTACCAGTAGCATTTCGTCGCGTTAGTTCTAACACCGGACAAGTCATTTCCCAAGGTTTTCAGGAGAGCCAAAATACGGATTAATTTCTCATTGGAATCAATGCATCACCTGTTGGCTAAATCGTGAACGACATGTTTTCTGTTGGTAATAGTGTTAAACTACCAACGGAATTCGATCCACCACAAAATTTACCATCAGAAACAATGCCTAACTCAAAATTGATAATAAATGACTTATCGGGTGTTAATACTAACGCGACGATCTTTTGATGCCATTGAACATTCCTGCCGACCTTCAGCAGACTCTTGTACCAGTAGGATATTCTGATGCCATTGAACATTCCTGCCGGCCTTCAGCAGCAATGAACTCTTCTACCACCAGAATCTCCTCATGCCTCCTACATTCTATTTCATGATGTCAAATCTTCGGAAGACGATAAAAAGTTGTTTTTGTACCTTTGTTTACAAGAGGCTCTCAAAACGAATGATTGATTCTCATTTTTGAGGGGTGTGCGAAGTATCTAAAAGAAGGGAGAAGTGATGGATAGGTAGCTATCAAAAACCATGGTGTAACTTGGCAGATTAAAAGAACGTTGAAATTAAAGCTTCAAATTCGTGCCTAAAAAGGAAACCAGTGTAGGATCATAAAAACATCAAGGAAGGTATTACTGTCTACAGTGCACATAAGAAGGAAAAAGGAATATTCCGGGGGTAGGTGATTGTTGGTGCGTGAAAGAGTAAGGGAGTTGCGAAGGGGTAGTAAAGAGCGGTAGGGGGTGCAGGGATTTGACGGCCCAAGGGAAATAGACAAGGTGTCACTTTTCCCAGCGTTCAACCTCCTTGTTTTCCGGGCTTTACGGGCCAGAACGGCCCGCGAAAATTTCGATCCCTCCAAAACCTTCATCTCCATAAATTTTTTTCCGTATCATCACTTCGAGGGTGGGAAAAAATGGAGAATTTTTAGAGGGTGTTCTTCCAAGGGTGGAAAACAGGGGAGGTAAGGTTAACAAGAAATTTAGGCAATTTCCGGTGCCCCGCGATTTAACCCCCTTCTCATCCTTCAAAGGCTCATCCGTTTCTATCAAGATCATCTATCAAATACCAAATTGATTCACTCAATTTTATCCAGTTTTGGGATATTAATTGCTATATAACAAAAGAAAAAAAGGAAAAAAATTTTGCATGGACAGAAAAATGACAGATCTAGATAGCATTGATCTGGGACGAGGATTGGAGGTTCCAGGTGGTTAGAGAAGGTTATAGAAGCTTCCAGTAACGTGCAGGAAGGTCCGACGAGGTTTCATAAGTTTCTAAAACGCTCCGGGAGGTTCCAGGTGGTTAGAGAAGGTTATAGAAGCTTCCAGTAACGTACAGGAAGTTAACGTTCGGGAGGTTCCAGGTGGTTAGAGAAGGTTATAGAAGCTTCCAGTAACGTCCAGGAAGGTCCGACGACGTTTCATAAGTTTCTAGAACTCTCCAGGAGGTTCCAGGTGGTTACAGAAGGTTATAGAAGCTTCCAGTAACGTTTAGGAAGTTTAACGTTCGGGAGGTTGTTTCTATCAAGATCATCTATCAAATACCAAATTGATTCACTCAATTTTGTCCAGTTTTGGGCATTAATTGCGAAATAACAAAAGAAAAAAAGCTTAAGGAAGCTGAAAACCCTCATAAAATTTATGCTATCGGAACGTATTCATAAACTCAACGCACAAGACAAGATAATAAAACGAGATTTACGCGTCGGCATGAAAAACCAGTCTCAAGTAGTCCCATTTTATGAGGACGCCTTTTCTTGTTTTTATTGAGTAGGAGAGCAACAGTGGCCGGCGACTTTGTCCCCGCCGCCACAACGACATTTACGTCGTAAAATGATCGAAAAACATATGCCGATAAAAAAAACTCGGCGAAAATCGTTTTTTCAATGAAAGAATCACGTTCTAAAGGCGAAGGGGAGGTTAATTTTTTGAGAAAGCTTTCATTTGCAGAGGGGTTACCGATATCCAAAAGTTTGGAAAAGATGTTTAGTTTCAATTTAGCGTTTCTCTTGTTAAGGAATCCTTAAGACCCTTAAGAACGATCTATGGGAGACCCTAAAGGGAGTCTACCTTTCTCACGAATAATAGAGGATTATTAAACCTCCCCCATGTCCATTACCTTTGTGCGTTTGTCTCCGGCCTTAACACGCACATCCCTCGGGCTCGGTTTTATTGATTCAAGAAAACTTTCCCCACAGGTTTTTCCCCAAAAAGAGGGAGCGTCGAGAGTCTCGAAAACAATAAAGACCCTCTGATAGAGGAGGTCATTTATTAGCAGGTTCCCCAGATGCGAAAGAAGCTCTCCGGTGCCTAAAAGACTTCCAGGGGGGTAAAAACTTCATATACTACCATCTGTTGCTTTTTTTCTTTTCTTTCAGAAATTGGAATCTGATCCGTTCTTACCTGACCAAACCACAATTTCCAGAGGTATTGTTCTACATTAAAACGAGGCGGAAACTCGAAGGTAAAAAGGGGGAGAAAGAAAAAGGTGGATCGATGAAAGTGGAGGGTGATAATGTATTCAGACAAGGGTAGCTTCCACCCAGATATGAATATGAAATCCCCAAAGGAACAGAATTATCTCGGAAGTAGATGGACTATAAAATCAACAAGTCAGACTAACAAAAAACAAACATAATATTGCTTATAAAATATGTTCTTTCCCTTCTTTGACATTTTGCTTGGTCAGAAAAAGGACAGAAATAGAGAGCATTGATCTGGGACAAGGATTGGAGGTTCCAGGTGGTTAGAGAAGGTTATAGAACCTTCCAGTAACGTTCAGGAAGGTCCGACGAGGTTTCATAAGTTTTTAAAACGTTCCGGGAGGTTCCAGGTGGTTAGAGAAGGCAATATGTAGAAGCTTCCAGTAAGGTGCAGGAAGGTTCAGGTTCCATAAGTTTCTGAACGCTACGGGAGGTCCCAGGTGGTTAGAGAAGGTTATAGAAGCTTCTAGTAACGTTCAAGAAGGTCTGACGAGGTTTTATAAGTTTTTAAGACGTTCCAGGAGGTTAGAGAAGGTTATAGAAGCTTCCAGTAACGTTCAGGAAGGTCCGACGAGGTTTCATAAGTTTCTAGAACGCTCCGGGAGGTTCCAGGTGGTTAGAGATGGTTATAGAAGCTTCCAGTAGCGTTCAGGAAGGTTAACGTTCGGGAGGTTCCAGGTGGTTAGGGAAGGTTATGGAACCTTCCAGTAACGTACAGGAAGTTAACGTTCGTGAGGTTCCAGGTGGTTAGAGAAGGTTATAGAAGCTTCCAGTAGCGTTCAGGAAGGTTAACGTTCGGGAGGTTCCTGGTGGTTAGAGAAGGTTATAGAAGCTTCCAGTAACGTTTAGGAAGGTTAACGTTCGGGAGGTTCCAGGTGGTTAGGGAGGTTATAGAACCTTCCAGTAACGTACAGGAAGTTAACGTTCGGGATGTTCCATCAAGTTTCTAGAACCAAATAAGAGAAAATTGAGATTTTTTAGGGCAAAAATCGGAGGGATCCGCCCGCAAGTCCAGCACCTTGTCTTCGCCAAAAGCGCAAGAATGTTGGTTAGTGAAACGTACAAAACATTTGTGATTTTCAGGGTGAAAAACTTGCCAAAAATTATGTCCCGCAATTAATCACGTTTTAATTGGGGTGAAGGGAAAACTGAGGAAGTTCACCCTCATCAGTCATCGGCAAAAACAGAAAGCGGAGAGAGAAGGTCCGACGCCATGGCAAGACGTGAGGGGAATCAACACAAAACTAGTTTATTTCCCCTAATCTTGTTTCTACTAGTTTTATTATGCAACTCCTTTTTGGCTGTCATGCGCCGCATGATCTATGCGTTCCTACCCTATCATTAAGGATGGAAAATTGATTTTTTTTCTTCTCTCTTTAGTTTCTTCAACCCCCTTATTATTTCAGGTATGATTTTTATTTATTCGTTTATGGTAATTTGTCTGATTGTCTCATAGGCGTCGGATAAGCGAAGAGGAAGAATCAAAGAAAAAGAGTCAACAAATGATTTTTTAGAGCTCTTCACGCTGAGATGTTTTCTGTAAATATTAACCCAAGGAAGAAAAAGGCGACGAGTGATTCAGACGCTTTTTATTTTGATTTCGTTATTCCCTGGGTGCTCTCTTTTCTTATTTTTCTCACCCTCTTTTTACACCTTAAAAAAAAACCCTCGATTGCTTAGGAGATTTTTAATTTAGATTAGGGACCTTTCAGAAGTGCGGAATCTTTTAATTTTTATTTAAATTTCTCGAATTCTTGGTGAATCAGACCCCTGGGATTTCGGCGGGGCAATCGATTGATCACGCTTCACGGGCGGTTAAGTCCCTATGTGGACCAGACATCTGGACCTTTCTAGGCAGAGACGGATCGCCTGCCAGGAGCCGTAGATCAAGACTTCCGTCCCGAGGAAAATCATCCCTCTCCTACCCACCCCCTTCATGAAAAACCTTCTGGACCGTGTCTAATTGAGAAATAAAAGAAAAGCGTGTAATTCCGACGGTCCGAAACATCTGCGATGAATTATTCCTAAAGTTGAGAATTGAAAAAAATGCCATCGATTTTTTGGGTGGTCAGTTCAATTGAAAACGATGTGCGATAGAGCGAAATATTGGAGAGTAAGAAAGGATTACGGGATGATGCCTTCAATGTGGTCTTCAGGATCATCTCATATCTCCTGTCCAACAGCTTCAAATAACCCTCTCGAAATATATCATTTACTTCAATAATCCAAGCACTTTTTCTAGCAAAAGATTTAAAAGGTTTGAACCTTTGTGGTGTGAGTCCCACGGAAGGTTGCTTGGTAACTGCGGCCTAATTCTGTCGAGTGAGTTGATGACATTGACCACTGACCGACGGAGGCAAGCTTAAAGTGTTCACTTGAAACGATTGGTGGATGGAACTTTAGATTTCATGTCATTTCTTTCAATTTGTGGGAACCACAAAACATATGTTCTAAATAAATTATCATCATTCTTCAGAGTAAAATACATGACACACAAAACAACTTCTTTCTTCATTTCTTTCTTTCTAAATTTAGTGGTGATGATCCATCCCACAATTGGTGACCCGCGACGAACACAGCGATGAAACCACAACAACAAGGTACATTTTCACACTTCAACATACATACAGAACGAGAATAGCTTCCGGCACGTCTTGATCACCCATCGACGGCGCCAGTAATTCTCCCAACTCGTCAACAGTTCAACCTTCAACCCGCTGAATTGGTGGAACTTCGACTTCGGAACGAACTTCTAGACACCTGCGACACTCACGTCCCAGCTAGATAGTTCGCGTTCCAGCATCGACACATCATCGACACATCTTCAACACATCATCGCTCGACACACAGCACCTCAGCCCTTCACCCTTCTTTTCTCCGTAGTTACAGTTCGTTTTCTAGCAATGATTTGATTGTAGAAGGAATCTTTGAACAAAAATGAGTCAAAAGCCAAGATCGCTAACCCACGGAGGCAGGTATCTTAGAAACTGTACACTTGAACAGGATGGAATTTTAGATTTCAAGTCATTTCTATGAATTCATGGTTCGTTTTCTCGCAGCCAAAGACATGTAGTTGCTTGTGGATAGAATCTTGGACTAAAAATGAGTCAAAAGCCCTGATCACTGACCCACGGAGGCTGTTATCCAAGGAACTGTACATTTGAACAGCTTGGTGGATGGAATTTTAGATTTCAAGTCATTTCTATGAATTCATAGTCCGTTTTCTGGCAGCCAAAGACTTGTTGCTGCTTGTGGATAGAATCTTGGACCAAAAATGAGTCAAAAGCCCTGATCACTGACCCATGGAGTATTGGACTGTACACTTGAACAGCTTGAGAGAATGGAACTTAGGTTTTCAAGTTATCTCTTTCCATTCGTAGTTCGTTTTCCCGCATCCAAAGACTTGCAGTTGCTTGCGGATGAAATCTCGGACCAAAAATGAATGAAAAAGACCACTGACCTACGGAGTAAAGTGGAATGAAAGCTCTTCCTTTAGCTCTGTTATTTTAAATTGACAACGACCCCAAAGGAATTTCCCCAAAACAGAGTCAAAAGCCCTGACCACTGGAGGCAGGTTTCTTAGAAACTGTACACTTGAACAGCTTTCAATTCGTAGTTCGTTTTCCCGCAGCCAAAGACTTGTGGATGCTTGTGGATGAAATCATGGACCAAAAATGAATCAAAAAGACCACTGACCTACGGAGTCAGTTGGAATGAAAGCTATACTCTTCCTTTAGCTCTGTTATTTTAAATTGACATCCCAAAGGAATTTTTTGATGAAATCGCACCCAGAAAATGCATGGCTGCATCGAGAGGAATACGCAGAGCCATTGATTGCACGAGTGAAATCACAATAATCCCGTTATTATTGAATTTATTCATGAGGAAGAGTGTAGGCCGGGGTTGGAGGGCATTTAAATATGTGATTGTGCCCCGGTGATGAACACGGGGAGGGAGGTTCGGGATTTCGAGGACCGGTGTATGCTTTTGTTTGATGATGTTCCTTCATCATCCGCGTTTATCAAGTCTGATCACGTGATCAATAAAAGGGACCTTCTAGCCCTTCGGGCGTCATAATATAGGGAACTGGAAGCCCTTTGTGCTCTACTTCTACGTGCGATTATTCCAAAAGGGTCCATCTCATATTAGACCGCATGATCGATATAATCTCAGCTTTGTACCAAATATTGTTTGCCCGTTCGTCTGGAAAAGCGTTCTCTATTTACCAGTTTATATCAAAATTCCGACCTTTTTTTTTTCCCTCCGACTAAAAATAAACAGAGTCAAATGACGGGATGTATATTTTACCAAAGTGTCATCCTGGAGACATAACGTTTAGCCTAATTGGGAAGTGTTTTAAAAATATTTCTTTCAAAAAAATATAATTCTAGACATTTTTATATAACGAGACGTAAAAATCGAATCATATATAATTTCTTACCGTCCATGTTGAGGGCCGACGTTCCCGCTATCGAAAGACGAACTGGCGTTTATATCATTATCGGGAATTGCCCCTGATTCCATGCCTAAGGGAGCGATGCATTGCGCTGAAAAAAAAGGAGAAAATTATTACTTAAAAAAAATAGTTAAAGAAAAAGATAAAATTTATGAGTTGCTCTCACGCATCGGGAATTATTAATCAGAAACAAAACGGTGGAGGGTCGACACCCTCGGAAGACCACTTAGCCTGATCAAAAAACACAAATCTTTGCTCGCCCACCGGGAAAGTAGACGTAAAAATGACATTTTCTTTAATATTTTAACCTTTTTCTTAAACTTCCTCCATGATCTAAATCATGCGGTATCGAGGGGAGAAAAAGCAGAAGTGAAAGGGGCTTTTTCGTCTGAAAAAGGAATCCGAAAAGTCCTTATAATCCTGTAAAAACGATGACAAATGAAAAATAATGGTTTTTGCTATGTGTTCCAGTGTTTTAACACCTTATTTGTGGTCTATAAACACCCTTTTTATAGGTTTTTGGGCGTTTAACACCTTTTGAATCGACCTTTAGGTAGTTTACATCGATTTTTTGGTGTAAAAACACCCGTTTTATTGGGGATTTAGGGTCTTCGTTATCAGGTCTTCAAACACCGTTTAGTAAACCGAGCTATACACCGTTTACATAGATTTTTTGGTGTAAAAACACCCGTTTTACTGGAGTGCTGAGCGTTTAACACCTTTTGAATCGAGCTTTGGGTAGTTTACATCGATTTTTTGGTGTAAAAACACCCGTTTTATTGGGAATTTAGGGTCATTTTCTTCGTTATCAGGTCTGGAATGAAACACCGGTTAGTAAACCGAGCTATACACCGATTACATCGATTTTTTGGTGTAAAAACACCCGTTTTACTGGAGTGCTGAGCGTGTAACACCTTTTGAATCGAGCTTTGGGTAATTTACATCGATTTTTTGGTGAAAAAACACCCGTTTTATTGGGGATTTAGGGTCATTTTCTTCGTTATCAGGTCTGGAATGAAACACCGGTCAGTACACCGAGCTATACACCGTTTACATCGATTTTTTGGTGTAAAAACACCCGTTTTACTGGAGTGCTGAGCGTTTAACACCTTTTGAATTGAGCTTTGGGTAGTTTACATCGATTTTTTGGTGTAAAAACACCCGTTTTACTGGAGTGCTGAGCGTTTAACACCTTTTGAATCGAGCTTTAGGTAGTTTACATCGATTTTTTGGTGTAAAAACACCCGTTTTATCGGGGGCTTAGGGTCATTTTCTTCGTTATCAGGTCTTGAAACACCGGTTAGTAAACCGAGCTATACACCGTTTATATAGATTTTTTGGTGTAAAAACACCCGTTTTATTGGGGATTTAGAGTCATTTTCCTCGTTATCAGGTCTTGAAACACCGTTTAATAAACCGAGCTATACACCGTTTACAACGATTTTTTGGTGTAAAAACACCCGTTTTATTGGGGGCTTAAGGTCATTTTTCTCGTTATCAGGTCTTGAAACACCGGTTAATAAACCGAGCTATACACCGTTTACATCGATTTTTTGGTGTAAAAACACCCGTTTTATTGGAATGTTGAGCGTTTAACACCCTTTTAACAAGTTTATAGTTCTTTTATTCGATTTTCTGGTCTAGAAAAACCAGTTTGGGGCGCTTGAAAAAAGGGTACTGGATTTTCCTATTTAAGTGCTACGGTGTTTCAACACCTTATTTTTGGGCTATAAACACCCGTTTTATCAGGAGTTTGGGCGTTTAACACCTTTTAAACGGAGCTTTGGGTAGTTTACATGGATTTTGCGGTGTAAAAACACCCGTTTTATCAGGTTTTTGGGCGTTTAACACCTTTAAAACCGTGCTTTGGGTACTTTACATCGCTTTTTAGGTGTAAAAACACCCGTTTTATTGGAGGTTTAGGCTCATTTTCTTCGTCGGGTTTTGAAACACCAATTAATAAACCGAGCTTTACACCGTTTACATCGATTTTTTGGTGTAAAAACACCAGTTTCGGGCATTTAACACCTTTATAACGGGACTTTTGCTCCTTTTCCTTATTTTCCAGTCAAAACGAACAGATTTTTGATTTTAAGAGCCTTTAGCATAAGAAAAACCCTTTAAGCCCTTTAAGACATTTCTAGGGCTAAAAAAATCCGTCAAAAATTGTGTTTAGGAGGGCCCAAAAAGACCTAAAAGTACAAAAGAAATTTCAATAATGCAAATATAAACCCCGGAACTGGGTTAGCAAACATACAAGACAAATACGTTTATAGATTTTTTTTTATTCTCAGGATTAAAAATCAATTTTAAATGGCATTTGTTTTGTTAAAACAAGTAGTTAAGAAGAAAACAATTCAAAGGGATCAAAACGCGTTTTCAGCAAACATCTTATTATCTCAAATGTTTGCTTACGAACGAAATGGCTGTGATCAAGGGGGCCTTTTTATTTTATTTGCACTTTATAGGTCAAAACGGTTGCCCACTACTAAATAATTCGTTCTGTTTATTTCCTAGGGTTGGAAAACGTGGCTTCAGATGTTTTGTGGGCGGGGAGAGAAGTAACTGCGCTCGGGCACGCCACGTACGTTTTTTGAGTTTTTAAGCCTCTTTTTTATAGAGATTTAACCATTAAAAAGCAATAACGTGTAATTAAGTTAAAACGAGGGATTTGACTGATCCTCTATTAAATCATTCCGGTACTTATTGTGATTACAATTAGAGGATCGGAGCTTACAAACGATTTGATCCCCGCACCGGCATTGATTAATTTCAATCAATTCTATGGGTACGGCGGGGATTTCGACCTCATTCTAAACCAAACAGCCGAATCTAATCCTCCTTTTGTTTCAAACCAGAAGAGATTAGCTTTACACAACGATTTAAAAAAATACCGGACTTTTCGACCCCAGAGGGAAAAGCAAAATTGGTTTTTTATTGCCAAATTTAATTTAGTCCGAAACAAATAAATATTCAGGAACTTTTAAATGGTTTATATTTAATAATAAACAGGATTTTTTAAAATCCATTTGGGCCTTTTGTCATATTTCCATGTTAACAAGATAAAAAATCAGATATTTAAACGATTGTTCGAGTCGATAAAAGGCGGAAGAAGATGAAAATTAAAAAAAAAGTACTAGTCTGGAGCTGGCCCTGGCGGGAACTTCCTTAAAGAGAAGTAACAATATTGGAGGGGGAAGTATAAGGGAGGGAAAGTATAACGATGAGGGAAGGGAAGTATAACGGAGGGGGAACTATAACTGGGGGGGGGGCTATAACGGAGGGGGAAGTCTAAGTATCAAGGTAGAAATAATGGGATTTTTGCCCAAGATAGGTCCCTCTCGTTAGGCGAGGAAGTATGAAATTTCTCCCTACTAAAATGATAAACTGTAAAAAAAATGGTAATTTTTTTACACCGAAAATTCGTAAAAAATATCAGGAGTTATTGGTGAAAATTTGGTGAAAATCGGACTAACAGTTCGGCCGCAACGAATTTTTAAAAATTTCAAATAGACATCTCCGCCATTTTTTCGAAATTCAAAAATCGCCCTCGTTAGTATCTTGTTCACCGCAAATTTGGCGAAAATCTGGTAAAAATCGGTTGGAAAATCGGAAAAATGCTACGGCCGGCCGGCACCACTGACAAAGTTGAGATCGGTAAAGATCTATATTCGAATTGACCCTCCGGGACCTGGAAGACTCTTCCCCAAAAACCCGACGTGGAGGGTATCACAATAACTTCTTTAAGGAAGTAAAAAGTCTGAAGTGGTCTAAGAAAAAAAAATCCTCTGAGATTTCCGTTTTTCAACCATTGTATTAGGTACTATTTATTTTTTACATTTTTAACTAAAAATATCCCTTTTTATTACGTTTTTCCCCCTTTTCCCCCCTTTTTACCGTAATTTATCCCTTTTTATCGCGTTTTATCTCTTTGTATCACGTTTTACCCCTTTTTATCCTGTTAAATCTCTCTTTTATCTCTTTTTAATCGCGTTTCATCTCTTTGTATCACGTTTTGTCCCTTTTCATCGCGTTTTATCCCTTTTTATCGCGTTTTATCCCTTTTTTATCGCGTTTTATCTTTTTGTATCACGTTTTATCCCTTTTTATTTTGTTAAATCTCTTTTTATCCCTTTTTATCGCGTTTCATCTCTTTGTATCACGTTTTATCCCTTTTCATCGCGTTTTATCCCTTTTTATCGCGTTTCATCTCTTTGTATCACGTTTTATCCCTTTTTATCGCGTTTTATCCCTTTTTTATCGCGTTTTATCTTTTTGTATCACGTTTTATCCCTTTTTATTTTGTTAAATCTCTTTTTATCCCTTTTTATCGCGTTTCATCTCTTTGTATCACGTTTTAACTCTTTTCATCGCGTTTTATCCCTTTTTATCGCGTTTCATCTCTTTGTATCACATTTTATCCCTTTTCATCGCGTTTTATCCCTTTTTATCGCGTATCATCTCTTTGTATCACGTTTTATCCCTTTTCATCGCGTTTTATCCCTTTTTATCGCGTATCATCTCTTTGTATCACGTTTTATCCCTTTTCATCGCGTTTTATCCCTTGTTATTAAGTTTTATCTCGTTAACCAGTTTTTATTTACAATAGAGCCAGAATTCTGCAAACTTCCGTAGAGAAACTTGACCACTGACCCACGTAGAGGAAAGAAGACGAGAATTAGAAGAAAAGTTTCTCGTTAAATATTTAAGTTGGTGGTTCATCGAAGTACGTGGATGGCCTCGGTGTGATAGTTAAGGGTATCCGTCTTCATCCAAGTCCCCAGAGGTATTAGACTCCTCGCCCCCGAAACTCCTCCCTATCAATTCTCTTTTCCCTCTCAAGGGTGATTTGCCTTCTAAACTATGTTTCCTTTTCTACCTTTTCCCCCTTACCTGTCTGAAGGGATCCTTGAATTCACTCAACGAAATTTCGTTTTCGAAACGAGAGAGAAAAAAAGAGTTAACTTTTGAATATTAAAAAGTTTAAAATTTATGTTAATGTGAGTTTGAGATAAGTTTTCTCGTACATAAAGACGAACGGCGATCCACATCTGGCACCTCTTAATGAAACAATAACCTAACTGGGAATACTGGCCGGACCCATATGGTGCCCATCCCTTATTTTATTCCATAAAAGAAAAACGATTCGGAAAAAAAAAAGTTTATAACTCAAGATCTTATAAAATGATATCGTCATTTTCCGGCAATTACACAGGTAGATCGAAGTCGGGGAAGTTGAAATTTCATAATAAGGAAGGGTGAGGATCTTTGATAGAAAGTCGACGTTTTCCACGTTGAATTGAAGCATTTCCGTTTGATAATTTTCAAAAAGGAATACGAAGGGGTGGAGTTGTGACTGATATTAATATAACAAGTTTCCCAGGCGTGGAATTTATATTAAAATCTCTCATGCCATTTTCGGGAAAAACACCTGAAATTAATGACTTCGAAACCTTTTTTTTAGGCTCCTCCAATTGTGAAGGAGCACTCAGATGTAATAATTATTTACAATAAATGAAAGAGATGAAAAGCGAAATTTGAGGCGTTTTTTTTTTGCCAAAAAGGTCCTAAAATCTACAAGAAATATCGATGGGGGTTCCCCAGTTGACTCTGAGGGATCTCTTTGTATCTATTTTCATAGTGTTTCATCTCTTCGTTTTTATAGCGTTTCATCCCTTTTCATCGCGGTTTTATCTCTTTTTATCGCGTTTTATCCCTTTTCATCGCGTTTTAACTCTTTTTATCGCGTTTTTATCCCTTTTTATCGCGTTTTTATCCCTTTTTATCGCGTTTTTATCCCTTTTTATCGCGTTTTATGCCTATTCATCACGTTTTTATCTCTTTTTATCTCGTTTTTATCTCTTTTAATCTCGTTTTATCCCTTTTCATCGCGTTTTTATCTCGTTTTATCCCTTTTCATCGCGTTTTTATCTCTTTTTATCGCGTTTTATCCCATTTTATCGCGTTTTATCCCTTTTCATCGCGTTTTCATCTCTTTTTATCCCATTTCATCGCGTTTTTATCTCTTTTTATCGCGTTTTTATCCCATTTTATTGCGTTTTATCCCTTTTTATCGCGTTTTATCTCTTTTTTCCCCGCATTTTAACCTTTTTATTGCGTTCCATCTAAGGTGAAGAGTTTCTTCCCCTTAGACTCACAGGAAATCGAAACAAGTTCAATCTAACTGGGCTGTATTATAATTTATTTCTTATTATTAAACGTAGTAAAGAAATCGATAGACAACGCATGCTACATTGCATGATAAAGACTTCATGTTGACAATCAAACAGGCAGACTAATTTCCATCTTTTTTCCCTTTTAAAAATTGTTTTTTTATAAGAGGGTGGAAAAACCGTTTTTCACACTTATTCTTATTTTATCTGTCTATGTGTAGTCTGGAGGGTTGCTTCATTTGCCGCCTTATCTCTACGGCTGGGAAATGGGGCCGAAAATGACGTAAGATAACGACCCCTTTTTTTCTGGCTTATTTCAATTTGACCGCTTTTTAAATATGTTAATAATAGTTAGGGGTGGGGAGGAAAAAAAGATATTAAACCGAGGATATTGGAATAAGCCGGGGGAACCTATAAATGGCCATAAAGGGAAGGGAAGGGACCACATTTGTTATAGACCTTTATTATACTAACATACGTGTCCCAACCGCCCCCTTATACCTTCACCGCTCGAATTTTATCGCCGCCTCCAACCTTATTTTATAACTCATTAAATACGAACGGTGTTCCGTCGCGTATCGCCCTCTCTACGGCCCCATTTATGACTGCATAAATCCCTCCTTCTTCCCATTCCCAGGGATGATAAATGAAGACATTAGTGTGAATTTAATAAGGTGAGATTCACTTGGTACAAGAGGGTGGAAAAAACGCCTTATGAAAATCGCTTTAAAGGTGGGAGTTCTACTGTAATTTTGAGAGAAAAAGGATGCTAGGTGTCCATTTGGAGGTGTGCAAATCGATGGCGGGAAAGCTTAACTGGCCCCGGCTACCTCACTTTCGCCCTCCCCTCATTACCCATTCCCCTGTTGACTCTAACACTCTCCAATGCAAATCCACGATGTTTTCACCGCCCTCGGGGTCCGACTGAATAATAGAACATTCGAGGGTGCTGCTGATGGAGGGGGCGGGGGGGAAAGAACCTCGTGGATCGATTCTTCTGTGTACTCTCTTCCTTTTCTCTCCCGTCAAATAAGCTTCCACCGCCTTCCCCTAAGGCACGACCAAAATAAGTACAACCGCAGGTCTTATTGAGTTTGACTGTAATAAACTACCATCCCTCCTCCGCTCTTCCTTTTATAAAGACTCTAACTGTACGGCAATTGCGACTGTCTAGCCAATATAGTTGGGGAAATCTTCCCCCCATTCAATAATCCCGTTACGTTTAATATTTGTCACTTTATATACCTGCAGTCAACTTAAAAAAAACCACAAAAGATCTGGAGGTTCCTTTACAAAAGTTCTCAAAAATTTAATATTATTACAGCGCTACAAACACCCGTTTTATCAGGATTTGGATCGAATTCTTCGACTTTCAGTTTTAGAAACACCCGTTAAAGCAGATTTGCGAGCGTTAAATATTTTTTATCGGTATTTTGGTCATTTTCTTCGATTTTATGGTCTAGAAAAAACAGTTTTAGAAGCTATTCAGACGTTAAACATTTTTTTTAAAGGGTTTTTGGTCGAATTCGTCGATTTCCTGGTGTATAAACACCTCTTTAATCAAGTGTCCAGGCGTTTAACATATTTTTTACCGGATTGTGAGAGGAATTCGACGATTTTATAGCGTGTAAACACCCTTTTTAACCGGTGACTCGACGTTAAACATATTTTTAGGTCATTTTTTAAATATTTTTTTTACCGGGTTTTAGGTCATTTTCCTCAATTTTCTGGTCTAGGAAAACCCCTTCTAATAGGCGTTTAGGCGTTAAACATCTCTTTTACCTGATTTTGGGTAAATTCGGCGATTTTCTAGCGTGTAAACACCCCTTTTATCAGGTGAATCGACGTTAAACATCTTTTTGGGTAATTTTTTAAATATATTTTTTACCGGGTCATTTTCCTCAATTTTCTGGTCTATGAAAACCTCTTTTAATAGGCGTTTAGGCGATAAACATCTCTTTTACCGGATTTTGGGTCAAATTCGACGATTTTTTGGTGTATAAACATCCGTTTAATCAAGTGTCCGGGCGTTAAACATATCTTTTACCGGATTTTGGGTGGAATTCGACGATTTTCTGGAGTTTAAACACCCTTTTTATCAGGTGACTCGACGTTAAACATATTTTTAGGTAATTTTTTAAATATTTTTTTTACCGAGTTTTTGGTCATTTTCCTCAATTTTCTGGTTTAGGAAAACCCCTTTTAATAAGCGAGAAACATCTCTTTTACCGGATTTTGGGTCAAATTCGACGATTTTTTGGTGTATAAACACCCGTTTAATTAAGTGTCCGGGTGTAAAACATATCTTTTACCGGATTTTAGGTGGAATTCGACGATTTTCTGGCGTTTAAACACCCTTTTTATCAGGTGAATCGACGTTAAACATATTTTTAGGTAATTTTTTAAATATTTTTTTACCGAGTTTTTGGTAATTTTCCTCAATTTTCCTGGTTTAGGAAAACCCCCTTTAATAGGCGTTTAGGTGTTAAACATCTCTTTAACCAGATTTTGGATCAAATTCGACGATTGGTGTATAAACACCCGTTTAATCAGGTTATCGGACGTTAAGCATCTTTTTTACCGGGTTTTAGGTCATTTTCCTTTATTTTCTGGTCTACGAAAACCCCTTATAATAGGCGTTTAGGCGTTAAACATCTCTTTAACCAGATTTTGGGTCAAATTCGACGATTGGTGTATAAACGCCCGTTTAATCAGGTTAACGTTAAACATTATTTTTACCGAGTTTTTGGTCATTTTCCTCAATATTCTGGTCTAGGAAAACCCCTTATAATAGCGTTTAGGCGTTAAACATCTCTTTAACCAGATTTTGGGTCAAATTCGACGATTGGTGTATAAACACCCGTTTAATCAGGTTAAACATTATTTTTACCGCGTTTTTGGTTATTTTCCTCGATTTTCTGGTCTAGAAAAGTAAAAAGTATGGACTTGTCGCCTTAAACTAGAGCAATATGGCGAATTCCCCCAGCTAGGCTTAGCATATTTAATACTCACATGTATCCAAGCAGTATCCAAAACTTGAGATGAAAGCCAAAATTAAGAACGTTATCATCCTCGTCGTATTTCCAGTACCATCGGAGTTTCAAGGCATCACAGCTAAAACAAAAAGAAAAATGTTTAAAAAAATTGTTCAGAAACTATGAATATTTTGCTAATTGATTGTAATCACAGGTAATAACGGATGACTGGAATTCCGGTCGGTTGTCAAAGACGGCGGAGAGGGGGCGCGCGCGTTGATGGACGGTGTATGTGGGTCGTTAGGGGATGGCTAGGCCATTGTGTAACGGAGGCGGCTCCCTGCATAATTCATAGAGGAGGCTTAAAGGGAGGCGGCACACACGCCACAATGCCTCATATAAACCCCTCCCAAGGTATACCCTGTTTACAATATCTCCCACCATGAACCTTCAGAAACAATATACGTAATCTTGACCGCAATATTTCGATAATAAAACGCCAGCTCCGTGCTTAGCTTTCAAAATATGGCTTTCGAATATGAAACACGTTTTTACAAGACGAGACCACACGACTTTATCAGCGATTTTCGTGTAGACCCTGTAATCTTTTACCGTTTTAAAACCGTCTAGGAAGCAGGACTTTTCTCACGTTTACATATCCCATTGTTTTACCCGCATCTAGATCGCTTCTAATGCCCGTAGAACGAAAAAACAAAAACTTCCTCCATTTATGGTACCTTAGATAACCGTTTCATATCCTCCCATAATTATTTATCCGAGACAATGGCATCTAATTAATGTAAACCCGGGGGTATATTGTCCTCCCGGGTATTGTGTGCAAAATTGCGACGGCCTGTTGCGTTAAAATAATACCCAGAGAGGACGGGGGAAAAGTCTTTTTCCATATATGAGGGCCATAAAATGTTTTTTAATATTTCCCCTACTATGAAAAATCACCGCAGATTACCCTATAAATGGAGCAAGGAGGCCAAAAATTTTTTCCTCAAAAAATAGTGATTAATCGCTCCACACTTGAAACCGTTAATAATTAACTTCTGATTAAAAGATCAAAAAGATAGACAATAAAAAAAAAGTAATTACTGATTTTGAAGTGGGGCATGTGTAAGCACCCCTTGTTAATCACCTTATTTTGAAAGCAACCCTAAAATTTACATAATGAACTTTTTATTTTACGTCCAGCGTTAATTTCTTACACCTTTTATTTTTTTGTCTTCTCCCACCCCTTTTTAGGTAGATTTTTTTAAGATAAAAAGGTGCCTGGAAGTTCCAGTGTATGATAAAAACGGTATAATTTTTCCATTTTACAAAGTTTTTTTCGGAAAAAAGCTCCCAAAGCCGTGTAGAGATAGCAAAAATAAAGAGAATGAGCTTTTTTAAAACAATTTTGGATGATTTTTGGTGCTCAAATATAGGAAACTAATTTTTGGCGCGAAAGTGCTGCGATCTATTGAAACAAAATGTTCCCGAGATGAAAGTACTGGTTTGAAGAGCTTCCAACGAAAACTTCCTTTAAGAGAAGTAACAATATAGGAGGGGAAGTATAACGGAGGGGACGTTCAACGGTGGGGAAGTATAACATAGGGGGAAGTATAACATAGGGGGAAGTATAACATAGGGGGAAGTATAAGGGAACGAAAGTATAACGAAGGGAGGGAAAGTATAAAGGAGGGGGAAGTACAAGGGAGGGGAAGTATAAGGAAGGGGAATTATATAGGAAGGGAAGTATAAGGGAGGGGGGAGTTTTTTTTTTTTCGAAAAATTTTCTAAGTTTTTTTTGAAAAATTTTTTAAGTTCTTTTTTTTAAATTTTTGTAAGTGTCAAGGCAGAATAATGGGATCTTTGGCCTACGGATGTGCCTCTCGTAATGGGTAGAATATGAAATTTCTCCCTTGTAAAATATTAATTAAAAAGTGGCAATTTTTTTACACCAAAAATTCGTAAAAATTATAAGGAGTATTTGGTGAAAATTCGTTATACTTCGCCTTTCGTTGTACATCCCCTCCGCTATATTTCCCCTCCTATATTGTTACTTCTCTTTATGAAGTTTTCGTTAAAAGCTTAAAAGGAAGTTTTCGTTCACTCTAACAAGTACCTACTTAAGAACGGTTTATAAAAGGAAATTGTATGATAAGTTACTTTCTGCAGCCTATCTGGTGGCAGCGGTCAACTACTGTCCCAAAAAACTAATATTGCTTTTTGCAGGCTAGATTTTTTTCCAAGTATGAACGGTTTTTAAAGGGCATTTTTGTCAAAAATCGATTTATAAAAGTTTCTTCGTACCCAGGTTTTCCCCAAAAATTGAAAACATAACAAATATCATTGATATCTTTCTATCATTAAACTCGGAGCATAAAAGCTTTTATGTAGGCTATCGGAAAACTACTCTTTTTGTGTGTAGGATTTACAAGCTTTTAAAGCTCTCTCTCGTTCTTTTTTTTCTCCTCATCCCGCATTTTAGAGCGAATATTACCCCATGGAGAGATCCCTATCTGATTGATGCCCCCGTTTCCTTCTGGAAAAGAGCGAATGTTGATTACTTGGCATCAATAACGGCCCATGTAAATGCAAGCCTATATTCACTGTTGAAGACAGTTTAGATACGTCAATTTTATTACCCACAATACACTTTTTTTTTTCAACAATTTTTTTCCCCCACACTTCCTAATTGCGTCTTCGGATAATGGATTACCTTTGGTAACGCTATCATGCTGAGGCCAATTAGTGACGCCAAAAGTCGACTCATTTATCTCTAATTAAAATCGTTTTTAATAATCTTTATTTACAGGGTGTGTCTGTTTCACAAAGAATTTCGAAAAACATTACAGATTTTTATTCAAAAGGTTGTCTCACAGATAAAGAAAAGCGATTTGAACGCTGCCTGTTGGTCCGAGAATGTTCTTTCTTTAATTTAAGACAAAAGTGGAAAGTATAAGGGAACGAAAGTATAAAGGAGGGAGGGAAAGTATAAAGGAGGGGGAAGTATACGGGAGAGGAAGTATAAGGAAGGGGAAGTATAAGGGAGGGAGAAGTTTTTTTTTTTCGAAAATTTTTCCAAGTTTTCTTTTTTTTTTCGAAAAACTTTCCAAGTTTCCTTTTTTTGTGAAAATTTTCCAAGTTTCCTTTCTTTTTCGAAAATTTTTCCAAGTTTTCTTTTTTTTCGAAAATTTTTCCAAGTTTTCTTTTTTTTTTTTTTTTTCGAAAAACTTTCCAAGTTTCCTTTTTTTTGGAAAATTTTCCAAGTTTCCTTTATTTTTCGAAAAATTTTCCAAGTTTTCTTTTTTTTTCGAAAAATTTTCCAAGTTTTCTTTTTTTTTTTTTCGAAAAATTTTCCAAGCTTTCTTTTTTTAAATTGTCCAAGTTTTCTTTTTTTTTTTCGGAAAGTAGTTGACCGCTAGATAGTCTGCAGAAAGTAACTTATCCTATTTCCTTTTATAAACCGTTCTTAATAAAAAATGAGAAATCAGGAATAATTGGAAATTTACTTATGTATAGAAAAGTTGAAAATTTTTTAAGTGGGTCAATCAAATTATAGGGTATTTTTACGGAGTTTTTTTTAACCTACCAGGTAATGATTGCTCATCGCATATTGAACGTATGAACGTCCCTTAATGGCTATTGAATATTTAAAATAAACGATATAAAAAGTTTGTTTCCATAGCAAAAGTAATCAATTTAGGGCTGATTAAGGGGAGGTCGAAAAGGGTGAAAAGTGCATCAAGACTCATTTTTCAAACGCCGCCTGTGTATGATTGATGCGAGTGAGTCGTCACGAGTAAGACGCACTAATGCGCTTTTCATTTACGCCGGGAAAAAATCCGGGAGGAAATTTTGGTAATCTGACAAATATGAGGTTGTACGAAAGGTGGCCATAAAGTGGAGGCATTGAGAAAATGAGACTTTTCCCTGGAAAATCGCCAAGAGAAGCCCCATATTTTAAACTTAAAAAAAAACGTTTTTATTGCTCTTTTATTGTTTTTTAACACGATTAAAAAAATATCCGGGTATTTTTTTTCCGAAATCAATTAGTCGATAATCTCCGTTTAAACTGTTTTTCGTTGAGTTTCATTGAATTTTATTGCGGTGCGGACTGTTATTGGTGGTGGAAAACCATGTGTTTATCTGGAGGGATCAGGGGTGGCCCCCATTGTTCCCGAACGCAATTAGAACGCTTATGTCCGTTAGCCAGTTTACCCTTTTGTCCACTTCGTCCACTCATTTTCCTTCCGTTTACTCCATTTAAAGGGCCATTTAAACGCCTTTCTAAATAGACCGACGATAGTTTAAAAAAAAAAGCACCTGGAAGGGGGGAAAAAATGTTGAGATCGTGTTTCTCTTTAAAGTTCCTTGTAATCAGTCTAATTGGTAGGAGGTGTGAAACGAGGCTCTATTACCCGAAAATACCGACTTCACCCCGAGGCAACCAGACGAAGCTATTTGTTGTTAATACACCGAATAAACCCCTTTTTTGTGAAGAAGTTCATCAATCCGTCTAAAAACAAGCTAGAGAAAAAAAATTTCTTTCCACAGTACAGCCACCTAAAGTAGAAAAAATCTACTTGAAAATTTTTTTTTTTTTTTGAAAAACTGCTCCCTATGCCGTGTAGATATTGCCAACATAAAGAAAATGAGCTTTTTAAAAAAAATTTAGATGATTTTTATTGCTCAAATATAGGAAACTACTTTTAGGAGCGAGAGTGCTGCGATCTCTAGGATTTAAAAGAAATGTTCCAGAGTAATAATCCGCCTTGAAAGCGAAAAATATTTAACTCGAGCTTGTTTAAAGTACTGGTTTGAAGAGCTTCTAACGAAAACTTCCTTAAGAGAAGTATGTATATAGGAGGGGGAAGTATAACTGAGGGGACGTAAAACGTAGGGGGAAGTATATAGGAGGGGAAGTATAACGGAGTGGGAAGTATATGGGAGGAGAAGTAAAACGGAGGGGGCAGTATAACAGAGTGGGAAGCATATGGGAGGGGAAGTATAACGGAGGGGGAAGTATAAGTGAGGCGAAGAATATGGGAGGGGGAAGTTTAAGTGAGGGATAGTATAACAGAGGGTGAAGTATAACGGAGGGGGAAGTATAAGGGAAAGAAAGTATAATGCAAGGGGATGAATAAGGGAGGGAAAGTATAAAGGAGAATTTTCCAAATTTGTTTTTTCGAAAAATTTTCTAAGTTTATTTTGGAAAAATCTTCCCAGTTTTGTTTTTTCCCAAAAATTTTCCGAGTTTTTTTTTTCAAAAATTTTTAAAAGTTTTTTTTTCGAAAAATTTTCCGGGTTTTCCTTATTTTTATTTTTTCGAAAAATTTTCAAAGTTTTTTTTTTCGAAAAATTTTTTAGGTATCAACGTAGAAATAATGGTCTCTTTGGCCTAGGGATGTGCCTCTCGTAATGGGTAGAAGTACGAAATTTCTCCCTACTAAAAAAAACCCGACGTCGAGGGTATCGCAATAACTTCTTTAAGGAAGTTAAAAAATTAATAATTAAAAAGTGGCAATTTTTTTACACCAAAAACTCTTAAAAAATATAAGAAGTAATTGGTGAAAATTTGGTGAAAATCGGCCGCAGCGAATTTTTTTAAATTTCAAACAGGCATATCTCCGCCATTTTTTCGAAATTCAAAAATCGCCCTCGTTACAATCTTCTTCACCGGCTAAAGAAATTTGAGTGAAAATTTGGTGAAAATCTAATCAAAACTGTGGCTGTGAAGTGTTCCGGAAAAAATGCTACGGCCGGCTGGAACCACAGACAAAGTTGAGATCGGTGACCTAAAGTTGAAAAAATCTACTTGAAAAATTTTTTTTTGGAAAAACTATTCCCTATGCCGTGTAGATATTGCCAACCTAATGAAAATGAGCTTTTGTAAAAAAATTTTGGATGATTTTTAGTGCTCAAATATAGGAAACTACTTTCAGGAGCGATAGTGCTGCGATCTCTAGGATTTAAAAAATAATGTTCCGGAGTTATAATCCGCCTTGAAAGCGAAAAATATTCAACCGTCGAGCTTGTTTAAAAAGATTGTGAACAAATATGTCGATTTGTAGATAAAAATAAAAGCCACGTGTTAAAGGGTTTGTTATGTTGGGATAGTCTTGTCAAAAGTTCCGACCGAAACTCCAAAGTTTATATACTTTATTTAGAATTATTACTTCCTATATGGGCCCAGGTCGTAGCGTGTGATAGTCGGACGATAAACAATCCCGTAGTTTAGACCCCGAGGGGGGTTTAATTTACGTTTTGTTTACGTTGTGGTTTTATCAATTCAAGTAAACAAAACTTTTTCTGCCTTTTTTTTCCTCCCTCCGGGGGTAAATTAGGCGATCGACATGTGACTTAGTGCAGGGATACTTTCTGGCATCGTCGGCACAAAAGTGAGGCGACAAAAACACCCTAAGGGGTAGAAAAACGTTCAGGGTGATACATTTTATCTAATTTTCCTTGAATTTCCAATAATGAGTTCATCAATATGCTTCCATTTTTACATAAAAAATTTTAAATCGATTTTTTTTCTTTACAGTTTTGACTTTTTTCTTGATAAGGGTTGAAACCCCCCTCTGAGAAGGTAATTAGAGAATCGAAAGAACGAAGGGGCCGTACCGGCAATTTGCGGCGATGTAATGGACATGAGAGAGAGGAAAAAAAGGGGAGAAAGGAAAAAAAACCCTTCAGAAGACAAGAGGGGATTGAAAAAAATCCCAAGACAAGGATGAAGACGGATCTTCATAAAAAGAAGAAATCGATTAAGAATCGACAAGTGGCTTCAAGTTTTTTACCACTGAAAAAAATTTTATTATCAAATAATTAATCAATAATGGAGGAAGAAATGAGTGTGATGACGAAACGACGCGTTTCGGCTTAAAAAGCCTCTTCACGTGAGAAATGATTGATAGAAATAGCTCTCCTGACGAGGCTTTTTAAGCCGAAACGCGTCGTGAGATACCCGATACCACATGTCCACATTATTGGTTAATTTGATAGTAAAATCACATTACAGACGCAATAAAAATAAAAATAAAATTTTATTGTTTTATTTTAAAATTATGTACTTTAAGGTTAAAGTGATTAAAAAAACAATCTCATCACACTTAATCATTTTCAAAACTTGTTTTATCCCTTTTCATCTCGTTTTAATTTGTTATATCCCTGTTTTATATTGTTTTATCCCTTTTTAACTAAATTTATCCCTTTTCAAGAAGGTCATTTTCTTAAAAAATGTCATTTACAAATTACAAACTTAAAATAATGTATAAAACATTAACTTCTATGTCTTTTTACCGCAGTTTCGGCCCCCTTCATTGGCGCCTCTCATGGTACTGAGTATTTCCTGTTAACCAGCCAATAAATTGGGTAAAATTTATTGGGTAAGAATAAATTTAAGGAAAAAAAATATCAATTAGAACCCTTATTAAGCCTAAAAGAACAAGGGTTGAAAGTTATATAATTCACTGATTGCGACGTTTTACGTAACTCAATTAAAAGGCCAGAGAATCGCTTTGCTTAAGAACCGTAATGTTCCAGAGGGTGCAAATAGACTTAAAGGGTCGCAATCTCTAGAATTCCACTTGAGACGTAAAACGCGACTTTTCGTCATCGGGTGAGACGAAATAAAAAGGAGGGGAAAATTAATGAGGGCAGATCTCCTATCTCGGTTTCGCGTCGGTAAATTAAAATGCTTAATAGATCGTTAAAAACGTTTTTTTTTATAATCAAAAAACCCCCGACAAATTCTTTTTATTTAAAAATTTTTTTTCCACAATATTTTACTTCCTCTTATCTACACGTTATGAAAGCCTATTGGTTTTTACGACCCATATTTTGCTATTTAAAGTTTTTTTTAAAGGCGTCTAAAAGACATATGGAAGAGTTTTTTTCCCCTCTTGTACTTATTTAAAGTCATACTAATTAGACTAATTTATGTGAGAGAAGACTTGAAGTACTGACCTCATGATGGGTGAAGGCTTTAAAAAAATAGGAAGTTTGTACAAAAAGAATACAAGATTAGATTATTTTTGATTGATTGACATGTTTGGTATCAACGGATGTTTTATTGAGCCTCTAAATCCTATTTGTACACTTTTTTTTTCGGACGAGTATTTGTTCAGTAATGAATTTTGAAATGATGTTTGTTCAGAAGCTAAGGGCTTACTGATAAGTCAGAAAAATCAGGGGAAAAGAAGACTTATTTACTAGAAAATGAGAATTCAAAGTTTTTGGCTAATGTGGGCGATGAGGATTGTTAACCAGAATCCGCTGGATTGCCTTTTCTCGCCATGGTAATTTAATAATTGAGTAAAACACAATAAAATGGGATAAAACGAGAATAAATGGAATAAAATAAGTAAGGAAGAGATAAAAAGGGATAAAAAGGAGTTAAAAAGGGATAAAAAAGAGTTAAAAAGGGATAAAAAAGGAGTTTAAAAGGGATAAAAAGGAGTAAGTAAGGAACAAAACAAGGGGAAAAAAGAAAAACTTAATTTGAAAAGGGATAAATTTAGTTAAAAGGGATAAAACAATATAAAACAGGGATAAATCGTGGTAAAAAGGGATAAAAAGGTATAAAAAGGAGTTAAAAAGGGATAAAAAGGAGTAAGTAAGGAACAAAACAAGGGGAAAAAAGAAAAACTTGATTTGAAAAGGGATAAATTTAGTTAAAAAGGGATAAACAATATAAAAAAAGGATAAAAAAAGAAAAAGAGACTTTAAAGTTTAAAAATGACCTTCTTCTCTCGGAAAAAGATACTTTAAGGTTTAGAAATGACATTGTTTCTCAGACTACTTCTTGCTCTATTTGTAGTGTATTTGATGGTAATACAACATGAAATGATGGAAATCGCCGGAAAATCGGGAGTTCGCGATATTTTAAAGTTTTCCTCGAGAAACTATCGGGATATATTATGCTGGATGTATATCAACTTACTCGCTCTAATCCTACTCGATCGATTCGCCCGCCTTGAGTTTTGAACTTGATCGAAAGTTCGGAAAGCGGTTGACCACCGGACCCACCCTTTAAATATGTGCCCACGGCAAATATTTACCCGTCAATTTTAATTACCATTACTCACTTTTCGGGGAAGAAAATTAGAAAAAGGGGAACCCTTAGAAATTAAAAGGTAAACAACCCGTTCAGCCAAAACTCAAAAACTTTTCAGGAGAAAAGACGGCCGGCCGGCACCAAAACTTCGGAAAAACAAATTATTACTGCTTTTCCCTCGGTTTTTGCTCTAGAAATCTCGTTTTGTTGGCGTTTTTACGGTCTTTCCTCTTTTTAACCAAGTTTTTACGTTTTTCGCCGCAAATGACACACTCTATTTAAGTGAATAAAATAGTTATTTGTAGTTATTAAGGAGCCAAATGTCGACTTTTGAGTAGGCGTGACTTCTAGACATCTCATAAATCTATTTCTCGACTAATTAATCAGTTTCTCTCGTCTATTTAGCCACCGTTAAACCGAAACCGCAGACTCCCTTTTCCCCTCCCTTGTCTTAAAAACTGTCATCTACACGTGTAAACCCCCGCAATCCAAACAGGAGCATCTGCTCCGGATTAATTAGACTCCCGGAAACGGTGTGGGTGTCCTTTGAAAATAGAATTTCATTTTAAAAATCGATCAAATGAGAGAACTAATTGAGCGAACACCAGGATTTTAAAGTTTTAGTTTAACTTGAAAATTCAAAGATCAAAGATCCAACAAAGACATCAACGAAAAAATAAACAGCCTTGCTTACCGTATAATCAAATCGTTATAAACTCCGGGAGAAAAAAAAATATAAAAGTCTTTTTTATCACTCTATTCACGGATTCTTTTATTCCGAAAAAAAGGGTCTGAGGGAGGTCTAAAAAAAGGCCCATTCGGATCAAAGGACTCATTAACTTTTCGCGTTTTGAATTAAACATGCGTGCTTCCACGGTGGGCGAACGTATCACAAACAAAACAACCTTTTTACCAACTTGGAGAACTTTTTTTTTTCTCCCTTTTTTCAACAGAATTCGATCCGTTTGATCACGATATCCAGACGATTGAATTTCCATTTTGTTATTTCCACCTTCATATTATAAATTTTTCAGATTTTAATCTGATTAATTAAAAAAAATTTAATAAAAAAACCTAATTAGTCGATTTTAAAATGTTAGTAAAAGCCATCCTCCCACGTCGATTTCCTTTGGGGACAAATGTGACCAGCTAATTGATTTCAAAAAATCAATTAATGAGCTTGTTTTATTCAAAGATCTTTAATTGACGCTTAGATTCGGGAGATTTTTTTAAAATGTAGAAAAAAAGGTTTTTTAAACTTAACTTTCTCAAATAGAAGACACTGTAATACCCTCCATATTCGTTTTTTTGGTCTAGAAGACCTCGAATCGGGTGATTAGTTATCTTGAAAGTGCAGGCCATCTGTCTCTAGATTTTAGTGAAAAGTACTAGTTTGAAAAGCTTCCAACTTAAAGAGAAGTAAAAATGTAGGGGGGGGGGGGTTATTGAAGAGGGGAAGTATAAGTGAGGGTAAGTATAACGGAGGGGGAAGTATAAGGGTGAAGAAGTACAGGGGAGGGGAAGTATTAAAGAGGGGAAGTATAACGGGCCATCTGTCTCTAGTTTTTAGTAAAAAGTACTAGTTAGAAAAACCTAACTTCTTTAAGTTTTTACTTCTCTTTAGAAGTAAAAATATAGGAGGGGGAAGTATAAGGGTGGGGAAGTACAGGGGAGGGGAAGTACAGGGGAGGGGAAGTATTAAAGAGGGGAAGTATTAAAGAGGGGAAGTATAACGGGCCATCTGTCTCTAGTTTTTAGTGAAAAGTACTAGTTAGAAAAGCTTCCAACTTAAAGAGAAGTAAAAATATAAGAGGGGGAAGTATAACGGAGGGGAAGTATAAAGGAGGGGAAGTATAAAGTAGAGGAAGTATAACGGAGGGGGAAGTGTAAGGGTGGGGAAGTACAGGGGAGGGGGAAGTATAAGGGTGGGGAAGTATAACGGGCCATCTTTTTCTAGATTTTAGTGAAAAGTACTAGTTAGAAAAGCTTCCAACTTAAAGAGAAGTAAAAATATAGGAGGGGAAGTATTAAAGAGGGGAAGTATTAAAGAGGGGAATTATAAAGGAGGGGAAGTATAAAGTAGAGGAAGTATAACGGAGGGGGAAGTGTAAGGGTGGGGAAGTATAAGGGTGGGGGAGTACAGGGGAGGGGAAGTATAAAGGGGAGTATAACGGAGGGGGAATTTTTTTTTGCAAAGTATCAAGGTAGAAATAATGGGATTTTTGCCCAAGGGAAGACCCTCCCGTAATGCGTGGAAATATGGAATTTCTCCCTACTAAAATGATAAATAATGTTAAAAAAATCAATTTTTTACACCAAAAATTCGTAAAAAACATAAGGAGTAATGGGTGAAAATTGGACCAACGGTTCGGACGGACTGCCGGCACTACAGACAAAGTAGAGATCGGTAAAGATCAATATTCGATTTGCCCCCAAAAACCTGACGTGGAGGGTATCACAATAACTTCTTTAGGGAAGTTAAAAGTTAAGAAAAATCCGATAAAATGGGGCTTAACCATTCAAAATATTCAGAAAATCGCCTTAAAACCTGATAAAAAGGAAATTTCGCACCAAAAATAGGTAAAAAGAGGAAGAAACTCATCTTTCAGGATAAGCATTTTTTAAACAGCTCTTCCGTTAATAATACGCCCGAAGATAACGACGCCATATTGTCACCCAAATACGCGCTTATCTCTTCAAATCAGTCCTCCAGTTGTCGAACATCCGACGTTTTTGGCTTCTTTATCTCCGAGGAAGCAACGCGCTTGTCAGATGTGAAGGAGGCGAACCATAACTGATTCCTATCATGAAAGGACCGTATTTGCCGTCTACATAACCCCCCCGGCGGTTATAATTAGTTGCACCCCACTTTAAAAAAAAAAGTTACATTTGACGAAAAACAATGTTGATTCGAAAGATTTTTAGTGGGTGATAAACTAAAGCGATGGTGCGGCGGGGTAATTGGTGGCCTCGTAATATTTTACAACTTTGTGGTCTCCCGGGCTTGCTACACTCGTTAAAAGGATCCAAATGACATTAAAACCGTTTAAAAAGTCAGGTATTAAACTTTTTTTTTTAAAAACATGTTTTGAATTCTATTTAACGGCCGGTTCTTTCATGATTGTCCGACAGGAAATGACGACATCTTTCGTTTACTCCCGGCGTTCTGGAAGGTCAAAAAAAGTTTATTGGTCGTCGATATTGGGATAAAAAATGAAGTAGTGTCCATTTAGAGGGAAAGTGGCCATATCCGTGTATACATGAATGCAAATCAAAGGGTCCGAGGAAAAGGGAAGGATTTTCTTCTATTGCATGTTGCAGAAAAGGGAGGTTTGTGACATTTTCCTAACCCTGGGGATTCAATCCTATAGCCATTTTGCTCCCCATCCATCAGGAACCCTAACATCGAATTCCCCTTCTTCTATGAATAACATCAGAGTTTTTCGATATGAGATTTTTGTGCGAAAGCAGTTTTTTTAAAATAAAAACTTTATTTTTATACCTCGACACCTTTGGAATTGACAGGTCTATTCTGGAAGGGAGGTTTAAATTAGTCGCGAAGGCATTTCACAAATCGACTCCGATTAGTCGCCGCCGTTTGGTATTGCGGCCTGGAGTTTGGCACACGTGTGGCCCCAACGGGGACGTAAATCATCCCCCCCCCCCTTTCGCCAAACAAGGGACACGTGTTAGGTTAGTCCCATTTGCTTAAAGTGACCGCTTAGGAATCCGCGCACCTGAAACCATTTCTTTTTTTTGCTTAACTTCCGCGAAAGTTGGGGGGAAAAAATCGTTTTTATAATCAACTAAGTTGTTATACCCTTCGTGTAGCCTTTTGGTAGAGGGTCTTCATGGGAGAACACCGTTCAACATAACGCATTTCACCCTAAAGCAGTTAAACATAAAAATCTGCATTTCGACAGTAAAATTTTTTGAAAAAATGCATTTCAACATAAAGCGTTTCGCCATAAACGACTTTTTCAATGAATGCAAGTCGACATAAAAAAAAGTGCAAGCCATCATAAAGCTTCTCACCATAAAAGCCTCTCTTTAAACTTGTTGTTTCGCCATAAAACTGTTTCTGTAGTTTGGGCATAATAAATCTCACCATAAACAGCGAAAGAGGTTACTTTCGCAGTTGGAAACGCGATTATGGCGAAACGACAAAAAGCTTAAAACTTGACAGTTCACCATAATGAAATTTAACATAAAGCATCTCACCATAAACTAGGAAAAGCAAGCAGGCAGCCAATGGGATCAGGTTTTATGACACAAGGGGGTTAATTTTTTCTTCCTCTCGCGAGAATGTGCGAATTGCATTATGGTGAAATGTCAATTTTTAAGGTTTTTGTCGTTTCGCCACAATCGCGTTTTAAACGGCGAAAATAGGCTTGCTTTTTGGCTGTCCCTATGGTGAGATGTATTATGCCCCAACGACAGAAACAGTGGCGAAACGACAAGTTCTTTAAAATGAAAGTTTCCAACTGCGTTATGTTGAAACGATTTTTATGTCGAAACGACAAGTGTTAAATCTCTTCGCATGCATGCAATGCATGTAATTCATTATGGTGAACGCTTTTGACTATTTTCTTTATGTCGAGTTGCAGATTTTTTATGGTGAACTCGCAATTTCTGCTATTTTATGGTCGCAATATGGCGAACCGCATTTTGTCGACACGTATACACCCCCCCCCCCTCCTCCTCCTCCTCTATTATTCCTTCTCCTTAAGGAAGTTCCCATCGGGGAGAGCTCCAGATATTGCTTTTAACTTCCATAGAGATGTTATAGTGATACCCTCACCGTCGGGTTTTTGGGGTCATCTAGATCCCGGAGGGTCAAATCGAATATTGATCTATACCGATCTCAACTTTGTGGTGCCGGCCGGCCGTAGCATTTTTTTTCACACACTTCACGCCCACAGCACTTTCCCCTCCGCTATACTTCCCTCTCCGTTGTACTCCCGCTCCATTATACTTCCCCTCCTTAATACTTCCCCTTCCTATATTTTTACTTCTAGGAATCTCTCTCTTCTCTCAACCAAAAAAATGAGAAAATGTTAAAATCTACAAGTTTGACCCACATGTTTCTCTCCCCCCCCCCCCCCCCCCTCACGTTTATTAAATCGATTTCTCTGACGAGCCTGAATTCCCCGCAGTTTATAAAACCCTGGAAAAAAACCCTCGAAAATGAAGTTCGTGGAATATTTTCTAATTTGTAAAATAAAAGAGTTTAAATTTACCTCCTTTTTATCATCCGCTCTTTGATGTCTACAGACGCCTGATCTCTCCCTCTTGATCAATATTTCTCCCCTTTTTTTCCAAGTAAATATTTATGTTGACAAGAAAATTATGACTCCCAAAAAAAATATATTAACACTTTTCTTTTCTTAAAACAAAAGTTTAACAAAAAGTACAAATCCTTATAAAAACACTTTTTTTTTCTTTTCTATTTCTAAAGATTTACCCTACTCGGAGTGGTAGACAAACAGGATTATTCAGACGGACATGTGGGGTGAGGAAAAAGGGGGAGGTTACTTTAAGGCTTGAGAGTGGCCAAAAAAAAATCTCGTGTTTCTAACGATCAAGCGGATACTTTTCGTATGACAAGGAATCACTTTACAGGAAAAGCGGAGGGTGAAAAAAACGACCCTCTAATTAACTCAATGCAAATACCCACATGTTCTTTTGAAATTTAAATTGCTCCTAATGAGCAGGCGCGAATTGTTTTCTTTAACGGAAATGTGTCGTCAGTCTCTCAATAAAAGGACAAAGGTCTCCCGGGTAAAAAAGATCTCAACCCCTATGACACATCCTTCAATTTGTATATTCTTGAACAATCAGAAAATTAAAATCCATCAAGGGATTAACAGGAAATGTGGGCCCTTTTGCATGTTCTCAAACGGGGGCACATATCTCATACGAAAGTATTCTCGTCCTAAAAATAATAGAAAAAGAAAAAAAATTCTCGTCCGAAAGTATTCTCGTCCTAACGGGCTACGCCCCTTTTTAGGACGAGATGACAGTAGGACGAGAATACTTTCGGACAAGTGGATTTCAATTTTTATACAATTTTTTTAATATTATACTTTAATAAAATAGAAATCATCTCGTCCGAAAGTATTCTCGTCCTACTGTCTTCTCGTCCTAAAAATATGTGTAAAATAAAATGAAATGTATTCTCATCCGAAAGTATTCTCGTCCTACTGTCTTCTATTCCTAAAATGGGGCGTAGCCCGTTAGCACGAGAATACAGTTTATATTTTTTCTTTCTATTATTTTTAGGACGAGAATACTTTAGGACGAGATGTAGGCACTGTTCTCAAACTTTTGATTTTTATTCATTAAAAGCGATTATCGAAGTTTAGGACATTGGATCACGTATTAAGGAAGACACGTAGGAATTATTCATCGCCGGGGGAGAATTTTCAAGTCCCCCTTACTTCCGATAAAGGAAACAAATAGGTTTAAAGGAAACCCTATTAAAGTCGACTTTCCACACTCCCCCTTAACTTCGTTTATTGTCTTGGGTTACGGATAATATTTTAATATTTATAAAAAATTTTTCTCTAATTTTTCTTAAGAAAAATGCAATTTTTAGCTTATTAGATTTGTGACGTTTCCTAGAAGGTCTGGAAATTTTCATGGGGATTTCCTCTCAAAAAAACGAACGAAAATTCCCAAAAATACTGTAAAACTAAGGTTCTTTTGTCAAAAAGCCAGAAAAAAATCTATAAAAAATGTGTAAATATGAGGTTTCCCTGTAAATAAAACGGAAGAAAAATCTTAAAAGTCAAGAAAAAATGGAGTTTTCCATTGAAAAAGTGAGGAAAACTGCTTAAAATCGTGTTTATTGTCGAAAAAGTGAGGAAAACTCCTGAAAATACTGTAAAAAATGTAAAACTGTAAAATACTGTAAAACTGAAAATACTGTAAAAGTTGGGTTGCCAAGTCCAAATGCGGAGGAAAAATGCTAAAATCTATTCAAAAATTGAATTTTACTGTAAAAAAACGGAGGAAAACTGCTTAAAATCGTGTAAAAATGGGGTTTAATTGTCAAAAAAACATAGGAAAACTCCTGAAAATACTGTAAAAATTGGGTTGCATAGTCCAAATGCGGAGGAAAAATGCTAAAAACTATTCAAAAATGGAATTTTACTGCAAAAAAAAAAACCGAGAAAAACTGCTTAAAATCCTGTGAAAATAGGGTTTTGTTGCCAAAAAAGCGAGGAAAACTGCTTAAAATACTGTAAAAATGGGGTTTTGAAGTCAAAAAAGCCAGGAAAACTGCTTGAAATCGTGTAAAAATGAGGTTTTATTGCCAAAAAGCGAGGAAAACTCTTGAAAATTGCGTTGCAAAGTCCAAAAGAGGAGGAAAAATGCAAAAAACTATTCAAAAATGGAATTTAACTGTCGAAAAACAGAGGAAAACTGCTTAAAATTCTGTAAAAATGGGGTTTTGCTGTCAAAAAGCGAGGAAAACTGCTTAAAATCGTGTAAAAATTGGGTTTTATTGCCAAAAAAGCGAGGAAAACTAATGAAAATACGGTGAAAATTGGGTTGCAAAGTCCAAAAGCGGAGGAAAAATGCTAAAAACTATTTAAAAATGGAATTTTACTGTCAAAAAACGGAGAAAAACTGCTAAAAATCCTGTAAAACTGAGGTTTTATTGACAAAAAAGTGAGGAAAACTCTTGAAAATACTGTAAAAAAAATTTTTTTGCCAAAAAACCGAGGAAAACTCCTTAAAGTCCTGTGAAAATGGGGTTTTCTTGTCAAAAAATGAGGAAAACCCCTTATTGCCTTAGCGCTGAAAACCATATAAAAATTAAAAATTCAGTTTTTCTGTTAAAAAAAAAAAAAAAAAAAAAAAAAAACCCTGAAAATCCTCTAAAAATGAGGATTCTATGTAAGTCAAAAAAAAAAAAAAAAAAAGCATTGCAGCAAACTTCTGACTTTATAGAAGCTCCGAGTTTGGGATTTTCTCGCCCTTAGCGAGTGTCCTGGCTGGGCGAGGACCTCCATTTACCTTGATCCTTGAACATTACAAAGGCCTGTCAAACGAGCGATAAACTATTTTTTCCGGCCGGAAAGCTCTTTTTAGCCAAATAATCCAAGAAGTAAAGGAAAACAAACAAAAAAAAAGGTTCCCTTTTTCATTTTTTTTCTCTATTTAAGTATTATAGATAATATGGTTGCTGTTAAATTGAAGGGCCTATAGGTGAAAAGTTGGTAATTTTTAACCCACATGGGTGACAAATGTTTCGAGGTTGTTGTGGCTAATGCACTGGCACGGTGAACAAGAGTATCTACTTAAGGGGAGGGAGGGAGTAGCGCTTTCCCATCGATACCTGCTAAAATCTCCACGTTTCAAATGGAAAAAAAAAGATAAATTTTAAAATTTATCGCATTTGAACGATTTTTTTGTAACATAGAAATCTCGGCGATTTTCGATTTGATTGCTGTAATTGTCTTGGGAGGGATTATTTATCTTGGATAAGAAATGTGGCGCCTCTTATGGTCTAGAGGGTGGTTTTTGTGGTAAGGGGCAATTTCACCCCTCTCTTTCATCTTGAAAATGGGAAAAGAAAAAAAAAGGTCTTTTCCTAAGGTCAAAGAAAAGCCGTGAAAGGTTTTTTTAACTGACTTTCTCACAAAGGGCTTTTAAAAAAAGTTTTTATTTTCTACAAGTCTGGATAATCGTCGATCTATGATAAAAGATGCTGTCATCACCGTTGGGTTTCTGGGTCCCGTCTAGATTCTATGATAGCGTCAAGTTACTTAAATGAAAAATGATAACATTCCGACGTGTATTTAGGCAACAAACGCCCACATGTTGAGCCCAGTAAGAAGAGACCCTCGTAAAGCAAACGTTACGCAATAAAAGTTAATTTATGAAATAAAATTTCCATGGGTGGAGATGAGATGACTGGCTGAGGGTAAGGAGACCAAATTTCAAAGCGGCAAGCCGTGGAAAAAGGTCCCAACCCCGATAAAAAAAAATGGTTAACGCCTGATCAACTGATTAAACGGGTGTTTCTACACCAGGAAATTGACGAAAACGCCCCAAAACCCGGTAAAAGAGATGTTTAACGCCCGGACATCTGGTGAAACGGGTGTTTCTGCATCAGAATATCGTCAAATTTGATCCAAAACCCGGTAAAAGAGATGTTTGACGTCCGGTCATCGGATGAAACGGGTGTTTCTACACCATAAAATCGACAAAAACGACGGTAAAAGAAATGGTTAACGCCCGGTCAACTGATTTAACGGGTGTTTCTACACCAGAAAATTGACGAAAACGACCCAAAACCCGGTAAAAGAGATATTTAACGCCCGGCCACCTGATTAAACGGGTGTTTCTGCATCAGAAAATCGATGAAAACGACCAAAAATCCGGTAAAAGAGATGTTTAAAGCCCAGAAACCTGATTTAACGGGCGTTTCTACATCAGAAAATCGATGGAAACGACCCAAAACCCGGTAAAAGAGATGTTTAACGCCCAGAAACCTGATTGAACAGGCGTTTCTACATCAGAAAATCGACGAAAACGTCCCAAAACCTGATAAAAGAGATGTTTAACGCCGGTCACCTGATTTAACGGGTGTTTCTAGACCTGAAAACCGAGATAAATGACCCAAAACTGCCCACTGGCTTAAGTCCTCCAGTTTTAAGTTTTGTTGTGCGGTGTTTTTCTTTACAGCTGTTGGACAGTGAGGTGATATTCAGAATAGAGAATTTTTCCTTGCACGATTCAAAGAAATCATTGATTTTTTTCCATCTAAAAAACCCCGAAGTGCTACACGTCTCACCTGGCATGACCAAAAATGGTTCGATCAATTAAAAAATTCTCATTTCGAGACCTCTCGTATTTTTTTCGACTTCATGGAATAAAAAAGTAGCTGGGATATTCTTTTTATTTTATTTTTAAACTTTGATCAAAGGGTTCCGGCAAGAAGCGACACCCCATTCCTTTGTCCTGTCACATCGGAGCGATCTTCCTGAGATACATAATCAACAATTCAGGGTGGCGACGTTCTCGCCTCTCTCAACCCAGAAGAATGGACAGCTTATTTGAAATTCATGAACTGTTCATGCCAATTTGCACAACTCTTCCACGCCTCGGACGTTTTTAAACGCGTGTACTTTACCAATTGGCCAATTTGCCGTTATAATATACCTAATGAAAAGATAAAAAGAGGAAGAAAAAAAATTATAATTTCTTTATTCTCGTGACTTGGACGATTCATCTGATGTTACACAACTTTGACTCAAAACCCGGGCCACACACATAATGCTACATATAAAAACACGAACTATAATCATTCATCTAATTTAGACACCACAGGAAACATATTATTTTATACTAATAATGACAAATATCATGCGACCAGAAGGATTATTCCAACCCCAATTTTAGCTCACAACAAATCCTATCGATTTTAACCTTTTGAAAAATCGCAATACTCCAAGATGGTTAAGGTCAATTGTGTTTAAAGATAGGAATTTCAACGATCGCGTTGTATAAAGCCGAGTAAGGGAACTTGTGATCCTTTTTTTATCTCAGCAACGTCGTGACAAAGGTGGCAAAAGGGAACCTTATCCATTTAAGGACTTAAAGCCGGACTTCGAGGTCGTTTAATCAACAATTTTCTCTCTTTTATTTCTCCTAATAGACAATAAACGTTTTTCTTTATTTATAAAAATAATAAGGGTTTTTAAAATTTTTTTCGTGATAGGCTTTAGAATGATTTAAGGGACTAGCACAGACCAAAAGAAGGCTCTAAAATGGTTTAAGCCACTCCCGAGGACCAATAGTAAGCACAAGAATTGTTTAAACCACTCCCACTGACCGATAGAAAGGTCTAGATTGGTTTAAGATCCTCCCGTCGACAAATAGAAGGCTCCAGAATGGTTCAAGCCACTCCCACTGACCGATAGAAAGGTCTAGATTGGTTTAAGACACTCCTGCTTATCAATAGAAGGCTCTAGAATAGTGTGAGCCATTCTCGCCGAAAAATAGAAGGCTCCAGAATGGTTCAAGCCACTCCCACTGACCGATAAAAAGGTCTAGAATGGTTGAAGTCACTCCTGCTTACCAATAGAAGGCTCTAGAATGGTGTGACCCATTCTCGCCGAAAAATAGAAGGCTCCAGATTGGTTTAAGCCACTCCCGCAGACCAATAGAAAAGTCTAGAATTGTTTAATCCATTCCCGCCGAAAAATAGAAGGCTCCAGAATGGTTCAAGCCACTCCCACTGACCGATAAAAAGGTCTAGAATGGTTGAAGTCACTCCTGCTTACCAATAAAAGGCTCTAGAATGGTTTGAGCCATTCCCGCCGAAAAATAGAAGGCTCCAGAATGGTTCAAGCCACTCCCGCTGACCAATAGAAAAGTCTAGAATTGCTTAAGCCACTCCTGCCGACAAATAGAAGGCTCCAGAATGGTTCAAGCCACTCCCAGAGACCGATAGAAGGCTCTAGAATGGTTCAAGCCACTCCCGCAGACCAATAGAAAAGTCTAGCATTGCTTAAGCCACTCCTGCCGACAAATAGAAGGCTCCAGAATGGTTCAAGCCACTCCCAGAGACCGATAGAAGGCTCTAGAATGGTTGGAGCCATTCCGACCCAATAGAAGGCTCTAGAATGGCTTAGGCTGCTTTTTTAGATCAATAGAAGGCTCGTGAAATGTGTTATTATCTACGTAAAAAGACAAAGTTTCTTTTTAAGGGTTTCCTTTAATATCTTAGATGTAATTAATCGTGTTGATACAGTACGGAAATAAACGTTGAGGGGAGATGATTTATCAGGGCAGGTTCGAGAGAACGAAAAAAAGGGGGGAGGAGATACAAAAAAGGATGGAATGCGCGTTTGAAAACATTTGTCCGCTCATAAAGTATTTTCTCGGGGCGCGGCCCTTTTAAAATTGTTTCCGACGAAATAAAGAAGCCACAAAAATCTCCGCAGAGGGAATCCTCTTTATGAAAATTGTTTTCGAATTGTTTTCGACCTAGAAATTCAAACGCTTTGAGTATAAATGGTTTTGGAAAAAAAAATTAATTACAACTTTTTTAAAAACTTCAGATTTCCTTTTTTATCCACAGAGACGGAAAAAAAACCCTTGAGAAGGCCCGATTTCTACTGAGATTTGACCGCTACCTGTTGACATTTTGAGGTAACTATCTTTATGAATCGTATCACTTCAAAATTTCCCTTTAGAAGAGGAAATTTCAAACTTTACTCCTAAACAATTAATTTAATTATATGGAAAAACTCATAAATTGTCTACCCCCTTGCGAAATATGCAGTACGCAGGGCGATGAATTAATTTCTGAGCGCCTTTATTTCTTTTTTCGTCTCCCCTTCTCCTTTTTTCTCTGATTTACGCACTTGAAAAGACGGTAAAGATCCCGTGGTATTTTTAAAAGACGTCAAAACAAAGCTCGTTGAAAAAAAGGTTGGGGGAGGCATTTTTATCGGGTGAGAAAAGCACCCTCGCGCCTTCGGTGTCTTTCTCTCCGTATTATCTTTACTGAACCACACGTGACACTTTTCGAAGAAGAAACAAAGGATGACATTTAAAGAACACGGGTTGATTTTTTTCAACAACCTCCCCTTTTTTTGTTGGTATTCTTACTAGGGGAGGCAATGTTCCGGTCGAACGGAAAACTAATGATGTTAACATCTTTATATATGACATTCATAAATCATTTTTTTATGCATTTTTTTTATAAGAAGAAGAATAACAAATTATTAATCTGTATTATGTAAATTCGTTTGACAGCATCTTCTAAGAACCCTAGAGAAGCTGGTCTAAATGGACCTCTGAATTCTTTAGGGGCTTGTGGAAATTCCAGTGTGAAAATGCGCAATTCTCTACCCTGTGGGCATACAAATACTCGCTATGCTCAGGCGAGTGGATGTAAAAATAGGCGCAATTCTCTAACGTGGGGATGTAAAAATAGGCGCAATTTTCTGACGTGAGGATATAAAAATACGCGCAATTCTCTGGCGTCAGGATATAAAAATACGTGCAATTCTCTGGCGTGTGTATATAAAAATAAGCGCAATTCTCGGGCTTGAGGACATAAATATACGCGCAATGCTCAGTCGAGTGGATGTAAAAATAGGGGCAATTCTCGGGCGTGAGGATATAAAAATTAGCGCAATTCTATGGCAAGAGGATATAAAAATTAGCGCAATTCTTAGGGGAGATGATGTAAAATAGTCGCAATTCTTGGACGGGAGGATGTAAAAATACGCGCAATTGTATGGCGTGAGGATATAAAAATAAGCGCGATTCTATGGCGTGAGGATATAAAAATTAGCGAAATTCTAAGGCGAGAGGATGTAAAAATAGGCGCAATTCTTGGACGAGAGGATGTAAAAATAAGCGCAATTTTCTGACGTGAGGATATAAAAATTAGCGCAATTCTATGGCGTGAAGATATAAAAATTAGCGCGATCATAAGGAGTGAGAATATAAAAATACGCGCAATTCTTAGGGGAGAGGATGTAAAAAAAGTCGCAATTCTTGGACGTGAGGATGTAAAAATACTCGCAATTCTCTGGCGTGTGTACCTATATAAAATAAGCGCAATTCTCGGGCTTGAGGACATAAATATACGCGCAATGCTCAGTCGAGTGGATGTAAAAATAGGGGCAATTCTCGGGCGTGAGGATATAAAAATTAGCGCAATTCTATGGCAAGAGGATATAAAAATTAGCGCAATTCTTAGGGGAGATGATGTAAAAATAGTCGCAATTCTTGGACGGGAGGATGTAAAAATACGCGCAATTGTATGACGTGAGGATATAAAAATAAGCGCGATTCTATGGCGTGAGGATATAAAAATTAGCGCAATTCTAAGGCGAGAGGATGTAAAAATAGGCGCAATTCTTGGACGAGAGGATGTAAAAATAAGCGCAATTTTCTGACGTGAGGATATAAAAATTAGCGCAATTCTATGGCGTGAAGATATAAAAATTAGCGCGATCATAAGGAGTGAGAATATAAAAATACGCGCAATTCTTAGGGGAGAGGATGTAAAAAAGTCGCAATTCTTGGACGTGAGGATGTAAAAATACTCGCAATTCTATGGCGTGAGGATATAAAAATTAGCGCGACTCTATGGCGTGAGGATATAAAAGTTAGCGCAATTCTATGGTGTGAGGATATAAAAATTAGCTCAATCATATGGAGTGAGGATTAAGAAATTCGCGGAATGCTCAGTCGAGCGGATGTAAAAATAGGCGCAATTCTATGGCGTGAGGATATACAAATTTGCGCAAATCTATGGCAAGAGGATATAAAAATTAGCGCAATTCTTAGGGAGAGGATGTAAAAATAGGCGCAATTCTTGGACGTGAGGATGTAAAAATAAGCGCAATTTTCTGACGTGAGGATATAAAAATGCGCGCAATTCTCAGGCTTGTCGTTATAAAAATACGAGCAATTTCTATGGAGTGAGGATATAAAAATAAGCGCTATTCTCAGGTGAGAGGATATGAAAATAAGGGAAATTCTCTGGCTTTTGGAAGTAAAAATACGCGCAATTCTATAGCGTGCGAATATGAAAATACGCGCAATTCTCAGGCGTGTAGGTATAAAAATACGCGAAATTCTCCTACGTGGGGTATACAATTCCGCGCAATCCTCTGCGTATCAGATTAAAAAATACGCGCAATTCTCCGAATCTAGGAATAATATGGCGATGGAATTTTAAGTAAATCCTGCATTTGGGGAATTTTTCGAAAAATGAATAATTGTTTTAGAACGTGAAATAAGAGAAACTAATCTCCGTAATTGTTAAATTCCATTAGAAGCGGGAACAAGAATAATTCTATAATCGAGTTAAACGCAACGTCATCGTTTTAATGAAAATGGATCGTTAAGTTTCCCCCCCTGAGACGGTAAAAGGTGGGGGTTAACATAACAGAATAATATGCGAGGGCGATTGGTCGAATCGGTACGTCTACCTTGTATATCTCAACGATTTTAACCCCACATCCCCTTTTACGAACTGTTAATTACCACGACCTCTTATCTCAGTCACCCTTCGTCATCCCTGATAAAATCTCAGGCCCTCCTCTCCCTTTTAGTCCCTTTCAACGGTACGCCCGAATCCATGGATTCATTGCTCTGAAGAAAAAGAGGCATATAAAAAAAAGGTTATTTCTCTCTCATTATAAATACAACCTTCCCTATTCTTATTTCCTGACTTGAATACTAAGTGGATAAATTAAATTAAAAAATAAAAAGTTCGGGGGGAACTAACATAATTTTATATTCACCCTATAAAGATTTCAGAAAATAATCCAATTTCCTTTCTCAAATGTACCTGAAACAGAAAAAAAATTTGGTGAAAATCGGATGAAAACTGTGGCCGTAAAGTGTTTCGGAAAAAAAATGCTACGGCCGGCCGGCCCCACAGACAAAGTTGAGATCGGTGTAGATCCATATTCGACGTGGAGGGTATCACAATAACTTCTTTAAGGAAGTAAAAATTATTTAAAAATCATGCAAATGATTAACAGTTGTGATAGATCAGGCAGCTGACCCTTACCTAAACAAACAATTCCTTAAATAAACTTTCCAAAAGATACCCCAACATATTTGTTGTTAAGGGGGGGCCTATCTCAACTCAAACACATGTCATAGCATAAAAAAAATTTTTTTGAGAAAAAAAAATGTGGGGTTGCCGAGTAACGATTTGAAGCTCAAACAGTACCCCGTGACTAAAACAGTTTCAGGTTGGATTTATGAGGAGCGGTGCATATTTTTACCCACCCCCCTCTCACGGAAAAATCCCCCGGTATTTAATTTTACGGGCATAAATTATGCTTCCCCCTGTTATGAAGGTTTTTTCTTCAAAAATGGTCTATTACTATTTTTTTTAAACAAAAAAGTACTGGTTTGAAGAGCTTCTAACGAAAACTTCCTTAAAGAGAAGTAACAATATAGGAGGGGGAAGTATATGGGAGGGGAAGTATATGGGAGGGGAAGTATATGGGAGGGGAAGTATATGGGAGGGGAAGTATAACCGAACGTAAGTATTACGAAGGGACGGAAATATGAGGTCTAAGAAGGGACGGACTATAAGGGACGGAAAGTATAAAGGAGGGGGAAGTATAAGGAGGGGGAAGTTTAAGGAAGGGGAAGTATAAAGGAGGGGAAGTATAAAGAAGGGGGAAGTTGTTTGTTTTTTCGAAAAATTTCCCAAGTTTGTTTTTCCGAAAAATTTTCCAAGTTTCTTCATGAAATTTTCTGAGTTTATTTCTGAAAAATTTTCCGAGTTTTTTTTAATTTTCCCAGTTTTTTCGTTTTTTAAATTTGCCCTTTTTTTTCTGAAAAATTTTCTAAGTTCTAAAAAATGAGACGTTGGTCTAACTTCCCATTCTTCCCAAAGGTACTAAAAAGTGGTTAATTAGTAGAAAATGGCTCTGAGCAGTCATTAATTCGTAGAAGATGGTTCTGAGAGGTCGCCAATTCGTAGAAAATGGCTCTGAGAGGTCATTGATTCGTAGAAAATAGCTCTGAGAGGTCATTAATTCGTAGAATATGGCTCAGAGAGGTCATTAATTCGTAGAAAATGGCTTTGAGAGGTCATTAATTCGTAGAAAATGGCTCTGAGAGGTCATTAATTAGTAGAAAATGGCTGTGAGAGGTCATTAATTCGTAGAAAATGGCTCTGAGAGGTCATTAATTCGTAGAAAATGGCTCTGAGAGGTCATTAATTAGTAGAAAATGGCTCTGAGAAGTCATTAGAAAATGGCTCTGAGAAGTCGTTAATTCGTAGAAAATGGCTCTGAGAAATCATTAATTCGTAGAAAATGGCTCTGAGAAGTCATTAATTCGTAGAAAATGGCTCTGAGAAGTCATTAATTCGTAGAAAATGGCTCTGAGAAGTCATTAATTCGTAGAAAATGGCTCTGAGAAGTCATTAATTAGTAGAAAATGGCTCTGAGAAGTCATTAATTCGTAGAAAATGGCTCTGAGAAGTCATAAATTCGTAGAAAATGGCTCTGAGAAGTCGTTAATTCGTAGAAAAATGGCTCTGAGAAGTCATTAATTCGGAGAATATGGCTCTGAGAAGTCATTGATTCGGAGAATATGGCTCTGAGAAGCCGTTGATTGGTAGAAAATGAAACAGCCAATAACTTCTTAAGTAAGTAAAGTGGATTTCGTGAAAGGATTAAATTGCGTGGCTTTCTAGAATTACAATTTCTGTATTAAAGCCCTATTTAAAACCCTTTTTTACTGTAGCCATATTCGAGGTTATTCTATGACGTAATCATCATTGAAAACGTTGTCTCTTTGAAATGGCTCTTTTTATTGGTAACTTGATTAAAAGAAAGTTATTGTGATACCCTCAAAGGACACATCCTACCCCCTTACAAAATTCCACATTTTCAAACATTTTCAGGGCTCAAAATGGCTCTTTTTATTGGGAAACTTTGAATAAAAGCAAGATATTGTGATACCCACAAAATACGCTTTTCGTCCAGTAACCTAGTTGAGAAGACACTGCTCATTTGAGTAGAGATGCAGAACAATCTACCCATCCCCCTTTTTCAGAAGGCCAACTTTCGTACCTCCACCAAGTTTGCTGAATCTTCGCATAACATCGAAATTTTCCCGAACAGCAAGCAGAATATTTTCTTTCCAAGGGGTGCTAGTATAAAAGAAGCGTCTTATTAGACGGATGGACCCTTCCATCCACCAATTAGAATAGAAAACCCGGCCAATCGGATAATTGGTGGTGCTATAGGGTTTGTGGAAGAGAAGTGGCATGGGGTTCCGAAGAGAGAGATCCTATCCGTTTAATTGAGACGATAAATAACTCCGGTGGTTCTATCAAGAAAAGGTAAAGGTTTACCAACTCCCACAACGTGAGCGCCTTCCAGAGCCCCCGATAAAATCTAATTAGAAATACCAATAATTTAGAAGATGAGTCGGCGAGATGGCTGTTAATTGTCGGTAAAAGTGAAAGCATAAAGTGCTATGATGAAATATTACTTTGATAACAAATTACAAAAAATCTTTGGGTAGCGCAGAATTAAAAATCGGCTTAACTATTAATGAGTTATCGAAGTTGGAACGTTGGATATCGGTTTTGGGGTAAATCACGAACTTGCGTCGTTTAGAACAACAATTTGCATAATTACAAAATTGAAATATTTATGGAGGAAAAGTTTATTGTTAGGGGTAGGTGACCGGACCAAATCTAATCAGAGGCCGCTATTGTTGTGGCGGAGGAACTCTTGTTAAACAAGTATTTGAACGGTCCCCCACGAATATCGTAGGCGTTCTGGGGTCATTAATCAATGCAACAATTTTCTCTCCCTCGACGATAACCCTCGAGAAGGTAAAGGCCCCAGGATTCCGAGCAATTACCCGTGCGTGCGAGTGACGTCAAGGGATGGCAAGACTGTTACACACACACCATTTAACACTGGGGGCGCCCTCTCCGTTAATTACTACCCTCCGAATGAATAATTAGGAGAGCCCTCCAGAAAACGGCCGAGGGTGTTAAAGCCAGAAAGAGACATTTTAGGTGAAATGGCCTGTAAGTCTGACCGCGACTGTTGCTTTAATTCCCCATGAACTCACAGTTCGCAGTCTAAAAGTCACATTTCCATTTGAATCTTTGGAGAAGGAAACACCGCGGTTACCGCCGAGAAAAGTGGCAAACCGCCTAGTGTGAACGAGGTATAGGTCGCCGATTAAAGAATATGTGGGTACCACAAATGGTCCTCCCACGGTGACCCCGATGAACAAGAACACGAACACAGCGATGAAACAACATATTTACACTCTCTCAACATACAACACAGAATAGCATCCGGCACGTCTTGATCACCCATCGACGGCGCCAGCAATTCTCCTTAATCTCCGTAGTCAGCAGTTCAGCACCTCTTCGACCCGCTGAATTGGTGGAACTTCGACCTCGGAGCTCTCGACATCTCACTCACGTCACAGCTTGAAAGTTCGCGCTGCAGCACACGCATCTTCGACAAATCATCGCTCGACACACAGCACCTCAGAGCTTAGTGTGAACCTAAGGGTGTAGGTAGCCGATTAAAGAATCTGTGGGTACCACATATGGTCATCCCACGGTGACCCCCGACGAACAAGAACACGAACACAGCGATGAAACAACATATTTACACTCTCTCAACATACAAACACAGAATAGCTTCCGGCACGTCTTGATCACCCATCGACGGCGCCAGCGATTCTCCTCAATCTCCGTAGTCAGCAGTTCAGCACCTCTTCGACCCGAACGAACTTCTCGACATCTGCTACACTCACGTCACAGCTCGACAGTTCGCGCTCCAGCGTTCGCACACGCATCTTCGACAAATCATCGCTCGACACACAGCACCTCAGAGCTTCACCCTTCTTTATGTGGGGGGGGGGGGGTGATTGGGTACCACATATGATCTAAATATCAGAGTCAGATACATCATACATAACACAACTTCTTTCTTTCTAAACTAGTGGTGATGAACCATCCAACTATTGGGGAACCCGACGAACAAGAACACGAACACAGCGATGAAACAACAACATATTCGTCACCACGTCTTGATCACCCATCGATGGTGACAGCAATTCTCATCAATCTCCCTAGTCAGCAGTTCAGCATTTCTTCGACCCGCTGAATTGGAGGAACTTCGACCTCGGAACTCTCGACATCTGCGACACTCACGTCACTGCTCAAAAGTTCGCGCTCCAGCACATCTTCGACAAATCATCGCGCGACACTCAGAGCTTCACCCTTCTTTATGTGGGGAGGTGATGTGACCACATATGATCTAAATATCAGAATCAAATACATCATACATAACACAACTTCTTTCTAAATTAGTGGTGATGAACCATCCCACAAATCCATTGGTCTACGGGGTCTCTTCGAACCTCCCGACTTTATGAGTTATGACCTCAGCCTAAAAAGTGTGAATCTTTGCTAAGAAATGCAATTTATCAACAAGACATAATAGAGTCTGAATAACTCGAGGAACAATCACACTTGGATATTTCAACTTCGAACATTAGCCCGGGCGGCATTACCATTCCGGCATTCCGAGCGAACTTACGTAAAATCCGAGTCGGGATACAGTTTGCGACCCTCAAGTCGGTTATTAACATTCCCCTCAGGGGGGGGACCGGGAAAAATTTCCCTATTCGGTAATTAAGGTCGGAATCCACGGTATCCGTGATGAGGTGAACTGCAACCTGAACCCCTCCGCTTGATTGATCCCTTGATTAAGCCCTTCATTAATTCCCCGAAAACCCACCTAAAATATGCCATTTAATGTTTCCTCAATATAAGAAAATTCCATTATAAAATTTTCCGGTTAAACTATTTTCGAAACTAATTATCGACTGCTGAAAATTTAAAGGATCTCCGATGAAGGGTGAAGAAAGTTTAAATTGCAACCTGAATAATGAAAAAGCTAAACTTGCTTACAGTGCAGCCAGCTTGAACAGGATTTCCCGCAGGGGCGTTGACATTTCCCGTTCAAAGTCCACCATTTTCAAGAATTTTTAATTCGAGGGAGATATTGTTAATTAAATTTCACAAAGTGTTTCTTGTAAAGGCATAGACCGCATTCCGTGTTAATGAAACATCTAGACGTGCTTTAGGGTGGCGACGTGTCAGGCATTCCTTTCTCCGAAGGGAAACGAAGAAAAAGTTAACCCCGTGCATCCAGATCCGAGATACACCGTTGACATAAAGACCCGACAAGACCTCATAAGAATCCTCAGATAGAATCTACAACCTGACTTATTCAAATCAGATACGACGGCTACCGGAGTTATACCCTAAACCGGCCCCATTAAAAAGAAGAAAGTTTTAAACAATATACCGCACTTTGGATTGTGATTCTGGGCTTTTATTTACGTTTGAGATCGAAAGAAACCCTTTTTTTCGAGGAGCCCGAAGGGGCTCTTAAATCAATCCAGAAAGAAACGGAAGCATTATCCGAAGAAGGGTCTCGCCCGCCCTTTTCATCCAACTTCCGCCTTTAAGGGAATGGGTGGAGTCTAATGAAAGCGTATGCAAACACACCCTTCTAGCACTGAACGGGGAAAATAATGACCTAAAGGCGAAGATTCTTTGCTTCTTGCGCGCAATACGAAATGGACCATCCCGTAGACAGTCCCCAGAGCTAAATTATTCAGTGTGGGTAACCTAAGATGGGTAGGATTGGAATGCAATCGGTAGTCGCCCGAACAACGAGTTCGAATAGCTCGAGAAGTCGTCGCTTTTGACTTAAAATTGCGACACGTTTAAAATATAAATAGGGTTGACAAATTTAGGGGAAGGGCTTTATTTACACGGGAAAGCCTTGAGGACAGCTGTCGCCGTTTGATCTAATTACTCTCTGCCAGTGAGGGAGCGCTCCGCGATCTCAGTGTTTAATACAATAATCCGAAGGATTAGGACTGAGTGGGTAATCAGTGGAAACCACTCGACGGTGCCACGACCAGGCGGCTCTGTTTTAAACTACTTAAGGCCCCTCTCTGGATTAATTACTCAGCCTTGTTCTAACCATTGTTTTCTCTCTAGTTCCTTAAAAGACATCAACTTTGGAGCATAACTCGATTTTTCTATTGGATATCGATTGAGTTATTTCGTCATTCCCCCATGTCCAAAAAAAGCACTTGAAATCCCTGCTGTATTCGCGTTAAATGACCTGTGCTAGTATTTCCATCTGAGTGCTCGGCCTCCGTTGATGGATTGGAAAAGTTGCCTCTCAGAAAAACCCCTCCAATCTCACTTTTACAACTCAAAAAGAAAAGAGCCGCTATATTTATTAATATGTCCGACGTTTTGATTCATCGTAGCACCTAAGAATAAGACGCAAAATCAATAGGGTTGACTATTCATCATGGTGTAATACATACTAATTGCGTTCCATTAGCCCGGAGGGGTTGTGCATCAAAGATTCTCTGAGAGTAATGGCTTAGGTGCGCCTTTGAAGTCGGAGTCCATATGTTACGATTACAATCTTGTTCCTATTTATGTCATGTATCTTTTTATTTTTGTTTTTAAATAAACTTTGTCTTTGATTTATTCGCATCATGGTTCGCAACATGCTATAAACATTTTTATTAAGTCTTTCATTTATAATAACTACTGGGGTCTCTTGTACCTCACATAAATCTCCTTTCCGATAACTCGAAGTTTACGGGCGTCCTGTGTTATACGACCAGTCGATTTCAGGCGAAAAAAAAAAAAAAGTGGATCTCGTATATAATGGGTCTGAGATGGTGATGCGCGGGGGAAAAATCTAAAGGAAATGAAAACATTTGGTTGACGCACCCTTCTTTATGATGTACGTCTACTTATTTATAAGATCAAAACCGTGAAATCAGACTCGAAAAGATTTTCGAAGGGGGATGTACATCTTTGGACATTTGTTCAGTTACCCACCATTTGTTCTGTCCGACAGTTGTTATTGTCTCATGGGAAACAAATGGGGCTTTCAGCCACTAATTAGGGGTGAGCGAAATACTTCAGAATTTAGAGCCTCTGAACCGTCAACTGCGTTCCAAGCATTTGCCCCAAACGATCATCCGGTTCGGGGACCTCTTGTTTGCTTCTAATCGTCCTGGGGCGAACATTCTCAGACTTCAGGTTCGTGCGCCCTGCTCTATGGTCGCTCAGAAAGCCATACGCGCTGAGCGGAGTTCGCTTTTGATGTTCCAACAACACTCGAACACAATCGTACTGTTCGGGGCGAACATTCTCAGACTTCAGGTTCGCGAGCCCTGCTCTATGGTCGCTCCGAACGCCATCGAGCGGAGTTCGCTTTTGATGTTCCAACAACTCTCCGACACAATCGTACTGTTCGGGGCGAACATTCTCAGACTTCAGGTTCGCGTGCCCTGCTCTATGTTCGCTCCGAACGCCATCGAGCGGAGTTCGCTTTTGATGTTCCAACAACACTCGAACACTGGGCTCCAGGCTACCGAATTTTCCACCCTAAAGAATGCACTTGTCATACGTTTTTGAATTACGGATATTCTCCGAAACGCTCAATTACAAAGAGGTGGAAACTCCCTTGATCATTAGACTAGTGTCAACCCCGAGTTACCCTTAGCAACGTGTGCTGAAAACGATGGCAAACAACTTCTAATTACCTGAGATTAGCATCCTAAAAGGACGTTTTATCTTCGGGGAAAAGCCGTATTTATAACGTTCGAACTTTCGTCCTCAATAATATATTCGTGGAGGGCCATAATACCCTTCCTTGTTACCCTTAATAAATGCAGATCCTTGTTACTGGTTCCGGATCGAAGAGTTCCCTCGCCGGGATCGATGCCAAAGGGGGTCGAGACCCCAAAAGAGCTTATCCGTTTTGCGGAAAATAAACAAAGTGATTTAAAGCGCGTCGGAGTCTCCCTCCTTCGTGTGTGCAACCCCTTTTTTTTCTCCCTTAGCATCCTCCGAAAGAAAACA